>JAAGEH010000286.1:35157683-35231056 GCA_011751065.1 Lasiurus cinereus | reverse complement strand
TTCTTCTTCTTCTTCTTCTTCTTCTTCTTCTTCTTCTTCTTCTTCTTCTTCTTCTTCTTTTTTCCCTTTTTTTCTCCCTCCTCCCAATTTGATTTTAGCACTTGTTTCTTTTCTTGATTCATCATTTCTCTCTTCTTCTTTCTCTACTTACCCTTAATTTGTTTTTCATTGGTGGTCACTTTATTTGTGGTTATTAACATCATGAATACATTTCTGTTAAGTGCCTTGTGTGTTGTACCTGGTTGTGTTGTAGTTTGTGCCTTTATATCAACGTAGGATAGAGAACTACATAAACAGACACACAGAGAAGACCATAGGCAGATGAAAAAACAGCCCGCATATGAAAGAAAGCACACATCACCAGAAAAGAAAGTAAACGAAATAGAAGCAGAAATAGACCTGCCAGAGAAAGAGTTCAGAGAAATGGTCATAAGGTGGCTGAAAAGAATGGAAGACAAAATTGACAATATGAGTAAGAGCCAAGAGGAAATGAAGAAGAGCCAAGAGGAAATGAAGAATAATCAAGAAGAAATGAAAAATGACATCACTGCTCTAAAGAACTCAGTAGAAAGCACCAAAAGTAGACTAGAAGAAGCAGAAGACCATATCAGTGAGCTAGAAGACACTGTAGGAAAAAATACCTAAGTACAGCAGCTTCTAGAGAAAAAAAAAAAAGCAAGAGGAGAGCCTAAGGCAACACTGGGATAACATGAAACAAAATAAGACATTTTAACCATATACAAAAAATAAACTCCAAATGGATACAGGACTTAAACATAAGATGGGAAACCATAACAATACTAGAGGAATTCATAGGCAGCACAATCTCAGACATATGCCAAAAGAACTTCTTCACTGATACTGCTCCAAAGACAATGGAAGCTAAAGAAAAAATAAACAAATAGGAATACATCAAAATAAAAAGCTTTTGCACAGCAAAAGAAACCATCAACAAAACTACAAGAAAGCTCACTGTATGGGAGAACATATTTGTAAATGTTAGCACTGATAAAGGTTTAATCTCCAACATCTACAGCCAACATATTCAACTTAATAAAAGGAAGATAAATGATCAATTTAAAAAATGGGCAACAGACCTAAATAGAACCTTTTTGAAAGACAACAGAAGGAAGGCCAAGAGACACACGAAAACATGCTCAAAGTCACTAATTATCTGAGAGATGCAAATCAAAATGACAATGTGATACCATTTTACACCTGTCAGAATGACAATCATCAACAAATCAACAAAGGACAAGTGTTGGTGAGGATGCTGAGAAAAAGGAACCCTTGTGCACTGCTGGTGGGAATGCAGACTGGTGCAGCCACTGTGGAGAACAGTATGAAGTTCCTCAAAAAACTAAAAATGGAACTCCCATTTGACCCAGCAATCTCACTCTTAGGAATATATCCTAAGAAAGTAGAACCACCAATCAGAAAGGATTTATGCACCCCTATGTTCATAGCAGCACAATTTACAAAAGCTACAATTTAGAAACAGCCTAGGTGCCCATCAGCAGATGAGTGTATCAGAAAACTATGGTACATCTACAAAATGGAATTCTATGCTGCCATTAAAAAGAAGGAATTCTTACCATTTGCTGTAACCTGGATGAGACTGGAGAGCCTTATGCTAAGTGAAATAATCCAGTCAATGAAGGAGAAACACCACGTGATCTCACTCATTCGTGGATAATAAAGAACATTATAACCTGATGAACAAAAAGATAGATACAGAGGCAGTAACACATCAAACAGACTGTCAAATTATGGAGGAATGTTAGGGAGAGATGGGGCAGATAAGAGATCAACCAAAGGACTTGTATGCATGCATATAAACATAACCAATGAACACAAGACACTGGGGGGTTAGGGTATGCCTGCGAGGGTGGTGCAATGGGAAGATATATATACATGTAACACATTAATAAAAAAAAGTGGCTAATTTACCTTAATGAGTTAGAAAATCAGTACATTGTAGTAGAATTCTTCTATAACAAATAACTGCATGTATATCTAGAACTGGCTGAGTAACCAGGTAATGGAGTCTGCAGGGTAGACATAGCAGATCTAGCAGGGTGAAAAGCTGAAGACCATTAGTAGCCTGTTCTAATTTGGAAGGCAGATCACATGCTTACCACCCCTACATATCTAACCAAAACTATGAAAAAAAGCAAAAATATTAGCACGTGTTGGCATTTCCTTGTCACTTGCAGAAAATATAATATAATAATGTAAATATTACAACAACATATGTAAGATTAGTTAATAGGAAGACATTGAAAAAAGTAAGAATATTAATAAGTGAAAGATTAAGAGCCTCCAATACACTAAACTCTCTTTTGAATTTCAGAAAAATAGCAAATATTGTTTTAGTATGAGAATGTACCAACTATTGCATCAGATGTGATAAAAAAAAAAAGATATTCAATGCTTATCTCAAATTCAAATTTAAGTGAGCATTCTGAATTTTTATTTTCTAAAACATACAGCACTACCCACAGCTTAAAATTACCAAAGTGCTTGTGAACCTTGGAGAGATGAGATAAAGATAAAACTCACTTTAAGCAATGAGATTCATTAAGAATTTTTACACAGAACATAGCCCTTTAGTAAATATAAGAACAAACACTATAGTTGTTGAGGTGACATATTCCTTTAACAAGGATATGAATGTGAATGTTGTTGCCCCACTGAAAACTATTGTTTCAAGTGCTCTCAAAATAATGGCATAAATGAATAGATAGGCATGGATGCAAGGAAGAAATAAATAAATCTAGTGCAATAGACATGAGCAGAAACATAATTTGGTTACTGTGTGGTTACTGATACATGAGAATAAAGGAAAGCAAAAGAATCAGAAGCCTTCTAATTTTTCAAAGAAAGTATATTGTAAACTGACCATAAACTGCACTGAAAGAGTTTGTGACTGAACTATCTATAAAAAGAAGCCTGGAAAACTTGCACCAGGCAGAAGACAGCTTTTAAAGCTGTAATCCCTCACTTAGAGTATCAAGTAAAATTCTCATTTCAGATGGAGTCAACTGAGAATATTGGGTAAGAAAAAATTTTATAGAGGACAAATCTGGAGCCATAAAAATTAATGGTCAAGAAAGTTTTTCCCAGAGATGAGAACTTTGGTTTATTCAAAGAACTTTTATAACTATCTGATCTAGGTATCTTGACTATACATACCCACAAGAGTATCATCAATAACTGCTATCAAAGAGGCACTGTGATTTTCTAGTCTTTCCTTTTTGAAGGGCATTTTTATTGTGTTTTATTTTCCCTTGGTTCACATTAACATATTACGCATTTGGTAGGAAGAGAGCAGCATTGGAACTTGGCCTTTTTTTCATAAGGTCACTGTGTCACAGGGAGTCCATAGGACCTAATTGGTTGAACTGCATATCACCAAGAGGTCCTGGACTTTAACTCAATGCAGTAACTATGTGGATTTTGGGTTGTCTACATTAAGGGGACACAGGATATGTGCTCTGTGTGAGACAAAGGCTGCCCGCCCTGAGGTATTTGGTGATTAATGGAGAACACACTGAGGCTGCTAACTATTCTAATCTGTTCTTTTCTTCCAGAACTCATAACTGCACTATATTTGCTCATCTTTACCTCATCCCAAGGCTTGACCATAAGTTCTATCTCACCAGATGTGTGCATAAGGAATGTATACACTCTTCAAGTCTGACCTGGTCTCTAGACAACTTCCTCCATGCTTTTCCACTTCCAATGGGTTGGGATTTTCCTTGGAAGCCAGTTGCTAAAACTGGCTGAGCCATTTCAGTCCAACTCTATAACCAAGTTACAACCAATCTAGGACATGGTTATGTAATCTTCATGAATGGGAAGTAAACTTATAAATTTGTTAAGTCACTGAACTTTTGTTGAATAGTGAAGCCATGTTCTCTAAAAATACTTTTATAGAAAATAAAGAGAGCATTTTAATATAAATTTATATGACTCTTTTGGCTACTTTTCAAATTACATTAAGTTGAGTGGATAGGTGTGGTGTGCTATTTCTTGATACTTCCAAGAATAGTTTCAGGTAAAAAACAAAGATGAAAACAAAAACTTTCTGTATATGTTTTCTGAAGTAACCAAGAAGCTCTCCCAAATATGTTCCCTTTGGTCCTCTTCCAATTCAATCTGCACTTTCACCAAGCATGATCTTCAAGTTGCACTCAGCTGACTAAGAATCAAAGCATGGTGGAACTCATAGACTAGTTCTATTGGTGAAGTGCACTGGCCATGGCCCTAACTATTTTTCACTAAATCAAAATGAAACTAGATTATGTACAGGTGTTTCTGATTCTCATTCACTTGTAAATGTGAAAATACTTGATAAAATAATTCTAACAGTTATATCACTGATAAGTTGAAATGGTAGTTTGTGATATAAACATTAAGGAAACACTACAAATGCAGTGGAATTTCAGGCAGTTTGAAAGAGTAAGAAAAAATATTTTTAAAGTATGATAGGTTTTCCATTGCTCTTTATACGATGTTAACTAGCCATATAATTCCCTAATATAATGCCAGACACATGCCCTGGAGCCCTCCTGCGGTCCTTCCCTGGCCCTGATTGTGCACTCCTGCAGGGACTAAGCCGAAGCCAGCTCTCTGACATCCCCTGAGGAGTCCTAGATTGTGAGATGGACCAGGCCTCTAGTAAGGAGATAAACATTAATTTTGTAAATACTTTTATTTAAGGTGAATCTTGCTTTATTAGCACATATTTTCTTGAAAATACATTTTATATTATATATTATATATTTTAGGTGATTTCTAAATAGAAAGGTGTCATTTAGAGTATGTTCAATAAATCCCACTTTGCCTTATTTTAATTTTTGTTGACCTTAAATCATTTTCTACATTGATGAAAGGAACCAAGGTCCCAGTCAGTAATCCTAATTAGTAACAGTATCTTAAATAGATACTGCTTTAAAAGATTAAATTTATAATGATTTTATGCTCTTAGCAAGTTTTCTTATGACTCCAATGCTTCTATTGATCGTCATCAATAATGGGTTGTTGCTATTATGAGCAGGTCTAAGATTTTCCTATTTCAAATGATCACAAAGAATGCAGAGGTCAGTCCACACTGCATGTAAACAACTATTAATTATGTGATAAATGGCTAAAATATTGTATTGCTTTGTTAAAATTTTTATTTTGCCTTAACAATATGTTGTGATAGTATGTATATAAGAAAAGAGAATTGATGATATGTTCAAAGAGAAACATAAACCCAATAAAGCAATTATCTAAAATCCAAAGACAACATAGAGTAAAGAAGGACTATTTTTTATGGTGCTATGAAATTAATAATTAGTAAAAAGAAAGAACTACAATAAAATTATATTAAATATTAAAAACTTTTCATACTTTTTCTTTGTATGTACATTTGTTTTTGCTCAAAGAGGCTACCAAGAAATTGATGTTGGCTATAGGAATATCAAAATAGCTTTTAAAATTTGAAATGAAGGACAGCATAGTTTGTATCATTATCATTATTAGTCAAGACTGCATTATTTAATAAAAATCCTAAGGTAAAAATGTTATCTACCTTAAGTCATATATTTTTATTTCTGTTTTCTATCCTTATTGAATGTTGCCTTAGATTCTTTTAGGTAATCCCAAAGAAAACATGCCTTCAAACAAACAAAATAAAAGAATGAAAGAAAAATCTCTAGCATGCAGATTAGCCAGTAAACAGAATGATTGGTGACATCCACAGCATTTCACAAGCTGAAACAAAATATTTCAACTTACTTTCAATTTTTTTTTCCTGCAATTGTTTCAAATAAAATTGTGACAATATTTGCATTAAGAAGCTTGTGAAAACCAAACAAAGACTCTGGGCGAGTAATCTCATTCAGTGAGATTATTTACTTCTTTGACAGTTTCACTCTTGATGAGGACATGAGAAGTAACTTTTACTCCAGGTTGGATGATATGCGGAATTAGTATCAGACAGTTGTTATTAAGTGTTGTTTAAAAGAAAAGTGACAGTCCCCTTTAATGGGTTGAATGTTCAAAAGATTAGCAAACAAAAAGCTTATAACATGAACTGAATTTTTAGATATATTTTTTCCCTTGGTTCACTGTCATACTATGAAAGTTTTAGATTACTGTATTTTAAGACCTTGAGTAGTCTTAATTTCTAATTCCCCTAGGAAGCTCCACAGCACTAAGTACTGTCTTTGGCTTCTTCTCAGGTGACTTTATTTCTTCCTTTGCCCTTTATTGATCTTATCCATCTCTGAAAACACACAATTTATATTAACAAATACTTTCAATATAAAATAGAGAAGAATGCATGATAAAATAAAAAACAAAAACTATTTTGATGAAAAAACTAGATTGGAGAAAATACACTATTTTTAAGTGAACAAAAATATTTATACTTTATTTACAATTCTGATTATCCTATCTAATAAAGAGGGAATATGCTAATTGACCCTCACACTGTCCCAAAGATGGTGGTGCCCACAGCCAATAAGGAGAGAATATGCTAATCGACTGCCACACACTCAAAGATGGTGGTGCTCACAACCACAATATGGTAGCTCCCAGTCCCCTCAAACCTGCTGGGGCCACAGGTACGTAGCAAGGAGAGGTCAACCACAAGGAGGACCTGGGCACTCCATGCACCTGCTTCCAGAGTCTCCCAGACCCCTCAGCCCCCTAGCCGCCCAGGGATAGCCTGAGGCATAGGTAAGCCTTGGATGGCGGCTTCCCAGCCACCCAGGATGGGACTTAGGCTCAAGTAACTAGGGCTGGCTGAGGCTTATGCTGTTGGCAATTGCAGCAGAGGTGTTATGAGGCGTCATCTTCCCCTGATCACCGGGTTGCCTCCTGCCCCTGAGGGCTCCTGGACTGTGAGAGGGTGCAGGCTGGGCTGAGAGCCCCTCACTTCCAGTGCATAAATTTTCATGCACCGGGCCTCTAGTATTTTTTATCTTATATAATATTGGTAAATACATTTTACTGTTGAAACAAGAAGCATTTATTATTTTTTTTACTAAAAGAGAATATACAAATTTACTATATTCCAAAATACTATCCATGTCTTTCAAAGTCATGTTTACTTATTCAAAAATGAATCTTTATCTTAGATCAGCAGTTCTCAACTTGTGGGTCTCGACCCCTTTGGGGGCCAAATGACCCTTTCACAGGGGTTGCCTAAGACCATCAGAAAACACATATTTCCCATGGTCTTAGGAACCAACACACCGCTCCTTGGTGTAGTTTACTGTTGTCATATGAAGACTGTTACCCATGCTACACCATGATTCAAGACAAAATTTCATTTATTTGTAATTAGAAATAAATATTTCACAATATATAATTACATGTTGTTTTTGTGATTAATCACTATGCTTTAATTATGTTCAATTTGTAACAATGAAAATACATCCTGCATATCAGATATTTACATTACAGTTCATAACAGTAGCAAAATTACAGTTATAAAGTAGCAACGGAAATTATTTTATGGTTGGGGGTCACCACACCATGAAGAACTCTATTAAAGGGTCTCGGCATTAGGAAGGTTGAGAACCACTGTTTTAGATGAAGATCAATATTTAAGTAAGTATATTTGCAGAAAAGCATATAAGGTATAGGATTTTGTGGCAGTGAGTAGCATGATAATATTGAAAGAGTATGTATTAAACATCTTACACTAATATCTGGAGTAAAATATAAGTAGAGATATTAATATTAAGTATAAATATTAAATACAAATATTAAGTGAAAAGATTATCTTCAGAATCTTTTTTTTAAATATATTTTGTTGATTTTTCACAGAGAGGAAGGGAGAGGGATAGAGAGTCAGAAACATCGATGAGAGAGAGACATCAATCAGCCGCCTCCTGCACGCCCCCCCACTGGGGATGTGCCCAAAACCAGGATACATGCCCTTGACCGGAATTGAACCCGGGACCTTTCAGTCTGCAGGCTGACACTCTATCCACTGAGCCAAACCGGTTTCGGCAGAATCTGTTTTTGAAAATAACTTTCAATTGCACTAATAAACAGAATCTGGTGATGATACCTTAGATTTAAAGCTTTTTAATGTCAGGAATAGTATTTATTGGAATATTCCTATTTTCTAGTGAAATAATAGTAGTTATATTATTAACAAATGAGATAATCTGATTCTGTTATTCATACACATTAACTACATTTTTTCTGCATAGCCATCTCATTAATTATAAACCAATGGCATAAATACAAGTTGTACTTTACCTTTTTTTTTTGGTGAAAATATCTTTACTTTTGTCTTTCAGGGCAATATAACTACCTAACTACCTGTTTCTCTCTCCTCTCTCTCTCTCTCTCTCTCTCTCTCTCTCTCTCTCTCTCTCTCTTGTTAGTTTTGTTCATATTGTTTAAATTACCTGGCATCTCCTATTTTAGTTTTACTCTGGTCCCTTGTCAAGTACCAATTTTTAAATTATAATTGCTCAGAATTCTGTCCCAAGATTCCTCTTACTTATACATTCTTTTACATTTTCCACTGAGGGTCAATGATAAATCATGAACAAAGTCATATGAAAATATAATAGCTCTGAGATTGATAACTCAAACTTCTATATCTCTAATTAGAAACTTTTGGACTGTGATACCCTGATTGATAAAGAGCTCCACTCAAACTATTATATATGTCTTCAATGGTACTTCCATATTAAAAATGTTCTTTGCTTCATCACTCTCTTTTTCTAACTAATCAACATATCCATGTATTGTTTATATAAAAACATATAATCAAATTTTTTACCTGAAATTTCATTAACTTAGTATGCCCTGTGTGTATTCTTTTTTTTTAAAAAAAAATATTGATTATTACAAGTATTATAGATGTCGCCTTTTTATCCCCCCAATATTTCCCCCACCCACTTCCCACCCCACTCCGGGCCTTCATTGTCTGTGTCCATAGGTAACGCATATCCTATATAATAGAACCCTAATATGCAAATCCACCGAACAGTGGAATGAACGGTCATTACAATGCACACTGACCACCAGGTGACAGACACTCAGTGCTAGAGCTACTCTCTGGTGGTGAATCTGCTCCTGCAGGGGGAGCACTGCTCAGTGAGAAGCAGGGAGCAGGTCTAAGTTAGCAGGTGGACATCTCCTGAGGGGTTTCAGACTGTGAGACAGTGCAGGCTAGGCTGAGGGACCCCCTCCCTCCCAAGTGCATGAATGTTGTACTCTAGTATGCATATAATATCTTTGGTTAATGTCTTCCCTCCTCCTCACCTTTCCTCTGTACCATATTTCCATGCCACTGGTTCTATTTTATCCATCATTTATTTTGTTTATTAGATTCATTAGATTCCTTGTTTATTTATTTGGATTTTTAGATTCAATCATTGATAGATAGATATTTATTGCCATTTTATTGTTCATTTGTCTTCTTCTTCTCCTACTTCTTCTCCTTCTCCTTCTCCTTCTTGTTTTTAAAGCATACCCTTCTACATTTCATGTAACACTGGTTTGGTGATGATGAACTCCTTTAGCTTTTGTTTTTGTCTGTGAGCTCTTTATCTGATCTTCAATTCTAAATTTTAGGTTTGGTGGGTCCTCACTATTCATCACTTTGACTATTTCTTTCCTCTCTCTCTGGCTGGCAAAGTTTCTTTTGAGAAATCAGCTGAGAGTTGTATGGGCACTCCCTTGTAAGTTACTAACTGCTTTTCTCTTGCTGCTTTTAAGATTCTTTGTATTTAACCCTTGGCATTTTAATTATGATGTGTCTTGTGTGGAGCTCTTTGGTCTTCTCTTGTTTGGGACTCCCTACACTACCAGGACTTGCAAGTCTATTTGTTTCACCAGGTAGGGGAAGTTTTCTGTCATTATTTTTTCAAATGGGTTTTCAATATCTTGCCTTCTCTCTGCTCCCTCTGGTACCCCCATAAGACAAATATTGGTATGCTTAAAGTTGTCCTAGAGGCTTCGTACATTATCTTCATATTTTTGGATTATAATTATTGTTATTTTTTTATTTTCTGACTGAGTATTTTTTTTTTGTTTCCTCATATTCCAAACTGTTGACTGCTTTTAGGAATCTTCTACTGTACAGTTGAATCCCTATAAATTATCCCTTATTTTAATTAGTGTATGTTTAATGTATGACTGGTCCTTTTCTTTTTTCAAATATATTTTTATTGATTTTGGAGGGAAGGAAGAGGGAGAGAGAGATAGAAACATCAATGATGAGAGAGAATCATTGATTAGCTGTCCTCTGAATGCCCCCACCAGGAATAAAGCCCACAACCCTGGTATGTGCACTTTACCAGAATTGAACCAGGGACCCCTCAGTCTCCAGGCCAAAGCTCTATCTACTGAGCCAAAACCACTAGCGTCTGACTGATCCCTTTTCATGTCTTTGAAATTTTTATAAGATCCTTGAAAGTCTCACTGAGTCCCTTGAAGCTCTCATTAAGATCCTTTGAACTCCATCTCTAGGAGTTTGCTTGCTTCCATTTCATTTTGTTCTTTTTCTGGAGATTTCTTCTGTTCTTTCCTTTTGACATTTTTTTGTCTCCACATTTTTGGCTGATTCCCTGTGTTTATTTCTATGTCTCAGGTAGAGCTGCTATGTCACCTGGAATTGGTGTCCTATAGGTCCCAGTGGGTCAGCCTCCCCAGTCACCTGAATGGGAACTCAAGGTACATTCCTGTGTGGGCTGTGTGCATAGTCTAGTTATAGTTGAACCTTGATTGCTGTTGGACTCACTTGGAAGAATTGATACCCCTGGCAATCATCTGTAACTACAGTGGAAGAGATGGTTGCAGGAGACACCCCTATGGAGCATGCCTTGCTTCAGTAGGGCTTTGGTACTCACTGAGTCTGCCCCCTGAGTATGTCGCTTGTGGATGTGTAGAGTTATAATCTGGTATGGTCTGAAGCTGTCTACCAGGTGCACTATTCTGTGGCCTCATGGGAGGTGCAAAGTCAGCCACTGCCTGGGGTTACCAGGCAGGAGTTACAGAATGATTTGAAGATGGCCATTACTTGTGTTGGGCTTGGAATTTACAAGGCAAGGCCAAACTGTGAAGCAAGTCAGACTAGTGCTGGATCTTGAGCCTCTCATTGATAGGTATGGGGGTCTATGACCCAGCTGCAACTTATTTTAGGTATTTTAGGAAAGTCTGAAGCTTGAGCCAGGACAGTTCATTCATATGGAAAATCCATTGCAAACAGCTTGGGTGGGGCTACAAATTGGAAGGGGCAGGGTCTCAGGGAATCACCATGCTGGAAAGAACAGTGTTAGCCATGCTGATGAAAACTCAGCTCTGTTTTGAGGGATGTGCCAGCACAGGAATAATGATTAATTTGGGAGAAAGCTGCCCCTGAGTTCCTGCCCCAATTCCAGACAGACCATCTCCTCCCTGGTTTCCCCAATGCCACCACCCAACACTGGAGTTCAGAGGGATCATGTAAGTTCATGTGCTGACCCTTTCAAAGGGACTCCTTGAGTCTCTAGCAGCCTTTGTGTCACTCAGCCAAAATTCCTGCTGGCTTTTATAGCCTGAAATTATGGGGAATTCTCTTCCCAGCTGTTGAACCTGGGCTAGGGTTCTGGTAGGGGGCAGGGACCACTTGTTTCTCACAGGAGGCCTCTGTAGCCAAGATATCCCTACTAATTAAAAACATGCCACATTAGAGTGTTGGATCAGCTTATTCTATGCCTCTGCCCATCCTGCTAGTCTCAATGTGCCTCTTTTCTTACTTCTCTATTTGTAGGACTTACATTCATCTAGCATTCAGGCAGTTTAAAGTGATAATTGTACTATATTTTAGCTGTAATTTTGATGTAATTATGGAAGGCAGTGAGTAAAGGCATTTACCTAACACTGCCATCTTGATTCTCTCTCCCAGTGTCTACTCTTTTGTTTTTTTCCTCCCAGCCTAAAATATTGCAACTTCTCAATTTTTCTTTTCCCTTAAGAGACAATATACAAGTTTAAGTTAGAATTCTAAAAGGTCATCCTAACTATCTTCATGTCTAATACATTTCAAATACCTATAAATACTGCATATTAAATTACTTTCATTCTATCCACCTCCATTTAGGTTTATTCAAGTATCTTGATCCAAATGATATCATTCTTCCACAGAGACAAAAGCAATTTTAGATATTCACATTGCCTCCCCAAACCTTCATGATATCAATATATCTTCACATAGTAGCTAAATCTTAAAATGTAAAATAAAACCATTTATCCAGATGAAATAGTTCACTGGCTACTAATATGGTCCACAAAATCTTGTGTCATGTGACTTCTGCCTAATTCACTTGTCATTTATTATGCTATTGAATGTCTTTCATTTTTGAACTATAGTCACAATGTATTTCTTTCTATTTCTAATAGCTATTTTTGTTTCATCTCATTTTCATATGCTATTTTTTATTCCAGGTATTCCATCCCTCCCCCCAAAATACACACACACACACACACACACACACACACACACACTAAATTTAATGACATGTTTCAGCTTACTGTTCCTTTCTCTGGAAATCTTCCCTGACCATCAAGTCTAGATAATATTTTATAGCACAAATACTGACACAAATACTAAGTAGATGCAACTTTATAAATGAATCCCAATTCAGAGATAACAAGCTGGCTTGACACATTCATTATTAAATTCTTATGTACTAGATGAAGGACCATCTATATGGTTGACTACCCAACTCTAGGTATCTATCTATCATCTATCTACCTATCATCTATCTGTCTATCTATCTATCATCTATCTATCTATCTATCTATCTAATCTATCATCTATCTGTCATCTAGCTAATAAAAGCCTAAATTATCGTTTTGGCAGAACCACCAGAACGACCAGTTACTGTGATGCACTTTGACCACCAGGGGGCAAACACTGAACAAAGGTGCTGTCCCCTGGTGGTAAGTGTGCTCCCACAGGGGCAGCACTGCACAGCCAGAAGCCGAGCTCATGGCTGGCGAGTGCAGTGGTGGGGGCAGGAGCTTCTCCTGCCTCTGTAGCAGTGTTTAGAACCCGAGCAGGCCTAAGCCTGCAGGTGCATATCCCCTGAGAGGTCCCAGACTGTGAGAGAGTGCAGGCCAACCTGAGGGTCCCCCCACCCCACCTGCCCCACCCAGTACCCAAATGTCTTCTATCAGACCTCTAATCTATGTATATAGAGTCAGAGTCTTTCGCATCCAAAATGACTGGAGGCTCAAATGAATGACAGGCTAGGAGCTGAGGGAGTGGGATGAAAGATCACCATGAGGGATCACCCCTGCCTGGATCATGGGCATGGCCAGAATGCAAACCATGGGTGGCTCTAGTTCAGGCCAGCCAGCACCCCAAAGGAGACCCCCTCCAGGATGGGGTCATGGCCAGCCTTCAAACTGCAGCAACCCCTAGCCCAAGGAGACCTCCTAGAAAAGGATGCCCTAGTCTGTTCTGGACTTAGGGCTGGTCTCTCACACGAGGGAAACAAGCTGCCGTATCTAGCTGCCAGTCTCCGGGAGGTAGGTTGATCAAAACGTAGGATCGTCAAACGGTTCACAGTCTCAGTGCAGGTACAGGTCCGTGGCTAACAGGGGGGAGGCCAGACCAAAGCAAAACAGCAGAAACACCCTGCCCACCTGAGCAGGTGCAGCTGCAGTCCATGTGGCCTGGGCAGTGTAGAAAGTGCTATCTTCTCCCGGGTCCTGTGCTGCCTCGCTCACCCTCAAGCCCCCCTGAGTCCTGACAGCAGTGTGTAGGGCATCCTGCAGGGGTTGTGCCATTCTGGGTGCTTTTGCCCAAGACACCCTTTGGGATGAATTTAGAGCCACATCTCACTGCCCATGAGACTGGAAGAACCATGTAAAAGGAATTCAACAAAAGCTTTCCACATCTCTTTTATTATTTTTTTTAATCCATAAAACGACTTAAAAAACAACAACACAAAAACATTTGGGCCACCTAAGAGAATGCAATTTCTGGACAGAGTACACAGGATTCTTTTGTCCAACAGGTTAAAGGAAGCAGAGAGCTGGCACAGTGGAAATGGCCCTGATGTCCTATGAGAAGATTGCAGAAATGGGGTTGCAGAAATTCCACAGCCTCTTGCCACCTTCTCCTTTGCAAACCACACCATCCAGATCCACCTGGAGTAGAGGCAACTGGGAGTTACAGCTGTGGTTTGGGATGCAGTAAGCAAATCCTGGGGGCCTCTGAAAACATCTGCAATTGATTATAAGACTGGCCTTTATTTAAAAAGAAATAAAAGAACATCTTTGTTGAGATATAATTCATATACTATACATGTCACTTAAAGTGTACAGTGAACTCTTCTTTTAAGTAAATTCAGAGTGGTACAACTATCACCATGCTCAATTTTTAAATATTTTCATGGCCCCATCTCCTCCAATTTTTTTTTCTACCCACTAGAATAACTTCCTGATCATCTTCTCACAAATTGATAACATTTTAAAAGTAAGTAAAGGACAATTGAGGGAGTTTATAATACTGCACAAAGGATATTGTAAAATTACATAGCCCAAAGTGAAGATCATGTGTTTTCTTTTTTTTAAATATTTTTTATTGATTTCAGAGAGAAAGGGAGAGGGAGAGATAGAAAGATCAATGATAAGGATCACTGACCAGAGGAGAAACCAAAATGGCATCATAGGCGAACACCTAAACTGGTGCCTCGTGCAACAATTTCAAAACTACAGCTAAAAGACAGAATAGACATCATCCAGAACCACAAGAAAGTTGGCTGAGTGGAAATTCTACAACTAGAAGGAAAGAGGGGCTGCAAAAAGCTGAGGTACAGAGATGCACGCATGGAGAGAGTGGGCGCCTGAGTGCTTGGCTGGCTTCCTTTTACAGGAGGGGTACTGAACCCCAGGTCTGGGTGAGACTCATACGTATGGGGGGAGTTTGGACTGCGAAAAGGGAGAAATGTACAAAAATGTAAGGGAGCTGCAAAAGGGCAGAAGTCTGGTGGCGCCCACACTGTTGCGTCCAGAAGACAGACTGCTTGCTAATTGTGCCGCTGGATATTTCTAGTGAGTGGGAGACAGAGCCTCCAAACTGCACCACTTCTAACTCCACTGAACCTCAGTTTCGGACAAGATCCTGGGAACCCAGACTCATATGAGTCCCAGAGTGCAGGGGAGCCAGAAAGGCAGCGGTCTAGAGGCACTGTGCATGTGCCCACAGGGACGGCTCTAGTGATTAACAAGAGACATGTGAGACCTAGGGGCCAAGTAAGGTGGGGCTGACTGGAAGGCAAGGTGGTCCATTAAACCCTGAGAGTCCACTCCACACAAGCTCAACAGAGAGGCTTTTGCAGTTTTGCATGTCTTGTATCATAAGGCTGATTCCAATACAGAAGTTCTCCCAGCATAGTGAAAATGCCAAGACAAAGGAACAGATCACAAACAAAAGAAATGGAGGAAAACAAATGACTGGATATAGAGTTCAAAAACATGGTTATAAGATTTTTCAAGAATTTCCTAGAAAAGATGGATAAATTTAGTGAGACCCAAGAGGAGATGAAAAAGGACTGACTAGAGAAAAAGACCAACTACAAATTAATCTTTCACTGACTGAAATAAAAAAAATATATATATTATACAGAGACCTAACAGCAGACTAGAGAAAGCAGGAATCAAGTCAAAAATTTGAAATATAAAGAATCAGAAAACACTCAACTGGAAAGCAAGAAGAAAAAAGAATCCAAAAATGTGAAGATAGTGTAAGGAGCCTCTGGGACAACTTCAAGTATACCAATATCAGAATTATGGAGGTGCCAGAAGGAAAGAGAGAGCAAGATACTGAAAACCTATTTGAAGAAATAATGACTGAAAATTTCCCACATCTGGTGAAAGAAATAGACTTACAAGTCCAGGAAACACACAGAACCCCATATAAAAGGAATCCAAAGAAGAACACACCAAAACACATCATAATTAAAATACCAAGAGCAAAAGACAAAGAGAGAACATTAAAAGCAGCAAGAGGAAAACAGTTAATTACCTACAAAGGAGCTCCCCTACAATTGTCAGTTGATTTCTCAACAGAAACTGTGCAGGCAAGAAATATTCAAAGTGATGAATAGTAAGAACCTACAACCAAGAATACTCTATCCAGCAAAGCTATCATTCAGAATTATAGGGCAGATAAAGAGCTTCACAGATAAGAAAAAGCTAAAGGATTTCATCAACACCAAACCAGTATTATATGAAATGCTGAAAGGTACTCTTTAAGAAGAGGAAGAAGAAAAAGGTAAAGATAAAATTATTTACAACAAATACATATCTATGAACAAGTGAATCTAAAAATTAAGTTAATTAAAAATCTGATGAACTGGTGAATATAATAGAATCAGGAGCATAGAAAGGGAGTGGACTGACAATTCTCAGGGGAAAAGGGGTGAGGGAAGTGCAGGGAGAAACTGGTCAAAAATCATACACCTATGGATGAGGTCAATGCGTGGGGAGGTAAGGGTAGAGAGAGGAGTAGGAGCTGGGTGGAGGGAAACTATGGAGGGGAAAAAAGAGAAACAAATGTAATAATATGAATAATAAAGATTTAATTAAAAAAAAAGAATCACTGATCAGCAGACTCCCATAGGCCCCTTACTGGAGATTGTGCCCACAACATGTGCCTTCATCAGAATCAAACTTGGGATCCTTCAGTCCAATGCTCTCTCCATTATGCAAAACTGGCAGGATCATCTGTTTTTTTATTTTTTTTTAAGTTCTCTGTGGTTGTAATGATCCCCAAATCTATACTAATAAAAGGATAATATGCTAATTAGAGTGGTCGACTTCCAGAAGTTCTTCCAGACAAAGTCATAGAAGCTACAAGGGCTGAGGCTCAGGCATCTGTGGGTGGATGCAAATGTTCAGGCTGTCAGTGACAGCAGCAGTGGGATAATGGGGGTCATGCCTTCCCCTGATCCACCAGGTCACCTCCTGCAGAAGGAGGCCAGACTGGGAGCCAAGTCAGAGGCAGTTAGGGGCAATCAGGCAGGCAGGCAGGTGAGCAGTTAAAACCTAGCAGTCCCATATTGTGAGATGGATATCCCAGATTAGAGAGGGCTGAAGAACTGTCCTCTCCCATGCACAAATTTCATACACCAGGCCTCTAGTCTTATCTAATAATAGGCAAACATGTAAATTGACCATACCTCCACTACACCCACAGCCATTCAGAGTGAGTGGGTTAATCTGCATACACAGGCGTGAAGCAGCTGGGAGGGGAAATGTGCTTGCTATGAAAGAGGATAGAGGAAGCAGAGGGAGCTACAGTAGTGTTTCTCAGGTCAGAAGAGAGGACTTGCCAGCTCCTGGGGGCTGGGAGTGAATTCAGAGAAAGGAAGACCTTTTCTTGCACTAATATCATGCAATAAGCCTCTAGTAAATATATAAAAGCCTAACTGAACTATCGGATTGACCAGAAGTACAGGAACAGCCAGTTGACTAGTTGCTATGACATGCTATGACCACCAGGGGGCAGATGCTCAATTCAGGAGCTGCCCATTGGTGGTTAGTCTGCTCCCACAGCCAACCTCCCACAGCCAAACAATCTCCCTCAATCCCTCCGCCAGCCATCCAACCTCCCACTGTCCCTCCCTTGTCGTTTCCCCTGGCCAGCAGGCCCTGATTGGCCTGGCTCTGATTGAGACTGGGTGAGATCAGGCCTGATCACTGGCCAGGCCTAGGGACCCCACTGGTTCACGGATTTATGCACCGTGCCGATAGTATTTTCATATGACTGTTCCACAGAAATTAAAAACAGCATATTTGTAATTTTCACTCATAATTGATCAAATAAGAAATATAGGTATTGTCCTTACTCTTCATTCTTTCTCACAAACAATATGAAATTAATCATAAAATTGTAATGCTTTCTTCGAAATATAGCTAAGTCAATCCACTCTTCTGCATACCTATTAAATTATTCTAGCCTAACATCACTCATTACTGCCTCAATAAAAGTTTCCTAGTTGTATTTCCTACATCCAATGTTGCTATTATACAAAGGAAAAAAAATGAAGTTGTTTTCTGTGCAAATCTTATCTGTCATCACATGTTTAATATTTTTAAATATTTTACATTTCTCTTAAAACAAATTCCAAAAGGTTTAAAGGCCCTATGTTATTAAGTAGGCATTGCTCATAATTAAGAAGTTAAATTAATTTGTGAATATTTTATCTTGTAAAACTACATAGGATAAAAGTAAAATTCCTTTAATATTAGATATCTTTAATATAACAATGTATAAAAAAAAGTAAACACCTTCTTTTGTTTATTATTTAAGCTATAGAGTACTTCTAAGTGGTATCAAGCCACTCCTCTTGTCCAGAGACTTATCTTTCTTGTAGAAACATATTCTTTTTAAAAATATATTTATATATTTTATTGTTGTTGTTGTTTTTTACAGAGAGAAAGGGAGAGGAATAGAGAATTTGAAACATTAATGAGAGAGAAACATTGATCAGCTGCCTCCTGCACACCTCCTACTGGGGATGTGCCTGCAGCCAAGATACATGCCCTTGACCGGAATCGAATCTGTTACCTTTCAATACATGGGCAAACACTCTCTCCACTGAGACAAACTGGACTGGACTAGAAATATATTCTTAATTATATGTGTCACAGTTAGTACTTTGAACCATTTTGGATGCCCAACCTGTTCATTAACATCATTTATTACAGATGAGGATAAGGTAAAATATTCAAAGAAAATTTTAAAGTCTTAGAGATAACACAACCTGAAAATCAATTATATAATCTAATTTTTAACTAAAATAGCATTCTGACGCTTCTACCTTATATTAATGATTTATTGATGTGCCTATGTGTAATGGTGTCATACAATGTCCTTTAAACCAAACAACCCATACTGGGAAATCTCAGTTCCTCCAAAGCTAGATATGAAAAAGCAAGTTCTGGACCGATATAAATATTTTCTTCTCCTCCTTCCTAAAACTGTCTCTCTTGATTCTTATTTATTGTCTAATACCTCTCTTCACTCTATGACCAGCAATATAGTATTTATACCTATTAGGAAAAAATAGAGAAAGAAAAACACAGAAGGTGGGAGAGTGCATAGTAGTCAAAAGCTCTTTGTAGTTCAATAACCTTTTCTGTAAAATGCAAATAATGAAAGTAACTACCTTAAAGCATTGTTATAATGATAAATTGAATTATTTGTAAACTGCTTAGACCAATGCCTGGGGCTGAGGACAAATATATAATTGTTAGTTATTAGTTATAATAGTTAGTTATTATTATTAATGCAATATTTTGTTGCATTAGAATACACACATAGTAAAGAAATACTTGGTATGGAAATTCTTCAAATATTTTCAAAAAATAATGTCCCTCTGCCGAAACCGGTTTGGCTCAGTGGATAGAGCATCAGCTTGTGGACTGAAGGGTCCCAGGTTCGATTCCGGTCAAGGGAATGTACCTTGATTGCAGGTACATCCCCAGTAGGAGATCTGCAGAAAGCAGCTGATCAATGTTTCTCTCTCATCGATGTTTCTAACTCTCTATTCCTCTCCCTTCCTCTCTGTAAAAAATCAATAAAATATATTAAAAAAAATAATAATGTCCCTCTAAAAACTCTCCACCATTTTTACAATGCCTAATTCTGTCATCCATTTGCATAGAAGAGCAATTTAAGTGTCTGAAACAGTCTGCCTATTAACCTCTCAACATATATAACTTAAAAACTGAAAAGTAAAACCTAAAAGAAACATAGCTTGAAAAAAGAAACTAATAGCATCACCTTGATTTCATTCATCTGTCCATTCATTTATTCATTGAACAACTTTGTAGTAAGTGCTCACTGTATGCCAAGCACTAAGCAAAGCATCCTATCTAATAAAAGAGTAATATGCAAATTGACCATCACTCCAACACACAAGATGGCTGCCCCCATGTTGTCAAAGATGGCTCCCACAAGATGGCCAGCGGGAGAGGGCAGTTGGGAGGGACCAGGTCTACAAGAGAAGACAGTTAGGGGTGATCAAACCTGTAGGGAAGGGCAATTGGGGGAACTCAGGCTTGCAGGGGTCAGCAGTTGTGGGGTACCAGACCTGCAAGGGAGGGCAGTTTGGGGCAGGGGAAAGACCAGCAGGGAAAAGCAGTTAGAGACTATGAGGCTGGCAGAGGAGGGCAGTAGGATTGGGCCTAAACTGGCAGTCAGACATCCCTTGAGGGGTCCCAGATTGAAGAGGGTGCAGGCTGGACTGCACCCCCCTCCCCATGCATGAATTGTGTGCAATGGACTCTTGTTAGGGATAAAAATATAATTAGAAGCAATTACTTCCCTTAAATAGGTAATTGTCTACAGAGAAAATATGAAATAACCCTGTACCATTAAAGATGCCAAGAAGTATACTTGTTCAATATAGTGTCTCAGGTCTAGAGTTAAAGAAGAAAATGGAGACCAGTCAGTCTGGCTTGGTGGTTGATCATCAACCTATGAACTGGGATGTCATGGTTCACTTACTGGTTGGGGCACATGACTTTATTGTGAGCTTGATCCTCTGTGGGAAGCATCAGGAGGGCAGCTGATTGATGATTCTCTCTCATCATTGATGTTTCTAGCCTCCTCTCTCTCCCTTTCTCTCTATGAAGTCAATAAAAACATTAAAAAGAAGGCAAGAAAGTGCCTTAGAATACAGCAACCTTTAAACTGGAAGCTGAGATTCAGCAAGGCAAAGGGAATCTTGAAGTATTTCTGTGCTTGGATTGCAGGACTCTAGATGATAACCACTTAAATGAGATTTAAGGTTTCCATGTAAACATGATTTGGATTGGGGCTAGTCAGTGCCTAGAATAATTTATTTTATTAGAATGTTACATTTCTTTTCCTGACCAAGGACAGGGACTTGAAATGGCCATAGAAAAGATGGGAACACATTATTTTAACATAATAGGGAGATGTTTTTCCCTAACATTAATTAGGTCAAGAATAAGGGGACAAGTTATGTTTAAGAAATACATAAAACAAATTGTTGAAATATGCTCTATCCTCCTACTGTCATAATTATACTTTCACACAAACAAATGAGATAAAAAAATTACATAAAAAACAATAACAGCAAAATACAGAGAACATTTAATTTACTATTTATATTTCAGATTTGATTGCATAATTGATGGAGTAGCAATATTTAAATTAATGATAATTGAAAGATAATTAATAAATTACTACATAAGTATTTCATAAAATTTACTTTTGTCATCATGGTAGCTATATCTCTTTTTCTTGGCACAAAATGATTTTCAAAAACCTTATCATTGAATAGAGAGGCCTGGTACATGAAATAAGTTCATGGGTAAGGTCCCTAGGCCTGCCTGGCTGGTGATCAGGGCCAATCTGTGGGATGACTGACAGGGTGATTGGTGGGCCCCTACTGGCACTCACTTTGGCTGGCCTTGCAACGCTTGCTCACTGGCCCCGCCCCTTCCACTGTCTGCTTGCCAGCTAGCCCCGCCCCCTGTTACCACTGCTGCTGGGTGACCAGTGGGGTGATCAGGGGGCCCCTACTGGCATCCACTTTGGCTAGCCTGGGGCCTGGAGGCTGGGGGCAGCTCCTGCATTGAGTGTCTGCCCTCTGGTAATCAGTGTGCATCATAGCAACAGGTCATTCCACCAGTTGTTATGTCGTTCAGTTGCTTTGCATATTAGGCTTTTATTATATAGATAGTAAAATTCTCAGAATAAAAAGTAGTGTACCAAAATGTATAATTTGTATATGTTCTTCTAAAGCTTAAAGTGAAAATTTCAAACATTTCCTTTTATCAAAACTATGTATTTTCAAATAGAAATAGTTATTTACTAAAGTAAAATCAACACTTTAAATTCAAAATGATATAATCGTTAGTAATTTATTTAAAAAATAATGATTAATTTTTATGAAAAATAAAACTATTCAAAATTCAAATCATCAATTTTTATCTTATTATTGACTAGAGACCTGGCGCACAAAATTTGTGCAGGGTGGGGGCTACCTTAGCCCAGCTTGTACTATCAACATTTGGGGACCCCTCAGGGCATGTCCTACTTCTGGTTTAGGCCAGACCCATCTGGCCTAAACCAGGAGTAGGACATCCCTCTTTCAATCTGGGACCACTGGTTCCTAACCATTCACCTGCCTGCCTGATCACCCAAAACTGCTCTCCCCTGGCAGCCTGATTGTCCCTAACTGCCTCTGCCTCAACCCCCATCACCATGGCTTTTTCTGGAAGGATGTCCGGAAGCAATCCAGTCTAATTAGCATATTACCCTTTTATTAGTATAGTTGTCAATAATTAATATCATGCTATATGTATATATAATTCATCTATATATATATATATAGATGAATTATAATAAGAGAGAATGTTTAATATTTCAATATATTCTTCAGTCACTATATGAAATTGTTCTGAATACCATGTAATTCTTGAATATCTCTGGAACCACAAATTGAAACAAAAGGAAGAATAAAAGGTCACTCGGTGCTACTGGGAAATTATACTTGGTTATGTAGGAATCTATTGTATTCATGCCTAGAGAAAGAATTTGACAAGTTAATTAATTTGTCTTTTCCCTTAACTAAATGCTTCTGCTGCTCAAATTGTCTCCACACTCTGTCACAGTGCATTCTGTAGTATAGGCAGCAGCACAATCCATACATATTCTCAGTATTCAGACATCCATTATTTCAAGGACATGTGCAAGTGATGCGGTGAAGCATTACCCCAGGTCCAGAAGGCATTACTTATAGGAGTAGACATTTAGGGTTATGGTCACCCTATGTAAGCCTTGAACATTGGATCCAGAGTGCCAGATGTGCTCAAGTGTACTTTATTAAATTAATTTTTTCTATGTGTTTATGAACTGTGGATTTTCTAATGTGCTGGTAAAGATCAGAGGCCTCTTCTGCCCTACTTTAAGGATAAGTATTGATTAAGGTACCTTAAAAGCATATAAAAGACATCAATAGACAATTTGGGGGAATGAAGGGAAGATTCATAATTGTGTGTGTTCTTATCAGAAGTGTTAAACTTTAAGATAAGTTGAAGAAGATGGGTAGTAAAGTATCTATAGAACTATAAAAGAATTTAGGTCTGAGGGCAAAGGTGAAAATATGACTATAGGAGTAAACAGGACCTTACCTTACATGCTAATGAGCTTGGACTTTAATCTATAGGCTAAAAATAAGTTATTTAATAACAGTTATTTTTGGAAAGATGATTGTCAACATATGGGATTGTAAGAAGCATGTCTAGATATAGGAGAAGAGCTAACATGCAATTGATAAAGATTTGAGGAGAAATATAAAGACTTGAATTAAAATGATGTCAGGGGTATTGGAGAAGGCAGTACTTGAAACAATGTAGAAGACAATTACTTGGCTATCTATAGTTGAGGATCTCATTAGGTCTTTTCAGAGCCACATTACAGGAAAATAATTATTTTATGTAAGAAATGTAAAGATGCTTTATTTGAATTAAAATATATTTATCAATGCAATTACTAATATAATTTTCTGAAATAAGTACACAGAATTAAATATTTAAAAATGGAATGGAAAATAAAATATTAATCCAATTAACACATTTTTAAGACAAACACAGCAAATATCAAAGATGGAAAGAGATTCCCTCAAGATTCTCCAGATGATTAATACTAGAATGGTGGCTAAATCGTAGTTTCTAGAGCTCTGTTCAATTCGCAGTATTTTTCTCTTAATAGCCCCAAAGTCTGAGAAAGTTATTTTTATAGGCAATACAATTTTAATATGCTACTCTATTAGATATATAAAAATATAAAACATGATTTATTTTATAATACTTTAATTTATGGCATTTAATTTATTGTGCATAATAATAATTCTGATCAGATATTACAAGGAAAAATAGGAAGAGCTAAAAGAACCCATGAAATGCAAAATTTCCAAAACCAACCTTACTAGCAGTTCTCATATGAAACTGAGACAGAAAGTAAATAAAAACTAGAACAAAAAAATTTAGAGAGCTTGTCATGCCCAATACCAAGAGAAAATGCATGGGGAAGATATGATTACTTAAAAAATACATATTCCCTTGAAAATATATGCTATATTATAAAGAAGATTATGTATATTTCTCAAAAAATAAAAAAATAAAAAATAAAATTTTTAAACGATTACAGTTTGCCTTCAGAATTTTCCAGGTCAAAAATATCAAAAACTATCAAAGCATAGAAGAAAAAAAAATCAAATTCTGCCATTTTTAATCTTGCAGTTAAAAATAAAAACAAGTAATTTAAAAATAGCATGCAAATTCAGGCAATTGCGGGTATTTTTCAATGGAGATATTGTACCTATAATCATTTATGTTGACCAAGCATTAAGTAAGCCACTACTTATGACCAAGAAATGCAGGATATTGGTTTATGTGACTTATTAATGAGGATAACGACAACTGTTTTAAAACTAGTCTCTAGTGTCTAAGATCCTAATACCCTGAATTTAAAACATGTATACCGATCTCTTCCAACATAGAAACTTCATACTTAAGAGAAATAAATGAAAATAAATATGTTATATAATTCAAAATGTGAGTAGCTAAAAAAAAATAACTCAGAGATGTGTTTAAAAACTCATTATTGTCATCTATATCTAAAACATGCTTCCTAGTATTATTTTAAAATATATTCATATTATTTTAGAGAGAAATATAGAAACATCAATGATGAGAGAGAATCATTGATCAGCTGTGATCAAACCCACAACTTGGGCATGTGCCCTGACTGGGAATCAAACCTTGACCTCCTGTTTCATAGTTCCTTGCTCAATCACTTAGCCACACTGATCAGGCACTTCCTGATATTTTTATAAATAGAAGCATTACAACTATCCTATCAGTATGCTCTGTGAATACATAATATTTTAAGAATTACAAGGACTAAATGATAAGCAAAAATCCCTGCCTTGTCTTAAAAGTGAAGAAATATTAACTTTGGCCCTCATATTTTAATATATAAAGACAAACTAGGGCCTCAAAATGGAACTAATAACAAATTACTATTTTGATACATATACACTGAGTGGCCAGATTATTATGATCTCTGAATACATAATAATCTGGCCACTCAGCATATATCCTATATAATGAATGGCTAAGATATATAAATTGTTCCCTTGACCAGGAGTTTGACCAGCAGGCAGGCCGGCCAACCACCCATGTCCCCTTCCCCTGGCCAGGCTGGATGGACCGCACACACTGTGGAAGCCTTTAGAACATTACACCATCAAAGCAGGAAGGTCCTGAGTAACCAAGTGATCCAGTTGTCTTGTTTAGTTTAGGCATCTGAAAGCTCTGGAGAGACCCAGTATCTTACTGACAATTAGTGGCTGAGCTAGAATGAGAGTCTTGTATTCCCAGTGTCATGTCAGTGGTCTCTTTGCAACGGTTTCTTAACAAATTTCCCTGCCTCCAATCATGCCCACAACTGATCCATTCTTCTCATTGCTGCCAGAATGATCTTTGATAAATACAAATCTGACCAACGTATTCCCTTGCTTAAAAGCCTTTAATTGGCCCCATTACTTGCAGGCCAAAGTTCAAATTTCTTAGCATCTACTACAAGATTGTGACATCTGCTTGATTTTCTGGCTTCCTCTCTTACCAATTCTTAAAATGTAGAGCCTGAGTCATCTGTGTATACTTCTGCAAATACATAACGCTTTGTCAAATTCTGCATCCAAAACTCATAATTACAAATGGCCATTTCCTTATCGCCTTTAAATACCACAGAACAATCTACAGAAGAATATTTTTATTTTTTATTTTGTGAAAGAGAAAATATTTATCTAACATAAATGCATACATGGTTATTGACTGATATAAAATGAAAACCTTCATCATTTGCCCCATGTCTTCATTAAGATCACCATGATCAGGAACAGAAAATTAAAGACATAATGAGCATTTTTTTTTAAAAGTATTTTATTGATTTGAGAGAGAGAGAGAGGAAGGGAGAGGGAGAGAGAGATAGAAACATCAATAAGAGAGAAACATTGATCATCTGCCTTCTTCACGTCCCCTACTGGGAATCAAGCCCACAACTCTGGCATGTGCCCTGATCAGGAATTGAATCAGTAACCTTCCCATGCATGGGACAATGCTAAACCAACTGAGCCACACTAGCCAGGGCAACATGAGCAATTTAATGTAATTATTTTAAAGAAGAAATGTTAGCATTAGAGAATCTCAATGCTCAACTTAATTTTTCCTTTTAGATAATGAAACTGTTTAATTCCATTTTATCTTTCTTCATATTAAAGAGTAGGAATAAGATATTAAGAGAAAGAACTTCACGTTTATTTTAAAGTAACTATACTCATATTTAGATTACACTCAAAACTTGATCATTATATGAAATCAATGCATATCCTCTTGTTTAATTGAGAATTTAAAACATCAGCATAAAGCATTAGAAGAGAAAATATAATGAATTATGACTATAGTTGTGATAAAAACAGTGGGAATTTTAAAGAGGAACTAAAACAAACAAACAAACAATAAAATAAAATTAAATTAAAAAAAGATTAATATGGTATTTATATTAATTTATTTTTAAAAGAAAGCTACATGAAATGTGTTTTAAATACATTAGCAATTATGTAAGCCTCATTACCATCTGGTATATGTATGGACATTTCTTATTACTATGATGAATTTGGTTTCAAGGTCTACTAATGAAAGTGAAAAGCACCAATTTATTCAATATTTTATAAAACAAATATACAATAGATATCTCATCTTAAGTTATATAAAAATTGATGTATTTGAAATTAAAGCTATGATATGTGTGTGTGTATGTATATATATATTTAAAACATGAGTACGTGAAGAATTAAATGGACAGATTATTTTTTGTCAAAAATAAGTGTTTAACATAATTCTAGGTTGCAAATAAAAAATATTAAACTCATAGGAGAAGACAGTTTGAAATTTATCTATAATGAACATAAACTACATAGAACATAAAATATAAATATAGCCAGTTCAGTCCTGGTCCTTATGATGTTGAGGTATGATCCTTCTATTCCCACTTTGCTGAGAGTTTTTATCAAGAAAGGGTGTTGGATTTTGTCAAATGCTTTTTCTGCATCAATTGATATGACTATGTGATTTTTATCTCTCAATTTGTTTATGTGATGTATCGCATTTATTGATTTGTGGATATTGTAACAATGATCTACCCATTAAAATACCAACGACACATTTCACAGACCTACAAAGAATTCTTCATAGATTCATCTGGAACAAAAAAAAAAGACCACAAATAGCCACAGTAATTCTGAGAGAGAAGAATAAAGTAGGTGGGATCTCAATACCAGATTTCAAGCTATATTACAAAACAACTATTCTTAAAACAGCCCGGTACTGGCACAAGAATAGACATTTAAACCAATGGAATAGAATAGAGAACCCAGATATCCACCAAAACCACTATGCTCAACTTATATTTGACAAAGGAGGCATGAACATACAGTGGAGCCAAGATAGCCTCCTCAATAAATGATGTTGGGAAAATTGGACAGATACATGCAAAAAAATGAAACTGGACCACCAACTTACACCAAATACAAAAAATAAACTCAAAATGGATACAGGACTTAACATTAGAAGGGCAACCATAAAAATATTAGAGGAATCCACAGGCAGCACAATCTCAAACATATGCCGAAAGAACTTCTTCACTGATACTGCTCCAAAGGCAATGGAAGCTAAAGAAAAAATAAACAAATGGGACTACATCAAAATAAAAAGCTTTTGTATAGCAAAAGAAACTATCAACAAAACAACCAGAAAGACCACTGTATGAGAGAATATATTTGCAAATGTTATCACTGATAAAGGTTTAATCTCCAACATCTACAGCCAACTTATACAAATTAATAAAAGGAAGATAAACGACCCAATAAAAAAACGGGCAACGGACCTAAATAGAACCTTTTCAAAAGACAACAGAAGGAAGGCCAAGAGAAACATGAAAACATGTTCAAAGTCACTAATTATCCAAGAGATGCAAATCAAAACGACAATGTGATACCATCTTAAACCTGTCAGAATGGCAATCAACAAATCAACAAATGACAAGTGTTGGTGAGGATGCTGAGAAAAAGGAACCCTTGTGCACAGTTGGTGGGAATGCAGACTGGTGCAGCCACTGTGGAGAACAGTATGGAGTTTCCTCAAAAACTGAAAATGGATCTCCCATTTGATCCAGTAATCCCACTCTTAGGAATTTATCCTAAGAAATCACAAACACCAATCAGAAAGGATTTATGCACCCCTAGGTTCATAGCAGTACAATTTACAATAGCTACAATTTGGAAACAGCCTAGGTGCCCATCAGCAGATGAGTGGATCAGAAAACTGTGGTACATCTACATGATGGAATTCTATACTGCCATTAAAAAGAAGGAACTCTTACCATTTGCAGCAACCTTGATGGAACTGGAGAGCCTTATGCTTAGTGAAATAGGCCAGTCTATGAAGGAGAAGCACCACATGATCTCCCTCATTTGTGGATAATAAAGAATAATGTAAACTGATGAACAAAAGGATAAATACAGAGGTAGTAAAGCACCAAACAGACTGTCAAATTATAGCAGGAAGATTAAGGAGAGGTGGGGTAGATAAGAGATCAATCAAAGGACTTGTTCATTAATCAATGAACATAGACACTGGGGGGTTGGGGTATGCCTCGGAGGAAGTGGGGGCTATCGGGAGATATGTATATATGTAACACAATAAAAAAATTTAAAAAAATATCAGTATAAACATTTACTCCAAAATAATAATGCTTACTTTAGTATATTTATTAATTTATTTTTATTTTATTTATTACAGCAATTAGTTAGGTAAAATCAGATCATCAATATGTGGTAAACTTAAACTAGGTGACGGTCATATTAATCATTTATCATTGTGTCCAAATCAGAGAGAAATTGCCAATCAATTAATTTATTATGTCTGGTGATAGAGACATAGCTACCATATAAAAGAGAATAAGAATTTTTAAATACATAAGAAAATGAGCATTGTGACTTTATAATATTTTACTTAAATTTAAGTTGTTTTTTTAGCACTCCATCAATATACTAGTATATGGAAATATTTTCCCAAGAATTTAAAAATATTCAAAGTGTTGTAAAATTTTATTGTTAATACTTTTAACACATAAAAAAGCTGAATTAAAATATCCTCTCAGCCAAAACCGGTTTAGAGCATCGGCCTGAAGACTGCAAGGTCCCAGGTTCGATTCCGATGAAGAGCATGTACCTTGGTTGTGAGCACATCCTAGTAAGGGGCATGCAGGAGGCAGCAGATGGATGTCTCTCTCTCATTGCTGTTTCTAACTCTCTATCCCTCTCCCTTCTTCTCTGTAAAAAATCAATAAAAATATTTAAAAAATTATCTCAAAGCATCTGCATTTAAATTATGACAATTAGAAATACAAATATAATATTTTGATATTTACTTAGAATATAAGCCAACAGGAACCTATGTCACATGTTAAATATATAAAAAGTAATTGCAGTAAGTAGTAAAGAGTAGTTTTGCCAGGTTTGCTTTAACGTATGAGAATCTATTAAAAAATTCCAACTTTCGATATAATGCTTTATGTCCTTTGGGTTCTTCATTGTGCATAGGATACTGTATATTTATTTTAATTACAGAGGAAGACAATCAAATGTAGTTAACTCAAAACCTGAGATTCTAGATCTGGTATTTATGACTTTAGAAATGGTTTGGTTCTTTAGTTGCTGTCATTATTATGTTACCAGAGGCCCAGTGAATGAAATTCATGCACCAGGGGTATGTCCCTAAGCCCAGCCTGCACCCTCTCCAATTTGGGACCCCTCCAGGGATGCCTGACTGCCCATCTAGGCCCAATTTTGATAGGATCAGGCCTAATCAGGGAGTCAGACATTTCTCTCACAATCCAATTGCTCGCCTGCTGGCTCCCAATTGCTCGCCTGCCTGCCTTCCTGATTGCCCCTAACTGCTTCTGCCAGCCAGCCTGATCACCCCCTAACCACACCCCTGCTAGCCTTATTGATGCCTAACTGTTCCCCTACCAGCATGATTTCCCCTAACTACCCTCCTCTGTAGGCCTGGGTCCCCCAACTTCCCTTCCCTGCAGGCCCGGGTGCCCCCAAATTCTTTCCTCTACTGGCCTGGTCACCCCTAACTGCCCTCCCTGCAGACTTGATTGCCACCATCTGCCCTCCCTGGCAGGCCTGGTCCCTCCCAACTGCCCTCTCCTGCTGGCCATCTTGTGGTGGCCATCTTGTGTCCACATGGGGGCATCCATCTTGTGTGTTGGAGTCAATTTGCATATTACTCTTTTATTAGATAGGATGGAGGCCTGGTGCATGGTGGGGACCAGATGGTTTGACCTGAAGCATGTCCCAGATCAATATGGTGGTTCCTTTGGGGGTAGGCAGCCTGGTTGATAGGCCTTTGGTGGTTTGCAGGCTATCAATGCCCCCCAGCAACTAAAGCAGAGGCTCTGGTATCTGGGATTTATTTATCTTTTATAATTGTAAGTGGAGGCCAGGGCTGGCCAGAGTGGGAGGGAAGCTTGACTTCCTCCATTGCTGGGAAAACACAAGCTTCCTTCTCACTCCATGGTTGCAGTCATCTTGGTTGGGTTAATTTGAATACTTGTTCCTGATTGGCTGGTGGGCTTGGCTTGTGGGCATAGTGGAGGTATGGTCAATTTGCATGTCTCTCTTTTATTAGTGTAGATTGTAATATGAAACACTTCAGGAAAATTACTACAAGGTCCTTTACCAATTCCATTATTGTTGAATCTACAATTATTCTGTTATAAAAATATTTTCTCCACAATTCTCTTTGATTAGATATATTCAACTTTGACAAAATGATTATTGATGAATTTTGCCTTCAAATGTCATGAACAACATTATTAATGTTGTTAATATAATTATTAACATAAGTTCAAAGGGAAATATAATTTATATTATCTTTGAAACAATTCAGTTTGCAAAATTATATAACTCAATATATAAAGCAAAATATCATTTATAAAATCATCAAAATGTCTTTAATAAGAAGTCAAGCTTTTGTTGATAAAATATTTTATTAAATGCCTCACATATTTTAGTTTCATATATTTTTATAATGTTGCTAGAGGGCTGGTGTACAGATTCGTGGTGGGGTCCCTTGGCCTGGCCTGTGCCCTCTTGCAATCCAGGACACCTTAGGAGATGTCAGACTGCTGGTTTCATCCCAATCCCAACAGGCCCGATCCAGACAGTAGCTATGGCGGATGGAGGCCAAGGCAGCTGCCATGGCAGTGGGGCTGAGCCCCTTGCATGAATTTCAAGGTATTTAATAATATTTATATATTATTTCCTATGGTATATGAAGTATACAATTCTCTCTTACAGTGTTGGAGAGGAAAACTAATTTTATCTGTATTTTTTGGGATCTCCAACTGAGGTCCTGTAAATTAGCTAACAAAAGGCAGACTAACAAGAGAAAACAAATAAGCTTATGAATATGCACATCATGCATACACATGGGAGGCTCACAGATGAGTAGTTCAAATGGGTGATTAGAACTTGGGCTTATATACCCTTTTACAAAAAGAAAAATACATTTTTAGATAAGGGAAAAGACAAAGTAAAAGATCTTTGAGCATAAGAGTCAAGAAATTGTCAGAAGGCAAATATATTAGGGAAATATATTATGGTTGATAATGGCCAGTTTTAGCAAGGTTTGTTATGTAGATTCCTGTGGTGACATCTCTGAGTTATAGTTATCCAGAGTTATTTCTAGTGATTAACTTCTGTTCTTCCTGGTAAATGGGGAAGGGTGCCACTTTTACAAAATTATGCCCTAGACATAGGCAAATAGGTGAGGGCAGAGAGCTTTTCTTGTTTTATTTTGTTTTCAACTCAAAATATTTCTTATGTAAAAGCAGCATATTATATAACAATGGTATATTCTGCTACCCTTTAAAAGATAGAGGCTCTTTATTACATATTGTACTCTCTGTCATACTAAGCTTTAATATGTGATACTAAAACATTTATTGGCAGTAATGCAAAAAATAATATTTCTGTGTATAGTAAATGATAAATAGCCTTTACACTTTTTCTCCTAAAGGAAATAACATAATTTTAATTTACATATATTTGTATTAAAGATTGGGGAACATTATTTCCTATATATTTGAAAGCAGAACTAGTTGAATGAAGTCATTGTGATTTATTTATTTTTTAAAATAAAGTTAATAAAATTGATCCATATCTTTCTATTTTTTTTGTTTATAAAACACTAGGATTGGATTTTTAATTACTATCTTTTTTTAATTTCATAGTTCCCTGGGTTTCTTCTGACTTTACTTCAAGACAAATATTCTATATAATAAAGAGGTAATATGCAAATTGACTATTACTCCAAAACACAAGATGACTGCCCCCATGTGGACACAAGATGGCCACCACATGATAGTCAGCAGGGGAAGGCAGTTGGGAAAGATCAGGGTTGAAATGGAGGGCAGTTAGGGGTGATCAGGCCTTCATGGCAGGGCAATTGGGGTCACCAGTCAACAGAGAAGGGCAGTTGGGGGTGACCAGGTCTGCAGGGGAGAACAATTGGGGGTAACCAGGCCTGAAGAGGAAGGCAGTTGGGAATGACCAGGCTGGCAATTGAGGGCAGTTATGGAAAACCATGACAGCAGGGGAGGGCAGTTAAGGACAAGCAGGCCTGCAGAGGAGGGCAGTTAGTGTTGAACAGGTCAGCAGGGGAAAGCAGTTGGGGGTGATCAGGCCAGCAGGGGAGGGTAGTTGGGGGTAATCAGGCTGGCAGGGGAGCAGTTAAGCATTGATCAGGCTGGCAGGCAGAAGCAGTTAGGTGCAATCAGGCAGGCAGGCAGGCAAGTGGTTGGGAGCCAGAAATTCTGAATTGTGAGAGGGATGTTTGACTGCCCATTTAGGCCCAATCCTACCGGGCCTAAATAGGCAGTTGGACATTCCTTGAGGGTTCCCAGATTGGATAGGGCGCAGTCTGGCCTAAGGGACCACCTCCCCCCCCCACACACACACACACATGAATTTTGTGCCCTGGACCTCTAGTAAAGTATAAAATATTACAGTATTTTATAACTATTGAAACCATAACAAACAAAGTTATTTTATTAAATATACAATTTCATTCTTTTTTTTATTTCATGACCTTAGTAAACCTGCTTTTTTTTTTCTTCTGCTTACTGTTTGTTTATCAGTTTGTTTGTTTTATTTTATGACCTTACTAAGGTTGATACAAAATATTTCTGGTATAAAGGCTTTAACGTTTTGTGGCATATATGTACCGGGGATATATGTGTATACATGTGTTATGTGAAATAAAGGCATTCATTTTATAATTAAACTTTGATTTGTTCCAACCAGAATGGAGCATTTGGTTGGGAATATTATTATGTTCTACATCTTGTCAACTGAGCCTGATGGTACTGGGACTCATCTTAGCCCCTAGTGTGGCAGGATTCCAAAGAACTACACTGAGCTATGTTCCAGCAGGGGCCCATTGTTCCCCACCTTCTCCTCACTTTGCATCTTGGAAACTTGTGTGAGTTTTTCTTGGAATTCTGAACTTCCCTGTTTTAAGGTGACCAATTGGAAAAATAATGATTTCAAAGGAAACCTCCACAAGAAGAAACTAATCTTGAGACTAAATGCAGTTTGTTAATTTTTCCTGCAAAGTCTGTGCCCAGGGGTATTTGGTAACTTATGATGTTCTTACAGAAGTTTGACAGGATTTCCCCCCAGGGTCTGGAGTGCTATCTCTGTCTGAATAGCCTAGCTAATAACCATAGGTCACTGGGGATTTTCTCTGACCCCTCTTGGTTCCATGTCTTTTAAAACACCTTTTATGTGCACTTTCTAAGACCCATGAAACTAGGAAAGGGACCATTCTCAACTCTTCTACACTTCTCTAACCATTTTTTTTATTATTAAATTCCATGAAAGCCTCAGGGACATCCTAAAAGGGACCCTCCCTTTCCTTCTACAGTTTGCTTTCCTCTCTTCCTACTGGGACTCTTAAAGGACCAAGGTTTCTGGGAACATGAAAGGCAGGGCAACATATCACCAATCCACTAAAGACCAGAGTTATAGGATGAGTTTTCCACCTAAGGAGACAGAGGTACTAAGCACCCATTTTATGGATAGACACAAACGGCATCTCCAGTAGGCTGGCTAGGCCAGAAGTCATCAAGCAGGGGCCCCTTGCTTGGAAGAAATGGATCATATTTATTGTTCATGTGGAGTCCACCTGTATGAGCAGAGTAAGTTCATTGTCACAGCACCTAGCCATTAATGTGACAATTGTTAAGGCTTCCCTCAGAATATGTGGTAAGCCCTCTACACCCTGGGTAGCTCCCAGATGACAGGGTACCCACACTACTCTACCTTAGGATGGCCCAAAACAACCCAGAGACTTCCAGGTATGCCTGTAATTCTTGACTTGTTCCATATCTGTCTCTTCATAGATGAGAGACTAGTCCACTCTACTTCAAGATACCCCTTTTTGGGTTCATAGTCACCAATTGGAAAAAAAAAATTAACCCTGAGTCCCTAAAAAAACAAAAAAAAACAAAAAGCTAATCTTGTTTTGTAACACCACCTGGCCCCGGTATAAACTGGGCAATGGAGAAGTTGGGCCAGTTAATGGCATTATTAATTTTAATACTATCTTACAGCTAGATTTATTTTGTTCTCCCAAGAGAAATGGATGGGGGTTCTATCATCCAAGCCTTTATGGCTCTGAGGGATGACCCTAAGCTATGTACTCCTGTAAACTTGATCCTTCTGTAATTTCTAAAGTACACTCACAGTTGTCACATTATAACCTCTCCTCCACTTCAGAGCCTGAAAGAAAAATGTACCCAGGTGAAAAGAAACATCCCCAAAAAGGGTAAATGGATTTTTCAGTTCTTTGTCAACATTTAGGTGGCAACCCAATTCTTGAGGTACTAAAAACAACCATCCTTGTTTTATAAATAAAGTCTTTATAGAGTCAGAGATGTGGTTCCGAAACAATTGAGATCCCATCAATTCCTTTTACTTCCCCCAAATATCCAGTATTCATTTCAAATGCTTATAAATAATTATTTTTTAAAGAAACCAAAGTACTTCTAGTAGGAGTTTTTACATTTTTCTCTCTTTACCTTTGAGGTATAAATTCCTCTTTTTCTTCAAAAACTTTCATCTGTGTTATTTTTTAATAGACAGTAATTCTTATTTAAACAAACAAATAAAAAATAGCCATTTGAGCTGACCAATTTATTTATTTTAGCTGGTTCTTTCTAAATTAGTGAGTTTAGCTTTATGGTACCTATCTCATGGCTAAAAAGATCTTTGTGTCTGTTTGTCTGTATGTTCATGTGTGTTGTGGCATTTTTCATACTTGATTAGAAGTATGTCTCTTGAAAGTGTGTATTTGTTTGCTAGTGAAGGAATCTGTTTCTAGAAGTTAGGATATGTTTACTCACTAAAAATTGAGGTTTCTAAGAGTTAAAAATTCTAAGTAAGTGGAAAAAAACTGTATGGTTTTGGTAATAGAAGATATAATATTTGGAGATACATTTTGAAGAGACCTGGAAGATTTTAGAAGGTTTGTGAAGGGAAATATTGAGAAGAAAATATATGGTTAGCCTTAATAACAAATTTAATTAAGTATATGGATTTGAACATACTGCTAAAGAGTAAACTAATACAAAGTTGGGATTTTCTTATCCACTCTGTTAAAAGGACAATACTTTTACTTTATCTTTTCAGGTATGAGTAAACTTTTTTTTTCTTTTCTTAAAGCAATCTGGTAGATTATACCATTATAAACAATATTAAACATTTATATTTTTCTTCCTACTAAATCTCTGTTGAACTTGGAAACTCTTAATAAGGGAGTATTATTTTCATGGTAATATATTTTTTGCATGAGTCCCATATGAATATTATCTTTTATAATGGGACACAATTGAAAACTAGTTTAATTAACCAAGACTTTTACAGGAATGTTATGTTTGAAAAAGACATGCCTACAACTGGGATGTCATTAGAAAGCTTTAAGAAATAAAAATTAGCTTTGGAAGCCAAAAAAAAAAGCCCCTTGGAAAAACAGCCTGCTAACTTGCTTATTAATATGGCTTATGGCAGTCTTTTCACATAAGGAATGAAGATTGCTTTCCAAGGAGATGGCAAAGAAAGAACATCCCAATATTTTGGGGAACCCCAATAATCTAAGGAATTCACTCAAAACTATAGGCATTGCAGGTAAAGCCTGGTGATAATTTTTGTGGCTTATTTTCCCTTAGAGCTAATTGAAACTCAATCTAGAGATTACTATGAGATTCCAGTAAAGCAAATTTAAAAGATCTTTTAAATGTACAATTACTATTTTTGTGTGTTTATGCAAATAACCAGGCCAAATTACAACAGGACTTAATGTGGTAAATAAAGTGGTCTTAATTTGTCTTTTTTATAAAAATGAGAATGGTTTTAGGAGGAGCAATTGTATTTTAGTAAAATCTATAATGCACAATTGTAGATATTAGACTCTAGTTCAGTTAATTGTCTTTAAAACTTTAACTTTTACCTCTAATCTGAACTGTATCTTGAATTTCTCTAGTATTCTTCAAATATTTGGCTACAGCCCTTCAAACTAATGATTCATTTTTCTCCCACTCTTTGACTTGGAATTATTGAGGACTAAAACTTTTTCTTAGTTTGGCACTCACAAAATTTAGCCAGAGTACTTGACACAAGCTTGAGAGATTGCCACAGCAGCTCATACTTGAACTATCTTAGTGACTGATGCTGTATAAAGCATGCAGATTTTACCTGAGCACTGGTGACATCACCAGAGGTATTATTTATTAGTCAAGGTAAACAACATCTGAAATTTAGGCCAACTGCCCTGGGCATCCTCCTCTTTCCAGTATCTTTACCAGAAAACTTTCAATCCTCAGACCATTTGTCATAATTCTTGTCATTCTACCTTTTTCCCTAGTAATATTAAGATTTATAACACAATTTGACTCCACCATGTTACAAGCCCTACTGGTACTCTGAGAATACTGCTTTTTACCAAATCCATACACCATTGCAACCTGCCCAGGCTTCATCATTCCTCTAATGGAAAGCAAGAACCACTTGCCTTTTCAACAGCAAGCAGATACAGAAAAAACCCTACACCTCTTTCCCTTTGAGCATTCAAAGCCAAGAATCCTCGAGAAGGAAAGGTAGAGTAGGAGTTAGGCATGAGCAGAGCAAGGATGATAGGCCAGGTATAGCATGTCACAGGATAGAAAGTGGCAGGTGCCTAAAAATGGGCAAAACTGGGAAAACAAGTATTACAAGCTAGGACCTTACCCCTAGGTTGACATAGGTAAGTCATGTGTGAGTTTTTCTTGAAATTCTGAACTTCAAATGCATATCTGTGAGTAAGCAGAGTTAGTCCAAAAACAATTCAGTGAGACACATTACATAAAGTGAGGAATATACTTTAAGCTATTTAAACTAATTTTATTTTCTTCCATAAATTAATTTCCTCCCTGAACATGTGGCTGAGCACGCAGTTTAGACCCCCAATGTTTCATATTGCTCCTCATGTGCTACAGGCCATTTAGAAGAGGAACAAGTGGCCAGAGGATACCCTTATGCAATATCTATACAAGCCTTTGCACAGCCACTGCCTTAAACATTAACCCTCAGGACAATGGGATTCTGCTTGTCTGTTGACCACAGACACAGAGTTTTGGTCCAACTAGAGAAAACATCAAGTAAGTCCTCAATAGTGTTTTAGCTTCATGTCCAGAAAAGCAGCAAAACCAGCTGAAGTGACACCATGGCTGACATTAGGACCAGATATAATAATTAATCACCCTAAATGGACACACCTGGAAAGCTGATGCATATTTTATTGATACTTTCCCTGAGACTTTCCCTAAAATGTCTGCCTTTAGAGCTCAGATAAAAAACAAATAAACAAACAAAAGAACACCTTAAGATGAAAAATCCAGAGCACACACTCTCTCTCTAGAGCAATCTCATGACTTTCCCTCTTCTTTCCTCAGGTGTGTTATCCTTGCTTTTTCCCCCCTAAGCTTCATGGGTCCTTCTTTTGCCTCAGTCACTTGTTTCCTGAATCCACGCAGCCCAGATGACTCACTCCTTCTACCTCTATGGCTTTCTAAATAAACTTCTGCATTTTTTTCTTAGCTAAACTCAAGAACAAAGATCTTGCTATGCCACGAACTATAGTGATAGCCTCAGTTACATGATAATTTATAGATATAATTTCAACAGTGATTGAAATGTTCAAGCACCATCTGGAAATTTTATATTTAAATGTCAGGGGCTATGTTATATAAATAAAGTGAGGAATATATTTTAAGCTATTGAAACTAATAACATTTTTGATCCATGGAAAATAGTCAATTAAGACAATTTTAAATTTTAAAGTATTTTACTGTAATTGTATAAAATTTTAAAGCTAAGTAATTTAGTTATTAACATTTCTATTTCATTTTATTCTGTCAGTCAACGAAGTCAGAATCTTAAAATATATCATAGCTTTTAAAGTGCTGCACTTAAAATCACTTTAAATTGGGCATTTTGATAATTTTGTGTAATATACTACTTGAAATTTTCTCAGTGAAACTCAAAATCTTATTTATTTCTAAATTATACTTTATTTTCTTCCATAAATTAATTTCTATTGCAAAGTCAATCCTTAAGATATAATTTGCAGCAAAAGATATATGAAATCACATGAATTTTTAAAATTACACTACAAGTTATTTATTTAGGTCTATCCTTTTAATTTAACTTACACTTTTACAAAATGTTCTAGGGAAAGAAAAATCAAATAAAAGCTGCCATGAAGAAAATATCTCAATCTGTCATAAAAATAAAGCATATTTAACCCTAGTGAGGGAATATATACATGTTTATAGACCCTGTACAATTGTTTAACAGGGAAAATTTATGATAAGCATTGGCCTATGAAGTTTTCCAAAGAGAAAATAGTTCTCCTTAGTGATTAAGGTTATTCTGTCAGATTATAATCAGTGTAACTCAACCTACTTTAAAAATGCATATTCTTTTTTTCCCCTACACTTCTCTAATTTTGAGCCAATGATTTTTTTAACCCTATAAAATAGCTGATCCCTTGAGGCATATCTGATATGCATATATACATACACATTTCATAAGAATTTCACATGTAAGTAAAAGTGATTTCTTCATATAGAATTTATAGTTTTAGAGAATATGACAGTTGGTGTTTGGGGAGTAGAGAAATTGTATCTAATAAGAACAAACTAAATTCTGAAATATGCAGCAATGTTTTCTCCTAGTCCTTTCTCCATAAATGCTCTAATATAGCCACAGGCAGGGTTCAGTGCTGGCTCAGGGGTCAAAGAGAAATTTAGTGTCTGTCTTTCTGAAGCTGCTGTTTTTCAAATTAGTCTGCCTCATGGGGAACCCAATGGCCTTTTCTGGAAGATCATCCTGAATTATAAAATTTGGTACTTTTGGCATAGTTCAATTTAACCAGAGAGGAAACATTTTAAAGATTATTTAATAATAATATTTTATTTCTAAGAGATAAAATGAATGTGTAGTATTTTAAAAATATATATATCCATTCTGCCTATTTAATGATATTGTCATTAAAGATCACAGTTTATAAACCAAAAGGAAAATAATATTAGGCATGCAATTTATCAGAGTTTCATAGATCTATGACATCAAATTACATTATATTTTGCTTTAATTTGCTTACCAGGCAAAACATTTCAAAATGCAATATTAGGAAAAGGAATATATGTAAACTATTAGATAATATTTATCATAAGGTGCTGTGTGTTTTTGTTTTTATGTGTGTGTGGGTGCATGTGAATGCATTTTCTGGCTGGCCCTACTGAAGTTCATAATTGAGGGATTTTTGTTTAAGCTTTTCTAGTGAATTCGCTAATTCATGATATTTTAGACAAATGCATATCTGTGAGTAAGTGGAGTTAGTCCAAAAACAATTCAGTGAGACACAATAAGAAGCTGAATCTTACTGTGGTCTATCTTGGGGACATGAAAGCAGAAAACTACACATTTGCGGAATGTTAGGAGGCAGGTACTTCATTAAGGAAATCCAACCCGTTTTTAGCCATTGCTTTTGGTGAGTTCTCCTCTCTGAAATATTTTCCCCTCATGTCTAGTCCATATACCATATGTATTCCATGATATTTTCTAAGTCATTATGTCACTTGAAATTTTGATTAATATGTTATAATTTATGTTGTCAATTTGTTCATTCATTACTTTGTAATTCCATGTTTCTGCCATCATTTCCTAATACAGTGCTCTGAGAAGTTAAACTTAAATTTAGCTGGAAATAGATGTTTTCACACTGTCCTTCAGTGACCTTGCAAGCCTAGTGGTATCCTTACCTTCAATATCTACTCCTGGTGCAAGTATCTCCAGCTGGTCTATAAGAGTGGAGAATTTACATGCAAATTTGGATGGGCTTCTAGGGCTACCTATCAGTGGAAACTACAGAGATACATATCTTAAGAGATGAAGTATGACAGGCTTGACAATTATCCCTATCATTTTCTGAAATTAGAAGCTTAAAAGACTCTTTTTTCACTGAACAAAATAAAAAAATAAATATTATCTGCATTACCTTTCTTTTAGAGAATTTATGGAGGTTTAAAAATAAATTTGCAAACCCTCAAGCTATTTGCTAATGTGTCTCAAAGAACAGCCTAGGCCCACTCTACTTATTTAAGTACAGAGTTAAAGAAGTTTGCTGTCTTACAAATTACACACTAGCTGCTCTGACTGATGAGCAAAAGGAGCATTTGAAATAGTGATTCTTATCAAAAAAACAAAAAAGAATGTATCCACAACTACTACTGAAAAGTTACCTGAACATTCAAGATCTCAGTTATCATCAAGCAGGAAATAAAGGATAGTTTGGTGTGTGTGTGGAGGGGAGCTTTACTAAGGAGTTAAGACACCATGAGAAAAAAAAAATTGTATTCTTCATATTTAAAAAATAATTAAACATATTGTATGATCTAAGTTTGTAATGTAAATGACATCAGCTAGATAGAACAATCCTATATAATAATAGAGGAATATGCAAATTATCTGGGATCCGGGTAACCACCATCGGAGCTGGTGGGCGTGGCTGCGTGCCATTCCAGGCTGGGGACGTGAGGCTCCATCAGAGAAAATAAAATGCATTCACATGCCCTAAAGCACAAACATCCCAGCAGATAACTCAATGCAGGTTATTGTGTAATCACAATGATTACACAATAAATCACAATGATTACACAATAAACTTATTTTCACCAAAAAGAATAACATCTTCATTTAAAGGTGCCCCAGTAAGGCTGCTGAGGCTTTCATCTGTTCCTTTCTACACAGAACATGGTGCTCAAAGAGGAAGAGCTCCAGTTTCGCTTTCTCAGCACCCAGCTAGGAGGCCTCCCTGGGGGGACTCTCCCCTCCGAACCTGTGCAGGATGGGCACTCTGCTCAGGCCTGGGGGCCCCAAAGAGAGGCAGAGTGAAGTGCTTTCCCTCTGGGACCCTGCTCTCCCTGGAAGTCCTGCGTGGAAGGCACTCTCCCTGGGAACACAGAAATCCACCTCCTGGGGCGACTGTGCAGCAGCCAGGCCTGGCAAGCCATGGGGATTGTGACCTACCCATGCTGATGTGTAGCTGGTGGAGGCCCTGCAGCTGCCATAGCTGAAGTCATCCTCAATGGAGGACTGAGGTAGTGGGGGTCGGACTCGGCCTGGTCGGCAGTGGAACCCCAGCTCCCCACCAAATGAGCACACAGACTTCAAAGGTCCTCCGTCACTTCCTGAGCAGCAGTTAGCCCCGACCAGGGATCAAACCTGCAACCTATGTAGGTGCCCTGAGGGAATGGAGCCCAAACCTTTGCTATAGCAGAGGAGCTCAGGCCCAGAGCAGGGGCCAGGCACCCAGAGAGGTTTTGTTGAGGGGCCCTGACAGGCAGCCTGCAGCACAGTGGGTTAGAACCTCCCTCTGATACAGCAAGGTTCCGGGTTGGATCCCTGGTCAGGGCACAGACAAGAAGCAATCAAAGAGGGCATAATAAGTTGAACAACACACTGGTGTTTCGCTTCCTTCCTCTCTCTAAAATAATCAATCAATAGCTGCACAATTCGCTATAGCTAAGATTTGGAAACGCCTAAGTGCCCATCAGCAGATGAGTGGATTAAAAACTGATACTTCTACACAATGAAATACTGTGATGTGGTAAAAAAATAAAAAAGAAAGAATTCTTACCATTTGCAACAGCATGGATGGAACTGGAGACCATTATGATAAGCAAAATAAGCCAGTCAGAGAAAGATAAATATCACATGATCTCACTCATTTATGGAATATAATGAACAACATATAATGATGAGCAAAAACAGATCCATGGAGAGAACAGCACTGATCAGACCATCAAACCTCAGAGAGAAGGTAGGGGAGGGTGAGGGTAATGGGGAGAGATCAACCAAAAGACTTGTATGCATGCATATAAGCATAACCAATAGAGACAGACATTAGGTGGGTGAAGGCATGGATGGGGGTGGAGGGCAATGGGGGAATAAGGAAACATATGTAATACCTTAATAAAAAAATAATTTTAAAAAATAAAATAAAAAATATAATAAACCCTCTGGTTTGCACATTTCTAAAACAGAAAGCAAAGTCCCATCCCTTCCTGTTCATTCAACAAATACTTCATATGCTCCATCAATAATCACACAGAGGATGGGTGTTTGTTTGTTTGCTTGCTTGTTTGTTTGTTTTGGTTAATTTTCACCAGAGGACACTTTTGCATACACACACACACACACAGCACAGATAGTGGAAGGGAAGGAGAAAGACAGAAACTAATATAAGGAAAGAGACATCAATTGGTTGCTTCTTGCTGAATCCCTGACCAGGGCCTGGATTGAGCCTGCAACCCAGGTATGTGCCCTTGATTGGATTCCAGCCAAGTACCCTTCAGTCCGCCTGCAAAAGCATTATCCATTGAACCAAACCAGCATGTTTTTTCTTTTAAGTCCTCCTCTAAGGATATGTTTGTTTGTTTGTTTGTTTGTTTTCATTGATTCTAGAGAGAGAGTAAGGGGGAGGAAAAGAGAAAGAGAAACATTGATCAGTAGTCCAAGCAATTCGACAGGGATGGAACCCACAACCTGTGCATGTGCCTTCAAATGAAATCGAACCCATGACCCTTTGGTGCGTGGGAGGATACTCTAACAACTTATCCACACTGATCAGGGCCTGGAGGCACATTAAAAATATTTTTTCAGGTCTGCCCTGGCCAGATGGTTCAATTGGTTGGAATCTCAACCTGTACACCAGAGGATTTTCTGTTAGATTCTAGGTTAGAGCACATAATTAGGTTTAGGTTAGATCCTGATGGGTCAGCAGGTGCAAAGGCAGCCTACTGGTATTTTTCTGTCACTTGATGTTTCTCTCTCTAAAAATTAATTTTAAAAACATCCTCAGGTAAGAATTAAATATATATAGATTGAAAACTTTTCAGATCTAATATTTTATTTAGTTCTTTTTTAAATTTTCTTTTTCATTTACAGTGCACATTCAATATCCTATTCTATATAATAAAACCCTAATATGCAAATCAATTGAACAATGGAATGACTCTTTGCTATGAACTGACCACCAGGAGGCAGATGCTCAATATAGGAGCTGCCACCTGGTGGTCAGTGTGCTCCCACAGGTGGAGCACCACTCAGCCAGAAGCTGGGCTAATGGATGGCAAGTGTAGTAGTGGTGGCAGGGCCTCTGTAGTAGCACTAAGGAGCAGCAAGCTGAGGGGTAAGGAGCAGCAAGCAGGTGGGCAGTAAGGAGCGAGGGGTTCCAGACTGAGGGCACAGGCCAGGCTGAGGGATCCCCCCACTACCCACAGAGTATGAATTTTATGCACTGGGCCTCTAGTTAATTGTAAAAGGAGTAATTAGAAACTATACAACCTAACAGATAGGGCTCATTCAGTATGGTGACACAAGGCTCAAGCGAGTACAGGAAGAAAACACATCTCAAACACAAGGGCTTACTGCCATGTAGTTACAGGAATCTGGCTGGCTAGCATTTTTGTCCTGAAAACAATATGGGAGAATTCTTTGAGGAAGAAGATTGATTAAAAGAAAGTAGATTCTGATGTTGACAATTGTGGGGCAAAGTCAGTTATATGACCCAGGTAGAGAAGAATAAGAAAGGTACCAAGAAAAAGATTTGAATCTTGAAAGTGAAAAAGAGGTAAGATAAAAATTAAAGATAAGTTAGAAGATTACAGGTGACCAAAGAGAACAATGTTGCTGGTGTTAATAAAGAGCCCTGATACTATCCAGAAATAAATAGCAAATCAGAAGTGAGTTTTCTACTTTTCCATGGACATTTTATTTTTAAAGGTGTTTATCAACAAGGGTCCAGGACCATTCAGAATCCTATTTGAAATTTCAAAATAATAGAAAATATTGTGAAAAGCCTATTCAGAGATAAGTTAAAATTGTTATAACTGGAAATATTTCATAAAGGCTTATTATCATTTTGTACTGTATTAATACACTGTAGTATGCACTATATATTGATACATTTCTCTCACTCTGTTTCCTATTCCTTTGAACTCATTTAAAAAAATCATGTATTTTAAAGCAGCTACATTGAGTCTATTGAATTTAAACTTCGTTGTTGTCATTTTCTTTATATACAATGCAAACTGTGTTTTGTTAGTGTTGGGGGACAAGACAGGGTAAAAAAAAATGGAGAAAAATAGGAGAATGAAGACATTTAAATAGCAAATTACTTAACTGTAGCTGGCTAGCATACATAGCTAGATGATGTATATTAATCTATTATTACATGTGAATAATAATACACAGATAGTTAATGTGTGTTATTAATACATTATTACATGTGAACACAATGATTTAATGTATATTAGAATATCTATAAGAACAGGTTGAAGATTCTCCTTGATCTGGATTGAGACTGGTCTTAAATCCTGAATCTATTGTATAGTTACTTGAGTGAGCTATTTTGTCCTGTCTGTACTCTTCATCTTTAAATGAAGATAATAATGAGAACTAGCTCACAGTATTTTTGCCAGGTGCTACAGACTGAATATTTGTGCCTGCAAAATTCATCTATTGAAACCTAATCCCCAAGTAATGGTATTTTAGGTGGGGCCTTTGAAAAGTAATTAAGTCCTAAGGGTGAGCCTTCCTGAATGAAATCAGTGCCCTCATAAAAGATACTCTGGCCGAGACTGGTTTGGCTCAGTGGATAGAGCGTCGGCTTGTGGACTGAAAGGTCCCAGGTTCTATTATGGTTGGAGGCATGTACCTTGCTTGCAGGCACATCTCCACTGTGGGGTGTGCAGGAGGTGGCTGATCGATGTCTCTCTCTCATTTGACTTTTTATCTCTCTCCCTCTCTGTAAAAATCAATAAAATATATTTTTTAAAAAAAGATACTCTGGAGAGCTCCTTTATTCCTTCTGCCACGTGAAGACAGAGCAAGAAGATTGCTTATGAACCAGGAAGCAGGCAAGGTACCAAATTCACCAGACACTATAGCTGCCAATGTCTTGATCTCAGACTTCCCAGGCTCTATAGAATCATGAGAAATAAATTTTTATTGTGTATATACAATCTTGTCTACAGTATTTTGTTATAGCAGTGAAAATGAACTAATATGAGATTAAAATGAGTAATGTTTGTAAAGCTCTTAGAAATGTGTTTAGAACATACTAAGAAATGTGAAGTCTGTGTTAAAGAAATAAATATCTGAAAATTAGATATTATGTGAAAATTGAAAATAAGATATAAATTAAAATTGAAAAATCATTTTTATATATAATTTTATGAGTGTGCAATTTTTGTTCTATATATAAAATATACAAATATTACTATGTCATTATAAAAATAATAGCAGTTAAATAACTTTGAGAGTTTTGTTAATCTTTATACAGAGTAGGGGGAAAGTAGGTTTATAGTTGTATGTGAAACAGAGTTAATTCTTGTATTATTATTTATTAATTATTGCACTATTTCCCCTACAAACAACTATAAACCTACCTTTGCCCTCCTTTGTACTTGTAATTGTTTAAAACCAATTATTATGTACTAAGATTCAGACTGTTTAAAGGGAGATTAATTTATATGTTAAAAATTATTTATTGTTGAAAGTATTACATATCTTCCTTTTTCCTCCCATTGACCCTTTCCAGCCTCCCTATCCCCAAACCCACCCACCGCAGGCCTTCATCACCTTACCATTTGTGTCCATGGGTTATTCATATGTGCATACAAGGCCTTTGGTTGATTACCTCCCTCCCACCCACCATCCCCAGCTTTCCTTCTCAGATTCTGCACTTTGTTCCATGCTTCCATGTCTCTGGATCCACTCCATTCATCTGTTTATTTTGTTACTTAGTTCCACATATGAGTGCAATTATGTGATACTTGTCCTTTTCTGACTGACTGATTTCACTTAGTGTGATTCTCTCTAGGTCCCTCCAAGCTGTCTCAAAGGGTAAGATAGTCTTCATTTTTTACTGCTGTATAGTATTCCATAGTATAAATCTACCACACTTTTATATTCACTCATCTACTGATAGGCACTTGGGCTGTTTCTGGATCTCAGGTATTGTAAATTGTGCTGCTATGAACATAGGGGTGCATATATTCTTTCTGATTGGTGCTTTGGGTTTCTTAAGATATATTTCTAGAAATGAGAGCACTGGGTCAAATGTCAGTTCCATACTTAATTTTTTGAGGAAACTTCTAGTACACCAGTCTGCATTCGTACCAGCAGTGTGCTAGGTTGCTTTTCCTCCCCTTCCTCACAGGTAAAGGTTGTTTGTTGATTTGTTGATGATAGCCATTCTGACAGGTGTGAGATAGTACCTCATTGATGTTTTGACTTGCACGTCTCAGATGATTAGTGAGTTGGAGTATTTCTTGATCATCTATATGTTCTCTTTGGAGAAGTGTCTATTTAGATCCTTTGCCCATTTTTTAAATCAGATTATTTACCTTCCTTTTGTTAAGTTGTATAAGTTCTTTATATATTTTGAATATCAACCCTTTATCAGATATAACATTACCAAATATGTTCTCCCATATAGTGGGTTCTCTTTGTTTTATTGTTGGTTTCTTTTGCTGTACAGAAGTGGTTTATTTATTTATTTATTTATTTATTTATTTATTTATTATGTAGTCCCATTTGTTTATTTCCCCCTTAGTTTCATTTGGCTTAGGAGATATATATCTATAAACATATTGCTATAAGAGTTGTCTGAGATTTTGCTGCCTATGGTTTCTTCTAGGATTTTTATGGTTTCATGACTTACATTTAAGTCTTTTACCCATTTTGAATTTATTCTTGTTTTGTTGTAAGTTGGTGGTCTAGTTTCTTTTTTCTTTTTCTTTTTTTGCATATGTCTGTCCAATTTTCCCAACACCATTTATTGAAGAGACTGTTTTTTTTTTAAATATACTTTATTGATTTTTTACAGAGAGGAAGGGAGAGGGATAGAAAGTCAGAAACATCGATGAGAGAGAGACATCGATCAGCTGCCTCCTGCATGCGCCACACTGGAGATGTGCCCGCAAGCAAGGTACATGCCCTTGACCGGAATCGAACCTGGGACCCTTCAGTCTGCAGGCCAACGCTCTATCCACTGAGCCAAACCAGTCTCGGCTGAAGAGACTGTTTTGACTCCATTGTGCTCTACTTCCTTTGTCAAATATGAATTGAGTGTAATGGTTTGGGTCAATTTCTGGATTCTGTCATGTTTCATTGATATATATGCCCGTTACATATAAGTACTAGACTGTTTTGATTATGGTGGCTTTATAGTATAACTTGAAGTCTGGTATTATGATTCCTCCATCTTTGTTTTTCTTTCTCAAAATTGCTGCAGTTTTTTGGCATTTGTTTTTATTCCATATAAATTTTTGGAGTATTTGTTCTAGGTCTGTGAAGTATTCCATTGATATATTAAAAGGAATTGCATTTAATCTGTATATTGCCTTGGGTTAGTATGGATATTTTAATGATGTTGTTACCACCAATCCATGAACAACTTATATTCTTCCTCTTCTTTATATCTTCTTCTATCTCTGTTTTCAACATCTTGTAGTTTTCCAATTACAGGACTTTTGCCTCCATGGTTAAGTTTATTTCTAAATAAATTAATTTTTTGTTGTAATGGTAAATGTGATTGTTTGTGTAGTTTCTCTTTCTAATAATTCATTATTGGTAGATTTAAAAAAGCCATAGATTTTCAGGTGTTCATTTTGAACCCTGCTACATTGCCAAATGCATTTATTAAATCTAATATTTTTTAGTGGAGTCTTTAAAATTTTTATACTTTATAATATCCTCTCATCTGTAAGCAATGAAAATTTCACTTCCTTCTTTCTAAATTGGATGCCTTTTATTTATTCTTCTTGTCTGATCACTAAGGCTAGGACTTCCAATACTATCCTATCTAATAAAAGAGTAATATGCAAATTGACCATACCTCTGTCACACCCACCAGCCATACCAGCCAGCCATGCCTGCCAGGCAATCAGAGCGAGTATGCAAATTAACCCAACCAAGATGGCTATGGTCACAGAAAGAGCAAGAGGGAGCCATGGGTTGCCCCTGAAGATGGAGGAAGCCAAACTTTCTGCATACCCTGACTGGCAGGCTTCCACTTAAGGCAACAAAGTTTCAATGGCTGTGGGAGCAGAAGGCTTGGCTCTGCTCCAGGCTACAAAGTTTCAATTGTAGAAGATAAATAAATCCCAGACACTAAAGCCTCCCCTTGGGATGCTGAGGGTCATGGTCAGCTTGTAAACCACCACAGGCCCCTCACCCAGGCCATTCCACAACCCAAAGGAACACCCACCCTGATCCAGGACACCCTTCAGGGCAAACCAGCTGCCCCCCATTTGTGCACCAGGCCTCTATTTTATCTAATAAAAGAGTAATATGCAGATTGACCATCACTCCAACACACAAGACGACTGCCCCCTTGTGATCAAAAGATCCTGCTCCCATGTGGACACAAGATGGCCATCACAAGATGGCCAGCAGGTGAGGGCAGTTTTGGGCAATCAGGTCAGCAGGGGAGGGCAGTTGGGAGGGACCAGGCCTGCAAGGGAGGGCAGTTGGGGGGGACCCAGACATGTAGACATGTAGAGGATGGCAGTTAGGGGTGACCAGATCTGCAGGGGAGGGCAGTTAGGGGTGACCAGGCCCCCAGGGGAGAGCAGTTAGGGGCAAACAGTCTGGCAGGAGAGGAGTTAGGCATCAATCAGGCTGGCAGGGGAGTAGTTAGGGGTGATCAGGCTGGCAGGCAGAAGAGGTTAAGGGCAAATCATGAAGGCAGGCAGGTGGGCAGTTGGGAGCCAGCAGTCCTGGATTGTGAGAGGGATGTCCGACTGCCTGGTTAGGCCCGATTCTACCCGGATCGGCCCTAACCGGGCAATTGGATATCCCAAAAGGGGTCCCAGATTTGAGAGGAAGCAGGCTGGGCTGAAGGACATTTCCCTGTGCACAAATTTTCTGCATCAGGCCTCTAGTCTAAATAATAAAGAACTAATACACAAATAGTTATGACACCCTCACATGTGAAGACCAATCAGCAGATGGCTGTGTGTCAAGCAGGCTTGGGAGGGTGAGGATTTGCAGCTTTGGGGACTTGCATGAGGTTTGTGTCTCTGCCCCCAGCTCCAGGCCCAGGGACATGAGGTCACATCCTTGCCCCTGATACTGGGCCTGTGGACATGAGACCCATACCCCCACCCCCAGCACTAGACCCAGGGATATGAGGCTTGCAGAGGTCTACCTCTTTGTGGTGATGGATAGAAGGGCTCTTGCACTGTGACAGAGCATAGGTGAGGCTGGGTGGACTCTCCCACGAGCGTATGAATTTCATGCACTGGGCCACTAGTCTATAATAATAAAAGGGTAAAATTCTAATTAGTCGAGTCTCTTCTGGACATCATTCCAGACATCCTTCCTGACTAAGCCAGGGCCAGAGGGAAGTTAGCACAGGTGGCTCAAGAGTACTGGGTGCCTGCCAGCAATTGGATGAGAAAGTAGCTGGGGTCCTGGGTGCCAGAGCGAAGCCAGTGCCAGCAACCAGGGAAGGAAGGCCTACTCTTGCTCAAATTTTCATGCATTGGGATTCTAGTATTAAATAAGAGTGGTGAAAGTGGACATCCTTGTTTTTTTCTGTTCTTAAGGTAAATGCTTTTAGTTTATTCCCATTGAGTATGATGTTGGCTATAGATTTTTTCACAATATGGCTTTTACTATCAAGGTATGATATGCTCCCTCTATTCCCACTTTGTTACAAGTTCTTATCAATAATGCATATTGGATTTTGTTGGATGCTACTTCTGCATCCAGTGATGTGATCATTTGATTTTTGTCTTTCAGTTTTTTTAATGTGATTTCTCACATTTATTGATTTGAGGATATTGTAGTAGCCTTGAATCCCTGGAATAAATCCTTCTTGGTCATGGTGTATGTATGACCTTTTTAATATATTGCTGGATGTAATTTGCTAATATTTTTTGAGGATTTTAACAGCTATATTCATTATGGATATTAGTCTGTAATTCTATTAGTTTGCAGTGTCTTTATCTGGTTTTGGAATTAGGATAATGTTGGCCTTATAAAAAGAGTTTGTAAGTGTTCCTTCCTCTTGGTTTTTTTGAAATAATTTGAGGAGTTATAAGTATTAGTTTTTCTTTGACTATTTGGTAAAACTCCCCTATGATGCCATCTGTACCTGGACTTTTGTTTGTTTGGAGTTTTTGATTAGGGTTTCTATTTCATCAGTTGTTGGCCTATTCAGGTTTTCTAATTCTTCCTGATTCAGTTTTGGGAGATTGTATTTTTCTAGGAATTCATTATATTTTTCTTAATATTTGTTATATGGAATTTGCATATGCTTTGCAGGATGTGGCATACCTATAATTTATTCTATTTTATAGATCTTGGAATTCCTATTATGTGCTTTTATAAAAAGAGTACATAATATAATTAATATGCAATAAAACTTTTATGCTTTAACTGTCATTTGTGATATTTATAATTGAATTGAATTTAATATAGAGGATTACTTTTTATGAAACTTGTTATTATCTAAAAGTCATTATACTATTCTAATTAATATTATAGTTGTCTTTTTGGATTTAAACAATTTCAAATTATATATTTTGATGTAATTTGAGTTTTCACATACATTTTAATCATACTATTCATGCATATTTTTAAAATATGCAGACTTGTGATGATCTGTGAATTTCATATTCTAACATTCTTATCTTATATGTTTCTCAGTATAATTTATGGTAAATAGTCATTAAGAATAAAAATGCCACCCTAACTGGTTTGGCTCAGTGGATAGAGTCTTTTCCTGGTTTGATTCTGGTCAAGGGCATGTACTTTGGTTGCAGGCACATCCCCAGTAGAAGATGTGCAGGAGGCAGCTGATCGATGTTTATCTCTCATTGATGTTTCCAACTCTCTAGCCCTCTCCCTTCCTCTCTGTAAAAACAAAAAATAAAAATCAATAAAATATATTTAAAAAAAAGAATAAAATGCCTTTTCTGTGTAGCCATATATCAAAAACACATATAAGAAAAATACAAATTATTTATATTAGTGAAATTATCATCTATCTGAATATTTTATATCCATAAAATGGATATTATTTTGTATATTAATATTAATGAAATATTAATATTAGCATAAAAGTTTCAGAAACATTTTAAAATAAAGATCAAGAAAGATTATTTCACATTGTTTTACTGCCATTTATAAGAATTCCTTTTTTGAAATTTTTAGGATAATAATATATATGCTGTTATATTTATATATGTAACTCACAAAAAAATTCCTGAAAATACCCTTCTAGATAATTAAAGTATATCCTTTCATGTCAATTAAGTAGTATAAAATAATATTTGTATTTTAACTTGAAAAATTAAAATTAGAATATGCTCATATAGTTGTTGTTGTTTTTTTTTTCCTTTTAATCATTACTAGTATTTTTCCCTTGTAGTCTTTCTTTTCTTTTCTTTTTTTCTTAGTAAATTATCTAACTGGCTGGCAATAGCATTGTCTAATGTATATCTCAAACTTAAAGAAAAACACCCTTTATATTAGAATCACTTTAAGCTTTAAATTCTTCACCAAAAATCTCTTTCATCTTTCAAATTACTTTATCTATATCTATGACATCTTCTCCTTGGAATGATCAGGCAATAGCCTCTATTTACTCAAGTCCAGACCTAAAGCATTCTCTCTGTGTTTGTTCTAAAATTTCTAGGAATTTAACTTGTCTAGCCTTGGAGCTCCAAGAATTTTTGATTCAAAACTTTGTTGTATGTTATTCTATATTTCTGCCAACCTTCACTAGATCATGAGCTCTTACTTTAGGACAGAGACATAAATTATTAGTCTTTATATTCTTGGCAATTATCATAGTTCCTGTCACATAACAACAACTTAATAATAAATGTGGCAATTTAATATCACTACAATAGCCAAGTAACTGGCCATGGGTCTGTTTTAATGTATATCAAGAAAACTCAAGTATTTGAGGACAAGTATCTAAATTAATTAACAAATATATTATCTATCTATAATAATAAAAGCATAATATGCTAATTAGACCAGAAAACTTCCAGATGTCCTTCGAGATGACCTTCCAAATGAAGCTGGGGCTGTGAGGGAAGCCTGGGTCCTGGTTGCCTGTCAGTGGATGGAGGGAAACACAGGTCTTGGGTGCCAGAGGGAAGCCAGTGCCAGCAGCCAGGGAAAGGCAGGCCTCCTTTTGCATGAATTTCATGCATCAGGCTTCTAGTATTATAATAGTAAATCAAAGTTCTATATGGTGCCAAAACATGATAAAGGAATTCTATACAGAATTTGGTTTAGGATATGAATGGTTCTTCTCAAGAAGAAAAAATATGTATATACTTTGACATATTCTGTTTCAGAAAATACTATAAAAACAAATGTAGGCCCCTCAAAATTTATAGAACTCTTATTATGAATGAGTAAAATTTAACAACAAAGTTATATCACTAAAGTATACCTTTTCCCAATAACATTCACCAGTAAAATTATTATAAAAAAGCAAACAGAGATAACATATTTAATTTTCTGCATAAAGTGTTAACACATAGTTAATTTCATAAATTATCTTTCACCTCTAGGCTAAAATGAGAGTGAACTGTTGTAAGATGAAATACAAATGACATAGATACCTGAAAACATATTTGCTTCATGAGGTTTTATCATGTGATTTATAAATATTAAATAAAACTAGAGGCCCATGCACAAAATTCATGTACAGGGGTGTGTGTCCCTCAGCCCAGCCTGCACCCTCTCCAATCTGGGACCCTTGAGGTATGTCTGACTACCTGTTTAGGCCCAATCCTGATTAGATCTAAATGGGCAGTCAGACATTCCTCTGACAATCCAGGACTGCTGGCTCCCAGCTGCTTGCCTGCCTACCTTTCTGACTGCCTCTAATCACGTCTGCATGCCAGCCTGATTGATACCTAACTGTTCCTATGCCAGCCTGTTTGCTTCTAACTGCCCTTCCCGGTGGGCCTGGTCACCCTTAATTGCCCTCCCCTGCAGGCCTGGTATCCCCCAACTGTTCTTCTCTGCAGGCCTAGGTCCCCCGCCCCCCAACTGACCTTCCCTGCAGGCCTGGTCACTTCAACTTCCCTCCTCTGCCAGCCTAGTCACCCCTCACCATCCTCCCCTGCAGGCTTGATCACCTCCAACTGTCCTCCTCTGCTGGCCTGATCACCTAAAATTACCCTCCCTTACAGGCCTGGTCCCTCCCAACTGCCCTCCTTTGCTGGCCATCTTGTGGTGGCCATCTTGTATCTACATGGGGGCAGCCATTTTTGACCACATGGGGACAGCCATCTCATGTGTGGGAGTGACAGTCAATTTGCATATTACTCTTTTATTAGATAGGAAGATGCCTTTGCTAGAGTCATCAATCTCATTTTAAGTTATCATAATCTAAACAGAAAATAAAATTTAATGTTAAAAACGTTTCTGATTCCACAAGTTCCAAGATATGTAACCTTAGGAAAAACATTTTATCTCTTTGTCTGACTTAAACTCACCTTTTCTATTAATTTAAAATACTAATGCTTACAGTGTCCTTATAAGGAGAAAATTAAGCTGTATGCAAACAAATCTCTCCCTGGTACATAGTTGAGCTAGACAAGATTTAATAAACAAAATTTAAATTACAACAAATTTGTATCCAAATTATGTTCTAATACAGTTTCTTTTCTCCATTATTACATTGTTGTTCATTTTAAGAGGACATACTTATGTGGGTTTATACTTACTTGCTTGCTAAGGAATTTTTTAAAAATTATTATTGTAGAGAGTATAACAGATGTTTCATTTATTGTTCCCCCAATTGCTACCTCCACCTGGTTTCCCCCCTGAACCTAGGTCTCCACTACCTATTGTATGTGTCCATAGGATAAATGTATATATGTATATGTATATAAATTCTTTGGTTAATCTCATCCTGCCCACCCCCTTTTTCCTTCTGTCTGAGATTCACCAGTCTGTTCCATATTTCCATGCCTCTGGTTCTATTTTGTTCATCAGTTTATTTTGTTCATTAAATTCTTTGTTTATTTATTTTGATTTTTAGATTCAATTATTGATAGATATATATATGTATTTCTACTTTCTTATTCACATTTTTATTTCTCCTCCTCTTCCTCCTCCTTCTTCTTCTTCCCTTTTCATTATTAAAGAACGAGAGGCCGAGTGCATGAAAAGTTATGCACTAGAGGGGAGGTCCCTCAGCTGGCCTGCCCCCTCTCACAGTCTGGGAGGCACCCATCAATCATGGAAAGCTGATATGCCATCAACCTCTGTTGCTGCACTGCCAGTAGCACAAGCCCCTGCTGGTCCTGGTTACCTGAGCCTCAGGCAGCCCTGGGTGGCTGGGAAGCTGTCATCTGAGGTTAGTCTGCACCTTGGGTCTGCCCTGGATGGCTGGGGAGCTGAGGGGACTGAGAGATTCTGGAGGCAGGGGCCCCGGAGGGGCTGAGAACTGGGTGCCACCCTCTTGTGGCTATGGATGCCACCATCTTTGAGGTCATGGCAGTCAATTAGCATATTCCTTCCTTATTGGCTGTGGGCTCATCCATCCTTGCAATGGAAGGAGGGTCAATTAGTATATTTCCTCTTCATTAGATAGGATACACTCCTTGATTTTATGTAATACCTGCTTTGTGGTGTTGAACTCCTGTAGCTCTTCTTATCTATGAAGCTCTTTATCTGACCTTCAATTCTAAATCATAGCTTTGTTGGGTAGAATAATCTTGGTTGTAGGTTCTTGCAATTTATCACTTTGAATATTTCTTACCACTACCTGTTGGCGTGCAAAGTTTCTGTTGAAAAATCAGCTGGCAGTTGTTTGGGCTCTGTTATAGGAAACTGGCTGCTTTTCTATTGCTACTTTTAATATAATATCTTTGTTTTTTACCCTGGGCTTATTAATTATCATGTGTCTCTGGGTTTCTCTTGGTTGGTACTCTCTTCACTTCCAAGACTTGTAAGTCTAGTTGTTTCCCAGATAGGAAAAGTTTTCTGTCATTATTTTTTAAATAGTTTTTCAATATCTTGCCCTCTCTCTTCTTCTCACACCTTCCATAATGTGAATGTTCGTATGCTTGAAGTTGTCCCAGAGTCTCTATACTATCTTCATACTTTTTAGATTATTTTTTAATCTTCTTATTGGGTGTTTTTTGTTTCTTTATATTCCAAATTGTCGATTGCTTCTCAGAACCCTCTACTCTACTCTTCAATCCTTGTAAATTATTATTATTTTTTTCTGTTAGTGTACGCTTAATTTTTGACTGGTCCTTTGAAATTCTTACCATGGTCCTTGTAAGTGTCACTAAGTCCCTTGAAGTTCTCATTAAATCCTTGAGCAACCTTATAACCATTGTTTTGAACTCTATATCTAGTAGTTTGCTTGTTTCCATTTCATTTAGTTCTTTTTCTGGAGATTTCTTGTTCTTTCATTTGTAACATATTTATTTGTCTCCACATTTTGGCTGATTCCCTGTGTTTGTTTCTATGTATTATGTAGATCTGTTATGTCTCCTGGACTTGGTAAAGTGGCCTTATGTAGTAGGTGCCCTGCCTCTCCAGTTACCTGAACTTGGAACTCTAGGTGTACCCCTGTGTGGGCTATGTGCACAGTCTTGTAGTTGAGCCTTGATTGCTTTTGACATCACAGGGAGGAAGTAACGCCCAGGCCAATTGGCTGTGAGGACCATCTGTGACTACAGTGGAAGGATTACTGTGCAAAAGACACCCCAAGGGAGCAAGATTTGCTTCAGTGGAGATTTGGTGTTCACTTAGTCTGTCCTTGAGTGTATTACTTGTGGATATATAGAGTTCAATTCCCCTATGGTCTGAAGCTGTCCACCAGGTACACTGGCTCTGGGACCTCCAAGGAGGTGAAAAATCAGCTATTGCCTAAGTCCATCAGGCTAGAGGTTACAGAATGATATGAAGATGGATGCTACTTCTATTGGGCTTGGAAGTGCTAAGGTGAGGCCAAGTTCTCAAGTAAGGTAGGCTGCTGCTAGTGCCAGGTGTTGGGCATACTGTTTGCAGCTTTTGCTTGTTTTAGAGATTTTTAGGAAAGTCTGAAGTCTGAAACAGGACAGGCTATTCATACAGAAAAAACACTGCAAACAGCTTGGGTGGGACTGCAAATTGGATTGGGTAGAATCTCAGGGAATCACCAGGGTGTAGAGAACATTGTTCATCATGCTGATGGAAACTTATATATGGTTTCCAATCAGCTCTGGAATGGTGAAAGTTCCAGTACAGAAAAAATGACTCCTGTAAGCACCCCTCTATGGGAGAAAGCCACCCCCAAGTTCTTGTTCCAAAGCCAGACAATTCAGTTTCTCCCCTCCCTATCTGCTGCTCCAGTGCTAACACTTATAGGGAGTGAGATCATGTAAGTTTGTATGTCAGCCCCTTAAGAGGGACTGCCTGGGTCTTTAGCAGCCTTCCTAACTCTCAGCCACAATCTCTGCTGGTTTTTATAGCCCAAAGTCATGGGGATTTCTCTTCCCAGCTCTGGAGCCGTGAGCTGGAAGTCTCTTATGGGGAAGAGACCCCTTGCTCCTCCTGGGAGATCTTCACAGCTGAGATTTTTCCTCCTGATTAAAAACACACCAGAGAAATCCAAGATACCGGCATAGGTAAGCACCTACACTGCTGCCTCGCACAACAATTTCAAAACTATAACTAAAGGACAGAACGGACATTATCCAAAACAAAAGAAAAGCTGGCCGAGTGGAAATTCTACAATTAGAAGGAAAGAGAGGGGCTCACAGAGACGTAGAGGAGCTTCAAAGAGCTGAGGTAAGGAGACACACGTGTGGAGAGAGCAGGTGCCGGAGAGCCTGGCTGGCTTTCTCTGGTGGGAGGAAGACGTAGACTCTCAATGGCATTGAACCCCTTACCTTACAACACTAAACTCCAGATCCAGCCGAAACTCATACGGGGGGAGTTTGGACTGTGAAAAGGGAGAAGTGCATGGAAAATTAGGGGGAGTCACAAAAGATCAGAAGTCTGGTGACGCCCATAACACTGCATGCAGAGGACCCACTGCTGGCTTTCACGAGTGGGCAGGACAAAGACCCTTCCAACTGCATCACTTCTAATTCCACTAAACCCTGGTTTTGGGTGAAACCCTGGGGACCCAGACTCATATGGTCCTGGAGCGCAGGGGAGCCAGAAGGGCAGCAGTCTAGAGGCACTTGGAGAGAAAGCAAGCAGGCGCACACAGGGACCGCTCCAGCGATTACCCAGTCACATGAGACTCGGGGGCCGTGGAGGGTGGAGCCGACTGGAAGGCAAGGTGGTCCATTAAGCTCTGAGACTCCACCCATCCCAAGCTCAACAGAGAGGCCTTTGCAGTTTTGCAAGTCTAGTATCATAAGGCTGAATCCAACACAGAAGTTCTCCCGGCATAGTAAAAATGCTGAGACAAGGGAAGGGATCACAAACAAAAGAAATGGAGGAAAACAAATGACTGGATATAGAGTTCAAAACAATGCTTATACAGTTTTTCAAGAATATCTTAGAAAAGTTTGATAAAGTTAGCGAGACCCAAGAGGAGATGAAGAAAAAAAACCAACTGGAGATGAAAAAGAACCAAATAGAGATGGAAATGATCCAACTATAAATTAAACATACACTGACTGAAATAAAAAATATTATACAGAGACCTAACAGCAGACTAGAGGAAGGCAAGAATCAAGTCAAAAATTTGAAACATAAAGAATCAGAAAACACTCAACTAGAAAAGCAAAAAGAGAAAAGAATCCAAAAATGTGAAGATAATGTAAGGAGCCTCTAGGACAGCTTCAAGCATGCCAACATCAGAATTGTGGAGGTGCCAGAGGAAGAGAGAGAGCAAGATACTGAGGACCTATTTAAAGAGATATTGATTGAAAACTTCCCACATTTGGAAAAAGAAATAAACTTACAAGTCCAGGAAGCACACAGAACCCCATATAAACGGAATCCAAAGAGGACTACATCAAGACACATCATAATTAAAATACCAAGAGCAAAAGACAAAGAGAGAATATTAAAAGCAGCAAGAGAAAAACAGTTCATTACCTACAAGGGAGCACCCATGCGACTGTCAGCTGATTTCTCAACAGAAATGATGCAGGCCAGACGGGAGTGGCAAGAAATATTCAACGTGATGAATAGCAAGAACCTACAACCTACTCTATCCAGCAAAGCTATCATTCAGAATTGAAGGGCAGATAAAGAGCTTCACAGATAAGAAAAAGCTAAAGGAGTTCATCAACTCCAAACCAGTATTATATGAAATGCTGCAAGGTACTCTTTTAGAAGAGGAAGAAGAAAAAGGTAAAAGATAAAAAATTATGAACAACAAGTATGTATCTATCAACAAGTGAATCTAAAAATTAAGTGAATTAAAAATTTGATCAACAGAATAAACTGGTGAATATACTAGAATCAGTAGCACAGAAAGGGAGTGGACTGATAATTCTCAGGGTTAAGGGGTGAGGGGTATACAGGGAGAGACTGGACAAAAATCATACACCTATGGATGAGGTCAACAGGTGGGAGGGAAGGGTAAAGAGAAGAGTGGGAGCTGGGTGGAGGGGAGCTATGGAGGGGAAAAAAGAGAAACAAATGTAATAATTTGAATAATAAAGATTTAATTTAAAACAAACAGCCGAGACCGGTTTGGCTCAGTGGATAGAGCATCCGCCTGCGGATTGAAAGGTCCCAGGTTCGATTCCGGTCAGAGGCATGTACCTTGCTTGCGGGCACATCTTCACTGTGGGGCATGCAGGAGGCAATTGATTGATGTCTCTCTCTCATCGATGTTTCTGACTTTCTATCTCTCTCCCTTCCTCTCTGTAAAAAATCAATAAAATATATTTAAAAAAAAAAGAACACTACACGTGGGTATTGGATCAACCTGTTCTGTGCCTCAGCCTCTGCTACTAGTCTCAGTATTCTTTCTTCTTCACTTCTCTTGTTGTAAAACTTCCATTCAACTAGATTTCAGGTAGTTCTGAATGATGGTGGTTCTGTATTTTCATTTCAATTTTGATGTAGTTGTAGTTTTTTTATCTAAGTAGCCATTTTGTTTTGTTTTTAGCAGAAATTCTTAATGATTTGGGAAATCTCTTCAACTAAGTTAGTCCCAAATTATTATTTTTCTTTTTACCATCGTTATGTTAACCCCTCGTGTTAATCAAAAATTTTCATAATCATTTTTTTTAATTTGTCTGTCTAGCCCTACCTGGTGTTGCTCAGTGGTACATATACTGAAAGGTTGAAGGTTCAATTTCTGGTCAATGCACATACCTGGATTGTAGGGCATGTGCAGGATATAACTCATCAATGTGCTTCTCTCTCTCTCTCCTCTCTCCCTCTTTCCCTTCCACTCTCTCTAAAATTCAATAAAAAAAAAATCCTAGGATGAGGATTAAGTAAACAAACACATAAATAGAATTTGATTTACCCATAAGATTATAATGGAGCTGAAAAATTCTTATAACTTTGTGATGTTTTATCCATCATAACTTCATATTGCATGCATTACTCATATATTTGTCATGATGCTGCTGTAAACAAACCTACTGTGATGCCAGTTGTAAAAGTATAACATACAATTATGTAAAGAATGTAATACTTGATAATGACTAAAAGTTACTATGATTTATGTATTTACTATATGATACTTATAGTTATTTTAGAGTGTATTCTTTCTACTTATTAAAAAAATTTGTTGTAAAACAGTGTGCACAGGCAACAACACTGATTGTATTAATTTCATTGACATGCAACACTGACGGTATATTTTGTCATTTAAATCTGATCACACATTCCTTCAAGTTAAATACATTTGATGATTATTCTTTACCAGAAAAATAGTTTAAATTTCTTATTATGTTACAAAATAATCTTAATAATCATCTAATTTTCCCTCTTTACCTTCTCTCCCCTTATTTAAGTTTTTTTTTTCCCTGAAGGAAGACTCAGCTGTTAGACTTTATTTCAACACTGAAGGATAGATCCATCCCTTCTGATGCCTCTCAGTGTGATAGACTGATCTGTGGAAGTTTCCTGACAAGGAGCAGGAAGAGCCCATGGAGTTGTGTGACCCTGCCCAGTAACTGGCCCTGATTGTTGCTTACTTGGCATTTTCAGAAATGCATAAAAATATCAGAATTAAGATGTTAAAACAGTTGATCTGGATGACAAAGGCAGACTCTGGGGCCCCTCTGGCTACAGACAGAAGTGATGTAACACCTGATGCCTGCAGGGCATGTGACCTTGGACCACACAGTGCAGCAGGCCAGGTTAGCCCTCCTCCCTCTCCTGGTCCTTGAAGTGATCCTGGGGCTTGTGCACATTCCAGTGCAGACTCTGGACCAGGCTCTGGGACCAGTCACTCACAGGGGCTCGCATGAAGATGGGGGGAGCTGGTAGCAGTAGATGCTGCTGATGCTGTCTCCATGGCAGATTTACTGCTTCTTTTGTACCACATGGTGTTCCTTGCTTCTGGTAACAACATGATCTTGAACTTGACTCCTGAATAGACCACGACTGGCTGGAATGAGAATGAGTGGGGATAGATGGGCATATTGGAGACCGCACTGCCACCTTGTACATGGCCCTTTGGGGTGGAGACGATCATGGCATCACCCTGCACTGTGGTGATGAGGTGTCCATCAGGTAGACTTCCACATTGGACAGGTAGGAGGAGGACCCTCTGTCAATAACCAGGTACCAAGGGACTTGCTTCCTGGCCTCCGTGTCCCAGTTGGAGGCCAGAACCCTGTTCTCACTGAACCCATTAGACATGGCAGTCTTTTTTCCTCTGAGCTCCTTCACGACCTTGACCTTCAGCCAGCTCCTAAGAACAATAGCTTATTCCCCTGTATCCCCTGAGTAACTTGAGTCTGAAAGTTATGAAAGTTGAAGGGGGTCAGAAAGCCCGGGAAGCCCAGGTGCAAAGCCAGGACCAGAGGCAGGCTGCAAGAAGAGGCAGGCGGAGAGCAGGATCCGGTCCCGCCCTCTCTCCTCCTCCCCATTCCCACAGATAATGAAATTGGTCTGGTTGGAAAGATCCTCATAGTCTTCTCTGCAGGTGCATAACTTCTTTTTTACCAGCGGAAGCTATCATCTTCCATGATGGCCAGGTTTTCTAGAACCTTCTCCACATACAAGATAGAGCTGTTTTCCTCCATCAGGTACAAGCAGAGCGCCTAGAAGGCTGCAGCATGCTGGCTTCCTGGATCTTCTTCATGGTGAGGACACTCTTTGGAGACTTGCTCCACATCAGCTGCTGGCTGGCAAGTACTGGATGTGCACAATGATCTGAGGGTTCTGCAGCACACAGGCCTTGAGTCCAAAGTGCTCACTGAGCATGGCCTTGCAGAGAGCTGGTCCTCCTGAACTCCTTGGTGCTCACCAGGGTGGGTGAGGCACACAGGCTGCAGGACTGGGTGTGACCACCCAGTGGGGTGGCCCAGAGTGGCATCCTCATCCCTGTGGCAGGTGGCCCTGCCATAGGAGGACCATTCTGTGCTCAGCCTCTTCTGCACTTTGACTTTCTCTGACTCCATCTCCATCAATGATAAAGGAGTTTCCCTCAGAAGAATGCTGATTCCATTTTGCCCCGGGGGCCTGCAAGGACCTCCCCTCCCCCGGCTCCCAGGCACAAACATCAATTTTAACTTTTTACTCCACCCAAATTAATAATCCCAAATGTTATTTCTTAAATTATGATATCTCACAACTTACAAGTCTTTATATGTATGTATGTATGTATGTATGTATGTATTACTTGTTTATTATCACCAAATATATTTTTCCATTGATTTTTAGAGAGAGTGGGAAGGGAGAGGGAGAGAAAAAACATCTATGCATGTGGATTGTTTGCCTACTACATGAACCCCAATGAAGGTGGGGAACCTGCAACCATAGTATATGACTTTGACAATTAAATCCATCACCCGTCAGTCCCCAGCTATGCTCTATCCTCTGAGCTAAACTGGCTAGGGTACAATAGCCTTTAACTGTACTGTTCTCTATACCTATATTCTGTTTTCTCTGACAGACTTCATATTCCCGTCATCAGTGCTGTATTCTATACTCAAAATATATTATCTACACATATAGGGAAAAAATATTGATGAAACAAAGACAAGTAATTTACCTGATAAAGAGTTTAAAGTAATTGTCTTAGAGTTTCCACTGTTAGAAATAGAATGAACACAGAAAGAATATCAGTATATATATATGTATATATATATATATATATATATATATGTATATATATGTATACACATACTCACACACACACACACACACACACACACACACACAAAAGTGACAGAGATACAAAATACAATAACTAAACCAAAAAATATGTAAAAAGTGTCCAACATCTGACTAAATGAAGCAAATGAAAAGAAAAAAATGTGGTAAACCTCAAGACAGGACAGAGGAACCCATCCAATCAGAGTAGAAAAAAAAAAGTAAAGATATCTTAAGAGGCTTAGCAGACAACATCATGTAGATAACATTTGTATTATAAAGATTTCAGAATGAGAAAAGGGAAACAAAAGTGCAGAAAACTTATTTGAATAAATAATGGTTAAAAACTTTCTTAATTTGGGGAAAGAAACAGACATCCATACACAGGTAGCAGAAAGTTTTTAAAAAGAGTAATCCAAAGCATCCCACACTAAGACACATTGTAATTAAGATGTCAAAAGTTAAAGAAAATAAGAGAATATTAAATGCAGGAAAAGAAAATCAACTTATTGCATACAAGGGAACCCCTGGAATATCAGCACATTTTTCTAGGAGAGAGAAAGGCCAGAATAAGAGGCACAAGAATACTCTACACAGTAAAATTATTCAGAATTAAAGGAAAGATAAATCGTTGTACAAACAGGCAAAAACTAAAGGAGTTTATCACCACTTCAGTGCTCTTACAAAAAATGTTAAATGTAATTTTAAGTTTAAAAAATGTGCTAATTAGTGTCAAGAACAATGAAAGTATAAATTTTAATGAGAAAGATAACTACATATTATGGGTACTATATTAATCACTTATAATGTTAGTATGAAGGTTAAAAGACAAAGGTTGGAAAAATAAGTGTAACTAAATAACTACTTAAAGGATACACACGGTAAAAAGATTTAAAATGTGACGTCAAACATACAAAATGTTGAGGAAAAATAAATGTGTAGATAGTTTAAGTGTGTTTAAACTCAAATTGTTATCAAATTAAAATAGCTTTATAAATGTAAGTTGTTTATATAAGTCATGTTGTCCACAAAGCAAAAGCTTCTGGTGGATACACAGAAGATAATCAGAAAGTAAACAAGACATCACTAAACAATGTCATCAAAACACACACACACACACACACACACACACACACACACACACACACGGAATTGTAAATCAAGATACAAAAATTTAAAAATTTGCAATAAGTATACACTTATCAATAATTACTTTAAATATAAGTGGGCTACGTTCTCAAATCAAAATAGACAGAGTGGCTAAATGGATAAAACAAAACATAACTACAACAAAACCCACATACAAAACAAAGCAAATAAACAAAAACACTACCATACTACCATTTTATGTTGTCTACATCAGACTCACTTCAGCTGTAAGCACACAGCAGAATGAAAGTGAAGGAATGGAAGGTGATATTCCAGGCAAATGGGAACCAAAAGAAAGCTAGTATATTTCAGAAAAATATACTTTATAAAAAGACTTTAAGAAACAAAGAAGCTCATTACATAATGATAAAGGGTCAATCTAACATGATAATACATTGTTACTAAACATTTATGCACCCAACATAGAAGCATCCAACTATATAAAGCAAATATTAATATGCCTAAAGGGAGAAATGGACAGCAATGCAATAATAGTAGGGGACTTTTGTGAGAACTTCTTTCCACGTCCCGCGTGGTTCAGGGTTCCCGGGTCAGGGTTCGGGTTCTGAAGGAGGCCGCACGCAAACGAAATGAGAGACTAGAAAGCATAAATTTGGCGATATTGGGGGGCCAGGCGGGAGCCTTCCTCTAGTGGAAAGGACTGCCACTTGCTCTGGCCTTTTTCTCCCTTTTATTAAGGCTTTGGGACACACCCCTAGCCTTTAGGCAGGAAATAACAAAAACAGAAATTAACAAGAAACAAACATAGAGGTTGCTTCAACCAATAATGTTTCAACTAAACAGTGAGTAATTAGCTCTGACCTTTCAGAGCAATTATGGTTGACCAGCCTTCTGGCTTCCTGTTTACATCCATTTAGTGAGAACAATATTTGGTTTCCAACATCTCCCCCGTTTTCTTTCCCTCTAAAAATCTTGCACTTACAGACTAGAAATAAATCTTAAGAACAAAAAATAAGACAAGCAACAATGGCTATGCTAAGAGGTAAATGAATAAGTCTATAGTATCTTTCTTTCTGGACCAACAGTCCTTTGAGTCCCAGTTTCAATGTCCAAGAGTTTTTTGAATGTACGTATTAGCAATGATATTTCAGTTCTGGATGGTGGACAAATGGTGGCAATGCAGGTCCGACCCTCTCTGGTTTGGTCCTGGGCAACCTGCATCGATGCACAGCTGCTGACTGTTAGGATGGCAAGGTGTCGTCAGCATCTTCCATCTCTGGACTGCTTCTCCTCTCGTCTTCATAGCTGGAGCATTCTCTGTTGTAGGAATTCACATGGTCTTGGAGCTGTTTTTCTGAAAATATATAAACATTCTCGACCAAAAGTTAGTAAAGGAATTTTTTCTATAAATTTGACTTTGGATCCTTTTTATTTTTGCCCAAATGATTTTCCTTTGGCTTATTTTAATACTATGTATGTTTTTCATGGGTGTCTTGCTGTTAAGTAAAAACGTTTTTTAGATGTAATTTGCTTACAGGATGCTTTTTCCTTACATAATATTACTGTACTATCCCCCTTTTTTATGTAATTATGATGCTTTTGGAAAAATTTTTATAATGCAAATATGACTGCTTTATGTTTATTGCATGTTGAGTAATTTTACCATGCAATGAACTACCAATAGAAATTTAAGTTAATACTTTAGGAACAACTGTTTTCCAGTACAATTAAATTTTCTTGAATATTCACCTATTTCAATTAACCAATTAAATTAATTTGAAAATTTAACTACTATTTTATTATTAAATTTAATATTCTAACAACAATCTTAGTTTTATCCTGTAAATATTAGTGGAAAGGATTATTTGCATTCTTGAGTAGGCCCTGAGCATTCCTGGTGTTAAGTTGGATTTAGAATATAGGGCAGCTGTCAGCCAAGTCTGTCTGTTGCTGGGTCCCGATCTGAACTGCACCAAATCTTTGTCTGTCATTTGTGTCCCGAACGGAGCTGGGCCAAGTCTCTGTCTTGTCATCTGGATCCCGTTGGGAGCTGGACGTGGGAAGTGAAGCAGCCATGGGGCAGGAGACCTCCCTCAGAAGGGGCGAAGGTTCAAGCCTCTGCAATGTTGGGGGGTGAGGATCAACCTCTGTTGATCCCCAAGTTTTCTCCTGATGGCCCCTCTGCCACTGTGCCTGTCTTAGGTCAGGAACTACCATACGGTACCAACCCACCTTACCCGTCATTGGAAAGCAGGGCGGCATAAGGCCCAGTTCCTGGCTTAGGCAGTGGTCGGTGTAACGTATAAGTTCCAGTTGCCCGTCTCTGGCTAACCAGCCATCCTCTGGGGCCAAGCAGGTTGATGTGAGGTTCATTCAGTTCCGTCTCCTTGGTAGCCGATGCCCTTGTGGCCTCCACGCCCAGTACCTGCCTTGGGATCCCCTCACCTGCTGGCAGGGTCCCAGCACTGATCACATATCTTGGGGAACCCAGGTTTCTTCTCCAGGAAGGGCCCAGCTGACACCACTGGATGAGAGACAGATTCATGGTACCAGCCAACACTAGGCTTCAACCTCAGCATGAACAGGAAGCTCAGGCGACAGCTGTGGGAGGGTCCTTCTTGGCAAAAAGAGCAAGAAAAGCCAATATAGAATGCTCAAGTGCCTTCTCACTGTCTTAACTCCTTTTATGTTATTTATGTTATTTATTTATTTATTAACTTGCTACCAAATATTCAGAGAATTAGATTGTAAGTTTGTTTGGGATATTTGTCAAAAAAAATTATAATGACATTGTAGAATAATATTATGTAAGGAAATTCTTTTGTTCTAGGCCATGCAATTCAATTTTAAACTGGCTATCAATTTCTTTTTTGTATAGAGAAGGTCTTAGTTACTTTATTAGAATATTTAATCAAATTGCTTACAAAAATATTGGCTCTTTATTTAGCTGAAAACTTTTGATTTTTATTTAAAAAGCTAATTTATTAATTAAAGTAGGTATCTCAATTTTAAAGCAAAGCAAATTTAGTAAATGGTTATGTCTGATTCACAAGCCACAAATGTTGCCATTCTTAGAGACTACAAGAAACAGGGGAATCAGTATACCTAACGGTTCTTACCCATGAAGGGTCAGGAATATAAGTCAAAAATACTTCCACATGTGCCCCAGGAAATATTAACGTACAGCTGGTAACTGTTGGTACTGCAAGAAATACGTTCTTAGGCATCTGTACTGTCCTCTTTACCATGTTCCCGGTAACACAGGACCCCAAATTCCTGTAGGAATAGCTTGCAGAGCATTATCAGGAGTCAAAGTGACCTCAGTGACCTCTTTGGTGCTGTTAAGATCCAGGGCTGCGCTTCCTGGAGTTGCTCGGATGAAGGAATCCACTGTGGACCTTGCAGGGCAGGTTTTCCCTATTAATAACGAGACTGCGGGGCACCCCTCTGGCCGTTTCCCGGAAGTTGACTATACCCTGTATCTTGATCTAGAGGCTGCCCATTTCTATTTAATTTTGATTTACACTGTCTACCCAATGGTTACCTCTCTGACATCTAGGACACCGAGAGACTGGATCTCTCAGAGGCTGAGTGTTTATGCCTCTCCCTAGAGTGCTACCTTGTGTCCTTCTTAGAGGCCAAAACCTTCACAACATTTAAAATATAGTTATTAATTCTTATTTGATAATGCTTTCCATGAAATTTCAAGTATATTAGATTGGTCAAATTTAAGAAGATGTCCTTTAAAAAGAACAAATTTCTTGTATTACTCTGGGCCCATGGAGCTTTACAAGAACCATCTCTGTTAAAGCCTTGAAATTTTAACATGGAAAAAACCATCAAATATATATATTCATATATGATTTAAAGATTATAATATTTTTATAATTATCTTAAGATATCAATTATATTTTTAAACTGTCAGTTGGGAATCACAGAATTAATCCTTTTTTATTAGACCAATCAAAAATGTATTTTGAATTCCTAATTATTAGAGAAATTTTATTTTCTCCCAATTTAATTTGCTTTTAGCTGAAAACCTTGATTAATAACACAAAATCATCTCCTTTTGGTTCCTTTACGCCATTTTTCTTAAAAAATAAAGACCAGTTCTGGTTTTTCTTTTTCTGCAGCTTTTGCAGAGAGATTCTAGCTTAAAACCCTGTCTAATATGTCCAAAAAGGTGGACAATTGCGCGCATTTCTTTTTAAGCCGGGCTTCTCTCCTCACGAGTACAGAAATTCCAGACACATCTCTAAATTTTTAAAACTTTTTCATGGCGAGAAAGGAGACTTTAGATTAGTATACTGGGAGAGTGGACTTTCATACTGGATTGCCACAGTGTCTCTCTCCCTTCCCCCACATCCTGCTTACTTCAGGGGAAAGCATCAGTAACAGATCTGGCCTAATTTCTTTTCATGCTTAAAAGATAAAGACAGATCTTAAATTTTTTCTTTCTTTTTCGCTTTCCGAAGTAATAACTAGCACCTAATTTGGCCAAGATTAGCATTTCCCTGCGATTTCTCTTATAATTTTTAAGTGAAACCTTAAGTAATCTCATTGCAGGAGAGCAGAGAGCCTTGCCCTCTCCTGCGACCTTTGAATTTCTCCACACCAGAGGCAGTTTCAGCAGTGGACTTTCACTTATTACAGATTTCAGATTCCAAATGCAAATTAAGATTTTAATTTGAACAAGAAACCACATTACTTAAGCTTGCAAACCAAAAGTCTATAATACAATTTACTTTATATTTATAACCTAATTCTTCCCCATTAGCCTGGCTGCAAAAGACGTTCCCACCCTACTTACAGATTGCGACTCTGTAGTTAATCCTTGGGCTTTGCGTACGTTGAATTCCCCTCACCTTTTCCTAGGTGAATCTTCCCTCACCATTTTCCTTGGTGAATTTTCCTTCCTTCGCTCTTAGGCGAATAATACTTTCTCCTCCAGACGTCCCGCGGTCAGGCGCCAGATGTGAGCACCTTTTTCCGCAGTCCCTGATGGGCGCCAGATGTGGGAACCTCTTTCCACGCCCCACGTTGGGCGCCAGATGTGAGAACCTCTTTCCACGTCCCGCGTGGTTCAGGGTTCCCGGGTCAGGGTTCGGGTTCTGAAGGAGGCCGCACGCAAACGAAATGAGAGACTAGAAAGCATAAATTTGGCGATATTGGGGGGCCAGGCGGGAGCCTTCCTCTAGTGGAAAGGACTGCCACTTGCTCTGGCCTTTTTCTCCCTTTTATTAAGGCTTTGGGACACACCCCTAGCCTTTAGGCAGGAAATAACAAAAACAGAAATTAACAAGAAACAAACATAGAGGTTGCTTCAACCAATAGTGTTTCAACTAAACAGTGAGTAATTAGCTCTGACCTTTCAGAACAATTAAGGTTGACCAGCCTTCTGGCTTCCTGTTTACATCAATTTAGTGAGAACAATATTTGGTTTCCAACAGACTTTATTTTCATTTACACCAGTAGATCAATTATCCAGATTGAAAATCAATACATAAACATTGACCTGAATGACACATTTGATCAGATGAACTTAACAGATATACATAGAAGATTATAGTCTATCCACACACAACAGAATACACATTCTTCTCAAATTCTCATGGAACAATATCCAGAACAGATCCTATGTTAGGCCACAAAACCAGTCTTAACAAATTTAAGAAGCATTGTTTACAACCACAATAGTAAAAAAATAGTAATCAATTACAAAAGAAAAACTGGAAAATCCACAAATATGTGGAGACTAAACAAATGCCACAGAGCAGCCAATGGGCCAATAAGACACTTAAAAGAGAAATGAACAATATATTTATCTCAATAAACCTTGAGATAAATGCAAATGGAAATACAATATATCAAAAATTATGCAATGTAGTAAAACTAGTTCTAAGAGAAAATATAGCAGTAAAAGTTACTTCAAGGAACAAAAAAAAAATATCAAGAAATTTAACTTTACACTTCAAGAAAACAGGAACAACCAAAAGCATGAGTTAATTGAAGGGAAAAAAAAGAACACAGATTAGAGCAGAAATAAATGACATAGAGACTAAAAAGGCAGAAAAAATAATAAAATCAAGAACTGGTTTTTGGAAAATATAAACAAAACTGGTGAATCTTTAGCTGGACTCACCAAATTAAGAGAAAACTGAAACTGATACCACAGAACCACAAAGAATCATAAGAGACGACTATCAATATTTACATGTCAATAAGTTAAACAAGATAGAAGAAAAGGATAAATTCCTAGACATACAGACTTCCAATACTAAATTCTGAATAAAGAGAAATCTGATAAGACTGCATGCTAGTAAGAAGACTGAATCAATAATTAAAAACCTCTCAACAAACAAAAATGCAGAAACAGGTGGCTTCACTGGTAAATTAATACTAATCTTGCTTGAACTCTCCAAAAATTAGAAGAGAAAGAAATACTGTTACTTCCAAACTCATTTTGTGAGGCAGTGTTATTCTGTTACCAAAGCCAGAAAAGAATACCACAAACAAATTAAATTATAAACTAATAACCCTAATAAAGACAGATTCAAAAATCATCAACAGTTTTCATCATCAGCAAAATTAACAATACATTAAACAACATGATCAAATGGGATTTATTTCAGAAATACAAAATGATTAATATCCACAAATGCATGTGATATAACAAATTAACAAAAATATAAAAATCATTATGATCATGTCAATTGATGCAGAAAAATAATTTAACAAAACCCAACACATCATACATTTATGATAAAAACTGTAAACCTAATTGGTATAGAGGAATTACTCTCAACATAAAATGTTCAGATTTTCAACATACTTACTATGAAAATCTGAATTTTTTCTCTAAGATCAGGAACAAGACAAAGAGCCACTCTCACTACTTTATTCAATGTAGTATTTGAATATTTATTCAAAGAATAATGCAAAAAAATAAACTAAAACAGTAAAATAAAAAAGTAAAACTGTCACTATTTCCAGATGGCATGAAATTGCATATAGAAAACCCTAATTATTCCACCAAAAAATCCATAGAACCTGTAAATAAATGTAATAAAATGGCAGGATGCAAAATCAATATACAGAAATCCATCAAGTTTTAATATACTAATGATGAACAATGAAAAGGAGAAATTAACATTTACAACTGCATGGAATGGAATAAAATACCTAGAAATACATTTAACCAAAGACCTGTACACTGACACATTGATGAAAAATATTGAAGAAGACACACAAAAATGGAAAGAAATTCTATGAACCTGGATTAGAAGAATTATTGTTGTTAAGTGCCTATACTACCCAATGAGATCTATAGATGCAGTACAATTTCTATCAAAACTCCAATGGCTTTTTAAAAAGAAATATAACAATCTATCTAAAATCTATATGAAACCATATACACACAAATACAAAACCAAGTAACCAAAGCAATCTTGGGAAACAATTACAAAGTTAAAGGCATCACATTCTTTTTTATCAAACTTGGCATTGACATAAAAACACATAGATTGTGGGAATAAAATTGAGTGTCTCAAAATAAACCACTCAGATGTGGTAAATTAACTTATGACAAAGGAACCAAAAATATACAAGAATGGAAAGATGGTTTCTTCAGTAAATGGTGCTAGGAAAACAGGACAATCACATGGAAGAGAATAAAACTGTATCACTAGCTTAGACAAGATAAAAAAAAAATAACTCAAAGTAGATTAAAGACTTTTTTTAATATATATTATTGATTTTTTACAGAGAGGAAGGGAGAGGAACAGAGAGCTAGAAACATTGATCAGCTGGCCCCTGCACACCCCACAATGGGGATGTGCCCGCAACCAAGGTAAATGTCCTTGACCAGAATCAAACCTGGGATCTTTCAGTATGCAGGCTGATGCTCTATCCACTGAGCCAAACCGGTCTTGGCTAAAGACTTTAATATAAAACCTGAAACCGTAAAACTCCAAGAAGAAAACATAAGTGTAAAGTTCCTTGACATCAGTCTTGGCAATTATTTTTTTCATCTATCACCAGAATCAAAGACAACAAAATAAAAAATAAACAAGTGGGACTACATCAGACTATAAAGCTTTTGCACAGCTAAGAAATCATCTACTTAATGAAATAAATATCTGTAAAGGTGTTAATATCCAAAATATATAAAGAATTCACACAACTCAATACAAAAAATAAATAAAAATAAAAATCCAATTAAAAAATGGGCAATGGATCTTAGAAAACTTTTTTTTTCCAAAGTAGACATACAGATGGCTAACAGGTTCATGAAAAGATGTTCAGCATTCCTAATCAAAAGGTAAATGTGAATTAAAACCACAGTGAGATATCATGTCATAACTGTCAGAGGGACTATGATAAAAAATGACAACAAAGACCAAGTGCTAATGAGGCTGTGGAGAAAAGGGAACCATTATGGTGAGAACGTAAATTGGTACACCAACTACTAAAAATAGTATGGGTATTTCTCAAAAATTTAAAAATAAAACTATCATATGGTCTAGCAATTCTACTTCTAGGTTTTATCTGAGAAAAAAAAAACTTACTCATAAAGATATATACATCCTTTTTTATTGTTGCAGATTTACTACAATAGCCAAGATATGAAAGCAAACTATATGTCCATTGATGGATGAATTAATAAAGAATATATATATGAATATATACATTTTATATATGAATATATGTATGTTTATATATCAATATATATAAACATGAATTCATATACATATACATATATATGAATATATATACATATATTCATATATATGTATATATATGCAATGGAATATTATTCTGCCATAAAAATAAATGAAATCTTGCCAGTAGGGAAAATACGAATGGGCCTTGAGGGCATTATGATGAGTGAAATAAGTCAGAAAGAAAAAGATAAATAACTTGTATATCTCTATTAATATATGTAATTTAAAAAACAAAACTAATAAACAAGCTCATAGAAGATGCAAAGAATAAACTGGTGGGTTCCAGAGGTTGGGGGAGGGGAGATGGGCAAAGTAGGTCAGATAGGTCAAAAGGTACCAACTTCTAGTCATAGAAATAAATAGGTTATGGAAATGTTAAAAAAGAAAGAAAGAAAGAAAGAAAGAAAGAAAGAAAGAAAGAAAGAAAGAAAGAAAGAAAGAAAGAAAG
>JAAGEH010000286.1:35065816-35157673 GCA_011751065.1 Lasiurus cinereus | reverse complement strand
AAGAAAGAAAGAAAGAAAGAAAGAAAGAAAGAAAGAAAGAAAGAAAGGAGAAAGAGAAAGCATACCAACTATACTTAATAATACTTAATACTTTATGTAACGCATATTGGAAAGTTGCTTAAATGATCACATTGTAAGAAAAAAAAAATTGGCCTTCGCAGGTTTGGCTCAGTGGATAGAGCATAGGCCAGCAGACTGAAGGGTCCCAGGTTCGATTCCAGTCAAGGGCACTTACCTTCTTTGCAGTCTCCTCCCTGGCTAGTGTCCTGGTCAAGTCACATGCAGGAGGCAAACAATCAATATGTTGCTCTCAGGTAGATATTTCTCTCTGTCTTTCCCTCTCTCTTTTACTCTCTTTAAAAGTCAATGGAAAAATACCCTCAGGTGAGGATTAAAAAAAACAAGGCAAAAAACTATAACTGTGTTTAGTGACAGATATTAACTAGATGTTGTGGTGATCAATATAAATAAATATCAAATCATTATGCTGTACACTTAAAACTATTATAAAGTTATATGTCAAGTGTACCTCAATAAATAAATTGAGGGAAAATTTATAAAATATGCTTCTTGAGGTGGTTTGTATTAGCAAATTAAAATCCTCTAAAAATGTGATAATCTAGAATTAAATATTTTCTTTTTAATTTTTACAACTTTCTCTCTAGGTGCTTTTTTGGTATCTTTTCTGAGTAATAGAATGAAGATTACTTGATTTAATATATTTTAATTTTTTATCACTGACTTAATACATCACCTTCAGATTTTGTCATCAGTTACATAAAACAATATATAATAGAAACATGAGTCTTCATAGTTTTCAAAACTTTAGTCTAGACCAGCATTGAAGGTGGAGGATGTGAGTTAGGTAAGGACAAATTTGATGGAGAAACTTCTCTTAGAGAAGACAGCTCTCTTTCCACTTCTCATTATGGAGATTTGATATGTATGACAAACCCACTCACTTTCAGTACCATTTATGGCACTTACTTGACAGATCTGATAGTCAAATTGAGATATTCAGTCAAAATGACTTTTGAAAAAACTAGTCCCAATACAAAATGGTTTTAGCATATATAAGACAGAATTTAATAAAGATTAATTTTTAAAATAATATTGTTATGACCATATAGAATAATGATATTTAAAATTACAATTTTTATTATATGTGGTCATTTTTTGTTAAAAGAAAAATAGAGTATAATTGATTTTTACCTTATGGAAAATATATATTCTCTAAAGTATTTACATTTTAAAATATTTTGCAGTTAAAATACTGAAAGTACTTTAGAAATTTGGACCTTACCTACACTACAGGAAAAATATGAAGGAATCTAAAGTAAAATAACATTTGCGATACCTTAAGAAATGATGTGAGGGAATCCAAGATGGTGGCATAGGTAGACACCTACACTGCTGCCTCACACAACAATTTCAAAACTACAACTAAAATACAAAACGGACATTATCTAGAACCACAGGAAAGCTGGCTGAGTGGAAATTCTACAACTAGAAGGAAAGAGGGGCTCACAGAGACACAGAGGAGCTGCAAAAAGCTGAGGTATGGAGACCCGTGAGTGGAGAGAGCAGGTGCTGGAGTACCTGGCTGGCTTTCTCTGGAGGGAGGGAGACAGGGAATCTCAATGACATTGAACCCCTTATCCTACTATGTTAAACCTCAGATCCAGCCGAAACTCATACGGGGGGAGTTTGGACTGTGAAAAGGGAGAAGTGCACGGAAATTTAGGGAAGTCGCAAAAGATCTGAAGTCTGGTGGCACGCATGGCACTGCGCACAGAGGACCGACTGCTGATCGTGCTGCTAGCTTTCACGAGTGGGTGGGAGACAGACCCTCCCAACTGTGTCACTTCTAACTCCACTAAATCCTGGTTTTGGGCGAAACCCTGGGGACCCAGACTCATATGGTCCTAGAGTGCAGGGGAGCTGGAGGGGCAGCAGTCTGGACCAGTGGTTCTCAACCTTTCTAATGCCGCGACCCTTTAATACAGCTCCTCATATGGTGGTGACCCCCACCCATAAAATTATTTTCATTGCTACTTCATCACTGTAATTTTGCTACTGTTATGAACTGTAATGTAAATATCTGATATGCAGGATGTATTTTCATTGTTACAAATTGAACATAATAAAGCATAGGGATTAATCACAAAAACAATATGTAATTATATTTTGTGAAATATTTATTTCTAATTACAAATAAATGAAATTTTGTCTTGAATCATGGTGTAGCATGGGCAACAGTCTTCATATAACAACAGTAAACTACATTGCTACATTTTGCTACACCAAGGAGTGGTCTGTTGGTTCCTAAGACCATGGGAAATATGTATTTTCTGATGGTCTTAGGCGACCCCTGTGAAAGGGTCGTTCCAACCCCAAAGGGGTCGCGACCCACAGGTTGAGAACCACTGGTCTAGAAGCACTGCCACTCCAGCAATTACCCAGTCATGTGAGACTCAGGGCCTGTGGAGGGCGGGGCCTACTGGAAGGCAAGGCGGTCCCTTGGCCCTGAGACTCCACCCATACCAAACTCAACAGAGAGGCTTTTGCCATTGGGCAAGTCTGGTATCATAAGGCTGAATCCAACACAGAAGTTCTCCTGCCATAGTGAAAATGCCGAGACAAGGAAGGGGATCACAAACAAAAGAAATGGAGGAAAACAAATGACTGGATATAGAGTTCAAAACCATGCTTACAAGGTTTTTCAAGAATATGCTAGAAAAGTTGGATAAAGTTAGCGAGACCCAAGAGGAGATAAAAAAGAACCAACTGGATTTGAAAAAGAACCAACTAGAGATGGAAACGATCCAACTAGAGATGAAAAAGGACCAACTAGAAATTAAACATTCACTGACTGAAATAAAAAATATTATACAGAGACCTAATAGCAGACTAGAGAAAGACAAGAATCGAGTCAAAAATTTGAAATATAAAAAATCAGAAAACATTCAACTGGAAAAGCAAGAAGAGAAAAGAATCCAAAAATGTGAAGATAATGTAAGGAGCCTCTGGGATAGCTTCAAGCGTACCAACATCAGAATTGTGGGGGTGCCAGAGGAAGAAGGAGAGCAAGATACTAAAAACCTATTTCAAGAAATAATGACTGAAAACTTCCCACATTTGGAAAAAGAAATAAACTTACCAGTCCAGGAAGCACACAGAACCCCATATTAAAGGAATCCAAAGAGGACTACACCAAGACACATCATAATTAAAATACCAAGAGCAAAAGACAAAGAGAGAATATTAAAAGCAGCAAGAGAAAAACAGTGCATTACCTACAAAGGAGCAGCCATATGACTGTCAGCTGATTTCTCAACAGAAATGATGCAGGCCAGATAGGAGTGGCAAGAAATACTCAATGTGATAAATAGCAAAAACCTACAACCAAGAATACTCTATCCAGCAAAGCTATTATTCAGAATTGAAGGGCAGATAAAGAGCTTCACAGATAAGAAAAAGCTAAAGGAGTTCATCAACTCCAAACCATTATTATATGAAATGCTTCAAGGTACTCTTTTAGAAGAGGAAGAAGAAAAAGGTAAAAGATAAAAAATTATGAACAACGAATACATGTCTATCAGCAAGTGAATCTAAAAATTAAGTGAATTAAAAATTTGATCAACAGAATAAACTGGTGAATATAATAGAATCAGGAGCACAGAAAGGGAATGGACTGATAATTCTCAGTGAGGAAGGGGTAAGGGATGTACAGGGAGAGACTGGACAAAAATCATACACCTATGGATGAGGTCAATGGGAGGGAGGGAAGGATAGAGGGAAGGGTGGCAGCCAGGTGGAGGGGAGCTATGGAGGGGAAAAAAGGGAAACAAATGTAATAATCTGAATAATAAAGATTTAATTTACAAATTAAAAATAAATAAATAAATAAATAAATAAATAAATAAATAAATAAAAGAAATGATACTAACTTCACCTGAGGAACCAACCAGCTTGGTGATTAATTATTTACCAGGATCTTAGAAAATAGAATCCATATTAAATAAGAAAAGTGTCTCTTATTTTAAGAAAATCTCTTGGCTGTTTTCTTCACAAAAATATTATTTTATTTAATTAAATCCAATAAATCATCCAATCAAAATATATTCTGATTTCACACATATTAAAGTGCAAATAAATGTGCATTTTAGCAATGATTACATATGAGAAAAGGCATTAATGCAAGACTGCATTTTTAGGGCAAACAAACAATAGTATCAGTAACAGAAAAATAATAATTTACTTAATATTGTTAAATAACAGAATGTAAAGAAAGCCACATGGCAGCACATATTCAGGTGGTGTACTTTTTTATTATAGCATGAATGGTAGCTATAACATCATTCTGTTTATAAAAGATTGTGACAGTTTTAAATACAAAAATATATCTTCTGAATATTTTATTAAATATATTTTATTGATTTTTTACAGAGAGGAAGGGAGAGAGATAGTTAGAAACATCAGTGAAAGAGAAACATTGATCAGCTGCCTCCTGCACATCCCTTTTAGGTAATGTGCCCGCAACCAATGTACATACCTTGGCAGGAATCCAACCTGGGACCTTTCAATCTGCAGGCTGATATTCTATCCACTGAGCCAAACCAGCTTTGCCTCTTCTGAATATTTTAGATAATAAAATGTTGAAGCACTAATTTTAAGGAGGACACCTGCAGATTTCTTATTTTTTAAGAAAATCCCCAGCAAGTACCACTACCTTAGCCTAACCCTTTTGTTGATAAAGATATTTTATTAGGATTGAAATATTCACCTTCCTCATACGTTTGTAATTTATCATATATTAAGAAAGGCAAATAATAGTGAGATCTGATATGAAAGATACATAATTTATCCTTTTAGTTTCAATTAATATGAATGCAAGACAGACATGTTATTTTTGGTTGTGGAAAGGCTAGATTTGCAGAGGAATTTCCTATACTGTACTGCTTTTTTGTGGTCAAAATCAAAGTTGTAAGTCAATTATATTTAAATATTTCGGATAAATACAGGGAAGTAATTTAACCAGAATGTTTTTCAGCTTTCATGAAATATTACTATATCCATTGGTGCTTCTTTTCAATTAATGTTATTAAAAGGTATTAAGGTAGGACGAACCATCCAGAAGCAGGACACTTCTGATGTGTAACTTTGGTTTAAGGCCTCCCCAGAAGCCTAACTAAACTTTTCTAGTATTGTACTGTGATCTGAACTCTTGTCTCCGTATCCCTATTTTGTTGCTTCTCTTCTTCACAATGTTCAGAATTGCATCTCAGTTGGATGGCTCTCCTTGTCTCCTGTCCCTGGTCCCTCTGATAAACTTATTGCACATCTAATCTAATCTTGGTTTCTGCCTCTCAGAGGACCTGAACTGAGGCAATGTTTATTTAAAAACAGAACAACAAAAACACATATTTCATACTCCATTTGTATGAAATACAGTATTCAGAATAGGCAAGTCCATAGAGAAAGATCTATTAGTAGTTTCCCCTGACTTGGTGGAGGAAGGAATGGGGAATGACTGCTTCATGAAGAGCAGGTTTCCTTTTGGAATGAAATGTTCTAGAACTAAATAACGGTGATGCTTGAACAATACTGTGAATTTGATAAATATTACTAATAGAACATTTTATATATATTTTATAATATCAAAATGCATTACATTAAAAAAGGGGACTCATTTCTTTATTGTTGCTTGTGGTGTGACATGTGAGATTCCATTATAGGGGTTTCTATAAGGGATTGTATGATAAATAAAATTAGAAAAATCTCAATCAAATTAAATGGGTGCTTAGTTTTAGATTAAAACAACAAACAAAACAAAAAATGAGTGTGCCTATAGCTTCAATTTTCTTATAAAAATTAATATATTGTTTGATAGTGAATTATTGTACATCAATTATATACAATTTTCACATTTCTAGCAAATATATAATTATTTTTTCTACACACTAAGTCTTTTTAATGTTATACTACTATATTATAGACTGAGGCAGTGGTTCTCAACCTTCCTAATGCCACGACCCTTGAATACAGTTCTTCATGTTGTGGTGACCTCCCAACCACAAAATTTTTTTTGCTACTTCATAACTGTGATTTTGTTACTGTTATGAATCGTATTGTAAATATCTGATATGTAGGACGTCTTAGGTGACCCCCAAAGGGGTCGCAACCCACAGGTTGAGAACCGCTGGACTGAGGGGTCAAAGTAATTATTTGTTTATTAATAATATAATTTTATGAAGTGCCACCAAATGTGATACAAAAGCATGAATGCCTACTTTACGTAAAATGTGCAATCATTTCAAAGTAAATTATAGGCTATCTTTAAGGTTCATTTTATATTTCACTGTGGAATTTGCTAGAGGCTCCTCAAAAGACTTTATTACCAGCAATCAAGTCCCAGATGGTTTGGAGGCTTATGTTGGACAGAATATTTCTGAACATATCTCAGGAGAAAGTTCTGGTCTCCCTGCTGATTCTGTTAGTAAAAATCTTTGTTATTTACTATTTATTGAGTACATTTATGATGCTAACCTGCACATATTAGGCACTGATTCTCTTCTTTCCCACAGTTGACAGTGCCTTCACTGTTCTGTTGTAAAGGTTCCCGTTTTCTGTAGGAATTCCATAAGGCAGTAAAGTAAATACATGGTTCAGCTCCTTTGAAATGCTTTACTTATAGGCAGTTGTGATTATAAGCATAAAGGTTAACCTCAATATGATAATTTTCTTGTTAGAATATTACTTTAAGGTGCTCATTAAGGGCAAGTCATGCCAATTTTTTTAATAGATGTTTCTAAGTATCTGGTTTAATAATGTCAATTGATTATTATCTAAAAATGAGCTTAGATGCAATTCTATATCCCAACTTAATTTAGTTTTTGTGATGTCAAACTATCAGCTTTAACTAAGACAATTCCTATTTTAGTCAGAATAATATAAGAATACTCGGTCTCATAAAGTAACTATTTCAAAAAGTATTTGATTACATCATAACAGTTCACCTCTTTTATAATGAAAGATATCAAGAAATCTGTGAATTATTATGAAAAAAACAAACACACTGGTTTCTATGATTTCCTGAAATCCCAAATTCACTTTTAAAAATTAGTAATGTTTAAACTCATATAAATAAAAAAGATACAATGAGGGATATCACTGGAGGAAAGATTAAAACATATTTCTAGAGACTTAAACATGATGCAAAAATGCTGATAGATGAAAGGAAAGATATGCTTCCCAATGCATATGTGAAGGGGCTTAAGAAAGGAGGAATAAAATCTACCCTGCAGAATTTAAGAGAGAATTTGTTCTCAGAGAAGTTTGGGCCAACTGTGGTTGAGAATATAAAATAAAACTTACAGTTGAGGTTTAATTGAAGATTGACATATATGACAGTCATCTATTTGCCTTAATCCCACGGCTATATTTAAAGTATCTTGAAATTTTTCAACAAAAAGACTTCACTAAACAAACAAACAAAAGTCCACTCTCTAAAGAAACTGAAATGGAGCAATAATCTCTTCATTAAAATAGAGAAAAATAATGTGGAAAGTGGATTTCAGGAGAAGGAGAGAGAGAGGAAGAGAGAGAAAGAGAGGAAATGTAACTGACACCTTGGGTACATCAGTGTGAACAGTTAAAATATATACAGCATGTTTACTGAATTACAATTTATATGCCATGCAAATACACATCTAAGGTATATTATTTAATTGTTTGTAGTATATTTTAGACTTGTATAACCACCACTATGATCACAACATCCTAAAAAAAAATATTCCTATTAACAGTGTTCCAAATTTTCCAAATTCTCCAGCCCTACTCAGGCATTAGGCTAATTTCTGTCTCTATAGATTTGATGTTGTGAACATTTTTTATATGGTAGAGTCATACAATATGTATCTTTGCTGACTGGCTTATATTTCTTAGCATGTTTTCAAGGTTAATCTGTGTTGTAACATTTATCAGTACTTCATTCCTTTTTATTGCTGAATAACATTTCATCATACACACACATACACATATATAAAAACAATTTTGTGTGTGGTTTCATGTTTTTCTCTCTCTTGGATGTATATCCAGGAGTAGAATTCCTAGTTTCTCTATATTTAATATTTTGATCCTGCAAGGCTGTTTCCCAAAGTGATAGTTTTATATTACAACCAGAAATTTATGGGTGTTGCCACTTCTTCATGTCCTGAACAAAATTTGATATTTAATGTCTTTTTTTATTTCAGTCATCTTACCTAATAATAGACAAACATGTAAATTGACTGTACCTCTGCTACACCCACAGCCAATCAGAGTGAGTATGCAAATTAACACAACAAACATGATGGTTAATTTGCATACATAGGTGCCCACTGCCTGGGTCCCAGGAACTTTCTCAGCAACCAGGTCACTCCAAGGTAGGCAATGTGTGGGCCTTAAGCAACCTGGGAAGAGCCTGAGCCAAGGCTCCTGGACAGGGGCAGAGCCAGCAATCTGAGGGAGCTGGAGGGCTCCTGCCTAGGCCCTAAACCTCAGCCAGAGGCTTGGGACCTGAGAAGGGTTGGAGCTGGTGATTAGAGGCAAGTGGCAATTGGTGTGAACTACAGAGGAAACGCCTTTTCTGACTGCTCATTGGCTAAGCTCCCTGTATACTACTGGTAATATTCTTAGTAACTTGGGTATAAGAATCCAAAAAGGGGATCTAGGGTTTTTCCACCACACTTTTGGAGAAAAAAACGAAGGTCCGCTGCTGGAGGGCTAAGAAATATCATAACCTGCCCTAAAAGGTTTGGCTCAGTGGATATTGCCTAGGCTTGCCGACCACAGGATCCAGGTTCAATTCTGATCAAGGGCATGTGCCTAGGTTGCAGGTTCCTCCCTGACTGGGGCCTAGGTCAGGGCTCATGCAGGAGGCAACCAAAGTGTTCCTCTCACACTGATGTTTCTCTCTCTCTCCCTTTCTCTTCCACACTCTAAAAAATCAATGAAAACATATCTTCATGTGAGGATAAAAAAGAGAAAGAAAGAAAAAGAAAGAAAGAAAGAAAGAAAGAAAGAGAAAGAAAGAAAGTCATATACTATGAAAAATACATTTTGAAAATGTCTAAAGAAAGTTGTTATTTTTTCATGGTGAAGGGACTGGAGTCCATGTTGATGAAAACACCTTGATGACTGCGGTGGCTGGCAGCAGCTACAGCAGCGGGGTGATGGGGTTGGTGCCCTCCCCTGATCAGCCCAGTCATCTCCCACAAAGGGAGGCTAGACTGTGGCTTAGGCCCACTCTCTGTGTGAAGTGGGCCTAAGCTGTTGGTAGGACACCCTCTGAGGCTCCCAGTATGTATAACCCGCCAGTGCATGAATTTCATGCACTGGGACCCTGGTGCTAATAATCTTGAACATATTCTCATGTTTTTATTGTTTACCCTTATATCTTTTTGGAAAAAAAAGTCTTAGATACATTGTCAAATTTCAAATTTAATTATTTTATATCTTAATTATTGCATTGTAAGTGTTTTTTAAATATATTATAGATATAAGCCCCTTATATGCTATATGATTTCCAAATATTTTCTCTCATTCTAGGTTGCATTTTTACTTTCACTTTCTTGACATTGATCTTTAAACATAAAGTATTTAATTTAGATGATATACAATTTATGTTTGTTTTTTGTTGTTTGTTTGTTTTTTGTCACTTGTGATTTGGTGTGATGTCTAATACTTTACCTAACTCAGGCATAAAGATTTGCTCCTATATTTTCCTTTGAACAATGTATACAAAGTTTTATATTTACATCATGATTCATTCTGAGATAGTTTTTGTGTTTGTTGTGAAGTGGGAGCCCAAACTCAGTCTTATGCATATGGATATCCACTTGTCCCAGCACTATTTATTAAAATATATATATATATTCTTCTTTCATTGCATTATACTGACATGCTTGTCAAAAATAAGTTTTCCATTAACATACGCATTTATTTCTGGAATCCCTATCCATTCCATTCAATCATATTTCTAGCTTTATAGTAGCATCACACTCTCTTAATTACAATAACTTTGTAGTGAAATTTGACTTTGGTTTGTGTGAGTTTTCCAAATTTGTTCTTTTTTTTAGAACTAAATTTTGAGTCCCTACTATTTCCATATAAATTTTAGGATCAGCTTGACATTTCTGCAGAGAATCCAGTTGGAATTTTGATAGGGAATACATTGAATATGTAGATCACTGTAAAAAGTATGGTCACCCTGACAACATTAAGTATACCAGTCTATTGACATATGAGGTTTGTAATTTAATAGGTCATCTCTAAATTCTTCCAACAATATAGTGTACTGTTCAGCATGCAGGTTTTACACTTACTTTTTAGTATTTATTCCTATGTATTTTATTATTTTTCTGTTATTATAAATGGAATTGATTTAATCTTTATTTCTGGATTATCCCTTAATAGTATACAGAAAAACAATTACTTTTTAAACTTTGATCATACAGTTTTAAACTTGCTGAACTTATTAATTTTAGAAAATTTTAGTGAAATTTTCTGTAACAATTATAATATCTGTAAACAGAGATTATTTTACTTATTTCTTTCCCATTTGGATGCTTTTGTTTCTATTTCTTAAGTAATTTACCTGGCTATATATTCTAATACAATGCTATGAGAAGTGGCAAGAATGGACATCCTTCTTTTCTCTCTTGTGGTAGGTAGAAAGCATTAATTTTATGATATTACTTCTAAGTTTTCTATAGCTTTCTTATGTAGTGTTGAGGAAATTTCCCTTTATATTTATTTTAGTGAGTGTTTTCATCATAAAGGGATGTTTTATTTTGTAAAGCATTAGTCTGATGCATAAAATGAAAACTAGTTCTTCTTTTAATTTTTGAAGTTATTAACTTAGTATTTCCTATATAAGGTTTATTCAGATTTTTATTTCTTCTTGAGTCACTTTTATTAGTTTGTGGCTTTAAATGAATCTATGCATTTTATTATGTTATATCTAATTTTTTGTCATTTAACTGTTTCTGTTTCTGTTATAATGTGTTAAAATTTCTATATTTGTCATAGTGTCACCTTTTCCATTCATGATTCTAATAATCTAGTATACTCTCTTATTTTTACTGGTGAATCAAGCTATATTTCTATCAAATCGTTTGATCTTTTTAAAACACAATGTTTGTGTTAGTTGATTTTTCCATTGCCTTCTAAAAATTACTTATTTTAAGTCATTATTTTTCATTGTTATTGTTAAACCTCACCCAAAAATATTTTTCCATTGATTTCTGTAGAGATTGGAAAAGAGGAGAAAAGACAAACATTGACATGAGAGAGACAGATCAATTGGTTGTCTCCCACACACCCCCTGACCCAAAGGCTGTGTATGAAGTTTGCAACTGAAGTATGTGCTGGATATCAAGTTTGCAACTGAGGTATGTGACCCTTCAGTCTCTAGGCCTATGTTCTAACCATTGAACAAAACTGGCTAGGGCTAATTATTTTAGTTAATTTCTTGCTTATTTTTATTATGCCATCCCTTCTATCTGCTTTATTTTTTAATTTGTTCTTCTTTTATCAGTTCCTTAAGTTGAAGAGGAAGATAATAATTTGTAATATATTTCATCTTTTTAAATATATTTTGCTGATTTTTTACAGAGAGGAAGGGAGAAGGATAGAGAGTCAGAAACATTGACGAGAGAGAAACATTGACCAGCTGTCTCCTGCATGTCCCCTACTGGGGAAGTGCCCACAACCAAAATACATGCCCTTGACCGGAATCGAACCTGGGACCTTTCAGTCCGTAGGCCAACATTCCATCCACTGAGCCAAACCAGTGTCAGCTATCCCATTTTTTTTAAATATAAACATTTACAGGTATAAACATATCTCTAATCACTTTAGCAATTTTTCATTTTTTGTACACATTATTTTGATTTTCACTCATCCCAATTATTTCTAAGTAGAGGCACAGTGCACAAAATTCATGCACAGGGGGGTGTATCCCTCAGCCCAACCTGCCCCCTCGCCAATCTGGGACTCCTTGAAGGATGCCCGGTAGGATTGGGCCTAACCAGATAGTTGAACATCCCTCTTACAATCCAGGACTGCTGGTTCCCAACTGCTAGCCTGATTACCCTCTAACCACTCTCCTGTAAGCCTGATTAATGCCTCACTGCTCCCCTGCCAGCCTGTTTGCCCCTAACTGTCCTCCCTTGCAGGCCTGGTTACCCCTAACCGCCCTTCCCTGTAAGCCTGATCACCTCTAACTGCCCTCCCCTACAGGCCTGGTCACCCCTAACTGCCCATCTGCCTGCCTTCTGGATTATGCCTAACTGCTTCTGCCTGCCAGTCTGATCACTCCCTAACCACTCCCCTGCCAGCCTGATTGATGTCTAACTGCTCCCCTGTCAGTCTGTTTGCCCCTAACTGCCTTCCCCTACAGACCTAGTGTCCTGTAAACTGTCCTGCCCTGCAGGCTTGATCACCCCCAACTGACCTACCTTGCAGGCCTGGTCACCCCTATCTGCCCTCCCCTGCAGTCTTGATCGTCTGCAACTGTCCTCCCTTGCTGGCCTGGTCCCTCCCAACTGATCTTCCCTGCTGGCCATTGTGTGACAATCATCTTGTGTCCACAAGGGGGCAACCATATTGGAATACATGGGGGCAGCCATCTTGTGTGTTGGAGTGATGGTCAATTTGCATATTACTCTTTTATTAGATAGGATAGAGGCCTGGTGCATGGGTGGTGGACAGCTGGTTTTCTCAGAAAGGTGTCTCAGATAAAGGTGGGGATTCTCTGGGGTAAGGGGTAGCTTGGGCAAAAGGCCTGTGGTGGTTTGCAGGTCAACCAGACCCCCTGGCGACCCAAGCGGAGACCCTGATATCTGGGATTTATTTATCTTCTGTAATTGAAACTTTGTAACCTTGAGTGGAGTCCAAGGCTGGTCAGGGTGTGCGGGAAGCTTGGCTTCCTCCATTGCCGGGGAAACCCAAGCCTCCTACTTGCTTTGTGGCCCCAGTCATCTTGATTGGGTTAATTTGCATACTTGATTGGCTGGTGGACATGGTTGTGGTTATAATGGAGGTATGGTCAATTTGGATATTACTCTTTTATTAGATAGGATAGTTATCTAGCTATCCATTTACTATACTATACTTTATAAATCTACCTTGGACACCTATTATACTGAGACCTTTTGGAGAGAAAAATGTCATGTGTCTTTTTTAGAGAAAATATGAGCAAAGAAAAATGAACTTTCATAGGAATCTTTCAGTTACAACAGCACTCAGAATATGTAGTGAATTATTTCTATTCACTTCCAGAACATGAAGACTTCAGGAATAGGGCTGTCAGTAAGGCACCGAGAGAGTTTGTGAAGCTACACAGATTTTTTTTTCTCACTGAAACAATTCTAATGGTTTTGAACAAATTTCTGAGATGCTTTCTTCAAATAAAATGTGAAGAAAGCCATCACTCCAACACACAAGATGGCTGCCCCCATGTATTCCAATATGGGTGAGTGAGATCATTGATAAATTGGTTTACAGGCACCAAAACAAAAAAAAACACATTTTATAAATACTAATCATTATTTGTTCATTTACAATAAATGGCTTAGATATTGATACCTTCAAGACTCATGGGTGATGCCTGAATATACTTTCAAAAGTCCAGAAAGTTTTATCTAAAAGATATTTTGAGAGATATTCTAGCACCAATTAAATGGTAATTGATAGTCACCACTAAGAGAGAGAGAGAGATCATTGCAACACTTGATTAACTTTGCTAAATAGGAAGATTTATCTTTGACAAGAGAAGTTGTCAAAAGGGGAAAAAAAGGAAGTCAGAAGGAAATACTTTAAACATTTGTCATTTCAAAGTAATATTAGTGCTGACTAATAATATTACTACTAGTATTATGAATGGAAGGGCCCATAGGAGTGGCCAATAAGTACAGTTACAGGAAATTTGGTTGCTTAGAGACTGTAAGTGTCATACACTGTTAAGAAAAAGAAGGAATTGAGAATGAGAAGAAAAGTGAGAGAAGGAGTCATTTTCAGAAATAGGCAGAGACACATGTTGAAGCTAAGAATTCATAAAAGGATTTTGTATTGATGGCACCCAATGCCATTTGTTTTCCTTCTTTTTAAAGGACAAGCTTGGCACTTCTCCATACTTAGTGAGCTCTAAATTAGAAGAATCAATTTGAAGCTAAAACTTCTCCAGGCATCACCCAAGGTTAGTTGTTTTGTAGGACAGGGTGCTCACTCATTTGCCATCAGTTGAAATCTTGGCATACAATGAACAAAAGATTAGGCACTGCTATTTCCACCTATTTCCTACTATGAAAATTAGTGATAATGAAATAAGTATCACTAAACTTTAGAAAATGTTTCCTTTTTTTTCTATAGGAATAAAAGTCTTGCTTGCAAAAATTCTCAGTTTTAAATTTTGAGTTACTATGGTAATTTTATATCTTCCTACAGTTTTAAATTAATTTTAGCTTAAAATTGACATGAAGGAATTTAAAGAAGGATTTTAAAACTGATCACAATACAAAGAGTGTTTCAAATTTCACACCCTTTTAAGGCTCATGTAAAATGTATAAGGGGCAACTGGATATTTTTAGTATGCAAATGAGTTTATTTCTTTTTATGTATATTCATTATTTTTTAACTAACTTTTTATATATATTCAATAAAGCTTATTTAAGAATGTTAGTATCATATGAACATATAACTACCTACCATTTTTTATTAAAACAATATATATGTATATATATATGACATATTACTTTATCAAATTGTCTCATTATATTACCCTCTCTTTACAATAATCATCCTCTATATGTATTTTTCAATTTATATGTAAGGTAAATGTTTCTATGCAAAAATATGTATGCATTAACATTTCTTTATGTCTGCAAACCTGCTTCAATTAGTAATAATATATTAGAAATATTAGGTAGCTCACTGTCACATTTTAAGTCCTATAGAGGGTAGGGTAAAAGTAGGCTTACAGTTGTATGTGAAACAGAGGTTTTTTTTCTGTTATTATTAATTATGTATTATTTTCCATACAAACAACTATAAACCTATTTTTACCCTACCCTGTACATATACATACATATTTCAAAAATAATACTATAAAGTAGTGCTTAAAAGTTTGTAAGTCATTTCCCCAAATATTTCTGTTATTAAACTAATTATTATATGAAAGTTTGCATTTAAATATATGTGAGGTATATCTGAGTGTTTAAAGTTTGAAAAATTGTTTCATCAGAGGCAATCTGGCTAAGAAGTCAGAAAGTAGGTGTGGGGCAGGGAAACAAGATTTTCAACTCATTTTCTTGTCTTTCCAATAGTGCCTTTCAGAAATATTTTAGTCCTATAACTCTTGTTTAAAAAAAAAAATATTTTATTGATTTTTTTTTTTTACAGAAAGGAAAGGAGATGGATAGAGAGCCAGAAACATCGATGAGAGAGAAACATTAATCATCTGCCTCTTGCACACTCCCTACTGGGGATGTGACTGCAAACATGCAACCAAGGTTCACTCCCTTGATCAGAATCGAACCTGGAACTCTTGAGTGTGCAGGCCAACACTCTATCCACTGAGCCAAACCGACCAGGGTTATAACTATCTTTTTAAAAGAGCACTAACATGAGAGCCTAATAAATAGAATTAGAACTATTCTAGCTAAAATTAGAATAACTTATTATTTCACTTATTCTTTCCATATATCTACACGCACTTGTGGTATCTGGAGATATCTTTGACTCCTTGGAGAATTTTAAAAACATTATTCTCACCCAGTTGAATTCAAGAAGGGTGGGTTTTCAGTTGATATTGATCATAAATGTAATATATTTAAAATTGTAATACTTATAATTAGCACACATATGCAAGTGGATTCATAAATTAGAAATCTTCTCAGAAATAGATAGCAAAAAGTAAGATATTGCTTTAAGAAAATAGAGGATTATTATTTACTTAATATAATAGAAGAATTTAAGGTAGGTAGCTACTGATTTTGTTCAGTAGCCCAAGATGTGAGATGACTTCCTTACCTGCTTCCCATGGTCACAAAACTATCCTTGAAACTTCATTTAACCATCATTTAGAAAGAAAGAAACTTCCTTTATCAGAAAAAAATCCTTTCCCAAATGCCCTCCAGTCACCTTCCACTAATAACTATTAATAAATAAAGTGAATTTGAAATCTAATTGTCTTTATTAAATGACTCATGATTCAGCAGCATTTCATCTAGCAAGCAGAGATACTCTGAAGAGTTAGTTATACCAGATGCAAGGCTTTTCTAGAAAGAAGGGCAGGACAAAGAAGTCATCAGCGAGAAAAAGGTAAAAGTTCATTGGAGGAAAGCAAGAGTTCAGGTGCCAATGGCTTCTGATTGGCAGAGCTGTGGCATTTCAATTGGCTGGGTTCAGTGCTAGGCATTCTGGTGTAGGAGTACAAGGTACTGTTGGGGTTTGTAATTGACCTCTTCCTGTTTGGAGTAATTTACTTCAAATGATAAAGTGTGAGAGTCTTCTCTACAGGTCTTCCTATCTCTAAATTTAGTTGAGACTTCCATTATTAATTTTTTTAAATTTATCTTTATTTTTGAGAGTATTACATATGTCCCTGTATCCCCATGGACTCTTCTAGCCCATTATCCTCCAATGCAAGCCTTCACCACAAGATGTCTGTTATTAATTTTAACATACCACATAACTCCTATATGCTTTATATGGCAACTGCTAACTGAAAATGTATTTGAGAAAAGACATACTTAACTTTTCCAGTCCTATAATGGTGATAAAAAAGGGATGAGAAAATTGAAATATGGGGTTTAACCATGATACCCATACATTATTCTCTTACACCATGGTATTTAAAACTGAAGTAGAACTTGGTAGATAATGTATAGACTTTTTCACTTGAAATTAATTTAATTTTTTCTTCTGGTCTTCTAATAGTAAGGATGTCATTAGTGATTTCATCCCTATATTAATTAAAACTTTAAAACCTCAGAATCTTAATGTTATAGATTATTTATTTTTGTTTTTAAGAAATTCAGAATTATATACATGAAAAATAAATGTCCCTCAAATTTGTATTGAGATTATTTCCATAGTCTACCTACTTTTATGAAATACTAGAGGCCTAGTGCACAAAACTTGTGCATGGGGTGGTGTCCTTCAACCCAGCTGCACCCTCTCAAATCTGGGACCCCTTGAGAGTAGGATCTGGCCTAAATGGGCAGTTGAACATCCTTTTCACAATCCAGGACTATCAGCTCCTAACTGCTCACCCACCTGCCTTCATGATGGCCCCAAATAGTTTCTGCCTGCCAGCCTGATCACCACCTAATCACTCCCCTGCCAGCCTGATTGATGCCTAACTGCTCCCTTGCAAGCCTTTTTGCCCTAACTGCCCTACCCTGTGGGCCTAATCAATCCCAATTTCCCTCCTCTGCCAGCCTGGTCACCCTTAACTTCCTTTCCCTCCAGGTTTAATCACCCCAACTGCCCTCCCTTGTAGGCCTGATCTCTTCCAACTGCCATTCCCTGCTGGACATCTTGTGGTGGCTATATTGTGTCCACATGGGGGCAGGATCTTTTGACCACATGGAGGCAGTCATTTGTATATTTGAATGATGGTCAATCTGCATATTACTCTTTTATTAGATAAGATAGAGGCCTGGTGCATGGGTGGGGGCCAGTTGGTCTGCCCTGAAGGGTGTCCTGGATCAGGGTGTGTGTTCCCTTGGGGCATGCGGTGGCCTGGGCGAGGAGCCTGTGGTGGTTTGCAGGCCAGCCATGCCCCTAGTCATCCAAGCATAGTCCCTGGTATCTGGGATTTATTTATCTTCTACAATTGAAACTTTGTAGCCTGGAGTAGAGCCAAGCCTTTTGCTCACACAGTCATTGAAACTTTTGCCTTAAGCAGAGGCCTGCCTGCCAGGGTATGCAAAAAGCTTGACATCCTCCATCTCCAGGGACAACCCAAGCCTCCCCCTTGCTCTCTCTGTGGCCATAGCATACTCCTCTGATTGGCTAGTTGGTGTGGCTGGTGGGTGTGGCTGGTGGGTATAGTGGAGGTACAGTCAATTTACATATTACTCTTTTATTAGATAGGATTCTTATTATATTGTTTACAAATTCTATATAGACTGATTTGTCATACCCTGAAAGTTCCAAATCCAGAAATTGTGTGTGTGTGTGTGTGTGTGTGTGTGTGTTTATGTGTATGTATATGTGTATAGTTATTTCCCCCTTAGGTTGTTATGCAGTTTTCAAAACTAATAAATGATGGTGTCTCATAGGCTATGTGTATCTGCAACATATATGCAAATCTGTCTGTTGTGCTGAGGAAAATGATTAATCTAACAGACTACCCCAGTTGTCAGCCTAGTTCAATATCCTATATAATAAAAGGATAATATGCAAATCGACCCTAATGGCAAAACTACCGAAAATGACTGGTCACTATAACACACACTGACAACTAGGGAGCAGATACTTAATGCAGGAGCTGCCCTTTGGTGGTCAGTGTGCTCCCACAAGGGGGGTTGGGGGGGGGAAGGATTCTGCTCAGCCACAAGCTGGGATGACAAGTGGGAGTGCAGCACGGTGGTAGAAGCCTCTCCTGCCTCCTTGTCAGTGCTGAGAATATTTGACTGTGACTTAGGCCTGGCCCTAAACCAGCATGTGGACATCTCCCAAGGGGTCCTGGATTATAAGAGGGCACAGGTTGTGCTGAAGGACACCTCCCCCCCACCCCGCCTTTCTGAGTGCACGAATTTTCATTCACCTGGTTTCTAGCTTTAAAATGACATTACCTCTTCAGCATAAGATGATCTATAGTCACATTTTTTAGTATTTACTTTTCTATTTAATAGGGATTAAATAATGTACCTAGGACATACACTTTGATATGGAACACATCAACTTTATTTGAAATGTAGCAAATTTTAAATAGTAGTTTAGATAACATCTAATCTTAATTAATTTTTGGCAGACTGAAAAAAAAGTAATATTCTCAGAATTTCTTAGGTCTTGAAAAGATTTAAAGAGACATAAAGCCAAGTTTACATGATCAGTCATGATTAGTGGCATGAGTAGCATACCAAACAAATATATAGTAGTAAATCCAAGTATTGCATTAAATCATTGAGAGCTACAGGGTTAGATCAGCTTTATTACTCTTGGTGTTCTTAGTGATTAGATAGAATGGACTAGATGACACTGATTTATTATTAAGAAGTAAAAAATCAATTGTTATGACAGTGTGTGTGTGATTGGGAGAAGCAATAAAACTGGTCTTCATAAATGTTAATAACATATAGTAGTAGAGTAGTGAATACTAGACCAGTATATAAAAGGCATCACTGAAATATTTCTTTTTAATTGGAAACTCAAACTTCTAGTTTAGATAATCAGAATATTTTATGCAATATAATTATCATTCAAATGTTATTCTCATTTTTGCTATAATTGCACAGTGGTAAGATTTGTTTACATCTGAAAAAATGCTTGCTTAGATTTAAAATACTTAAACTTGCCAAAACCGGTTTGGCTCAGTGGATAGAGCATCGGCCTATGGACTAAAAGGTCCCAAGTTCCATTCTGGTCAAGGGCATGTACCGTGGTTGCGGGCATATCCCCAGTAGGGCGTGTGCAGGAGGCGGCTGATCTATGTCTCTCTCTCATCGATGTTTCTAACTCTCTATCCCTCTCCCTTCCTCTCTGTAAAAAATCAATAAAATATATTTTAAAAAATAAATAAAATAAAATAAAAAATAAATAAAATACTTAAACTTACACAAACAGATCAATTAGAAATGAATGACAAACTTTATCATTGGTTCATCACAGAGTTCTTGGCCTAGTACATTGATGTCTTTGTAATTTCATATAAATTAACCTTTTTAATATACTTTTATTGACTTCAGAGAGGAAGGGAGACATAGAGAAAGATAGAAATATCAATGTTGACAGAGAATCATTGATCAGTTACTTCTTGCATGCCCCCCACTGAGGACTGAGCCTGCAACCCAGGCATGGGCCCTGACCAGGAATCAAACTGTGACTTCCTGGTTCATAGGCTGATGCTCAACCACTATGCCATACTGACTAGGCCAGCTAAATTTATATTTAACAGAAGTTTAGTTGCCTGCAAGTTGATGGATTATAGTATTTAGGAGAATTTGCCAAAAATTCTGGACTTTAAAAGGTATCTTCTACCTTTTGTCTTAATATTTGTAGGGTATGCAGTACTCCCTCCTTATTTGCAGCTTGTCTTTCCATGGTTTTAGTTACTCATTATTAACCATGGATTAGTTTTAGTTACTCATTATTAACCATGATCCAAAAATATTAGATGGTCATTCTAAAAATTAACAATTCATAAGTTTTCAATTGTGTGCTATGCTGAGTAGTCCTGCCCAGACTTAAATCATCACTTTGCCCAGCGGCTTGATGCTTTACATAGTCACCCTCCAATTAGTCACTGAATAGCCACCTCAGTTATCAAACTGACTGTCATGGCATCACAGAACTTGTGTTCAAGAACCCCCATTTTATCTCTTACTCTTGAGGCAGTATGGAGGGTATTAAGGTAAGTAAAATAAATCAGTTAGAGAAAGACAAGTATCACATGACCTCACTCATATGTGGAATCTAACAAAATAAACTGATGAATGGAGTGAATCCAGAGACATGGAAGCATGAAACAGAGTGGGGAATCTCAGAGGGAAGGCAGGGGAGGGTGGGTGGGTGGGAGGTAATCAACCAAACCTTGCATATATGTATAACCCATGAACACAGAAAATAGGGTGCTGAAGGCCTGGTGGAGAGCAAAGGAAAGGCTGAAGGGGGTCAATGAGGAAAAAGGTGGACATATGTAATATTTTCAACAATAAAGATTTTTTTTTAAAAAGATGGCTTTAAAGAGTTCAAAAATAGTGGTGCTGGCAATTCAGATATGCCAAAGAGAAGCTATAAAGTGTGTGTGTGTGTGTAATTGTGTTTAGTTGAAACGTTTTTACTTAATAAGAAAAGAAAAAACATAGTATGCTGAGGTTGCTAAGTTCTACAGTAAGTACCCAGCTTCTATCTGTGAAATTGCTTAATTTATATATTAATCTTTATCATAGATATGTACTTACAGGAAAAAATCACACAGTACCTATTTTGGGTTCAGTACTCTCCATGGTTTTAGGCATTCGCTGGGGATCTTGGCATGTATCCTTGTGGATAAGAAGAAAATACTGTTCACAGTTTAATGTACAGTACCCAATACAATACAATTGCTCACAGCAATTTTGGGCATTTTCAAGTTGCTATAATCACTTAATAAAGGTGTACTAGTAAATTAAGGTCTAAATATTTTAAAGGACTAGCCAAATGGCACACAGCTTGTAAGTTGCAGAACTGGGGTTGAAGCCTGTGTTCATCAGCTGCTAGAACTGGCAACTATTTCCACTAGATGCCAGGTAAGGAAGGATCAGAAGTGAAATGAGCATTTACATTTTTTCAAAATAAAGTAACTGAAGAACCAAATAAGATGAAATGAGCATAGTATATGTCACCGCCCCCCTCCATGCACCTCCAAACATATACAGGAGATTTAACAATGATAGAAGATAATTTCATTTGGAAAGGGGGTAGATATTTCACAGGAAACAAAATTACAGCATAGTTGGATAGAAAATGTAGATCAACTTTAAAATGGGTACTTTTTCTCTCACCCTTTTAAGAACAGTATGGACTGATCCTGACATAATGGAGCATCACTAATGATTCTTGCAAATGACTGGATATGAGTATGGACACGAGGAGCAAACAGATGCTTTTACAATACTAAAAACATAAAGTAATACTTTGAGTATCACTGAATAATTAAAATCATAAATCTTTTACAAACAGTGATTTAGTTTTAAAAACAATGAAAGATATTTCTCTTCAATGTTTGTCTTAATTTTGGTGGAAAACATAATTTTGTATAAAAGTCATAAATTAACAACTACCCATGACTCTAATTTTTTTTACATAAGAAAACAGGTGTCTTGAGAAATGTTGCTATTTGCTTAGTATTTAGCAGCTTATTAACAGAAAGTGTTTACTTTATAATGAAATGTTTTAAAGTATTTTAATTTCAGCAACCATTTTAATTATTATTTTAATGCTATTAATTCAGCTGAGTAACCCAATATGATAAATGATTTATCAGACTTCAATGTGTCCAAAACAAAACCTTTTAACTTCCAGTCAACAATCCTGAAAACATGGCTGAGAGTTAAGCTGTGCATTCCTGTTTTCCAAAAGGCATGCCTCATGCATATTTAACATGAAAGTATCAAAAGCTTGAATTATTACTCACTGACTATATTTAAGCTAATATTTAAGAAAAACCTGTAGGCATTTTATAGTAGAATTAAAACAAGGGTACAGCAGAGCCTAAGAAAATTTCAATTTTTATTTCCACATTCCTTGGAGAGCTGACTGAGAGCCCAAGGGATAGGGAACACTTACACTGAATTTTTCCTTTTCTCCTAAAGACTTTCATGAGGAGAGATCAGTCTCAAATGAATGCCCAAGGCATTCAAGAAGTAAAAAATGCACTGCCTAAGAAATGTGTAAGCCATTCTATCTATATTCTTGTGTGATAATGATAATAATAGAATAAAATCATATATAATACAACAGCTCGCAATGCCCTTTCCTATATTGTCTCATCTGATTCTCAAAACCACTTCTAAAGCAAGTATAGAAAATCATGTTTCAAAGATTCAGCTTGTGAATTATGCATTCACAGGCAATTTTAAATGCTCAAGAAAAAATGTACACCTTTCCCTTTGCACTAATAATAATAATGAAGAGCTCATATTTACTGAGTTTTTAGTTTGTAGCAGGCACTATTCTAAGTTTCCAACAGCATCTTATTTAATCCCCACAACAACAGTTTTTATACATAATGATGACATTTTTACTGAAAAGCAAATTGAGGCATAATGATATTTATAACTTGCCCAGGGGTATAGAGGCAGTAAATAAGAAACCAGATTTTTTAACTCAAGCAAGAAGTTCAGCTTCAAAGTTTCTACTTATTACCAAAAAGTCAATCCTCTTTTTAATCCTAAAGGTGTTTTAGGGAAATACCACACACACAGCAAAACAGAAGAAGAGCAAAATGTTGACCTTTTAGACCCTTCTGGGTTTTGGATAACACTTACATTCTTAAGTTTATTTTGCCACCCAAATCTGCTGCCAATGTGGCAATCCATATAAGATTTTCAGACAATGTTCTCGGTAATAATTGACTTTCTTGGTAGAATGGGAGCTGTTGCAACTTATGTATATTTGACATATATAAGTGTGACAGGCAGCTGATATTGTTCTTTTTGATATCAATACATTTATAAGAAGGAAAGTTGAATCATGCAAGCTGAGAAGTAGAGAATAAACCATTGTTTAATTTAAGTATTAGCTAGGAATTTGGAGAAGAGTCTTAAGTTGCCAACTGAAAAAATCCTACAGTGATGCCTTTTATATCTGGTCTAGTGTTCACTATTCTACTACTATATGTTACTAACATTTCTTGAAGACCAGTTTTACTTCTCTGCCCTTCCCTCCTGCAAATCTCACACACACTGTCATAACAATAGATTTCTTAATTTTTTTGGAAAAGTTGGGGGCATCTTACACATGGAAAAATATAGTAAGTTATGAGATATCAAGAAGAGAAGTATACATCACTAAAACTCTAACAAAAAAAGGTTGTTTTTAGGGACAATTTAGATGAATGAATCTTAGTGATTTAAGCACATAACAGCTGCCTGACTCAATGCTTAACTAATAGTTTTATGGCTCACTACTTCCAGACTGAATATATAGGACTGTACTCTCCCATATCTAGAATTTGCACAGCTTTAGAAATTTTAGATTCTAAATTTTGAAATCTTCACCACTGTTTGATATTATAGAGGAATTGAAGGATAATATAGGACCTGAGTTACTATGGTGAAGTGATATCTAACTATTAATGTGAAGTTTATAGTTAAAGAGAATGGGAAGCATTTTATCGTAAAATTGTATATATCAATAGAAGGAGTCTGGAAGAAATTTAAACAATGTATTACAATCCTTCAATACAATGCCTAGAATAAATTAGAGTAGTATAATGTTTCAAATAAATAAACTTTTACATTTTGATCAAAAGTTAGGAAAATATGGTATAAGAGACAATGGAATATTTATGCAGTCATAAAAGGGAAGTAATCCTGTCACATGCCATATAGAGTAAGACTGAACCTGGGGGACATTAGGCTAAGTAAAACAAGCTGATCACAAAAGGACCCATACCATATATTCTACACATATTAGCAATCTAAAATAATAGAAGTTATGGAAAAATAAAACATAAAGTAGAAAGATCATATGCTGGGGATGGTGTGAGGGGATAATTAGTGTTTAATGAGTATAGTTTCAACTTTTTAAGATGAAAATGTTCTAGAGATCTGTTGCATGGTATGATGAATATATTAATACTACTGACCATGCACTTACAATGTTTAAGATGGTAAATTTAGTAGTATGTGTCACTAAATTTTTTTAAAAATTTGGTATAAAAGAATACTAATTTAACAAAAGAATACTATTCATATCATCAAAATTCCAAAATCAATATAATCTTATTGAAAAACAACATTGATTGAGGAAAACAGGCACACATTAATTTTTTCAATGGATATAATAATTTAATTAATTATCCAAAAGCAGGTTAACATTAAAGATCACACTATGAAAGCTTTTATTTAACACTTCAAATCACTATCCATCAAAAAGCCAAGTGTAGCTAGAGATTGGAACTTGGTTTAATTGTACAAAAATTGTAAAAATAACAAACTCATCTCTCAAAAGAATTGACACTTACCTATCACCAATAGTTGTGCCAATATAATTTGATACTTAATACGCTGGGTTGATGAGAAATTTGCAGCTAATATAAATCAATGGACTCATTTTTATTAACCTAAATGTACATGGTTGTAAGGCTAACAATAGAGTTTCTAAGACACCAGCAAATAAATTGACTATGTGGTAAATAAAGGTCAAAGATAAACAAAAAGTAAATCACGCAAACAAATGCTACTTTACAAAATATTCTATATAATAAAAGGCCAGCGATCATAATGACATAAGAACAAAAATGACTAATTGATCAGTTGCTATGAGGTACATTGACCACTCTTTGTCCCTCCCCCCACTCTGACGGCTCAGATTTCCAGATGGTCAACAGGAAACCACAGGGAACCATGGGGAACCAGGGTGGGTTTTGGTGATGGGGCAGGACTGGGGACTGACCAACAGGTGGAAGATGGCCCTGATTGCAGGCTAGGCTTAGGGATCCTACCTGCCCATGATTTCATGTGCTGGGCCTCTAGTCTATAATAATAAAAGCATAATATGCTAATCAGATTGGACAGCAAAACGACCTTCTGGACATCATTCCCAATGAAGCTGTAGCAGCAGAGGTCAAGGAAAAGGTGGTTAGGGATGATGAGGCAGGCAGGCAGATTGTTAGGGGCAAGGATAGGTTCTAAACTGGCAGTCGGACATGCCCTGAGGGGTTCTGGATTGCTAGAGAGTGTAGGCTTAATCCCACCCCTTGTGCACAAATTTTGTGCACTGGCCTCTAGTATGTTAATAGTAACCATTCAAATCATATTAAATACATCTTATGAAATATAATCTGATTTTCAATATCCATAAGCCTGTCATTTTTTGCTTCACCTCATAATAATTACATGGGAAAACCTGCTTTCATTCAATCAATTTATTCCTCAATTCTATTACAATTATATTATTTAGACATACAGTGAAATTGAACTCAATTTTACCAATGGGAGCAAAAATGTTTAATAGTGCTTATCATTATTTTTCTGTTTTTTAAGAATGAGTCATGCTATATTTTAAGAACCAATCATTAAAAAAATTCAGAAATAGTCTGTAAAATTACATATTAAGTGGTTTAAATACAATTTCTAAAGGTATATGCATTCTTATGTTCATTGCAGCATTATTTACAATAACCAAAATGTGGAAATAAACTAATTTCCAATAATAGAGAATAGATAAAGAAGATGTGGTACACTGGAATATTACACAGCCATGAAAAACAAAGAAATCTTACCATTGGCAGCAATATAGATGCACCTTGAAGATGTTAAGCTAAGTTAAATAATCCAGACACATAAAAACAAATACCATATGATTTCACTTATCTGTGAAATAAAATAATGAAATAAATGGACCAATATAGCAGATACAAACTCATAGATTCAAAAAATAAATTGATGGTTGCCAGATGGAATGGTGTTTGGGAGGATGAAACAGTTGAAAATGTTGAAAAGAGATTAAAAAGTACAAATTTCTATTATAAAAATAGTCCTGGAGTAGAGCATAAGAAGCATAGTCAGTGATATTATAATGACTATATATAATGTCAGATGGGTGGGTAGTAGACTTATTGTGGTAAACTCTTCATAAGACATACAAATGTTTAATCATTATATTGTACATATGAGACTAATATTGTATGGCAGCTGTAATTCAAAATAAATTAAAAAATAAAATACATTATGAAAACATGTAAATCATTTGATATCATAAGAGCAGACATAATTATCTTTGATACTCTACTATGTTCTTAGTTTCCCATGACAACTTAAAAACAGTAGCACAAACTTGGTGGCTTAAAATAATATACATGTATTTCCTTATAGTTCAGGAAACTAGTAGTTTTGAATCAAGGTATTAGCAGGCCAAACTCTAATGGCTGTAGGAATAATCCTTCCTTGCTTCTTCTAGCACTTAACCTCATGCTAACCTGATTACCTTTATAAAGACTCTATCTTCAAATAAAATCACATTCTGAGATATTAGAAACTAAACATCTCTTTGATGGGGTACACATATTGTTAGCATATATATTAATTTAAGGAAAAAAATAAAATATTGTTGAGCTTAAAGGACTGGGGAGCTGAATCAAACACTGAGCCTGCTTTTTTAACCAGCAAGATATAGCTTAACACACACCAGGGAAACACAGGATTGCCTCTTAACAGCTCTTCCTTTCCCTCTCTGGCACAGGATTGCCAGGGGAATAGGGAGATATCTGCAGTATAAGTCAAAATGGTGATGGGAGATGCTTGACCATAAAGTCCTGTTAATCTAATCTGGGAATGGGATCGATGGCTAGGGAATGGATTCATCCGAAGCCTACAAAAGCTTTGGAAATTGGTTACTTTGAAAAGCTCCTGGCTCTTTCCAAGCCCCAAATAGTATAAACCTAACTTAACAAAGAAGCTCTCTGTTTCTCTTCTCCTTTCTCAGTGACCTGCCCTTGTCCCCATTTCTCCATGCATTCTCTCTACATAGCCATGTGACCTTAACAGCCAGGTGGCCTACAGCCACACAGACCCCAAACACAAGCTGTAGGCAGGAGCTTGGATACCACAAGGCAATGAATTGCAGTGGGGAACACAAGCTAAGCTAGCAGGATGCTGTCTAGACTAAGCTTTTGTATGGCTCAAGATTTCTGGACACTGACCCTATTTCTAGCCCTAAATTTCCATGTGGGATGGATGGAGATGGGACCAAGGGAAGCTTTTCTTTCTACCCAAATAAATCTTGCCACACCATAATCTCCTGTTTGGGGTCCATGAAATGCTTTTCTCACAATCCTGTAGAAAAGCATGATTTCCACCAACAACAATATCAAGCCATAACAATGTTCTAAAATGTAAGCATTAAACTTATAGTATGTTGGGTCACAACCTCCTGGCAGGGAACTTTCAGGTTATAATTTAAAACCTGCCCCCATAGACAGAGGGTGGAGAAAAAAAAACAAAGATAAAGGCAGACTACCTCAGAATGGTAGTAGTTAGGAGGCTTTTTGCTCTCACCCTCCAGGATCTTAGCTGGACTCAGTCACATACACAGGAGGTTTAATATGGGTTAGCCACATATCCAGTCCATATGGTCTCATTATCACATTCTTATTTCAATGCTGTGTTTGGGGCCAGCTTCTAGCATTTGTAAGTCAAGTGGAGCTCACATTCCAAGTATGAGGGGGAGTGGTGAGAGGCCTCTATTTGCCCAGGTCCAGTTCATGGGTCAAACTGGCAGTCAAATCTTCTTGATGACCTATCCAATAAATGGTTTTCAATATTAACATTTTTATTTTAAATATCTATATCTAATCTATCTACATCTATAACTCTATCATCGATCTATCTATCTATCTATCTATCTATCTATCTATCTATCTATCTATCATCTATTGTCTATTGATTTCAGAGTGGAAAGGAGATGGAGATAGAAACATCGATGTTGAGAGAGAATTATTGATCTGCTTTCTCCTGCATGACCCCTACAGGGGCTCAGGCCTGAAATCTGAGCATGTACCCTTGGCCAAAATTGAACCTGACCTTTCAGTCCACAGGTAAATGCTCTATCCATTGAACCAAACCGGTTAGGGCTTAACATTATTTTTAAAAAACTTGTATAGTATATTAAAATAGAAAGTACATGAGTACAGATGCAAACTTTAACTTGCATCCATAACAATAAAATGGTTTATATATGATATGTTCTCTAAAATATAAGAATCCCTTTAAGTAAATAAATATCTTAAATTTTTTTGGAAACTCTAAATTGAGAGACAGGAAAACAAATTTTCAATCACTAAATATAGTTTACTATCTGGTTGTGGATTGAATAGTTCCCCAAAAATTCATGTCTACCCATAATGTTATAATGTAAATTTACTTAGAGACAGAGTCTTTGATGATCCTACTTCTAAGAATATGTTCTAAGAAACCCAAAACACCAAACAGAAAGAATATATGCATCCCTATATTCATAGCAGCACAATAGCTAAGATCTGGAAACAGCCCAGTGCCCATCAGTGAAGCAGTGGTACATTTACACCATGGAATACTATACAGCCATAAAAAGAAGGATCTCTTATCATTTGAGACAACATAGAGGGGCCTTGTGAATAATATACTGATCAAAATAATCCAGTCAGAGAAAGACAAGTATCTCATGATCTCACTAATGAACAAAATACACTGATAAACAAAATAGATCCAGATATAGAAGCATGGAACAGACTGTGAAATATCAGAGGGAAGGAGGGCAAGGGTTGTTGAGTGGGAAGAGATCAACCAAATAATTTGTATGAATATATGCATAATTCATGTGCACAGACTATAGGGTGGTGAAGACCTGGGATGAGGAGGGATGTGCTAGAACAACAGCTCTTTGATCCCTTGAGTGTGGCTCGGCTTTAGAACCACTTCTTCAAAATAGACTTGCCCTGGCCATAAACCAATTTCTGTGCCTGGGCCACGAAGTTTCAATTGCACTGTATGTGCATGCCCGCACATGTTATTTTGTGGAAGAGCCACACTCAAGGGGCCAAAGATCTGCATGTGCTCATGAGCTGTGGTTTGCTGACCACTGGGCTAGAAAAGGTCAGTGGCAGGGGAAGGGTCCTATGTAATACTTTCAACAATAAATATAAATGGGAAGGATTGTGATGAGATAATACTGGAGTAAGATAGGCTTAAATCTAATAAAAGGGCCCTCATAAGAGATAAAAACAAAACAAAACACAACAACATAGACATAGAGAAGGCTGTGGAACACTGAGGCAGATATTGGGAGTTACTCTGTCACAATCTAAGTGATACCAGGGGTCATCAAAAGCTGGAAGAGGCACAGACAATCTTCTCACAAAGTCTTTGTGGAAAGTATGACCTTGCCAACACCTTGATTTTAAACTTTTATTCTCTACTGTTGTGAAAGAATACATTTTTGTTGCACTAAGTTTATGGTAATTTTCTGCAGCTGCCCTACTAATCTACTAAATCTGTGTCCTGATGCAAAAATATATAAAATGGTTAAAAAATAAAAATCTGATATTTTTACCAAGTATATGTATAATATCTTCCTATACAATAAAGAGGTAATATGCAAATTGACTATCATGCTCTTGCACAGATGGCCACCCCCATGTGGTCACAAGATGGCCACTTCCATGTAGTCACAAAATGGCCACCACAAGATGGCCAACAGGGGAAGGAAGTTGTGGGAAATCAGACCAACAGGGGAGGGCAGTAAGGGGCAAATGGGACAGCAGGAGAAGGCAGTTGGGGTGATCAGGCCTGCAGGAGAGGGCAGTTAGGAGCAACTATGCCTTTAGGGGAGGTTAGTTGGGGGTGATCAGGCCTGCAGGGGAGGACAGTTAGAAGCAACCATGCCTGCAGGGGAGGGTAGTTTTGGGTGATTGAGCCAGCAGTGGAGGGCAGTTGAGGGTAAATGGGCCAGCAGGGGAGCAGTTAGGCATTGATCAGGCTGTCAGGGGAGTGGTTAGGGGATGATCAGGCTGGAGACAGGCGAGCAGTTGGAAGTCAGCAGTCCCAGATTGTAAGAGGAATGTCTAACTGCAGGTTTAGGCCTGATCCCACAGGCATCCCCCAAGGGTTCCCAGATTGGAGTGGGTGCAGGCTGGGCTGAAGGACCCTCCACTCCCCCAGTGCAGCAATATTGTGCACTGGGCCTCTAGTAATAAGACTAAACTAATAAGTAAATAAATAATGAGCAACCAAACTATTCAAAGCTCCTCAGGTATTCATGAATATCTATATTTCAGATCATTTTTTTTTCTAAATAGGAGGGGGACCAAATGCATTTTTCACAGCTCTAGAAACTGGAATGATTTTACTTAAACACTTTTGTTTGAGGTCCTGCTTGTTTGAGCTTTATTGCATCATATAAAATAATATATATATTTTAAATCACTGCCAACATAGTGAGCTGAACCATGTGAATTTAAATTTAAATTTGAAATGAATTACACCCAGTTTATTTCTCCTCTGTCAGTTTGTCATAAGTAAACCTTAATAATGTATCTTTGATATCTGCTTAGGCTCAGTCCTTAATGTAATATTTTTACAAAGGCAAGCTTTATGAGTTGATATTATCTAATAATACCAATTAAATAGAAGTTTCAGCAATATATACTTGGCAAGTGGTCTGGAATTGTGTCTTTACTATGACCTACTCATATAATAGGAGTTGCTTCTCAAATAGTGAGTGACCTCTTCTATTTCCCAAAGAAAGTATAGCCTTGCTTCAAAAGTTTAAATATCTATATTGACAAAAGAATCTCCTATGGGAAATATGCCAGATCACTAGAAGCATCAGATCTTCTGCCATAAGTTGTGAGCAACCAAGTAATCTTAAACTACATGTTGGTTCCCTGAAGCATTTTGGGGCACACAACAAAAGAAAATACTTTTATTTATTTTTTTTAATTTTTAATTTTTTTTTCTATCACCATTTACCCTCTCACCCCTTCTACCCTTCAAATAGTGTATATATGTTGCCTTCAAAATCTGAAATGAATCAGCAACCACAGTGGCTCTTTCTTGAAGGTAGAGGATGAAAAATGTAATATCTTGCCTTTACATTAATTAAAGGGGAAGTTCCAGGAAACAACTGCTAATTAGATTCCTAAAAATTTTAAAAAGGACTCTAAGTCTATATAGTATTTATGTCCCAGCTTGTGTCACCTATGTATCTTTTAGGATATTCAAATCATGTGCCACTTCCTTTCTAAATTGCCCAATTAGCTTGATGTAGCAAAATAGAGGGCCAACATGATGTTCTCTTTAATGTTAAGATGATCAAAGCCTGCCAGAGTTTTTCCACAGCAAGGATTTAGGAATCTGGAGGACTGTGCAAAAATGAAAAGAGACTAGACAAGAAATATAAATTTATAAAGCATTGAGGGAAGCCAGCAAAAACCCTTCTCTAGTGGAATAGGATCCCGGAATGTCCAGACCCAGATGGCTTTCTATTCACACATTTTTCCTTTAGCAAAGCAGACACCCATATCAAAGGTAAGGTTTGGTAAACAGTAAAAGATTATCAGGTTATGGAATTGCTTTCAGCCATTCAGTCATCAGCTGGTAACAATATGCAGATTTTCACCTTTGCTGAATATTGAAGCCCATCAGCCTTCTGGCAAACTTCTTGCATTTATTATGACTTGCCAGACTTAATACCAGCGTATCCCCCTTTTTTGATTTTTAATAAATTTAACAAAAATGTGTGCCATTTGCAGAGCTTGGAATCTTTTAAGATTTTTAATTTCAATGACAAAAATTGAGTTCTCTCATGTCCTTTAAAATTGTCGTCAGGTATCTAAGGAACCAGTTTGCATTAAGCTCCTTTCTGGGCCAACAGTGCTTTGATTTCTCTTCCCAATCACAGTCCAACAGTGTTTTATGGGTTCACTTCTCAATCACTGTTCCCTGTGACAGGACAGCAATGATATTCCAGTTCTGGATGGTGGACAAATGGTGAGCAATGGTAATGCAGGTCTGACCTTCTTTGGCTTGGTCCTGGGCAACCTGCAGTGAAGCACAGCTGTTGACTGCTAGCAGGGTAAGGCATCTTTACCATCCCCCATCTCTGGACTGTTCTCCTTTGTCTCATCAGCTTATTGCTTGGGGCCATTGCTATCCGTGGTTGGAGTAGTCTGGTCAATTTCTCTCTTAGATCCATTGTTGCAGAAATCCACATGGGCTTGGAGAAGTTTTCTGGAAATACATAAGCATATCCTAGAATCAAAGGTTAATAAAGGGACTCTTCCTTTCATAAACTAGATTCAGGATTTTTTCATTTTGCCAAAACTATGTTCCTTTGGCTTATTCTGACACCTGTGTCATTTCAGGGATGTCTTACCATCAGCATTCCAAGTGAAAAAAAATTTAAAGTAATTAAGGCTTGATGTAGTTTACTTACAGGAGATTACTCCAATATCCCACCTTTTCAGTTTTAAATAATATCAAGAGGCTTTTGGAAATCTAGCCTTGATAGATTTTAAATTAATTCTTAGCTCAGAAGTATGACTGTGTGAATTCATTGTGTCATATGCAGCTTTTACTATGAGATGAACTATTAGTAAAAAATAGTTAATGCTCTAGGAATAGGTTCCTGCCTAGTACAACTAAGTTTCCCAGAATATTTACTTATTTTAATTTGCAAATTTAAATTAGTCTGAAGTAAGACTTATATTTTCAACTTTATTTGTTCTTGGGTGTTTAAAGTAAATGACACTAATGGGATTTCTGCTACTAGTCTTTGAGTATATTTACATAAGCTTTGTTTAGGGAGGCAAAATGTAAAATCACTTTTCTTTTTTGAGGCCTAACACATTGATTCTGATTTATTTTTTAAAATATATTTTATTGTTTTTTTACAGAGAGGAAGGGAGAGGGATACAGAGTTAAAAACATCGATCAGCTGCCTCCTGCACGCCCCCTACTGGAGATGTCCCTGCAACCAAGGTACATGCCCTTCACCCCTTCACCGAAATTGAACTGGTTTCAGCAATAAGTTGACTTTTAACTACAGTTTTGAGACACTTAGAGATAATTCTCCTTTATTTCCTTCCCAAAGTAATTTATAGGCAATATTTAGGGAGTTCCTTTTGAAAATCAAGCAACAAACTTCTCTACTTCTTAGATGGTATTTTTCCTTTTTTTTTTTTTTTAATATGCTCTATTGATTTTTCACAGAGAGTAAGGGAAAGGGATAGAAAGCTAGAAACATCCGTGAGAAAAACATTGCCTGCCATCTTCCACACATCCCCTACTGGGGTTGTGCCAACAACCAATACACGTGTAGCTTATATTTCCATGTCTATGTTAAGTGACTCTTATTATGGTGACTTATTAACGATCAGATTCAATGCTTGAATAATAACTTTCAGTTTACCCTGTAAATAGTGGCAGAAGACATTTTAAATTTTCTACTTTTATTAAGCTTAAAATTTACTTTATAACAGCATTATTTTAGGCTAGTGCTCATTTGCTTACACAGAGGGGTTATGGGAGGTCTCAGGAATGCAATTTTTTTAAGCTGGCTTTGCTAAACCCAATTGTTTATAAAAATAGAGCCTTCTCATATAACTGAATTTATATAACCTTGATTATATTTTTAAAAGCTAATTTATTAAGTAATTAAAGTAGACACGTTTGTTGAAACATCAAAGTAAGTAAACTTATACGTTTGATCTATGAAGTACAGCCTGTTTGAAAAGCAGGCTGCCTTTTGTTTGTTTTTTTGTTTTTAAAATTCCACTGCTGAAGAAATACTTAGCAATCTTGCTTTGCCCTCCCTTAGAGGTTAAAACCTTTATAACATTTAAAATATATGTATATAAATAAAATATAGTTATTACTTTTTATTTGATAAAGCTTTCCACATTATTTCAAGTATATTAAATTGGCCTAATTCAATTTTAAAAACTTTTGTTTTAAGAAGAGGGACTAAATCCTTGAATCATTCCAAGGCCCTTAGAATGTTCCAAAGTTATCTCTTGGTTAAAATCTTGAAATTTAACTTGGAAAGACTATCAAGTATGTGTGTGTGTGTGTGTGTGTGTATATATATCCCAAAGATTATATTATATACTTTTTGTAACTATTATAAAGAATATTAATTAAATTTAAACTGGTTTTTATATTAAAAATTTGGTTTGAGATCATAGAATTAATCCTCTCTTTTTAAAAATCAGACCATATAAAATATTATATCTTAGGTTGAAATTATACATAAAGACTACAATGTATTCTCAAATTCTAATTTCTCTAGAGAAAATATAAGAATTATTTTCTCAAAAATAAATTTCTATACCTTATGCATTTTTTATCATAACTATATATTTTCTCCAAACTTAATTTGAACCTTAAACTCTTAGAAGCCTTAACTCTTAGGTGGCAAGTTAAATACTTAGCATTTCTCAGATTTGTGATAATTTTACATTTTAAGGATATATTTTTCAAATAAAATACAAGACATAATTAATTAATAGATTTAATTCTGTGATCTAGATTTCTCATATTAGGCAAACTCAGATTAATATTTTAGTATTTTGTTATTTTAAAATACATAGATATTTAATAAATGTTATTATTTAATTCAGCAAACTCCAAAGTTTTAAGTTGCCAAAGATTTTGGAAGCAAGCCTAAAGCTATTTGAATTTTTAAAACCACTACATTCTTTCTTAGAATTGATGCTGCAGAAAATGAGACCAGACCCCTCCTTCAACAAAGAGCAAAACTAGTTTCCCCCTGGGCTACTGGACCTCCACTATCAATATATCTATACTTATTACTGAAAAGCTCTACCACAAATCCTTTGTTTTAGTTACATCTATTTATGTATATTTCAGCAATTTTGAGATTCTAAAGCCAATTATTATTATCCAAGTCATTTACTTTGCAAATTCTTTAATAGAGATAACTTACTGACCCTTAGTGTCTTTAATGTTAACTTTGGAATGTGGTCCATTATTATTCAAAAACTGCCCTTTATTGTGGAAATACCAATTTTATTGCCCAAACTTAGCCTATATTTTTTCTTTGGGTCATTTTTGTCTTTTTTTTTTTCTTTTTTCTTTTTAGGAACAGACTTAGGTTTATTCTGTAGTAGTTGTAAGGAGATTGAGCTCAGTTTAATAGGCTATCCAAAATAAGATGTATGTTAGGACTATAGAAATCCCAGAAGTATTCCTAAATTCTGCCAAATTTTTAAATGATGGACTGGGGCATTAAAAATATGGTAAAAATAAGACTTTTAATAGCACTCTCGGGAGTGGGCATTCATTTTACAGGATCACTAAAAAACTTAATGGGCCACCTTTACTGCTCATATTCTTTCACCCCACCCGTACACCCTATTTGCTTTGGAGAAATCCAGTAAATGATCTGGCCTACCAACTTTCTTTTCTTAGTAAATTAAATTAAAGTCATACTTAATAGTCTAACAATGAATACGTTTAACTAAACAAAAATAACTGAAAAAATTACATTCAACACATAACATATAGACAAGACTTAATAAATCATAGTTCTTTTCCTGGAAATTTATCTCCATAGCATTGGCTACCCTTTAAAGTTATTTTAGCTAAACTCTCCCTGTCCCAAGGTGTCAGATGGTAATTTTAAAGAGTTCCCCAGCCAGAGAGTTAGCAGCTCTATCCTTTCTGGCTGTCTAGCCTTACCATACTAGAGGCAGAGGATCTAGTGGCTTTTTAATAATTGCAGACTTTTGCCGACTCTGGTTTGGCTCAGTGGATACAGCATCGGCCTGCAGACTTGAAAGGTCCCAGGTTCGATTCCAGTCAGGGGCATGTACCTTGCTTGCAGGCACATCTCCAGTGTGGGGTGTGCAGGAGGCAGCTGATCGATGTCTCTCTCTCATCGATGTTTCTGACTTTCTATCACTCTCCCTTCCTCTCTGTGAAAAATCAATAATATATATTTAAAAAAATATTTATAAAAAACAATAAATAAATTAAAATAATTGCAGACTTTTGACCCCCAATACAAATTAGGAATAACACAGTTTGAACAAGAACCCATATAATTAAATATGACAAGGCTACTTTTTTTCCTTGAGCCTGATTTAAGAGAGTACCTTTTGACATTGTAATTTCTTTATAATTTTGCCTTTTAACCAAATTATTCTCCATTATAGTCTGGCTTGAAAAAGATGTCCTCACTCACTTTTTTTTTTTTACTTTTATTTTTTTAATTTTTATTAATTTTGTATACATATCTCCCCATTACCCCCCCCCCCTCTCTCCCAGGCATACCCCAACCCCCCAGTGTCTATGTTCATTGGTTATGCTTATATGCATGCATACAAGTCCTTTGATTAATTTCTTATCTACCTCACCTAACTTTAATCTTCCTGCTATAATTTCACAGTCTGTCTGAAGCTTTACTGCCTCTGTATCTATCCTTTTGTTCATCAGTTGATAATATTCTTTATTATTATCCACAAATGAGTGAGATCATGTGATGCTTCTCCTTCATTGACTGGCTTATTTCACCAAGCATAAGGCTCTCCAGTTCCAACCAGGTTGCTGAAAATGGTAAGAATTCCTTCTTTTTAATGGCAGCATAGAATTCCATTGTATAGATGTACCACAGTTTTCTGATCCACTCATCTGCTGATGGGCACCTAGGCTGTTTCCAAATTGTAGCTATTGTAAATTGTGCTGCTATGAACATAGGAGTGCATAAATCCTTTCTGATTGGTGTTTGTAATTTCTTAGAATAAATTCCTAAGAGTGGGATTACAGGGTCAAATGGGAGATCCATTTTTAGTTTTTTGAGGAAACTCCATACTGTTCTCCACAGTGGCTGCACCAGTCTCCATTCCCACCAACAGTGCACAAGGGTTCCTTTTTCTCCGCATCCTCGCCAACACTTGTCGTTTGTTGATTTGTTGATGATTGCCATTCTGACAGGTGTAAGATGGTATCGCATTGTCATTTTGATTTGCATCTCTTGGATGATTAATGACTTTGAACATGTTTTCAAGTGTCTCTTGGCCTTCCTTCTGTCGTCTTTTGAAAAGGTTCTCTTTAGGTAGTTGCCCATTTTTTTATTGGATCGTTTATCTTCCTTTTATTAAGTTGTATAAGTTGGCTGTAGATTTTGGAGATTAAACCTTTATCAGTGATAACATTTGCAAATATGTTCTCCCATACAGTGATCTTTCTTGTTGTTTTGTTGATGGTTTCTTTTGCTGTACAAAAGCTTTTTATTTTGATGTAGTCCCATTTGTTTATTTTTCTTTAGCTTCCATTGCCTTTGGAGCAGTATCAGTGAAGAAGTTCTTTCGGCATATATCTGAGATTGTGCTGCCTGTGGATTCCTCTAGTATTTTTATAGTTTCCCTTCTAATGTTTAAGTCCTGTATCCATTTTGAGTTTATTTATGTATTTGGTGTAAGTTGGTGGTCCAGTTTCATTTTTTTGCATGTATCTGTTCAATTTTCCCACTTTGGATTGCGAATTCCAAAGCTTGGTGCAAGCTATATGTGTAATGAATCACCTCACTTTTTTTGCAGTGATTCCCCATCTTTATAGGTGGACCTCTTCCTTTAGTCGGAGGAATAATATTCTTCTCCAGATATCACTCATTGAGGTGCCACAAATGCCTCTGTCTTTTTGCAACAAGGGCTCAGAAATCTGGAGGAGGGTTACATATAAATTAATAGATTCTAGATAAGAAATACAAATTCGGAAGGCATTAGGTGAAGCCAGATGGTAACCCTTCTCTAGTGGAATGGGCTCTTGGAATGTCTGGACCCATGGCTTTTTATTCATACACTTTTCCCTTTAGCAAAGCAGACACACATATTAAAGGTTTGGTAAGTAGTAAAAGATTATTGGGTTAGGGAATTGCTTTCAGCCATACAGCCATCAGCAGGTAATAATATGCAGATTTTCAGCACTGCTGAGTATTGAAGCTCATCAGCAGCCTTCTGGCAAACTTCTTGCATTTATTATGATCTGCTAGACTTAGCCTCCAGCAAAAGACCCTGCAGGCTTTCTTGTAAGTTATAAGTGACAGACACTTTGGAAAGAGTTAGTTTCACTGAGATGCATGTGACTTTTGATGCCCTCTGCTAATAGAAATTGAGACGAATGCATTCACCAGATTAATAGCACCATAAAGAATACCAGATGCAGTGTTTATTTGTTCCTGTAAATATGCATCATGTTACATAACAGCTATTAGGATGAGAATTTCCCCTTATTATATTTACAGTAGTCCATTATCATCAACTGTGATCCATAATTTTTGCAGAGGCCAAGGAGAAGAGAATGGGGTTAGGATAGGGACCACCACTGCTACATTTTTATGTCTTGATGTGGTGCATTACTCTCAAGATGATATATCACTTCTGATTTACTATCTTTGCTGGAGAAGTGAGCAGTTTCAAGAGTTCATTTCTTAGCATAATGGTTCTTATTTACGAGTTCTCTCATTTCTACTTACTATTCAAACTAATTATGGACTAGGGGATACATAAATTATTATATTGTGGGTCAGTGACTACTGTGCTTCAGTTGCATAATAAGTTGAGGCAGAACTCTATTTCACATCTTGATCCTTTTATTCCCCACTCAAAAAGGATAACTATGGTATTCATATACAGTGGTACCTCGAGATACGAGTGCCCTAACATACGAAATTTTTGAGATACGAGCCATTGAGAGAACGATTTTTGCTTTGAAATACGAGCAGCATTTGAGATAGGAGTAATCGCGTGGATCGGCCGGCTGCACACTACCCACCAGTTTACCTTGATTCGAGCGTCTCATAGTTTCCCAAGCCTCAAGGTTATGGAACGAATTAAACTCGTATCTCGAGGTACCACTGTAGGTCCTTTGATAAAAAGTATGTCCCTTTCCTCAGAGTAAAATTTGTTTGTCAATTAACCACTTTATAAAATATTGAGAACAATGTTTTATATAAACTTATAATGTCCATATACAATCCTTTGAGATGACTCCTTTTTTTTAAATTAATTAATGGACTGTAACCTAAGAACCAACTCCTATTTGAACACTGGATGAACATTTTAATTTTTTACTACATCAGAGGACATCAGCCTTCCATTCTTCAGTTCTAGACTATTTTCTGTTAACATAAGTGAAATAATATAGCTCTTTTAACCTTTAACCCCTTCTGTGAGTCACTACTAACAAAGTTCTGACATCTCCTTCGTATTTACCATAAGTACTCATTCAACATGCAGGCTATAACTGGAAATCACAATCACATATCAGAACCAGTATAAGGTCCATGTCATTACATAAATTTCTAAATCACAAAAGAATCAATGACATCTCTCATATCTAGCCTTATATTTACTTTATATTCTATAGTACCTCATACATACCTCCCAGATCAACTCCCATGTATGTTCACTCAGGTCTTACCAGGGACATAGAGGGAAGGTTATACAATTCTCTGGGTAAATGCATTATCTCTTCCAGATATGGAATTGCATTATATTGCATACTGTGCTATGTTTTGACCTTAGTTACTAGCCTAGAGGCAATGAACAGAAGCAGAGGAATATATTGAGGCAAGCAGGCATCCATGTGTGAGCCCTTACAGGATTTATAGACAAAGGAGGTATGTATTGGCATGAGAGGTTTTTCTCTTTCAGTGGAGCTGCTTCTGTCAACACAGAGCAAAACTGTGGACTCATGAAGCTTAGGTTCATTATTAAGACATCTTCATCCCATTCAATATCAGAGCTTTAATGTTTTCATATTAGGGAGTTGAATTAACTTATCTGTAAATTGTAATCATTCAGTATCCTCTGTAACTCCTATACCCTTACAATTAATTCATGGGGCCAATTTTCAGCCTAGTTAAGCCTGTAGGATATAATGACTTTAAATGCTGCTATGGAAGCTTTTTTATGTTTATATTATGCCTTGAATTTCAACTTCCATTATCTAAATGTTTTAATTAACCAATGGACTGTAACCCATCACCCCATTGTTTTTCAAAGGTTTTCAAGACATTAACAACAGAAAAAACATGTGTAAATTTACAACCTTATAATGAACATCACCCAATTTTTATCAATGCCCACTAAAACATACATATATGCTTTGACTAACACCTGCCTCTTAAAAAAAAAATCACTTCCAGGTGAAATATTGCTAATTGTGACACTAATACATTAACAGCATTAACATCTTCCTAATTAACACTGGTAATATAATCTGTGTATAAATCTTGATTAAATTCTGAGGAAGAGGGGAGGACAGATTAAAGGACATCTATATATATATATATAAAAGCCTAAGTGACCAAGCAACCGAATGACTGAATGATTGGTTGCTGTGATGTGCACCAACCATCAGGGACAGAAACTCAATGCATAAGATCAGGTTCCCTCCTGTCTAGATTAGGCCTGTGGGGATCAGGCCCAAACTGGCTATCCAACATGACCTGAGGGATCCATATTGCGAGAGGGCATAGGCCAGGCCAAGGGACCCCACTGGTGCATGAATCCATGCCCTGGGCATCTAGTTATTAGTGTAAGTAGTCAATTTTAAATAAATTCCTAGTTTAGTTAATATCATTGTACATATGATAATGGCATTGTGATTATATAGGACAGGGGTAGAGAATGTGTGGCCTGAGGACTATATAAGGCTTGCAAAATCATTTTGTCCAGCCCAGCAAAGGTATTAGGGGTGAGTTAATTAAATGTTTGACCAAATATAGCAGGCTAATTTTTAAGTTGATAATTTGGTATGGTCTGTGAATGATGTTATAAATATACAAATGGCCTTTGGCAAAAAAAAGTTCCCCACTCATGATACAGGAGACTCCTCTTATTCCACACCACGCATACAGCTATATTTAGGGAAGAAATGCCTTGGCACTTTTAATTTACTTTTAGGTATTTAGCACAAAAAAATAATAGAAAATATTTATAGGAGATAAATAAAGCAAACTACAAATAATTAGCACATTTGATGAAGAGTATTTGGTGGTTATTATACCATTCCAATTTTCTGTAGGTTTGAAATCTTTTAAAACAAAATAAATCAGACAAAAATACAATATATAGCATGATGAGCACTATCAAATGAACTTTAGAAACATTCTAAAAGTATTCAAACATGAGAGAGATAACTTTTAGAATAAGAAATTGGAGGAACACATTTATACAGGGTCTTGAAAACTATAACATTTTTAACAGGCAAACATGGAAAAGAAATGCACTGTAGGTGGGATAATGATATGAGTCAAATATAAAAAAGAAAACCATTATTATTATCATTATTATTGCTATTTATACACATAAAAGCATAAGCAACCAAATGACCATATGACCAGAACAATCCAGAACTAACAGTCAATCAGTGGCTACAACACACACTGACCACCAGGGGACAGATGTGCAATGCAGGAGCTGCCCCCTGGTTGTAAGTGTGCTCCCATAATCAACCTCCCATGGCTTGCCAACCTCCTGTCATCTCTCCCCAGGTTAGCTAACCTCCCACAGTGGGCAGCCAATCCCCCATGACTCAGATTGGCCTGATCACTGGCCAGGCCAAGGGACTCTACCTGTGCACCAGACCTCTAGTTAACAATAATAGCTATCCCTCATGACTATGATATTTAAGACACTAAAGAATTCAAGAGAGCCGAGACCGGTTTGGCTCAGTGGATAGAGCGTCGGCCTGCGGACTGAGAGGTCCCGGGTTCGATTCCGGTTGGGGGCATGTACCTTGCTTGCGGGCACAACTCCGGTGGGGGGCATGCAGGAGGCGGCTGATCGATGTCTCTCTCTCATCGATGTTTCTGACTTTCTATCCCTCTCCCTTCTGCTCTGTAAAAGATCAATAAAATATATATATTTAAAAAAAAAAGAATTCAAGAGAAATCGAGATAAGTTGCCCCATACAGTGGTACCTAACATACGAGATTTTTGAGATAGGAGCCGTCGAGCAAGCAATTTTTGCTTTGAAATATGAGCAACATTTGAGATAGGAGTAATCGCGCGGATCGGCCGGCACACGACCCACCAGTTTACCGCGACTTGAGCGTCTCATAGTTTCCCATGCCTCAAGGTTACGGAACGAATTAAACTCGTATCTAGAGGTACCACTGTACTTTGAAATAATTAGTAACAGTTTTGTTAAACTGCACTAGGTGGGAACAATATATAATCTATAAATAGAGGAATAAGTTAAACATCACCCATATAGACTATATAACGCTCAAAATAATCCCAAATATTTTATATGTTAAGCCTATAAAACTAGACATAGTATTAAAGATATCACTACTATCTCAATGAGGTAAATTATGTAGCCATCATTGAAACTGAATTACTTTCTCTATCTTTAAAACATTAGCTCCTGTATCTTATCCAATAAAAGAGTAATATGCAAATTGACCATCACTCCAACAAAATAGACACCCCCGTGTGGTAGAAGATGGCTGCCCCCTTGTGGATACAAGATGGCCACATAAGATGGCTGGCAGTGGAGGGCAGCTGTGGGATATCAGGGCAGCAAAGGAGGACAATTCAGAGAAACCAGGCCTGCAAGGAAAGGCATTTGGGGATGATCAGGCCTGCAGGGGAGGGCAGTTAGGAGTGACAGGGCTGGCAGAGGAGGGCAGCTGGGGATGACCAGCCATGCAGGGGATGACAGTTGGAAGGGGCAAGTCCTGTAGGGGAGGACAATTAGGGGCAACTAGGCCTGCAGGGAAGGGCAGTTGGGTGGGGGACCCAGGCCTGCAGGGGAAGGCAGTTATTGGGTAATAGGCTGGGAGGGGATGGCAGTTAGGGGAAATTGGTCCAGCAGGGAAGCAGTTAGGCATTGATCAGGCAGGCAGGGGAGTGATTAGGTGGTAATCAGGCTGGCAGACAGGGGAGCAGTTGGGAGCCTGCAGTCCTGGATTATGAAAGGGATGTTCAACTGACCAAGCTGGAAGAAGAGGGCCGTTTGGGTGATCAGACCTGCAGGGGAGGGCAGTTAGGGGCAAACTCTAAAAGTTCAAGATTCAAATTAAATTGGGAGAAAATGTAATTTTGAAAATTAAATGCCTAAATTATAAAAATTTATTTTTGAAGAAAATAAGATGTGTTTTCTGAAATAATTAGGAATTCAAAATATGTTTATTAGTCTAATTAAATAAGAAAGATTAATAATGTGATTTCAATTGATTTTTTTAATATAAAGGCCAGGTTAAATTCAATTGATATCCTAAAATAATTATAAAAAATAATATCATCTTTAAATTATATATAGATATTTGTTTGATGGTGTTTTTTTTTTCATATTAAAATTTCAATATTTTAACCAGGAGATGATTCTTGTAAAGCTCCAAGGGCCTGGATTATTTTAGAAGTTATTCTCTCTTTTTAAAGGAAATATTTTAAAGTTAACCAATCTAATATACTTGAAATTGCATGGAAAGCTTTATCAAATAAAAATTAATAAATATATTAATTATTTGCCTCAAAGGAGGGCAAAATATTCTTTAAAATCCAACAGCAAAATTTTAAGATGGAATTTAAAATAAAAGCCCGTAGCCACCTGCATTATAAATAGGCCAGAGGTGGTGCAATGTTTGTGCCTTGTGAATTAGATGTAAAAATTTACTAAATTTACTTTTCTTTTCTTTTTTAAATAAAGATACCTACTTAAATTACTTTATATATTAGCTTTTTTAAAAATATAATCAAGGTCTCATATAAATTAAGTTATATCAAAAGACCAGAAACAGATTTCTGTTTTTCTGCAATATAATTTTGACTGTATCTTTTAGTGATTTTGTTTTCTCTTCCCTTGTTTATTGTTTGAATAAATAAACCATCTTTTCTGTCAGAGAATAGTTTAGACAGCCATCATGAGAACTACCTGACTTGGCAGCTGCCATGTTGGCCACATGGATTGCTGCTCCCTTGGGGCTGCCATCTTGAAAGAGCAAAGGCAAACCCTTCCCTTTGAATAAGCCAGTGTTTTTGTAAGCAATTTGATTAAGTCTTCTAAGAAAGTTACTGAGACCTTCCATGATCCCTCTGTATATGCAAATAAGCCAAAGGAATACTTTTTAAAAATAAAATTCTAGCTTAATTAAAAAAAGACATTTGAAATTTTTAAAATCTCTTCCACTAATATTTACAGTGTAAACTGAGATTGTTGTTAAAATATTAAATCTGATCCAACTAGTGGTCACCATAACATTAAGAGAAGTTGTTTCATGTGACATGGCCTGGCACTATCTGCCAGGATTAAGTAGCAGCCCTGAATGTTGCTTGGTGTAAAGATTGATAAAGATTTTTAAATCAAAATCAAGTAGTCTGAAAGTTATTTCAGAAAAAGATAAAGAGATTTCCTTCAAATGCCTTAAGAACTATAATTAAAAGTACATATATTTGATGTCTTGAACTAACCTAAGTAATTTGTGTTTTTGCTTCTCTGACAAAGTTTATGTAAAGTTACTCAAAGACTAATTATAGGAATTTAATTAGTGTCATTTACTGTCCATAACCTAAGACAAATAAAGTAAAAAAAAGCTTTATTTCAAAATATTTAAATTGCCTAATTTAAATAAGTAAATATTCATAAAAACTTAATTGTACTGAACAAAAAACTGTTCCTGAAGTATTAAATAATATTTTTATTGATAGTTCATCTCATAGTAAAATTGCTTAACATGCAATGAAGCCAAAGCAATAATATTTCTATGTAAAAATGAAAATTCAAAGTTATCAAGATTGCATTATAAAATTTCCAAAAGCCTCCTAATAACTAAATTGAAAAAAGGGGCATAGTAGAATAATATCTTCTTAGAAAAATAACACATTGTGGGAAAATTACATCAAAAAAATTTTTACTTTGGAAAATTATTTTTCATTTGTAATGATAATAGCAAGACACCCATGAAAAATCACATGGTGTCAAAATAAGCCAAAGGAAAATTGTTTGGGCAAAAAATAAAAAAGATCCCAAGTCAAATTTATAGTAAAGATTCCTTTATTAACCTTTGGTGGAGAATATATTTGTATATTTCCAGAAAACTCCTCCAAGACCATGTGAATTCCTGCAACAATGGTTCCCAGAGAGGAACTGACACAGAGATAGCAGTGGCTCCCAAGAATTGAGGAGAAACAGTCTAGAAATAAAGATGGTGAAGACACCTTGCCATGCTAGCAGTCATCAACTGTATGTCACTGTAGGTTGCCCAGGACCAAACCAGAGAGGGTCAGACCTGCATTGCCGCCCTTTGTCCACCAGCCAGAACTGAAATATCATTGTTGGCATATACACACAAAGAATATTTGGACATTGAAATTGGGACTCAAAACTGTTGACATTGAAATCAGGACTCAAAGAACTGTTGGCCCAGAAAGAAAGTGAATGCAGAATAATTCCTTTAATGTCTGACAGCAATTTAAAGGGATTTGATAGACCTCTGTCCTTTCCACTGTATTTAAAATTTTTAAAACACATTATTGTTACATTTTAATAATCAAAATGGGTGAGATGCCGAGAACTAATTCAAGCATGTACTAATTACAAGTGTTCTGTCAAAAGGTTGATGGAACTTGGGAGGCTCAACAAGGGTGAGCCACACATGCAGTTTACCTGTTGAAAATGGCTAAATGGCACTTTCCCTAAACCTAAATAATATTGTTAGCTTCCAGACAGCACAGGCCAAACACTGAACAACTGTAGGCTATTCCCCAAAATGATAATGCTTCTGTATCCTACCCTTTGATACCTTACCCTTTGAAGTGTATATTTCCACCTTGCTTTGGGACAAATTATGTTTAATAAAAGCATGGGATCCTTAGACAAGGAAAGTCTTTAGTACCCTTTAGCTGAAGCTCCTCTGACCCCCCAATGCCTTTAAAAAAATCTTTCATCCTTGAAAACTTTAGTCATCTACACGCAGCCCCTTTCTCCAGAATGCTGAATCCTTTGTAAGGCTGAGAAAAGAATCCCAGCAGGTGGATCAGGCCCACTAACTTCCCACATACCCTACACCTTGCAGGCCTCCACCTGAGCACAAATTCATGCATCAATCCTTTAGTGATCTTCTAATACTTAATAAAGTTTTCTCTTTATTGCATGTCTCTTCCCCCGTGTGTGATGAGCATGGGGCTATTCTTCATATTTTGGTGGTGGAATTGTTCAGCTCTTAAAGTTTCCAAAGAATATTATGTTAGTAAACTTGTATTACAATGACAAAATACCACAGGCTTTGTGTCTTAAAAACATAGACATTTATTGTCTCACAGTTCTGGAAGCTAGAATGAATAAGGTACCAGAAAATTCTGTTTCTGGTAAGGGTTTTTTTCTAGTTTATAGACATTTGGCCACCTTCTCACTCATTCTCACATAGCCCTTTCTCAGTGCTTGCATGTAAAGAAAGAGAATGAGCTCTTGCTCATATCTCTTCCTCTGAAAACATCTTATTGAATTAGAGTTCTATCTTTATGACCTCATTTAACCTGAACTACTCCTTCATAGTCCCTGCCTCTAACTACTGTCACACTGAGAGTTAGGTCATCAACATATCAGTTTTAGGGGACATAAACATTAAGTCTATAACAAAAATGAAATGGAGAGTAGTGAAAATTGAGCAGACCATTCATTAAATTTAAGAGAATATGAAGTAAATTCTCAGAAATATACAAACAGTTGGATATACAACCAGAGTCAGAAAATGGAATCTGACCACCAGATTATTTTTGCATGGCCTATGACCTAAGAATATTTTTGCATTTTAACAAGTTTTTAAAAATTAAAAGAATAACATTTTGTGACATGTGAAAATTGTATGAATTCAAGTTTAAGTTTTCATAAATAAAATTTTATTGGAACACAGTGTGTCTGGTTCACATATTGTCTGTGCCTCTTGTGGTAGTATAGCAGGACTGAGTAATTTCAAGAGAAATCATACATGGTACTCTTATTATTTCACACTGATGCTCAGTCACTACAAATTGCAGACACAGTTGTAAATGGACCATCTTAGGTGCCATGAGTAGCACCACACCACAATATTTTATTATTATTAGTTTATCAGTGTATGCCATCATGTCAAAACAAAAACAAACAAACAAAAACAACAACTTTAAATGTCACATTATTAAAGGCATAGCAGATTGTGCCTTATTTTATTATCAAATTTGATAGTATTAGATTCTTAAAGGATTATAATGAACCATGAAAGATTGTTAGGTATTATTAAGCATCCCCACCCCCAATATTTTTTCTTAAAGAAATAGGACCAAATATAATCATGTTTATTACAAAATGATAGTCTAGCTGTGCTATACATCAACATTACTGGACTAAGCATTCATCACAATATTGTCAATAGAAAAGAAATGAAATGGAATTGCTAAACACTGCATAATTTTTTCACGAAAAAGGAAAGACATACAAAAGGAAAAAAATACAGAAGAGGTGGAGGAGGAAGAAAAGAAAGAAAAGGAGAAATAGAGAAAAAGAGAAAGTGAGAAATAAAAGAGAAAAGACAAGTGAGAAAAGAAAATGAAGCAAGCATTTCCAAATGGCTCCATGATTAGTTTGAGACCACTCCAACACACCACTGTTAATCCCATAAAAGTTAGCAGCAGCAGAATGCCAAGAGTTGTAAGTTATTTTTGAACTGGTAGGAAAGATTTATAGCTAATTACTATATATTTTCAAATTTGACTAGAAGCACCTGGTTTATTTTGTTTTTGAGTCTGAAAAGAAAATATTAAGATATTACCAAAGATTTCCTCCCCGAAAAAGAATAGCTAATAGCAAATATGTCTTCAAATATTGACTATTAGTTCTAAGGTATAAACCAATTTATCATATATCAAAGTGAAGTCTTTGTAATTCCTATTACATATATCACACCTTTAAAATGTAACATATTATATTTAGCCATAGGTCTTTTTCAGAAATATATCTTGTGAAGTGTGAATTCTCAAAACTGGATATGTTGATAATCTTATAGTTTGACTATGATTGTACAGAGGGTCTAGCAAATTCCATACATAACTTCAAATGTGTTTTCATGAGTGAATGTTCTATTGCATCATCACTAAGTATGCTGTTTCCATAAGAAAAGTTTTTTTTTTTTATTCATGAAACAAAAAAAACCTTTCAGTTATTAGCTGTAGGTGCTGTCAAATGCAATTCTTAGGAATTTGTTTGAATCATATGGACTACAGTGTAACAGTAAAGGAAAGCACTAATTTTGGTGCTTGAGTTGATTATCATAAATCTAGCCAGTAGGACAAGGGGAAAATTAGTGTAATCATTAGCTTGAGGGTCTGAGTCAGCATCTGCCCCCTTAGTTAGACTATTTTGCCTGGGTTGATAGATGATTGCAATTAAACATAAGGTTTGTCAAACTCTCAGGTTTATTACTCTGAGAGTTTCAAATGACGTAATAGTTAATCTTAGAGGATCAGAAAGCAATTAAAATTAGTTAAATGTTCTCTCTCTCTCTTTTAATATATTTTATTGATTTTTTACAGAGAGGAAGGGAGAGAGACAGAAAGTCAGAAACATCGATGAGAGAGAGACATTGATCAGCTGCCTCCTGCATGCTCCCCACTGGGGATGTGCCCACAACCCAGGTACATGCCCTTGACTGGAATCGAACCCGGGATCCTTCAGTCCACAGGCCGACTCTCTATCCACTGAGCCAAACTGGTTTTGGCTAAATGTTCTCTCTAAGATAAACATCTATTATGTAGGGATGACAAGGTCACAGAAAGATTTTCAAGACACAGAAATCAAGACACAGATCACATTGATAGCAGCTTCCCTCATAAAAAAATAAAAATAGTCTTCTTTGTTTTACTGATATTTGAAAACATTGTGTTCACAAATTCTATGCATTTGTTATTTAAATGTTATGTCAGACTTCTAAGTATCTCCTTGACTTGTTAAAGTTCATAAGTGCAATTTTATTAACATTGGAGTTTCAGACATTGTACCCAACACAAAATAGTACTTCAATATATTCAATTCATTCAATCTCTCAATACATATTTGATATCCTGCTATGTTCCAGATACTGTGTTATGTGATGCAAATAAAGCAATGGGCAAGAGTTGTATGTTTATATTTTGGTGTAAGAAAACAATCAAAAGTTAATAAGCAATGTTTTGGCATCTTGTAGTGAGTTCTACAATGGTGATATGATAATGAATAATGCCAGGTGGGCTGAAAAACTTGGCTTGGTGTTAGAAGTATACTCAAAGAGTAGATTTCTAAAGAATTTTTATAATCCATACCAGATGGGTAGTCATTATTTCACTCCTTCCCATTTATTGACCAAGGAAACAGGCCTCAATCCCAATGGTAAAGTTCTGAAGAAGTTTCCGTTCTGAATGCTTTTGAAAAAGTTTCACAGTTTGGGGTTAGCCCTATCAACACATACATTAGCATGAATTTTGGAAAGAAGGTTTTTAAAAATTGTAATTGAATTTGTAAATAGAACAGAAAATATCAAATAAAAAATTACACATATACATATGAATTAAAAAATGTCCTAATCTGCAATTCAGACACAGATGATGCTTTCTTTTATCTACCAGGAAATAAATTTTCTTATTACTATGTGTCTATTCAATGGTACTATTAGTCCCAGGAGAATATATAGGTTTTTAATTGCCCAAAGCTTAACTTATTTGGAAAGCCTTCTTTAAGAGAAGTTATACAAAATTACAAATATATAGTAGCTAGATGTCTTCCCATGTCCTTGGAAAAATATTTCAAGTTAAGAGCACCGAAGCATAGGTTTTAGTTTTTAGTGGGGAATTTGGATTTTCAGATATACCAAATAAAATGAATACTTCCCACTTAAACTTGAATTTTAGATAAGCAAGAAATATATTTGTATTGCTCTTAAAAAGATATACTTTTTATTGATTTGATTTCAGAATGGAAGGGAGAGGGAGAGAGAGATAGGAACATCAATGATGAGAGAGAATCATTGATTGGCTGTCCCCTGCATGCATGCTCCACACTTGGGAATGAGCCCACAACCCAGGCATGTGCCCTGACTGGGAATCAAACTGTGAACTCCTGGTTCATGGGTTTAGACTCAACCATTGAGCCATGTCAGCCAGGTTGTATTTCTTTTTATATTGCATGGGACATACCTAAACTAAAAAAAAACAAACAAACAAAAAAAAAACAACACAAACATGTTTACCTGAAATTCAAGTTTAACTGGGTAACTGGTATTTTTACTGGTCAACCTTATAGTGAGTTGGTTAATCTACTCCTTACTGGAGGCAGAAAAAGACAGAAAAGCAATATCTAAACCAGATTAGTGGAAATAAGAGAGGTTGGAACATCACTTTGTTTTGAGAGACCATTCTGCATGGCTCTCTCACCTCTCTGTGCATCTATACATTAACACCTAGTATCCTCCAGACCATTGTTTCAAAGATGTTTGTATAAACAAACAGCCTTAAAAGAGAGCTGTTTCTTTCCCTGGAGCTTATTTACTTACATTCCAAGGAAATAAATATAATGCATTTTTTTCCAGAAGGGGATAATAGGTTTTGAGAGCATTCTCTTAGAACATATTGGGGCTTCCTAATATCTAAGTTCTTCTGTAACACACTTTCATTCACTAACTACTGTTACTAGGGTACTGAACATATTCCGTTTGGCATACCAGGCCTTTTTATTTTGTTCTTAATTTGTTAATGTGTGCTGTAATAAAAACAAACTATGTAACACAAGCATGAGCTCACACACATACATACACACTACCGCTGCTAAGAATCATCTTGGTTGTGCTGCTGTTGTTACTTTCCTTTATGCAACAGTCTAGAACAATAAAATATTCACATCTCACAGCAGCAAAAAATCAGAGGCTGCACTTCAGAGAGAGAGTACAGCTACCTATAATTTATGCTCCCCAATACCCAATGTTTTTTGCTTTACTAACATTCCATGATTTTTATCACTGTATCAATTTACTTAGTTCTGAAGTCTAAGGTTTAGATTTGTCTGTCACTATTATCATTGTTATTGTCATCATGGAATGCTATCCTTTCCAAAGCAAATATCATCACACTTCGATGTCCAGCCACTGTTTCCTGCAGTGGAAAATTATGAACACTCCAGCTGTTTCTAAGGAGCCCTTGAGGCTGCCTCTGATTTAACAACTCACAATTGCTCAGCAAGCTGATCTTTCAATGCAGTCACAATAGTTAACAACACTATCAAATGAATTAAAACTGTTTAGTGGTTATGATCAAAATTTTATTTTTTCTGTAATCTTTATAGTGCACATTTACAACTGAGCCCAATTCAAATCCAGTTCTCAGCAGCTTTCATATCCTACTTTCACTATTTAGTTACAATTGCTAAAACAGCTGAAACCGGTTTGGCTCAGTGGATAGAGTGTCGGCCTATGGACTGAAAGGTCCCAGGGTCAATTCCGGTTAAGGGCATGTACCTTGGTTGCAGGCACATCCCCGGTGGGGAGCGTGCAAGAGGCACCTGATCAATGTCTTTCTCACTCATTGATGTTTCTAACTCTCTATCCTCTCCCATCTTCTCTGTAAAATATTAATAATATTTTTAAAAAATTGCTAAAACAAAGCAAACCCTGGCTGATGTTTCCCGATGGTGAGAGCATCGGCAAGTGCAGTAAAGGGTCATGAGTTTGATTTCCAATTAAGGGCACCTTGCAGGTTCCATCCACTGCCCCTGTCTCAGCATGTGCAGGAGGCAACCGATCCATGTGTCTCTCTTACATTGATGTTTTTCTCTTTCTCTTTCCCCTTCTTTCCCTCTCTTTCACTCTAAAAATCAATGGGAAAAAATCCTCAGGAGAGGATTAACAAAAACAAACAAACAAAAAACAAACAGATAAATAAATAAAATCAAACAAAACAAACAAAAAAAGAACGAAATGTTTGACTAAACTAAAAGCAAAGCTAAAACTCTGCCATAGAAGAACTCAATTAGACACATGTGGCTCTCTATTGGGTTCAATACTCTAATATATGAGTATCATTATATCACCCAAAGGTTTCTTATGCAGTGTTATTCCTCAAATATTTCTATATCATATTATAAAACCAACTAATTGAACAGGAATGCCTAGTGACCATCTCCTACCCATGCCAACAGACTGAAATTCACAAGTAAATGAGTTAGTAAACACATAAATATCTCACTTATGATTGCAACTCTGGCTATGCATGAACAGAGAATATCTATTGGCTTTCAAAGATGAGATAGAAAATAAAATGCCAGAAACTTAAAAACAAACTTAATGTATAGTGGAATCACTAAAGGTCAGTATTCCTTTGCTTTGCAAGGACAGATCTAACATAATTCCTAAAAAAAGCAAATCTTGCAAACAAAACAATACACTTTTCTATTATACTTTGAAATAAAAGCAATAATTCATGGCTCCTGAAAAATAATCATATGTATCTTTAGCTTTACCTCATGCTGATTCATATTAGAATCTATTCCTTAATTTTAAATTATACATCCCTCTTCAGAATTTTACAACCATGGTGCATAAAAACAGAGTGCCATGTATTGCCTCAACTACACTCATTCACTTGTGGTTCTTTATTTTAAAACCAGGTATTAACTATTTTTAAAATGATTTTTATTATAGTTTCTGATAAAACCAAACAATTTCAGATAATACATTTTTTCTGTTTGCAAACTTTAAGTACACACAAGATAAAAGGGTCATTTATGTACTTATTTTTTAAAGTATTGATATGTGTTCCAATTATTTAAAAAAAACACAAAAACTTCTAATAGAAAAATGGTTGATTAGCTTAGAATCTTGGTTACGCATTTGACTAGAAAATACAAAAAAGCTACACAGAAAACAAGAAAAACAACTGAAAATGGGGAAAAAAACAAAATCCTGATAAATCAACTTTAAAAACAACAAAAATAAATCTAAATCCTCCAGATGCCTGTATAAATATTTTAGTTTGTTTTGTTTTCCTGGAACAACTATTGTTTTCAAAGCTGGGGAGCCACTCTGTAAAGTACAAGATTTTCATGATTTTCCCACCACTTAGTGGTAACTCTGAAATTATTACAGAATAATACTGAATGTAAACTGTAACTGGAAAAAACACACCAACATAATAAAAATAAAGTTTTACTGCATGCAAAAAAAATGCTTTATGTCTTTACAAAAAGGATACCTCTTAATTATTTGAAATATGTTTTCTAAATTTTGATCTCTATATGAATATCTAAAGATTATAGAGAAAAAAATTATTCAAAACTTACAAGTAGCCAAAACTGGTTTGGCTCAGTGGATAGAGCGTCGGCCTATGGACTGAAAGGTCCCAGGTTCAATTCCGGTCAAGGGCATGTAGGTTGGTTGCAGGCACATCCCCAGTAGGGGGAGTGCAGGAGGCAGCTGATCAATGCTTCTCTCTCATCAACGTTTCTAACTCTTTATCCATCTCTCTTCCTCTCTGTAAAAAATCAATTATATATATATATATATATATATATATATATTACTATGTAACTTACAAGTAAACACTCCCTAATAACCATTGTTTACATTTGTTTAAGTCCCACCTTGTACAGGTATACATGAATATTTGAATGCCTCGTCAAGGAAGCTGATGGTGATTGTCTTCTGATCCTTATTTAAAGAATAAAAACACATAGTTTTAATTATAATACATAATTATAAAAGACTAGTTCCTCAGTGAATTAAGAAGGTTTGGGGTATTCTTCAATAGCCATCCCATTTTCATTCTATTTTCTTGACAGTAAATTCAGATAAAATGCTTCTCAATCATTTTCATGATTATGACTACTCAGAGTTAAGTTTGAACAATATAATCATTTTTAAATCTAGTGCAAAGGTTGACTTTCATTAAAGTTGTTGCACCCACATTTTCTTTAAAAAAATGTTTTTTATTTTTTTATTTTTTTTTTAGAGAGAGAGAAAGAAAGGTAAGGGGAGAGAGAGGAAGAGAAAGAGAAAGAAAGAAAGAAAGAAAGAAAGAAAGAAAGAAAGAAAGAAAGAAAGGAAGGAAGGAAGGAAGGAAGGAAGGAAGGAAGGAAGGAAGGAAGGAAAAGAAAAGAAAGACATTGATGTGAGAAACATTGATCAGTTGAGTCAAACATGTAACATGTAATCTGGGTGGGAATCAAATCAGTGATATTTCAGTGATAAACCAACTAAGCCACATCGACCATGGCATAGATATGTGGTTTTTTTCCTTAATGTAATGAAGGAATCTGATGTCAAAGTATTTCAGGAGGTTTGAAATCCAGAAATATGATGTAAGACTGTTGAAGTCTAATACAGTGCTCATTATCCTACTTTACCTTTCTCTCTCTCTCTCTCTTTAAATATGTTTGACACTGAGCCTGGGGACCATGCTATTTTGCTTTCTTGCTTTACATGTTAAATGATTATTTGAGATGGAATAATGCTAAAATTATGGTTAGGCTACTATATTTATCATTGAAAAATTATATTCTTGCCCAAGTGTGGCTCAGTGGTTGAGCGTTGACCCATGAACCAGGAGGTCATGGTTTGATTCCAGTCAGGCCACATGCCCAGGTTGCAGGTTTCATCCCCAGTAGGGGCTGTGTAGTAGTATGCCAATCAGTGATTTTCATCATTGATGTTTCAATCTCCTCTCTCTCTCTCTCTCTCTCTCTCTCTCTCTCTCTCTCTCTCTCTCTTCCACTGTCTGAAATAAAATAAAATAAAAAATAAAAAAGATATTTTTGCTCCAGTAATTTTTTCAATTCAAATTCAAAACTTGAGTAATTGAAATTAAAGTTTTTGGGGTTTTTCAATAGCACTACCCCCATTCTCCTGCCAACAAATTAACATTAAAGCTTTTATTCTACATCTGTCAAGTTCTAACTGTGAAGGCAGGTATTGCTCATCTAAGCACAGAGTTTTGGCATTTAAAGTAATTGGAGAAAATGAATGTGATTTTTTTCAAATGCTCCATATATGTTATCTTTACTTTAAAACCTTAACTGTTTATGCAATGAAGAAGCTGAACCTTCTTTGAATATCAATGCAACAATACAGTGGGAGTATTAACTGGCTGTAAGTTAACTACCTTTGAATTATTTAAAAACTACTAAGTGGCACTTAAATTTGAGACAAGTTAAAACTTTTTCTATTTTTTATCTTAGTTTACCTGAGCAATTAACTAAAAAAAAATAAATAAATAAGAGAAAAAGTGACAAATTTCTAGCAATATTAACTGAGTATTTGACTCGTGTGTGTGTGTGTGTGTGTGTGTGTGTGTGTGTGTGTGTGTTTAAGGTTAAACTAGGATAACTCATTGAACACTGTGCTTTAAGAGTACAAGGATAGTTAGGAGTATAGGTTTGGAGTGAGGGAGAAATCCACAGAAAGAAGTTCTAGCAGATCATTCTTGCTCTTATATGCCATCCTATTCACGGGGCCTAGAGTAATGTAAGTGTAATGGGGACTGAGCTAATATTTATTAAATAAATGAATGTTCTCTGAATCTTATCATTCATCTACTAAATCAATGATTCACAGGGGTTTATTGAGGCATTATTGTAATGTTGGTACTGAGGGAGACCCTGAAAATGCAAAAAACAAAAATTCTCTAGACTATGTTGTTGATAATTTCACAGTTTTGAAAATAGATTGGTATACTGTATACTATTATAATTATTGTAATGAGGCAATAGAATTCTGGCCAAGAAGCAATTCTTTTAAGTTTTGTAATGCACTTAGTAAGGTATTAATGAAATGAAATGCTGGCAATGTGTTTATATATTGCAGTTGTAAAGATCTTTATTCCAGTAGGTCATTGGTAAAAACACTAAAAGATCAGAATAGGATGGAGTGGTAGAAGGAAGTGCAATATTAAAGAAATTCAACCATATGATGGTCCTTACAATGGAGGAGAAATTCCTAAGAAGAAAATGTAATCAATTAGTCAGCTCTTCAAACTTCTGCCACTGAAAATAACAAAAGAATCCTATCAGTGTAATATTGAAATATTATAAAAGGGTCAGGAACTTGAAGCAAATAGTCATTCATAGAAATGCTAATTTTATCCCACTATCAAATTCACTATATCCTTATAAAATATTTTATAAAACAATTCTTTGAAATAGACTTATTATTATGTACTATATATGTCAGAATATAATAATTTATAAGGGAAATTTTAAAGTGAACTTCTGCTGATGTGTCTTACCAAGTGAGGTGCATATGAACACTCACTGTTACGGAAATCAAATCTACTTGATGTTCTCTTTGTATCTCTACCAATCAAAGAAAAATTGAAGTAATAATCCATAAGGAATAAAATCAATTTATATATTTAATAGCTTGGAAAAATGGTTATAAGTGAAATGAAAATATTTGAGAAACGTACAGCTATAGACTCTAGGGATTCCTTTTCAAAAAGATGTGGTACAAATTCATAACTTATAAAAAAATGATACTTTATTTTGCGCAGACCATTGAAAAAGTCATTGTTGGAAAAATTTGTTAAAAATTCAGTAGTTGATTTTTTTTATCTCCTACAAATGATAAACTTTTATTTGTCTTTCTAAAATAATGAAAGTAGTCAGGGAGAAAAATCATTATATTATTTTATGCCTTTTAGAATATTATGGGTTTATTATTAGCATAATGTCATATATTAAAAAGGGATCAGATAATTTATATGTCCATTTTAAAACAAATTTAGGTGAATTATTTTATAAATTAAATATAATTTAAATTTATAAAATAATTCACCTAAATTTGTTTTGAAATTTCCATGAAGATTTTATATTTTTACAATAATGTACTTCTTAAAATGTATTAAGAGTTGAAGTTAAAAGGTTTGTTATAGAATGATTTATAACAATAAAAAAATATAACCCTGGCCAGTATATCTCAGTGGTAAGTGCATCAGCCCCAGCATGGAAGGGTCACAGGTTGAATTCCCTATCAAAGTCACAGATCTGGGTTGCAGGTTGGATCCCTGGGGAAGTGTGGGAGGGCATGTGTGGGAATCAGGGCATGTGTGAGAATCAGGGCATGTGTGGGAGGCAGGGAGGCAACCAATCAATGTGTCTCTCACCTCTCTCTCTCTCTATCTCCTTCCTCCTCCTTCCCTTCTACTCTCTTAAAAAAAATTGAAAAAATATCCATGGGTGAGGATTAACAAAAAATAAATAATAAAATAAATAAATAGCTTTAAAAAAGAGAATTACTTAAAATAAAAATAGAGCATCTTGCCCTAGCCAATTTGGCTCAATAGCTAGAGTGTTGGCCTGTGAACTGAAGGATCCTGGGTTTGATTATGGTCAAGGGCATATGACCAGGTTGTGGGCTCATTCCCCAGTAGTGGGCATGTAGGAGGCAACAAATCAATTATTTTCTCTCATCATTGATGTTTCTATCTCTCTCTCTCCTTTCTTCTCTGAAATAAATAATATATATTTTAAAAAGAACATTTATACTCTTCCACATGAACTTTATTGTTCTACTTTTTTTTGGAAGAATAATACTTAAATTTAAGTAGCACCACAAAATTAAACATGCTATACTGGAAAGAATAAAAGCACAAATAAATGACTTTTATTTGACAGAGTGAGTTTAAACAGCTTAAATAACATTTTTTAAAAAAATTATTGACACTATTACAGATGTCCCTCATACATTCCTTCGCTTGCCACCTTCCATTCAGTCCCTACCTATCCCCTAAGCCTTCACCACATTATTATCTGTATTCATGGGCTATGCATATGTATGAATGTATGTTCTTTGGTTAATCTCTTCAGTCCCCACAATACTACTTTCCTCTGAAGTGATCTATTCCCTTTTCTCAGTGCTTTATTTCAGTAGGGTGCCTATTAAACATTTCCTATTCAAAAAGTCTTACCATTATTACCTTGAGATTATTATATTTCACATTTTTTAATTCAGTGGAGAATCATTAAATAAATTATAGAATTCAAATGCAGTATGATTAAAAAAAATCAAATCATGGTGCAATTCCTCAAATGCAAAATGTCCCTCAAAATATATTTAAGATATCTGATTCCACTGAGATAATCACTTTTAGAAACTTGGGATCAAGATAGATTTAAAAAATAGGTCCTTGAATGTCTCACTTTTACTAATGAAAAATGTCCTATTAGTGGCCGAAACCAAACATTGTTCTCACCAAATGGATGTAAACAGGAGACCAGAAGGCTGGTCAACCTTAACTGCTCTGAAAGGTCAGAGCTAATTACTCACTGTTTAGATGAAAACATTTTTAACTGAAGCAGCCTCTACCTGTTTGTTTCATGTTAATTTCTGTTTTGTTATTTCCTGCCTAAAGGCTAGGGGTGTGTCCCAAAGCCTTAATAAAAGGGAGAAAAAGGCCAGAGCAAGGGGTAATCCTTTCCACTAGAGGAAGGCTCCCACCTGGCCAAATTAATGTTTTCTAGTCTCTCATTTCGTTTTCCTGCGGCCTCCTTCAGAACCCGAACTCTGAACCGGGAACCCTGAACCACGCAGGACGTGGAAAGGGGCTCCCACACATTAGAAGTATGTTGCCATAAAATCCTATATAATAAAAGAGTAATATGCAAATTAACCACCCTTCCATTATACCCACAAGACATATCTGCCCAGCCAATCCGGAGTGAGTATGCAAATTGACTCAATCAAGATGACTGCAACCGTGAAGAGAGCAGGAGGGAGGCTTTCCCTGGTGATGGAAGAAGCCAAGCTTTCCACACACCCTTGCCAGCACAGGCCTCCACTCCAGGCTATAAAATTTCAATTATAGAAGATAAATAAATTTTAGATCCCAGGGCCTCTGGGTCACTGGGGGTCATGGCTGGCCTGCAAACCACCATAGGCCCCTAGCCCAGGCCACCACATGCCCCAAAAGAACCCCCATCCTGATCTGGGACACCCTTTATGGCAAACCAGCTGGCCTTCACTTATGCACCAGGCCTCTATCCTATCTAATAAAAGAGTAATATGCAGATTGACCATCACTCCAACACACAAGATAACTGCCCTCGTGTGGTCAAAGATCCTTCCCTATGTGGACACAAGATAGGCACCATAAGATGGCCAGCAGGGGAGGGCAGTTGGGAATACCAGGCCTGTAAGGGAGGGCAGTTGTGGGCAATCAGACCTTCAGGGGAGGGCAGTTACAGGTGACCAGGCTGGTAGAGAAGGGAAGATGGGGGTGATCAGGCCTGCAGAGAAGGGCATCACAAAAGACAACAAATGTCACTACACAATACTTAATGTATTGATCCAACAAGAGGATATAACCCTAGTAAAAATATATGTACCCAATATAGGGGCATCTAAATATATAAAATAACTTCTGGAGGACTTAAAGGAGAGATAGACAACAACACAGTCACAGTAGTGGACTTTAACACCCCACTGACTCCACTGGATAGATCTTTCAGAAAAAAAATTAAAATAAAGTGACTCTCAATAATACACTAGGTCAAATGGATTTAACTGACATTTATAGAAGATTTCCCACCAAAGCTGCAAATACACATTCTTCTCAAGTTCACATGGATCATTTTCAAAGATAGACTACATGTTAACACATTGTGGATCAGTAGTTATATTACTAGCTTTACCCAGTGGCCAGATAAATTTCTAGTGAATGAATACAAAGAACTTTTTACATAAATTTTAATGACATGTTTTAAAATTAAATATTCATTGCATTTTGAAGTTATTTATTACATGTTCTTACAAGCTAATATTTTTTAAAAATATAATACTGTGTAAAACATTGTGTAATATGAAATGATAATTCTTGTGATCTCTCTGCAATTTGTTAAGACATAAAACAAACCTCGATAAGTTCAAGAAGATTGAAATCATATCAGGCATCTTTGCAGACCACAATGGAATGAAATTAGAAATCAAATACTGTTCAAACACTTAGAAAACTTTAAACATATGGAGACTAAATAGCACATTATTAAACAACTAGAGTTTTGGTGCACAAAATTTATGCACACGGGTGTGTGTCCCTCAGGCCAGCCTGTACTTTCTTTAATCTGGGACCCCTCAAGGGATGTCTGACTGCTCATTTAGGTAGGATCAGACTTGAATGGGCAGTAAGACATCCTCCTCACAATCCAGGACTGCTGGCTCCCAACTGCTCCCCTGCCTGCCTTCCTGATTGCCACTAACTGTTTCTGCCTGCCAAAAAAAACAATACAAAAAAATCAATGAAACTAGAGTTGGTTCTTTAAAATATGAACAAAACTGATGAATCTTTAGCCAGACTTATCAAGAAACAAAAAGAATCCAAATAAATAAAAGTAGGAACAAAAGATGTGAAGTAACAACTGACACCATAGGAATACAAAGGAATGTAAGAAAATACTACTGTGATCAACTATTTGCCAAAATGCTAGACAATGTGAAAGGGAAAAAAAGTTTTTACAAAATACAATCTGCCAAAACTGAACCAGGAAGAATTAGAAAATCTCACTAGGCCAATAACATCTACTGAAATAGAAGTGGTAGTAGTAGTAGTAATAATAATAATAAACCTCCCAGCAAACAAAAGCTCTAGTCCAGATGACTTCAAAGGGGAATTTCACCAAACATTCAAAAACTAACACCTAACCTACTCAAACTATTCAAAAAATAAATAAATAAAAAATCCAAGAGGAAGGAGTACTTCCAGGCATTATCCTAATTCCAAAATCAGATAGACACTACAAAGAAAATAATCACAGGCCTATATTTCTAAAAATGCTACTATTATGTGTCAGCTATTTTGTGATCTCTAGACATTTAAAGAATGAACTACCTCATATAAGTATCAAAAGATAGTATATTAATATATTTCATTAATAAGTCTAAGCAAAAACTCTAATAAATACTTATTAAATATTTGCTATAACATCATTGCTAAAGTAGAATGTTAACTTTCTCTAGTACATGATAGAAACCCATTAAATAGCTGTGGAATAAACAAATGAGAGTATCAATGAAGATGAATTAGATGTATTTTTAATTTTTTATTTTTCAAAAAAAACAGTACTTTATTATAATTTCAATACCCAATTGTGAAATCATAACACAGTATGGTTTTAAGATACTACATGGAGTTATTATACACTAAAATAACAAAATTAAGAATGGTTATTCATGGAATGTAATTCACAATCATGCTAGGCATTTAATCCTGAAGAACATTTACATTGAGATAACATTTTAGATAAAATAATGTCTTACATGGGTCTTGTAATGGTTTATAAATTCTTCCTCCATGGATCATATTCAGATGAAACTTTCTTTTACTACCACTGATAAAGTGAATTGCATTAGCAAGATCACAATGATTGTATCTGTTCCAAAATTTTACATTTGTACATTTGCTATTACTGAAGTTTCAAGTTTAGTTTGAAGTCTCAAAAACTAGGGCAAGGAATAGTCAATCTTCTAAAGGAATCTCTAGAGCATAACCTTTCTCAACTGCATGCTTTTATTCTTGTAATCAGGGACACAACTGAATCAGCACATGCTGACAACTGTGCTCACACAGACTTCACAGATACTGTCCAGACTAGACCTACAGAGTAATGCTGACATAAGACATGTAAGCATTTTCTTTAATGTTTGTTCATTTTGCCTTTCTTGTTTGATCATTTATCTTTGTTCAAGAATGCTAGATAATCAATGAAGGCAGAAGAGCCAGGATCTCATAGTTAGTCAATAAAAATATTGTAGCACATAACATAAGCACAAATCAACATTTTAAGTAGCCTCTGAAAATATTTCAATAAAAAAATAATCATTGTCATGATAGATCTGGGTATTATACACTATAGGTGTTTGATAATTGTGTGTACATAGTGAAGGTAGAAGGTCATTTTAAGATGACCCAAGAAATGAAATTTGTTTCTGAAACTTGAAATGGACACTAAAATATAATTTAAGTTGTCAATGTATAATGGTTTTGTGGCCAAAGACCAGTTGTCACATTAAAACATTTCACATAGAATGATATATGAATAGAAGGTTCATCTATTGTATTATCTTTTCTCCAAGTACCCACTATTCTGACTTGTAACACCCTAAATTACTTTTTTTGTTTTTAACTTTTGTATATATAGAAATATGCATTTATAACTTTTTGTGTTTGGCTATTTGTATGTAACATTTCATATGTGAATTTCACTCTTACTAATTGTGATTAGTTTAGAATTTTATCCATTCTGTTGATGTATATTTAGATTGTTTTCAATGTGGTACCATGGCAAATAATGATGCTTTCAAATCATTCCATTATATTTTCACATTGGTCACAGACCATACATGCCTAAGTCATTGATTTTTTAACCTCATCCATATTTCTGATTTCTCTTACTGTTTTCAGAATTTTTCAGCTGATTCTTTTGGACTTTCCAAGGACAGAATTGTTTGAGTTAATATTTATCTAAATGATAATATTTCCCTCCTTAGTCCCATTACATTATATATTTTTACATTTTTCTTACATGTAATTATTTTGGCTAATATATTTTTAAACAGTATTTAAAAACATTGGTCAAAATGGGGATTACTGTATTGTTTCTGACAATAATGTAAATGTATCTGACATCATCAATTACTTTGACTGTTTGATTTTTTGTTTTGTGTTTCATTTTCTAATTTATATGTTACTAAAGGCCTGTTGTACGAAGATTTGTGCAATAGGCTTTCCTTCCCTTGGCTGCCAGCACAAGTTTTCCTCTGGCACCTGGGACCCAAGCATTCGCTCCGGCTGCCACCTTCAGTGTTCACTCCGGCTGGAGCCTTTAGTGTGTGCTCTGGCAGAACCTTCCGTATGCAGTTGGACATCACCTAAGGGGTCCTAGATTGTGAGAGGGTGCAGTCCAAGCTGACAGATCCCTCCATGGACAAATTTCATGCACTGGGCCTCTAGTACATAATAAAATGTTAATATGCAAATTGACCCTAAAGGTGGAACAACTGGAAACAACTGGTGCTATGATGGATGCACACTAACCACCAGGGGGCAGATGCTCAATGCAGGAGCTGCCCCTTAGTGACCAGTGCACTTCCACAGGGGGAGCTCCACTCAGCCACAAGCTGGGCTGGTGGCTGCAAGTGCAGCGTTGGTGGTGGGAGCCACTCCTGCCTCCTCAACAGTGCTAAGAATGTTTGACTGAGAAGTGGACAAGTACACATACCCTGAGGGCTCCCAGGCTGCCAAAGGGATGTCTGACTGCCACCTTAAGTCCATTCCCCTTGGGAGACCTAAGCTGGCAAGTAGATACCCCTCAAAGGGTCCTAGATTGTGAAAGGGCACAGGCTGGGCTGAGGGACCCCCCTGAGTTGGCACAGATTTTTGTGCACCAGGACTCTAGTATGCATATAAGTTATTGGGTTAATTTCTTTCCATCTCTCTCACCCACTTCCCTCTTAGATCTGTCAGTCTGTTCCATGCTTCCATGCACCTAGACCTACACTGTTTATTTTGTTAATTAAATTCCACATATAATAAGGGTGATCATGTAGTAGTGTCTTTCTCTGATTGGAAAATTTCACTTAGTATAATAATCTCCAGGTCCACCCATTCTGTCACAAAAGGTAAAAGATCCTTTCTTCATGCAGCCTCATAGTTTTGTTTTAATATTAATGAAAATCACACAGATGTAATGCCTTAATCAATAAATTAAAATAACAATAAAATTCCATATATTGTTATTTCTATTCTATTATTTACAATAAAAAATAGATGCTAAAATTTACACATATTTTTCACATCTATATTTATTTATTTATTTGTTTGTTTGTTTATTTGGTTAGTATATAACTAGTTTTTGTGGTGTTTCATTATTTTTACCTTTCTGCATTAACCATTTTAGCTATGTTTTATCATTTTTGAATTTTTCTGTTAACATTTTATTCTGTTGTTCTGCCTTTATTTAAAAGTTAGGTCATTTGGTAGATTTTCTTTCTGTATTTTATCTTATGTTGATAAAATTCTAAAGAATTTTTTATCAATAAATTATAAAACACATTTGAAATCTTTTAAAACTTTTACATTGAGGATATTTTCAAATATTTGCTTTAAAAATATGGCCCTCATAAAGAAAAAATTAAAAATAAATAATAATATATATTTAAGAATATTTATACAAAAATAAACTAAAATAAATAAGAATTGTGAAACAATTCAAACAGGCTACTGAAATTTAAATGTTCATCCTCTACTTGCCTATAAGATCACCAATACAAATGAAGTAAATATGAGATGTTTTACTTTTATGTGTTTATATCTATAAAGGACCCCAAATACCTTGAAAGAGAATGATAAAATAATATCTTTTCTTTTACTAGAAGATATCCATATCCAAGCATCTTATATGTATGTACAAGCGTTGTATTATTATTTTAAAACAATCTTGCATTCAAGTAAAATTACATAACTCATAATGTAGTTTAGGTGAATTAGGGATTCCAAACACAAGTTTTAAGATTATAAAGTAAGGGGAGAAAATCTTGAACAAACATTCATCAACAAGCAATTTAGCCATCAACACATCAGAAAATATACATATGATTTTTAAACTGATGATATCTTATGATATATTCTTTGTATTAAAACAATTATAATAATTTGCACAGGCCATTTTTATTATTTTTCACTCTTGCTTATATATAAGACAGAAGGATGATATGAGTTGTTTTCAAACTCATTAGCCATTAATTTGTCACTGCATATGCTAGAGACTCTCCCAGAGATTTTGCAAAACACAAAGCCAAAACATGTCATTTTTCTTCTGAGAAATCTACTCTCCATAGTTACCATATTATCACCTAAAGTAATGCTCTTTCAAAGAGTTTTGTTGTGATTCTCAAGATGTAGTTACCATTTGTCTAATGAAGTAGAATATAAAGTTTTCTGACATAAATTCCTTATTTTTCTTTAATTTTGGTTTCTCTTAATTCAAAACCTTTTTATCATGAAAAAGATGAATTTGGGATTTTTATCTCTAAATTCTTCCATTAGCTTGGTTTAGAAGAGCAAAAAAAAAAAAACAATAATAACAAAACAAAAAACTACACAAAAAACAACATTCAAAATAGTTTAAGGTTAAATCTATTGCATATAAATTGAAGTTTCAGTATGGCTTACATAATCTAGAAAAGAAAACAAAAACTAACAGTAAGATTCTCTTCTTATTGACTCTTCATAGAACAGTTGGACTTAGTTCTTGGTTTAAGCTGACATCATTGGATATTTGCTTAAAACTGCAATTTTTTGCAGGTGTCCCTAATGGTCTTAGTGGACTTTAGTTAAAATTCTAATTTTCTATTTTATAAAATGGTGGTATTTTAATTTACTTTAAGTTATTCTGCTTATCTTTTTTTAAAATATATTTTATTGATTTTTTTACAGAGAGGAAGGGAGAGGGATAGAAAGTCAGAAACATCGACGAGAAAGAGAGACATCGATCAGCTGCCTCCTGCACGCCCCACACTGGAGATGTGCCTGCAACAAAGGTACATGCCCTTGACCGGAATCGAACCTGGGACCTTTCAGTCCACAGGCCGACGCTCTATCCACTGAGCCAACCCGGTTCCGGCTATTCTGCTTATCTTGACTTTGTGATATTGTCAAGATGTTTTAAATTAAAATCTTATTTTATATCAAATTCAGAAAAAGTAAAATAATAATAACAATGAAAAAGTAACACTATAAAACATAAAAAGGGCTCCCTTAAAATATTTCTGTATTTCTCATCTCTAAAGCATGGTTTATATCATCATACAAGTAAAGAAATAATTTTACTTAAATTATTTCAAAGAACTTTGAAGTCATAAAAAAAAAAGACAGATTGTGGGCCAATAGATACAGATGAACCGTGACATTAATTGTAAAAATGCTAGCAGAAATGCAAACAAAAGTAGTGGACTTAAAGCTAGAAGCCTTGGTTGTCAAAGAAAATACATGCTCTATTAATTCAGGTGTTCTCTCTCTTAGGTTATATTCTATATAATTCTTCTAGGAATAAAATAAAATGAAAGAGGTAGCCAATTATATAATTTCCAGATCTTAAATGTTTTTATCTAGACTCTGTAATTTTAAAGACTGAAGGTCCTAATTATTATCATTCCCTCACAGCTAATGAAATTGAATTCAGAAGTGAAATAAAAACCTGAAAACCACAAAGCTGGTAAGAATAACATCAGCTCACAAGCAAGCCTAGCTTCTTATATCTCTAGCCCACAAAAAAAGCAAGGCAGCCTTGGGGTTGTTGTGAAGTATAGAGGGAAGCAAAATGAGAGATTCCTTGACACATTAGCCACAGAATTGGCACACTGATTTCTATTGATGTTGTTCTGAGCCTAGATCCTCCCAGTATTTATGAAGGCATTTCATTGAATACTTAAAAAAGACAGAAAGGAAAGGAGGGATACAGAGAGGGAAGAAGAACAAGGGAAGGGAGTGAGGTAGGGAGAAAAGAGGAAGATCTAACTGTCAATATTCCCTGATTCATTTGTCAAGTAAAGAGAGACCAGCTAAATGTACACATATTCTTAGATGGTAGGGAGTATCATAAGTTAAAAAGAGTCAAAATAAAATTGATTTTAGAAGGAAGTGATACTTCTTGAAATCATGAACTCTTGTACATTTTTAGTGGTATTAAAATGTTTATTTGAACTTAGTTACATCTGATATGCAGATAATCACATTTACAATCTTATAGTTTTTATTAGGTAGAAAACTATGTAGTTACATATATTTGTAGTAGTTACATATATTTTTAAAAAATTTATAATATCATTTTTCTTTTATTTCCTAACTAGAGGCCTGATGAACAAAATTCATGCACAGAGGGGTATTCCCTCAATTCAGCCTGCTCTCTCTCCAATTGGGGATCCTTTGCAAGATGTCTGACTGCCATTTTAGGCCTGATCCCAGGATGGAGCCTAAACCAGCATTCAGACATCCCTCTCACAATCTGGGACCAATGGCTCCTAACTGCTCACCTGCCTGTCTGCATAATTGCCCTTAATTGCCTCTCCCTGCCAACCTGATCAACCCTAACTGCCCTCCTGTGCTGGCCAGTTTGGTTCTGATTGGTCAATTCCTATGCTAGTGTCAAAAGCTTCACCTCCTAGGTAGCAATTGGCTCCCAACAGCACCCACCTATGCCAGTCAGGGTCAAAAGCTCTGTCTCCTAGATAGCCATTGGCTCCCCATAGCACCCACCTTTGGTTCTGATTGGTCGGTTCCTATGTCAGTCAGCATCAAAAGCTCCACCTCCTAGGCAGCAATTGGCTCCCCATAACACTCAGATTTGGTTCTCATTGGTCAGCTCCTATGCCAATAAGCATCAGAAGCTCTGCCTCCTAGTCAGCCATTGGTTCTTTGCAGCACCCATCTTTGGTTCTGATTGGTCTGTTCCTATGTCAGTCAGCATCTCCAGGCCTATCTCTCTCTAAGCCTGATCAAAGAAGCGAGGCTTAACAGCAGTCTCTTTCCCCCCCACCCCCCACCCCCCTCTGGAGGCTAGGAGAGAAAGAAAAGCCTGGCTGCTGGTGAAGATCAGAAAGGGAAGGAGAGAAAGAGAGAGGTAAGTACACTTATTAACAACTTCCACAGAGGCTGCATATCAGACCCTGACACACTTTCTGGGTCTCAGCCACTTGGGAAGTCAGTGCTGGGTCGCTTATCTGGGACCACTGGCTCCTAACCACTCACCTGCCTAGCTGCCTGATCACCCCTCACTGTCCCCTGTGCCAGCCTGGTTGTCCCACACAACCTGTTTGGTCATCTGTTCAGTTGTGATGCTCACTTAAGTTTTCATATAGATAGAATAGAGGTCCAGTTTACAAAATCTATGCATGGGGTTGGGGGTGGAATGAGTGTGTCCCTCAGTCCAACCTGCACCCTTTCCAATATGTTCACCCTCGCACCATCCAGGACTGCTGCCACCCAATTGCCCACCTCCTGCCATCCTGATCACCCCCTAACCACTCACCTACAGCCTAACTGACACCTAACTGCTACCCTGCTGGCCTGATTGCCCCTAACTGTCCACCCCTGCTGGCCTGGTCAACTCTAACTGCCAGCTTGGTCGCCCCTAACTGCCCTCCTCTGCTGGCCTGATTGCCTCCAACTGGCCTCCCGTGCAGGCCTGGATGCCCCAAACTGTTCCCCTCTGCAAGCCCAGTCAACCTTAATTGCACTCCCTTGCCAGTCTGGTCACCCCTAACTGCCCTCCCCTGCAGGCCTGATCATCCACAACTTCCCTCCCTTGCAGGCCTGGTCCTCCCCAGCTGTCCTCCCCTTCAGGTCTGGTCCCCACAACTGCTCTTCCTACAGGCCTGGTCACCCCAACTGCCAGGTTGGTTCCCAACTGCCCTTCCCTTCCAGCTTAGTTACCCCTGCCAGCCTAGTTGCCCTTAACTGTCTTCCCTTGTAGGCCTGATTGCCTCCAACTTCCCTCTCCTGCCGGTCTGGTCTCCCCTGTAGGCCTGGGTTCTCCCAACTGCCCTCCCCTGCCAGCCTGACCACCCACAAATTCCTTCCCTTACAGCCATCTTGTTTCCACATGTGGGCAGCCATCTTGTGTGTTGGAGTGACAGTCAATTTGCATATTACTGTTTTACTAGATAGGATGATGCTATGGAATGTAAGATTGGTTATTGTTTTCTGAATTGCTTTCCAAACTTAGTTTGTTGAGCCATACATGACACTTATTTCACAAGGCTAGAAGAGATATTTGGCATATAATGTCATTACATCATGGAAGGATACAGAAGCTGACTACTTGAAGACAAATTAATAGAAACTTTTAATATAATATGAACTGGGAGGTTGGGGCACATTAGCTCTAGCAGTTTCAGAGAACTGCTTTCTCTTTATCCCCAAGGGAGCAGAGAGAAAGTTGGGGCCCTGGAGCACAGTGAACATTGGTGTATGGGAAAGAAGACTACTTGAGAGGGACCAGGGTTAAACTGCATATTGGATCCTAAGAACAAAGGACTAGAAATATAAGACTAGAAGGAAATAAACAGTCTGGCCCTGTTTTCTTTCTGCCTTTCATTTCCTGCCATTTCTGCTTTTTGGTCAAATCATTCTCTAAGCCATAAGACAAGGCAACCAGTTGATGCAATCCATAATTGTCAGTCTCCTAAGACACAGAGCAGGGTAAAGAAAGGCGAAAAGGTTAACTAGACATTTTCCATTCCACCACCATTGTGTTTTGTGATGTAAAATCATCCAAATAAATCTCATGGGGAAAACAGAAAAAAGAAGCAGGTTGTTACAATATTGACATGCTCATATTCAAGAGTACAAGAGTACATGAGTTCAATACATGTAAATTCTCATTAAGTCATTTATTTTTAGTAGATTTCAGAAAGAGAAGACTTCATTTCAGGAACAAATGATAAATAACAGCTCTTACTCTCTCTGAAACAGTTTTGAGAGAAAGATTTAAAGGGAAGAGTGAATGTGTTTTTTCTGTTAGCTGATAACCATATTTCATGACATGCTCTTAGTGTTCTTTTCCCCTACTGCTGAGAGGTAACCAACACCAGTGCTTTGGAATAGCCCACTGTTCAATTATATTTTAAACTTTCAAACAAATGATGAATGATTGTTCCTGTAAATTATTGGTGGCTCTATTTGGAAGACAACTTCAACTTTTTCATAAGCCCAAGAGTGCGCTATTTGCTGCTTGTTTGTTGCTGTGAGTTTATATAGCTCTTCACTGAGAAACAGCTTACCTATGGCTTTACTTCCTATAGTTTTACCATTAAACAACTATATGACTTCTACTCTTATAATTAAAAAACACTACATTAGATATAAACTTCATCACATAAATGCAAATCATTTTATCTTCTCATCTTATGATTGGTTGATTTATTGAGAAAGTTAAAAATCCCCTCAAGTCTTCCAAAATGTAAGCAAAATGTAGTTAGATTTGAATTTCCCAGAATATATTATGTTTTAACAAATATTTTTTATACTTCCTTTCAGTTTTCTTCTGATGAAAAATGCCTTTCATTTAACTTTCCTATTTCTCTCTATTCTTATTTGCTTATTTTCTGTATAATTCATCCTTCCTCTCTTTACCTTCTTTCATCCAGTCCCCAACAACTGTCTCCCCTCTGACAGCTATCAGTCTAGGTATCCATGCCTCTATTTCTATTTTGTTCATTAGTTTTCTTTGTTCACTAGATTCCACATATAAATGAGATCATAAGGTATTTGTCTTTATCTGACTTATTTCACTTAATAGATTTCATGCCAATCCATGATGTTGTGAAAGGTAAGATATTCTTCTTTTCTACAGCCCATAGCATTCCACTGTGGTGGACTGGTAAGTGAACAAATTTTCTTTTCTTTTCTTTTTTTTTTTTTTTTTGCAAACAGTTTGAGAAGAATTGAACTCATCCCTTTAAATGCTAGTGTGAATTGCTACTAATTAACAATAGCTGTTTGACACAGAACTTCTGGAGATGTGGTTTGACTTTTCTTAGGGAAAATTAAACAATTTCACTAAAATCCAGGCCTAAAACTTGGCTACCTACATTTTTTAAGAACTATTACCTTTCCTATGTTATGGAATTTTACCTGATTTTTATCCATTGCAAATTAAATTATATAATATCTATTAATTCCTGTCCTAGCATAATTTTAACGTTTCTTATTTGTATATAGAATTTCACAAAGACTATGCAACAATAACAGCAACAGATACACAGAAAGTAAAATATGTTGAGATCTCTGCTAATCAGTCAATTGAAGTATTTTTGCCCAAAGGTTTCTTCTAGTTGAGTAATTAAAAAAAAAAATGAAGCTAATGCTTCTATTAGTTTTCTATTCTAAAAATATGAATTTCTATATATCATTAAAAACTCTGGTTAAAAAATAAAGGTGCAGTTTCTGACACTTAAAATATTGTTAGAACCTAGAAATATGGACATTTTGTGCCAGTCTTTTCTTTCTTTTTTTTTTTTCTTTCTTTTTAAATATATTTTATTGATTTTTTTTTTTACGGAGAGGGAGAGGTATAGAGAGCCAGAAACATCGATGAGAGAGAGACATCCATCAGCCACCTCATGCACGCCCCCCACTGGGGATGTGCCTGTAACTGGGATAAATGCCCTTGACCAGAATCGAACCCAGGACTCTTCAGTCTGCTGGCTGACACTCTATCCACTGAGCCAATCTGGTTTCGGCATGTGCCAGTCCTTTCTGATTGCTGAGAAGAAAAGAAAAAAACAAAACAGGAATCAGTAAACATATACCCTTTCATCCTCCTTTTTTTTACTTTTAGAGGTAGGAGTGGTCACATTGTTCTTTATTCATTGTTCAATTTGGGGTTGAGGTTTGAGGTGTGTGTTATCACATTATCAAATGTTCAAAACCAGCTACATAATTATAATGTATGTCAGCATACTTTAATGAGAAATAATACTAAGTTCATGTCGTGAGAGGAAAAGATAATCTGACTTTTTCCCTGGCTCTTTTTCAATTTACAGAAGGTATACAGCTCTATTAGGCTGTTGTTTCGACCTACGCACCTTCACGGTTCTAGTGAAAGTACACCAAAGATACAAGTATAAATGTACAGGAAGGTTACTTCATTCCCATATATGTGACAATGTAGACACATTGACTGCTAGAAACCCTCACTGGAAGAAATCATTTGACACGGAGTTTCAGGAGGAAGACAGTGAGAACTATAGGACCTGAGGCAAAGGTGGAGCACAGTTGGCTACTGTCCCTGTTCTGATGGTGGAAATTATCCATGCTGGGCACTGAATTTAATTGCTGCAAACAGCTCCAGAAGGCTGCACTTTCATCCCCATTGCAGGTCAATGAGCATATTTGCATGGTAGAAATTATTAGCAAGTAGGCCTGTCCCCAGGAGAGTCTCCATGATGCTATTCACAGATCATTAACAGCAGAGTTCACCCATGACTAGCAGAAGCATGAAGAAATGCTTTCTCCTTGGGAACAACCGTTAGTGAAGGACTGCCATTCTCTTCAGAAATATTCTGATTTCCTTGTGCAACTCCCACAGATTGTTATAAAAGTCATAATAAACCTAAACAGGCATGTTCCTGGAGTATTTCTTACTTACAAAAAAATAATGTTTCATAGTCCTTATGATATAGAAATATGTTTAGACCTTGAGTTCTTTCAATTTTTTTCTCTTTCTATCTTTTTAAATAGTTTTTTCACTGTGTGAAAACATTTGAAAAATTTGAACAAATCTAGGAATGACTTGTCCTTTAATAAGGAAATTTTTCCTAAAATGGTAGGCATGAAACCAACAATTTAAGACTCCATAAATAGATAAAAAAGGAGAAAATACACATTCCTGAGAAAAAAATATTGATAAATACCTAATATACAGAATGTAGCATAATGGCTTATAAAATATACATCCTAAACTGGTTCTTTTCAAAGAAATTTGATGCCTCTTTCAGTTCAGATATCACATCTCTATGTAAGGTACATAATCTATGTCCTATAATATCACGTTAATATTTGGGATAAAAATTTGTGAAGAGAGAATGCTGTCGCTTTAATTAAAGTTTATTGAAAACAAAGAGAAAGGGAAAGCAGAATGATAGTTACCTTAAAAAATGAAGATAATATATTAATAACTATAGTTTGACAATCATAGAGCTGCAATTAACTTTCAGCAATCAGTTGATTCTTACTCTGCCATAGGAAGAGGAATAAGTGTACCATCTCTTAAACTAACAACATTTTCTCCCCTGTCACTGTCTTGCTTTGAGAAACCATTTCCATTTACAGCTCTGACTTGAGTCTTTACTTAGTATTTTGAAAATATGTCTTCTTTCCTATTTACCACTGAACTCCTTTGCAATAAGTCATGATTTGTCAGTGTGAAAAGATATTATATGCATATGTTTTATTTCCTTTGTATTAGATTATGATTTGGAGCTTATCATAATTTTAAAGATATTTTACTCCAATTTATCAGTCCTGAAGGATCTATATTCTTACTTATCTTAACTATACAAAATAGCTACAATGCTCCTTATGTTGTGATCGCAGGACAGGGCACTGAGATGACATTCTCCAACTTCTGAGCACCCTCTGGCCCCCTTCTTGCTCCTCTCTGACTGTACTACATAGCTACTTGCCCAAATCTGCTTGATAGTTAAGAAAAGCTTTCTTAGATAATAATCAAAACTGCATTATGTTTTTTCTCACTTACTTAGTGGCATGAGAATTATGAAATGGTGAGATGGTTGTAACTGAAAATTCTACAGAATCATCATTGTTCCTCATTTCCTAACATCTAATTTATAGACTCAAGACTCATAAAACTAAAATGTATCACCATCTATATTAATAAAAGGGTAATATGCTAATTAGACTGGGAGACCTTCAGGGTGTCCTTCCAGACAAATCCATAGTGGTAGGGCCAAGATAGATGTGGTTAGGAGCAATAAGGCTAGGAGGAGAGGGCAGTTAGGGGTGATTAGGCCAGCACAGGGAGCCAGTAAGGGGTGAGCAGGCTGGCAGGGGTGTTAGTTGGGCGTGAGCAAGCTGACAGGGGGCACAGTTGGGTGCAAGCAGGCTGATAGTGGGACCAACGAAGTGGGCAGTGGGGACAATTGGGGGGCAATCAGGCCAGTGGGGGGAGCTATTGGGGGGCAAGAAGGCCAGCAGAGGAGGCACTTGAGGGTAACCAGGCTGGCAGGGAAGGGCACCAATCTGAGGAGTCTCTCCAAATTCAGGAAGATTGAAATCATATCAAGCATTTTCTCAGACCACAATGGCATAATATTAGAGATAAACTACAATAAAATAATGCAAAAATTCAAACACTTGAATTTGAATAGCATGCTCTCCTATCTAATAAAGAGGGAATATGCTAATTGACCATCACTCCATAAAAAAGATGGCTGTACCCAAAGCTGAGGCCACGTTCCCATAAGGAGCCTTAACAAGCAATCAACAGGGACATTAGGCTATGCCTTCTCACACCCCAGTGGGGCTTGTCAGGGGACTTCAAGCCTCGTTCCCAGTCCTTGCATCAGGCTGGGGTACCACAGGCTGTGACCCCTCCCCAGTGTCATACCAGGGGACCTAGAGGCCATGCCCCCCCACAGCAGGGCATGACAGGGGACTTCAAGGTGTGCTTCCTGTTCTTGTGCTGGCTAGGGGACCTCAGGCTGCTCTTCACACTGGGGAACCTGAGGTCATGTGCCCCCCACCAGGTGGGGCTTGACAGGGGACCTCAGGCCATGCCCCTCTTCCCCAGCACCAGGCCAGGAGACCTGAGGCTACACCCCCTGCCCAGTGGAGCTTGACAAGTGTGGGGCTTGCTGGGTCTAGATGTAGCCCAATTGGGTGGAGGCAAAGGGGGGACGCATCTGGGTCTCACACAATTTTGAGGAGCATCTGGGTGGGTGGGGATTTGACTTTGGGTCCTGTGGTGGTCACCAGATTCTGACAGGAGGACGGTTTTCATATACATTTTATTAATTTTCTTTCATCTCTGACATATCAATTATAGAGAAAAGGAAAATAGCAATATTAAATTATTTCCTCTAATTAATCCCCTTTTAATTTTGTGCATTGCAACACTAGTTAAACAATTATTGGCTTAACAAAGAGATCAAAGAAGAAATTAAAAACATCCTGGAAACTAATGCCAATAAAAAGTGAACAATGAAAGCAGTCATAAGAGAGAAGTTTATAGCTCTGCAGGTCTACCTCAAAAAATAAAAACAAGAAAAATGGGAGCAAACCATCTAACTCTACAACTTAAAAGAATTAGAAATAGAGCAGCAAGAAAAGCCCAGAGTGAGCAGAAAGAAGTAGATAATAAAGATCAGAGCAAAAATAAATAACATAGAGGCAAAAAAAAAATACAAAAGATCAAAGAAACCAAGAGCTGGTTCTTTGAAAGGATAAACAAGATTGGTGAACCTTTGGCCAGGTTCACCAAGAAGCAAAGAGAGAGGACCCAAATAAACAAAATCAGAAATGAAAGAGGTGAAATAATAACAGACCCTACTGAAATACAAAGGTTTGTTAAAAAATACTATAGACAACCTGGAGGAAATGGACATATTCCTAGATAGAAAAATATCATCTTCCAAATCTCAATCAGGAAGAATCTAAAAATCTTAATAGGACTATAGGTATGGAAGAAATTGAGCAGTCATCAAAAATCTTCCAGCAATCAAAAGCTCAAGGCCAGATGGCTTCACAGGGGAGTTTTACCAAACATTCAAGCAAGAGCTAACACCTATCATTCTTAGACTATTCCAAAAAATTCAAGAGGAAGGAACATTTCCAAGCATCACCCTAATACCAAAACTAGATAAAGACAACACAATGAAAGAGAATTACATGAACATAGATGCCAAAATCCTCAATGAAATTCTAGCAAATCGGATCCAGCAGTACATCAGAAAGATCATACACCAGACCAAATAGGATTTATCCTGGAAATGCAAAGATGGTATAATATCTGCAAATCAATAAATATGATATATCACATAAACAAATTGAGAGATAAAAATCACATATTCATATAAATTGATACATAAAAAGCATCTGACAAAATCCATTACCCTTTCTTGATAAAAACTTTCATCAAGGTTGGAATAGAAGGATCATACCTCAACATCATAAAAGCCATATATGACAAACCCACAGCCAACATCATACTCAATGGACAAAGATTAAACCATTTCCCCTAAGAAGAGGAATAAAACAGGGATGCCCACTCTCACCACTCCTATTCAACATAGTACTAGAAGTATTAGCCATTGTAATTAGATGAGAAGAAGAAATAAAAGGCATCCAAATTTGAAAAGAAGAAGTAAAACCTTCCTTATTCACAGAAGACATGATACTGTACATAGAAAATCCTAAAGACTCCATAAAAATATTAGATTTAATAAATAAATTAAGCAATGTAGCAGGATACAAAATTAATGCCAAGAAATTTATAGCATTTCTATACACTAATAATGAACCTACAGAAAGAGAGGCTAAAAAAGCAATCCCACTTAACATTGCACCAAAAGATTAAGATATTTAGAAAAAATTAACTAAAGAGGTAAAAAAACATATACGTGGAAAACTACTGGACACTGAAAAATGAGATAGAGGAAGACATAAACAGATGTAAGAACATAATGAGTTCATGGATTGGTAATTTCAACATCAGTAAAATGTCCATACTACTCAAAGCAATTTATAAATTCAATGCACTCCCCATTAAAATACCAAGAGCATATTTCACAGACCTAGAAAAAAACTCTCCAAAAATTCATCTGGAATAATAAAAATAAAAGACCCCAAATAGCTGCAGCAATCTTGAGAAAGAAGAAAAAGTAGGTGGAATCTCAATACCAGATTTCAAGCTGTATTACAAAGCCTCTGTTCTCAAAACAGCCTAGTCGTGGTGCAAGAACAAACACATAGATCAATGGAATAGGACAGAGAACCCAGAAATTGACCCAAACCACTATGCCCAATTAATATTTGACAAAGGAGGCATGAACATACAATGGAGTAAAGAGAATCTCTTCAATAAATGGGGTTGGAGAAAATTGGATAGATACATGCAAAAACATGAAACTAGACCTCCAACTTTCACCATACACAAAAATAAACTCAAAATGGATAAAGGACTTAAACCATAAGACTGGAAATGATAAAAATATCAGAGGAATTCACAGGCAGCAAAATCTCAGACATATGCCAAAGCAATTATCTTCACCAGTACTGCTCCTAAGAGAAAACAAATGGGACTACATCAAAATGAAAAGCTTTTGCACAGCAAAAGAAACCATCAACGAAACAACAAGAAAGCCCACTGCATGGGAGAACATATTTGCCAATGTTCTCACCATTAAGGCTTTAATGTTCAACATTTACAGGGAACTCATACAACTAAACAAGAGGAAGACAAACAAGTCAATAAAAAATGGGCAGTGGACTTAAATAGATATTTTTTGAAAGAAGGCAGGAGGAAGATCAAGAGACATATGAAAACATGCTCAAAGTCACTATGTATCCAAGACATGCAAATCAAAATGACAATGTGGTAACATCTCACACCTGTCAGAATAACTATCATTAACAAATCAACAAAAAAAATGCTGGCAAGGATGAAGAAGAAAAGGAACCTTCCTGCACTACTGGTGGGAATGTAGCCTGGTCCACTCACTGTGGAGAACAGTATGGAGTTTCCTCAATAAACTACAAATGGAACTCCCATTTAACCCCGTGATCCCATTTCTAGGAATATATATTTTATATTTCTTATTATATATTTCTTATTCTAAGAATAAGAAACTAGAAACAACAATCAGAAAGGATATATGCACTCCTATGTTCATAACGGCATAATTCACTATAGCTAAGATTTGTAACATTTTAAGTGCCCATCCACAGATGAGTGGATTAAAAAACTGTGGTACATCTACACAATGGATATTATGCTGCAGTAAAAAAGAAGGAATTCTTACCATTTGTAATAGCATGGATGGATTTGGAAAACATTATGCTAAGTGAAATAAGCCAATCAGAGAAAAATAAATATCACATGATCTCACTCATTTATGGAATATAATGAACAACATAAACTGATGAACTAAAACTGATTCAGAGTCAGAGAGGTATCCATCAGACCATCAAACCTCAGAGGAAAGGTAGGGGAAGGTATGGGTAAAGGGGAGAGATCAACCAAAGGACTTGTATGCATGTATATAAGCCTAACCAATGGATACAGACAACATGGGGGTTGAGGATAGAAGTGGGGTGTGTGGGCAATAGGAGGATAAGGACACATCTCTAATAGCTTACTCAATAAATAATTTTTGTAAAAAAATTGCAAATTTGGTGTCATATGTGTATCCGTGTGCTTGGGTTTAAGGGCACATGTATGATTGAGTTGATGTTTATTTAATGCAACCAAAGCTCTTTATAATTGCTTTAACTATTTTCTATCTGATGTGTCTTCACACACACTATTTTGAATTAAAGAGATTCTTTGCAAATATATAACAATTAAGAAAATGATAAACAACTACTAAAATACTATTAAGTGCAGAATTATCATATATATTTTATGATTCAGTCCTCATAGGAACCTGAATTTTCAGAATATTCCACAAAATTTAGACTATAATTTCACACCACTTCTATTAAATATTTATTATCATAATAATTCTCTATGAGAAAAAAGTCTTAGTGGCATAAAATAACAGCACCCATTGATCATGGATCTAGGATGATTGGATACGTGAGTCTGCTACTATAGCATTTGCACACATTGGCTAATATAGCAGGCCTCAGGTGAGATGTTGAAGGGAACTTGACTGTAATTAGTGGATTTCATCTTTAGCATATCTTGGGTAACATATCCTTGTCATGGTGACAGCAGAGGGAAAAAAAACACAAGCAAAAATGTGCAAATGCTTTATCAAGTTTATTGAACAATATTTCTAGAATTCCAAATGTTGTAACCAAAATTAGAATCAATATGTGAAAGCCTTGTAAACTTATATAACAAAATATGTAGATCCAGGAAGAGATAATAATTAAAGGTTTTTAAGGAAATTAACTCGGTAAAATATATTTTTCTATATGACTATATCTATAGATAGAAGATAGACAAATGATAGATAGATGATAGATAGGTAGATGATAGAAGATAGATAGGGCCTACAAAAGAGAAATATATGAGCAGTACTTAGGCCCTGGCCTGTGTGTCTCAGTTGGTGGGAGCATCATCCCATACACTAAAAGGTTGCTGGTTTGAGTTCCAATCAGAGCACACACTCAAGCTGTGGTTTCAATCTCCAGTCAGGGCTTGTACATTGATCTCTCTCTCTCTCTCTCTCTCTCTCTCTCTCTCTCTCTCTCCCCCTCCCTCCCTCCCTCCCTCCCTCCCCACCCCACACACATATACTCCTCTAAAATCTATTAAAACATATCCTCTGGTGAGGATTAAAAAAAGAGCAAACACTCAGAGGTAACAAATACCTGTCTTTTGAAAAACTATGTCCTTCACAGTGTAAACATTGGTATTGGAAACATTGTAGATATCTAGTAAATATTGATCCTCTTGGAATTCAGGACATTTTATGAAATTTGCTTAATTCTCAGAAAGTGAAGTCAGATACAACCAGACTTCTGATATTGTTGAATGTGGTGTTAGATTTGGCTGCCTCTGGCACCTATTCTCATTGTTAGCCATTCTAGGACGTGAATTAAATATATATATATATATATATATATATATCTCCAAACTGATCTCTTGTTACATCAGTATCAAATGGACTTAAAAACTTTGCCCGATTTTAATTTAGAGAACTTATTTCAGCAAGTGAGCTCTCACTTCTTTTACCTTCACATCATGTTATTGTTCTGAAGAACTAGATAATTAAAACAGGGCTAGTGTTATTTAGAAATCTACCTATGTAGGGGATCTTAATCTAAGATATTTTATAGCTTTTGATGCATTCTTGTGATAAAGTGAAGCACATCAAGAAGTCTATTTTAGGGTTCTATTTCCCACCATACATTTACGCAAATGGTACAATGAAGGAATAGTATCAGACCATAACATCAGTCCAAAATTATCAAAACAATACTACAGAAAATTTGCCTAATTTTTTTAAACTTTGTTAAATTTGAATAATACAAAAACAATACTGATAACTAATGTTGTTACCAGTGAAAAGAGAAGTTGATAAATTCTATATAATATTTTAGATAACATATCAAAAACATCATGTAATTTGCATTAAGAGTAGTATAAATTCCTTCACAAATGTAGTAACTACATTGAATCAGTATGTGTATTTCAAAGGGATAATTTGAAGATATTTTTAAAAATAAGGAATACTATTATAAATATATCAACACTAACCTATCTGTAGATATTTCCACATGATAAGTGAGAAAAATGAAATTTTACATTTTAGAAAGTTATATATCTCTCAGAAGACATTGATAGATTTTCAAATTGATATAAGCAAATGTGATAGGCTTTCTTAATTAGACTTTAATATCTTAAGCTCCTGTTTCCCATATATGAGCTATATAACTTTGGGTGTGCTGTTAAACTGCCTGAGCTGAAACATAAAAATATAGTTAGTAACCATCTTCATATACTCATAGTGAATATTATACACACACACACACACACATATATATGTATATATGTATATGTATATGTATACACACACACACACACACACACACACACACACACACACACACACAAACATTGAGTGGCCAGATTATTATGATCCCTGAATGCATAATTTTCTGGACACTCAGTATATATCCTATATAATAAAAGGCTAATATGCAAATTGTCCCCTCGACCAGGAGTTCTACCATCAGGCAGGCTGGCCAACCACCCATATCCTCTCCCTCTGGCCAGGCTGGCCAGATCCCACCCATGCATGAATTCATGCATTGGGCCTCTAATACTGAGTGACCAGATTATTATGTGTTCAGAAATAATAATAATCTGGCTACTCAGTGTGTGTGTGTGTGTGTGTGTGTGTGTGTGTATTTACAGAATTTTAAGTTACTTATATATCATATATATATATATATGTGTGTGTTAATTTATCAGTGCTTTGTTTTTGCTTTTGTTTTCTCAGTTATCCTTTGGAGTTAAGTTTTAAGCATGCTGATATTGATGACTTATTTTTGTTGTTGTTGGAAGATGGTTTGCTTTGCTTTGTTTTTGTAGTGATGGGCCATTGATAGCTACTAATATTAATTTAAAATGGTTTTGTTAAAATACTTGCTGTTACTGAAAGTAAGAATTGAGAAGTTTTGAGAGAGAAAAGAAATAGTACTCAAAAATATTAAAGAAACAGTTAACTGATTATGATAATTCTAAATTAGAATTTTTCTTGGAAAAATTATCCTGTAGTACATAGTATATACTCCGTAGTTTTTTTTCTCATTTCCTTCAGTTCATTCTACATACAGAGGTAACATTATGTTGAAATATTCTGAAACTTTTAACTCTGAACTTAGAAAGTAATTTTTCTGTTAAGTAGTCTATTCTGTGGCATAAAGACTGCAAATGAATAAGAACTAATTACTGAAAAAAGGCTAAGATTACATATTAATAAATAAAATGTAGTTTTTATATGCATTTCAAAATATAAATGTGATATGTGCATTTGTACTGAATTTTATAGAGTATAAAATTGCAATTTTTACATATTTAATGTCTAATAATTTTAGTTAGTTATTGCACTAACTTTTAATTCACCTTATGTTAAATATTTTTATTAATTCTGTAAAATTTTTAATTTTGTCATGATTTGTCCTCCCTCTACTATTCCAATCTACAATTTTCAGTAATGACAAAAATACAATTATATATTATGACTTTATGTTACCAATTTAGTAAGGATATACTTAAGTCTACTACTTTCTGATAAGTTATGTTATATTTATCTTGTAATTTATTCTATATAACAAATACATTAACAGTTTGTAAGTTTTCCAATGGCCAATTAAAAAATTATCCTTACTTTTGGAAATCTGCTCAATAATCATTAAGGGCCAATTTTTGTGAGTAGCATCAGATAGAGGTCCAATTTCAAATTTCTTCATGTACTTATCAACTTTTCTTTCCTAACACAACACATTAAAGAGACTATCCTTTTCCCAATGAGTATTTTTATATATGTTGTCAAATATTGGTTGACAACAAGTGTGAGGGTTTATTTTTGGGATTGAGTCTGTTCCCACGGTCTATGTGTCAATTTTGATGCTGTACCATATTATTTTGATAACTACAACTTTATGGTATAGTTTGAAATTAGAAAGTGTGATGCCTCCTACTTTGTTCTTGTATCTCAGTATTGCTTTGGTTATTTAGGGAACTGTTAATGTAAATAAAATATCTTTGTAATAATACCAACAGAGAAGATTTCTGTTTGAAGTAATATTCTCTTAATTTTTTATGAGTCGTGTAAAATATAATACTGATAGACCTTAAAATTGAATAATTTTATCAAGTTTATCTTTATTATATCTCCTTTGGCTTCTGAAATAACTAAACTCATAAAACAAATTAGTGTATTTTTCTGGGTATAAATTTGCACATTTGTACAAATTAGTGTATTTTTCTGGGTATAAAGGTTTTATAAGGTTAGATATTTTGAAAAATGTCAAAACAATTAATTCAGGTTCCCTGTTGTTAGGTTTAAAAATTTTAATTATAGGGGACTGGAAACTTACACATCATAAGTTAAATAATGGAGAGAGTGGGAAAATAGAATACATTCAATATAATTATCAAATAATTGCAACCATCCATAAGGTAACATGATAATCATGAACTGAAAACCATAGTGTCAACAATATATATATTTTTTGAATCCTGAAGTTGAACTATGTATCATGGGTGATTTTAAAATATTAAGATGGACAAACAAGAATGAATAAAACAAATGGATGGAAATACTTATGAAACATTCAAGAGACAATTAATAGATAATATTGGTAGGGGTAGTAAAGGGTTAATGTAGGAAACAATACATATATGTTATTTACTGGCCAGCATTCTTACTTGATAAAAAATTTCAATTTTCTTTAAAAAATTACTTCTGCCTAATTCTCAGCCATGAAACTTAAATGGAATTTATTCTATTCCTGGTTATAGCAACCAATATCACCAGGATTGGAATAAGACAATAAGAACAGCCTGTCTTTGGTTATGGTGAAGATTTGTTCATGAGTGAATATATGCCATAAGCTGATTCAAGAAAGCGAATGTCTGAAAATTTTCAGAGACTGCTTAGACACAATTCTGTTTTCCCTGAAAGAAATACCAACAACAAAGTAAGTAAGGATAGTAGCTGTTGGTAGTATTTCGGTACTGGTATACTAAACCAATAGGAATGACAAATGATACAAAATTGGCTGTTGATTGACTATTACATCAAATTGTAATTAAACTAGATATTCCTCTATGATTTAGTGTAACATGTGCCAATAAAGTTCCTTTTTTAATTTAAGCTAGTTTATATTGATTAATTTACCATGAATAATTAACACGAGGGGTCTGGAGCATGAAATTTGTGCATGGGAGGAAGGGGTCCCTCAGTACAGCCTGCACACTCTCCAATCAAGAATGCCTTGGTGGATTTCAAACATCCGGTTTAGGCCCAATTCCTGTGAGCAGTCTGATATCCCTCTTGCAATCTGGGACCACTGGCTTCTAACCGCTCATCTTTCTGCTTGCCTGATCACCCCTAACTGCCCTCCCCTGTCAGGCTGATCTTGCCCCCAAATGCCCTCCCTGCCAGCCTGATCTCGCCCCCAACTGCCTCTGCCTTTCTGATCACCTCTAACTGCCCTCCCCAGCTGGCCTGATCTCACCCCCAATTGCCCTCTGCTGCTGGCCTGAGGTTGCCCCTAACTACCCTCCCCTGCTGGGCTGATCTAACTCCCAACTGCCCTTCCCTGCCGGCCCAATTGCACCTAACTGCTTCTGCCTCAGCCCCGACCACCATGGTTTTGTCTGGAAGGAAGTTGGACATCCAGAAGATGGCCGGTTGACCTGGTCTAATTAGCATATTATCCTTTTAGTAGTATAGATAGATTATATTGGATAGGATTGCTTAAATGGGGGTAGGGAGATTTTTTTCAGTAGGAGGAGATGCTCTTGGCAGACAAAAATACATAATCCCATATCTGGACTGATAACCAGCCATATGCAATATACTACCAAACCAGTCATGAAAAAATTGCACCACTTTCTTTTTTAATATATTTTATTGATTTATTACCGAGAGGAAGGGAGAGAGATAGAAAGTCAGAAACATCGATGAGAGAGAGACACCGATCAGCCGCCTCCTGCACGCCCCACTGTGGAGATGTGCCCGCAAGCAAGGTACATGCCCCCAACCAGAATTGAACCCGGGACCTTTCAGTCTGCAAGCCAATGCTCTATCCACTGAGCCAAACTGGTCTCGGCTGCACCACTTTCTTACAACTTACACCAAACATCTGTTGCTCTTAAAACTCCTCCTCACCCTCCACCTTAGGTTTTGCCTTCGCAGTTCACCCAGATTACATTCCGATTGGTCAGTTTCTGTGCCAGTCAGCATCAAAAGCTATGCCTCCTAGGCAGCCATATGCTGCTGGGACTTCACTCAGATTTGGTTCTAATTGGTCGGTTTCTATGCCAGTCAGTATTTCCAGGCCTATGTTTGGGCCTGACCAAAGAGTCAGGGCTGCCGAAACCGGTTTGGCTCAGTGGAGAGAACATTGGCCTGCGGACTGAAAGGTCCCAGGTTCGATTCCGGTCAAGGGCACGTACATTGGTTGTGGGTACATCCCCAGTAGGGGGCATGTAGGAGGCAGCTGATCGATGTCTCTCTCTCATCAATGTTTCCAACTTTCTATCCCTCTTCCTTCCTCTCTGTGAAAAATCAATAAAAATAGTAAAAAAAAAAAAAGTCAGGGCCGATCAGTAGCCCCCAAGAAGACTCTGAGAGAAACAGAGGTGTGGCTGCTGGCAAAACTGGGAGAGAAAGAGAGAGGCAAAGGGTGATCAATAGCTGCCACAGAGGCTAGGGATCAGACCCTGCCTCTCTTTCTGCAGGTCTCTCTGCATCCCCCATGGCAATCCAGCACTGATTTCCGCTGTTCAGTGGAGCCTTGGTAGTTATGGATCCTTGTTCTTTATTATACAGATGAAACTAGAATTTATATTGGTAAAAAAGATTTGAGACAAGACTCTTCTAAAATTAAAATGCCTACAAAAGTTATAATATAAACAATAAAAATATTGAAGCAGTATGAACAAAATACATATAAAATTATACAGTGGTTTGCATAATTTGTCTAACAGCATTTTGTTAATGAATTACATAGGAAATAAGTTAGTAACAAAAAGCAAATTATTCACATATGAAAGTATGGAATATTGAGATAAAATGATGGTTGGAAGGAAAGGAATTCATATCAGATTCAATTGGAAATATGCTAGAAATATATACTGAGGTATATAAGAGAGATTAAAATTGTATAAATTAAACTATTTGGGTTTGTTGAATTATTATTGCTTATTTGTCCTGAGGGACTTGTCAATTGCAAGAGCATTTTCATTATTACAGTGGGCAAGTGGAACAGAGGCATCTGTGAATTTGAGAATCACACGCAGATGATCTTCTGTCACCAGCCCCTCCCGAAACTGCTCAGGTGGAGAAGATCAATGCCACCCATTGTCCTATCTATAAGTCTGGCTTCAGTTGTGGAAGGTCCCTGTGCTAACAGAACAAAGTCTTACTCCTGAGCCTACCTGGTTCATTTTAAAGGTTCTCCCAAGCCCTGATTAAGCCTGGCTGCATCTCACTGCTTATGCCCTGGCTTGTGTGATCCTTCCCTCAACCATCTTTTGGTACGTTTTCTTAAAATAAAAAAAATACTTTTCTCAAAAAAACATATATATGTATATCTATATATATATATATATATATATATACACACACACAGTATTCTTTGATTTTGGCAAATTTAGGAATTTATCATGGCTGTCTTTTAAGCACATTTTCTCCCTTTTTCCAGCTTTATTAAAAAATAGCTTAATGTGAAGTTGTATAAGTGTAAAGTGTATAACATGTTGATGTAATGCACTTATATGTTGCAAAATGATTACCATACTAGTGTAATCACCTCATAATTGTTAGCAACTTATAAGCATATAATGAAGTATTATTACCTATCATCTAATGAACTTATTCATCTTAAATGCTGGAAGTCTGTGCCTTCTAACCAATATCTCCTCTTCCTCTCACCCCCAGCCCTTGACAACTACCACTCTACTTTTTCTTTTATGAGTTTGACTTCTCCAAATCCCACATATTTGTGACATCATACAGAATTTGCCTTTATCCCTGTAACTTATTTCACTTAACATAATGCCTTCAAGTTTCATCCAAGTTTTCAAAATTGGCAGGATTCCCTTCTTTATAACAGCAGAATAATATTCCAGTGTATAATCATAAACCCATATATAGCACATGGGTTTCATGTGAAATACAGTCTATCAATCAGATGAATTTGCTGTTTCAATATCTGCTCATGCTGAAGGGTCACATTAATGCATTTTAGTAACTAATTTTTTTTTTCTAGCTAGATATATTACTGGAAATTCTATATGGAAGAGAAAAAGCATTACCATAGGACTGACTGATGCTTTTCAAATACAAATGTATGTGGTTTGGGCTGCATGGTAAGTGATGTAAATGAAGAACAAACACAGGTCCTGTATTGCTATAAATAGATGATTTTGGAAAACCTACATAATCACAGAAGTTGACTGCTTCTTTATATCATAGGGCATGAAAAAATACCATTTAATTTATTCACTCTTTGTTGCTGTTGGTGGTGATAGTTTTAATCTTTCTACTTCCATTTAGTAATGAAAAATTGAAGGACGGCTCTCCAGTGATCCCATGTCTGATGAGACTGGAAATAAAAAAAGTCAGATGCAAAGATAGATAAAAACAGACATAAAGTAAAAAAGAGCATATACAAAAATGCCTAGAGACTTGGAAAACTAATAGTGTAGTTGTAAAATTTTATGAAGTATATTTAACTATTTTAATGTATATCATATAGCATCAATGATAATGTGTGCTTATGATGAAGTAAATCACTTTTATGAAAAGGAAGATGAAAGTGAATCTAGGCATATTTTATTTTTAATATGTCCACCTTTATGCAATAAAATTGTCTCTAAATATTAAAACAATTAGATGTGTGTATATTAATAAAAGTATCAATATATTTATTGTTCAAATATTGGTAATATTTATAATCATAAAATAATATTTAATAAATTATTAAGTAAAAAAAAGATAGTGACTCCAATGAAATTCAACAGATTTTATTCAACAGATTATTACAAAGATCAGCACATTAACATAGTATATAGTGGATGCTGAGAAAAAAGAGTAGTGATTAAAGCTAATAACAGTAATGGTACTTGATCAAAAGAGTAAAGTATTATTATAAATTTAAATAGTAAAGCCCTATCATTACCATCAACAGTAAGTACTGGAGAAGGTTCTAACACTGAGCGAGATGGTGCAGGGCAAGGTACATCAAGTAAGTCAAAATCTAGAAAGATAACTGGATAAGACTTGAATGTGCCAAAAGCTAGAAAGATGAATAAACTGGACCTGAGGGTGCCAAAATCTAACAACATAATTGGACAGGAAAATAAGCCCAACCCTCCCTAGCCATATAAGAATTGTGAACTTGAGAAGGAAAGAAAAATAATATTTGAGATGGGAGTCCATCATTTTCACAGATCATAGCACCTAAATAAACTTATTTCCTTTTGCAACACCACCTATCTTGTGAATTTGGTTTTCATTGTGGCAGGCAGAAGAACTTGTGTTCTCAGTTATACTATGTAGTGCCAGAAAGTCCTTGCTTGGTAATTTGGAGGCTTGAACACTTGGATTTCTGTCACTCATTAACCATAGCATTTTGGATGAGTAACAAAAAAGAGAGAAATTTCCTCATCTTCAATATGAAGTGATTGAATACTATGATTATTTAGATCCATTTATAATAATAAAAACCTAAAAGACCATCACAACCAAATGAACAAACAGGCTACATGGGCTGACTAGGCCGGCAGGAGGGTTAATGAGGGGTGACCAAATGACTTAGCAGCAGTCTGTGTGGAGCGACCAGGACAGCAGAGGGGTGTACTAGGGGGTGACCAGGCTGGCATGTGGGGCAGTTGAGGACAACCAGGCCGGCAGGGGAGGCAGTAAGGGGTGTCCAGGCCATCAGAGAGTTGGGGGGGGGTGCGGGTGACTAGGCCAGCAAGGGGGGGCAGTTTGGGGTGAGCAGACCAGCAGGGGGGGCAGTTATGGGCAATCAGGCAGGCACGTAGGTGAGCAGTTAAGAATCAATGGTCTCAGATTGTGAGAGAGATGTCCAACTGCTGCTTTAGGCCCAATCACTGCCACCCCCTGCTGGCCTGCTCACCTGCAACTTCCCCTCCTGCAGGCTTGGTCACCCCATGCAGCCTGCTGCTCAATCGTGTGGTCACTCCTCACTAACCCCCCTGCCAGTCTAGTCACCCCATACAGCCTGTTCAGTCATCTGTTTGGTTGAGATGGTCACTTAGGCTTTTATGTATGTATATGTATTATACCTGTAATCCTTTCCCCAAACATGCTAATACACATAGTGTCTGAGTGTCACAGGTTAGCTTCCCCAGAAAGCTTAGGTTGATCTGTAGTTTAATGCTTTTGGGAATAATATTTATGAGAGCATAACAAGACTGAGCAGAGATTATGATTTATAGTACAAAAACAAGACATCAATGAACCCCACAGGGAGTGCCAAAACTGGGGTGATTCTTCAAAGTGTTCCTAACTTGAAGGAAGGAAACTGAAGCTATATAGTTTATATCTAGAAGTAAATTAACATAGACATCCAAAGCAGAAGTCATATTTTTAAGAAGAGTAAACTCCAATTGCTGAAGAGTATTGTCAGATGAGAAACTTTTCAACAGTATGGATGAGTTCTTCAGTCTGAAGAAGGGATTTGCATGATGCAGCACCTAGCTCCTTGAATGTTCAGAGTGTGAACAATAATAACCAGGTTGTTAAAAGCCCTTTCAACAAAATAAAGAGTCTATCACTGAAGTATGATATGATAAGTTAATTTCCATCTTTTTCTTGGTTATGGTATACACTCCTCAGAATTTATAAAGTCTATTAGAACACTCCAGTGCCCTAGGGACATTCCTCTATTCCTTTGAGGAAACAGTTTTCACAGACCCAACACATCTTTTCATTAAAAAAAATAATAATAATTTAATTCCTTTTTATTATTATGGAATGAAATTCATAGGTAATAAAGCCTATCTATAAATAAAATTTTAAAAGATTAATAATACTAGAGCTATATTATAACAAGAAATAAGAAATTCATTTATAAAAAAATTTTTGCACAGGTAGGGACCCTAGGTCTGACTTGCAATCAGGACCAACCTGTGGAGCTACCAGTGGGGCCATGGATGGGGGGTTGCTGGCACCTGCCTTGGCTGGCCTGGACCTGCAAGCTAGGGGCAGCTCCTGTGTTGAGTATCTTCCCCTGGTGGTCAGTGCATGTAATAGTGACTGGCCCTTCCACTATTCTGTCAATTTGCATATTAGGCTTTTATTATATGTTATAACATCCATTTAAGAAAAGTAAACTCACTCTCGCAATCTAAACTGCTGGTATCTCTACTGTGCACAAATTTCATGCACCAAGCCTCTAGTATATATAAGTATATTTCTTCACTATTGAAATCCACAGATAGATATTGATAGATGGGAAAAGATGGAGGATGAAAGAGTCATGTTTCTGTGTTACAGTGTCTAATTAAGTCTCCCCACCCTAACTCTGAGATATTATTGGGATATCTCATAGGTGAGGTGAATATACAATTTGTCATCTCACTAGAGGCCCAGTGCACACATTTGTGCAAGGGTAGGGTCCCTCTGCCTGGCCGGCGATCAGGGCCTATCAGGAAGGTCAGCTAGCTTGGGGGAGGGACCATGAGAAGTTGACCAGCCATGGGAGGTTGGCTGAGGGAGCACACTGACCACTAGGAAGCAGTTCCTGTGTTGAGTGTCTTCCTCTCCTGGTTAGTGTGTGTCATAGCAACCAGTCGACTAGTCATTCAATCGTTTGGTCATTCAGTTGCTTAGGATTTTATATATACAGATATGGAATACTTTGGAAAGAAAAGAGATGCCATCAATCACTACATTAGAAAAGTGGAAATAACCTAAGAAGTCTCCATGCAAATTAAAACTCATAGACACGTTAATAATGTCTTACTACCTGACTCCATTGGTGGGCATGATTAAAGCAATCTTGACATATTTGACACTCTTCTGTTGTTTTCTTTTTAGCTAGTGAAATAGATTTATTTTCTTTATATGTTTTTTAGTATAATTTTGATTTACAACTATCATTTTTATATATAATAATATATTCATTTAACCCATAATTCAGTAACTTTAAAAAATTGAGTCTTTAGTGCTTTACTCATTTAACTAAACATAGGAATGTTTTATTGTTCACCTTCATACATAAAACTATATAAAACACTACCTTCAACATTTGAATCTTGTATTATATTTAATTTTTGAGACTCAAGCATTAGGTAAAGAATGATCTTAGTTCACTCATTGTTTTTACAAAGAAAACATAGTTAATAATAGTGTTATCTGTAATTAAAACACTGAAAGTGTTTGAGTCATATTGGCTTGTGTTAATATTGCTGTCCCTCAACTATCTTCCTAGCTGCACACCTTGACCAAATTGTTTATTCTCAATTAATTTGAATTTTTTCATCTGGAAAATGGGGATCATAACCTCTACCTTTTAAGATTGTTTAAAAGAATATTAAGGTACTTGTCTAGAAATGATTGCTTTAAATTTGTAATGCCTTTGTTCTTTATATTTGAAACTATTAAATGAGGTAAATGAGGTTTGTAAAATAATAGTCTTATAGATTTGATGAAATCTTTTCATGCTACACATACTTGCTATATCATTATATCTTCTCCCATAAATTCAGCTACTATTTCTATGCTAATAGCTCCAAAATATTAGTCTTCAGCAAATTCCAGGGCCATATATCCAACCTCATAGTCTACAGTTCTGGATATTGTACAGACACCTTAAATTCAACATTTGAGGTGTCTGTACAATATCTGAACTCACATTTTCCCTCTCAAAACTACCTTTATACTGCATCTAAATGCTTGTGTGGCCCAGACAAGAAATCTGTAAGACATTATTCATTCTCCTTTCACTTTAGTGCTCTACATCTAGTTGGCAAATGAAGCCAGTTAACTGACATGTCTATAATAAATGAAAGTCTGTTCCTTTCTTTCTATTATCCATAAAAACTATCTCATCATTGTTTGTACATGATCAATTTTTTTCTATGTTCCAGACTCAAAAGTGACCACACTATTTCCAATCATATACTCTAAGTTCCTTTGATTTCTTTGTAATTGGAATGAAGTAACTGCTAATATGTCCCTCTGATTTCTTAACCACATACCTTCTGCAAAATATTCAGACTTTCTTCCATGACATATAGACTCTATATTTGATTTGTTCTTTATTGTCATTTGCTAACCCCAGCCCTTCATTCTTCTGTCTACTCTGAACAAGTTCCATTGTGAAATTTTATGTTTTAACTTTAAAAAATGAGTAGTTTAATTCCTTGCCCCCACACCATCATTTTTGTGTTTTATTTATTTATTTATTTATTTATTTATTTATTTATT
>JAAGEH010000286.1:35047903-35065716 GCA_011751065.1 Lasiurus cinereus | reverse complement strand
CCTACCCCCCAGTACATGCCCTCACCTGCCCCACCTCCCAGTGTCTTGTATCTATTGGTCATGCTTATATACGTGCATACCAATCCTTCGGTTGATCACTTACAGGAAGCCACCCCCACCCCCCCAACCTCCTCTGACTTCCTGCTGTAGTATGACAGTCTGTTCACTTTTTTCTTTGTCTCTGTATCTGTTTTTTCCCCCTGATTCTTTTCTTTAAAAACATCTTGCATCTGCAGTCTAAAAATAAATTTATAAGAACAAAAATGTTTGAGACCCAACTTCAATGTTCATCTTTAACTTATTTCTTCAAAACTCAACTGCTGATTCACCTTCTCAATAAAATACAAATGCCCAGTGAAATTTAGACTTCAGGTAAACAATTAATATTTTAGTATAAGTATTTCCCATACAATATTTGAAGTATATTTCTATTAAATATTATTCTGCATGATGTTGAATACATTTAAATGCCTCTACCTGCCAATAAGCTATCTAAAGAAAGCACCTTAAATTGTGAAATTCCTATGGATCTATTTTGAAATTTCCTAAATGAAGAGAAAAATTTCATCTGGTAAAGCTGGATTGATTGGTGCAATTTTACTATTCTATGTTGGTACGTAATTATTTTCTTATAATACATGTTTTAGTTTGTTTGATTTTTTATAGTCTATTTAATTTTTTCCTGTAAGACCACTGAAACTGTTATATAACTTAAACATTAAGGATGATTTACTATTAGATATTTTTTCAAGGTTTGTAAAAAAAAGTATAAATGAATTTATAGAACCTATTAAGGTCTCTGAGAATATAATACAAATGTCAAAATATAATAAATTTATGTAGAAATAAGTACACTTTACTGTTACTAATGTGTTGTGATTTTTTTGTGTGTGAATAAAATACTGTGGGCAAATATGATTAAATGGAGGAATTGAGTTTATTAATACCTGTAAAGATAATAAAATTTAGTTTCAGAATATATTTATAGGTGACAGCTCTAAACTAATAGAGCTGAATATTTGCCACCAAATACTATTGGACTTGATTGATTGAGGGTGTTTGTAGCCTTAGAGTAACTAATTCATAGTGGAAAGCTATTGAAAATTGATAGCATTGGAGCCAAATAAAGTCTTAGACCATTTGAAGACTGAATGCATGCTCAAAATTTTTTGATAGTTTATCATTGATGAATGTGTATTCTCCTGTTTTACTTTCAGTTTTTCTTTTTATAAAATTTAAATTTATAAATGCTCATATTTTATACCACTAACAATATGAATTTATAGAAAAGCTTTAAAGATAATGATTTATGTTATTCTTAGCATATTTTATACCAGTTTAGAAATATAGGTTTCACTAGTAAACTAGCTTTCAATATAATTAATTTGGTTCACATATTTAAAAAGAAATAATTCAATAAGAATTAATACTAATGCATATCAATGGTATTTTATGTTCTTAATTTAGAAATTTTATTAAATTCAAAAATACTACAATATTTCATACCTCTTTTTTCAAGGGCCTTTTATTATAAAATTATAATTATAATAAAATTTTAGTTAAAATAATGTCAACTATATTTTAAATGGGCTGTCTGATGACTTTCGACAAATGGGATAATCCATATTCCCATCAATATGTAAATATTTCAATCAGCACCAACATTTTTCCTCAGGTCCTTTGCCAATTAATTTCTTACTCTTTGAGGACAACTGCAGTTCTGATTTCCTTTTTTTCTGTTTTATATTTCAAGAAAAATGATTTTAAGTATAATAATGTTACATTCAATAAGCATTAATATTTTAAGAGAAAATATTTTAAATATGTTACATGAAATAAACACTAACATTTCAAGGAAATGATTTTAAATATATTTCAAGAAATATATATTAATATTTCAAGAAAAATATTTTAAATATAATATTACCGAACTGTACTAACATAGTATAATATCACAAAAGTTATAGGAAATATTAAAAATCTGAAAATAAAAGGATTACTTCTATTATATTCTAAAATATTTTTTTCTCTGGCTCTATTTTGGTTCATCAGTTTATGTTGTTCATTATATTCCATAAATGAATGAGATCATGTGATATTTATCTTCCTCTGACTGGCTTATTTACCTTGGAATAATGCTTGTCCAGGTTCATCCATGCTCTTGTAAATAGTAAGAGTTCCTTCTTTTTTACAGCATTGTAGTATTCTATTGTACAGACATGCCACATATTTTAATCCCTCATCTGCTGATGGACACTTAGGTTGTTTCCAAATCTTAGCTATTGTAAATTGTGCTGCTATGAACATGCAAGTGCATAAATCCTTTCTAACTGCTGTTTCTACTTTCTTGGGATATATTCCCAGAAGTGCTACAATAAACATAGGGGTGCAGATGCCTTTTCTAGTTGGTGTTTCTGGTTTCTTGGGATATATTCACAGAAGTGGGATTACTGGGTTGAATTGGGAGTTCCATTTTTAGTTTCTTGAAGAATTTCCATCCTGTCTTTCACAGTGGCTGAATCAGTATGCATTCCCACCAGCAGTGCAAGAGGGTTCCTTTTACTCCATATCCTCACCAGCACTTGTCATTTGTTAATTTCCATATATATATATATAATTAATTTTTTACAAAGAGGAAGGGAGAGGGATAGAGAGTTAGAAACATCGATGAGAGAGAGACATCAATCAGCCACCTCCTGCACGACCCCTAATCGGGATGTGTCCGCCACCAAGGTATATGCCCTTGACCGGAATCAAACCCAGGACCCTTCAGTCCACAGGCCGATGCTCTATCCACTGAGCCAAACCGGTTTTGGCATTTGTTAATTTCTTAATAATAGCCATTCTGACAGGTGTGAGATGGTACCTCATTGTCATTTTGATTTACATTTCTTGGATGATTAGTGATTTTGTCTTCATGTCTCTTAGCCTTCTATATGTCCTCTTTCGAAAAGTGTCTATTTAGGTCCTTTGCTCATTTTTGTTTTTATTGGATTGTTTATCTTCCTTATTGTTTAATTGTATGAGTTCCCTGTAAATGTTAGAGATTAAATCCTTACCTGAGAGAGCATTGGAAAATATGTTCTCCCAAGTAATGAGCTTTCTTGTTTTATTTATGGTTTCTTTTGCTGTGCAGAAACTTTATATTTTGATGTAGTCCCATTTGTTTATTTTCTCCTTAGTTTCCTTTGCCCTAGGACAGTGGTTGGCAAACTCGTTAGTCAACAGAGACAAATATCAGATGAGATCAGGCGCGTTCAGGGTGGTATGGCTATAGAACAGAGACAAATATCAACAGTACAATGATTGAAGTTTCTTTTGAGAACCAAATTTTTTAATGGTGTTAGAAGAACTTAAACTTCTTCTAACGCCATTTCTTAAAAATAGACTCACCCAGGCCATGGTATTTTGTGGAAGAGCCACACCCAAGGAACCAAAGAACCACATATGGCTCGTGAGCCGTAGTTTGCTGACCACGGCCGGAGGAGTTGTGACAGTAAACATATTACTATGACATACTAGTATGTCAGATATTTTGCTATGTATTGATTATTCTAAGATATTTATGGTTTCCATCTTCTATTTAAGACCTTTTTCCATTTTGAGTTTATTTTTGTGTATAATGTAAATTGGTGATCTGGTTTTATTGTTTGGCATGTATCTGACCAGTTTTCCCCACACTATTTATTGAAGAGACTTGTTTAAACTCCATTGTACTATCTTGCCTCCTTTGTCAAATATTAATTGAGCATAATGGCTAAGGTCGACTTCTGGGTTCTCTGTTCTGTTCCATTGGTCTATATGTCTGTTCTGCCAGTACTGGGCAGTTTTGAAAACAGTGGCTATATACTATAGCTTAATATCTGGACTTGTGATCCCTCCAACTTTGTTCTTCTTTCTCAGGATTGTTGCAAGTATTCAAGATATTTTATATTCCATAAGAATTTTTGGATAGTTTGTTCTAAGGCTGTGAAATATTCCATTGGTATTTTAATGTGGATTGCATTGAATCTTTAGATTGCTTTGGGTAGTATGGATATTTTAATGAGTTTGATTCTACTAATTCATGAACACATTATATTCTTCCATTTGTTTATGTCTTTCTCTATTTCTTTTTTCAACATCCTGCAGTTTTTCAAGTACACATCTTTTACTTCTTTAGTTAAGTTTATTCCTAGTTAACTTAATTTTTTTGTTGTTGCAATGGTAAATGGGATTTTTTTTTAGTTTCAATATTTATGTATAAAAAAGCCATAGATTCCTGAGTATTAATTTTGTATCTTGCTATTTTGCTGAACTCATTTATTAAGTCTAGTAATTTTTGATGGAATTTTAAAGGTTTTCTATGTACAATATCATGTCATTTGCAAATAATGACAATTTTACTTCTTTTCCCATTTGAATGTCTTTGATTTCTTCTTCTTGTTTGATCTCTATGACTAGCACTTCCAGTACTATGTCAAACAGGAGTGGTGAAAGTTGGCATTCCTCTCTTGTTCCTTTTCTTAGAGGAAATGGTTTTAGTTTTCACCCATTGAGTATGATGTTGACTGTAGGTATGTCATATATGGCATTTAGCATGTTGAACTATGCTCCTTCTATTCTCACTTGGCTGAGAGTTTTTTATTAAAAATGGGTGTTTGCCGAAACCGGTTTGGCTCAGTGAATAGAGCATTGGCCTGTGGACTGAAAGGTCCCAGGTTCGATTCCAGTCAAGGGCATGTACCTTGGTTGCAGGCACATCCCCAGTAGGGGGCATGCAGGAGGTGGCTGATCGATGTCTCTCTCTCATCAATGTTTCTAACTCTCTATCCCTCTCCTTTCCTCTCTGTAAAAAATCAATAAAATATATATTTTTAAAAAATGGGTGTTCTTTTCGCCTAATGTTTTTTCTGTGTCTATCGGTATGATCATATGACTTTTGTCTTTCAATTTGTTTATGTGATGTATCATAATTATTGATTTGTGAATATTGTACCAGTATTGCATCCCTGGAAATAATCCAACTTGGTCATAGTGTATGATCTTTTTTAATATATTGCTGGATGTAATTTGCTAGAATTTTGTTTAGGATTTTAGCATCTATGTTCATCAGGGATATTGGCCTGCAATTCTCTTTCTTTGTAGTGTCTTTATCTGGTTTTGGAATTAGGATGATGCTGGCCTCATCAAAAGAGTTTGGTAGTTTCCTTCCTCTTGGATTTTTTGAAATATTTTGAGAAGTATATGTATTAGTTCTTCTTTGAATGTTTGGTAGAACTCCCCTGTGAAGCCATCTGGACTTGTGCTTTTGTTTGGGAGGGGATTTTTGGTTACTGCTTCTATTTCATCAGTTGTTATTGGCTTATTCAGATATTTTTATTCTTCCTGATTCAGTTTTGGGAGTTTTTTTTATTTTTCTAGGAATTTGTCTATTCCATCCATATTGTCCAGCTTGTTGGACAATCGTTGCTCATAGTATTTTCTTTCAATCGTTTTTATTTCTGTGGTGTCAGTGGTTACTCCTCCACTTTCATTTCTAATTTTATTTATTTGAGTTGTCTCTCTTTGTTTATTGTGAGCCTGGCTAATGGTTTATCAATTTTGTTTATCCTTTCAAAGAACCAGTTCTTGATTTCATTGATTTTTTTTTTGTCTCTGTTATTTATTTGTGCTCTAGTCTTTATTATTTCCTTCTTTCTACTTCCTCTGGGATTTTCCTATTGCTTATTTTCTTTAAGTTATATGGTTAATAGTTTATTGCTGATATTCCTTGTTTTTTGAGGTATGCCTGTAATGCTATGAATTTCCCTATCAGGACTTATGTTTCTGGGTCCCAGAGAGTTTGGGTCATTGTGTTTTCATTTTCATTTGTTTCCAGAAAGTTTTTTTATTTCTTCCTTGATCTCATTTGTAACCCATTCACTGTTTAATAACATGCTATTTAGCCTCCATGTATTTGAATGTTTTGGTGTGTTTTTACTGTAGTTATTTGCTAATTTCATTCCATTGTGATCTGTGAAGATTCTAGTTATGATTTCAATCTTCTTGAACTTTTAGAGACTTGTTTTGTGTCCTGACATGTGGTCTCTCTTTGTGAATGATTCATGTGCACTTGAGAAGAATGTATATTTTGCTGCTTTGGAGTGTAATGTTCTGTAAGTGTTAATTAAATCCAGTGTGTCCTTTAGAGTCTTTGTTTCCTTGTTAACTTTTTGTCTGGAAAATCTATCCAGTGAAGTCAGAGGGGTGTTAAAGTCCCCTACTAAGACTGTATTGTTGTTGATCTCTTCATTGAAGTCCCCTAGAATCTTTTTATGTATTTAGGTGCTTCTATTTTGAGTGAATATATGCTTACCACATTTATATCCTCTTGTTGTATGGATCCCTTTAGTATTATGTAGTGACCTTTATTGTCTCTTATGATGGCCTTCATTTCAAAGTCTATTTTGATGGATATGAGTATTGCTACCCTAGCTTTATTTTCTTTCCCATTTGCATGGAATATTTTTTCCCAACTCTTCACTCTCATTCTGTTGTGTCATGTTTTTTGTATCCATTCTTCTACCCTAAGTCTTTTGGTTGGAACATTTAGTCCATTTACTTTTAGGATTATTATTGATAGGTACTTATTTATTGCCATTAAATTTCTGTATGGCTAGGATTCTCTATCTGTTTCTTTTTGTCATTACATCAATCCCTTTAACATTTCTGGAAATGCTGGCTTGGTGGTGATACACTCCTTTAGCCTTTTTTTTAAATATATTTTATTGATTTTTCACAGAGAAGAAGGGAAAGGGACAGAAAGCCAGAAACATTGATGAGAGAGAGCCATTGATCAGCCGCCTCCTGCAAACCCCCTACTGGGGATGTGTCCGCAACCAATGTACATGCCCCCTACTGGAATTGAACCCATGACCCCTCAGTCCCCAGCCCGATGCTCTATCCACCGAGCCAAACCGGTTTCAGCTAGCCTTTTTTTTTTTGTGTCTGGTAAGCTCCTTATTTGACCATCTATTCTGGAAAAATAGCCTTGTTGAATATAGTATTCTTGGCCTCAGATCCTTGCTTTCCATTATCTTGAATACTTCATGTCATTCCTTTCTGGCCTGTAGAGTTTCTGATAAGAAATAAAGTGTCAGGGAACTGCTTTGCAAGTAACAATTTTATTTTTTCTTGCTGCATTTAAAATTCCCTTTTTGTATTTAATTTTTGACATTTTAATTATGATGTGTCTGGCCATGAGCCTGTTTGGGTTCTTCTTTTTTGGGGTTCTCTGTGCCTCCTGAACTTGTGTGACATTTCCCTTTATCAGGTTAGGAAAGTTTTCTGCCATTATTTCTTCAAATAACTTCTCTATGCTTTTCTCCCTTTTTGCTTCTTCTGGCACACCTGCTATTCTAATATTGTAATGTTTGATGTTGTCCCACAGCTCCCTTAAGCTGTCTTCATATTTTTTTAATTGTGTTTTATTTTCTCTTTGATTTTCTGATTGAGTGATATTTTCAACTCTGTTTTCTAATTTGCTGTTTGATTGTCAGCTTCTTCTAATCTTCTCTGTATTTCTTCCAATGTGTTCTTTATTTATTTGTGTTATGTCATTCTTCATTTCAGATTGTCCTTTTTTCATAGTTTCTACATCTTTTTTTCATGTTGTTGAGCATCTTTACCATCATTACTCTGAACTCTGTTTCAGATAAATTTCTTATCTCTGCTTCATTTATCTCTTTTTTTGGAGAATTCTCTAGTTCTTTTATTTTGGGGTTGTTTTTTTTGGTTTGTTTGCTTCCTCATTTTGGCTTTCTCCTTAGGTTTGTGATTATGTATTAGGTAGAACCTCTACACCCCCCAATCTCTAGTTCAGGAGAGTGTTAAAGACTGTTTATGACTAATTATATCAGGCAAAGACTCAAACCCTCCAGAGAACACCTCTGTCTACACACTGGTAGGATTCTGACTTGAATTGCCTCCCAGGCAATTGTCCTCAGGTGTGATGAGAATTGGGTTTTTTTTGTTTGTTTGTTTGTTTTTTTGCTTTTTCCCAATAGAATGGGGCAGTTGCTTCTGCCTGGAGGCTAATTGTTATTTTTAATCTCTTAAGTGGCTTCAGATAAAGATGTTTACCAACAGGGTATATCAAATGTCTTCCTTCCAGGCAAGGCAGATGTCTATGTTTTTAAACAATGAGTAGGTTCACAATGGGATCAAGAAAGAAATTTTAAAAATTCATAGAAATAAATTAAAATAAATGCACAACAACCCCAAATCTCTGGGGCACAGCAAAAGCAGTCCTGAGAGGGAAATTCATAACACTACAGGCATAACTAAAAATAATAATAATAATAATAATAATAATAATAATAAAATAAACAAGAAAAAATAATAAAACGTGTTTTAAACCCACAACATAGAAAGAAAGCAATAAGAAAAACTCACAGTAAAAAGGAAATAGTGAAGATTAGAGCAAAAATAAATGACATAAGGAATATACACACACACACACACACACAATGTATCAATGAAACCAAGAGCTGGTTCTTTGAAAAGTTAAATAAGATTGATGAACAATTCACCAAAATCATCAAGAAAAGAAGGGATAAGACCCATTAAATAAAACCAGAACGGAAAGCTGGGAAATAATACTGACACAGCAGAAATACAAAGAAACATAAGAAAATACTATGAACAACTATATGCCAACAAGTTGGAAATGTGGAGAAAGGAACAAATTCCTAGAAAAATATAATCTCCCAAAACTCCATCAGGATGAATCAGAAAATCTGACTAGGCCAATAACACCTGATGAAATAGAAGCAGTAATCAAAACACAACCAGCAAACAAAAACCCTTATGCCAATGGCTTTACAGGGGAATTTTACTAAAGATTCAAAGAGCAATTAACACATATCCTGGTCAAACTATTCCAAAAAATCCAACAGGGAGGAACGCATATCCATGTTATTTTTTAAGGCTAGCATTATCATAATTCCAAAACTAGATAAAAAAAAACATTACAAAGAAAGAGAATAACAGGCCAATATCCCTGATGTACGAAGACATTAAAATCCTTAACAAAATATTAACAAAGCAGATCCAGCAATATATTAAAAAGAGCATACACTATGACCAAATGAGATTTATTCCAGGATGCAAGGCTGGTACAATATTTATAAATCAATAAATTTGATATATCAGATAAACAAAGAGAAAAAATCACATGATCAATCAATAGATACAGAAAAAGCATTCAACAAAATACAACACCCATTTTTGATAAAATCTCCCAGCAAAGTGTGAATAGAGGGATCATATTTCAAGCTAAAAAAGCCATATATGAAAATCTAACAGCCAACCTAATACTCATGGGCAAAAACTAAAACCATTTTCCATAAGAGCAGGAACAAGACAGGGATGTCTTCAACATAATACTGGAAGTCCTAGCCACAGTGATCAGGCAAGAAGAAGAAATAAAAGGCATAAGACTGGTATGGATGAAGTAAAACTGTCATTATTCTCAGATGACATGATATTTTACATATAAAACCTTAAATATTCCACCAAAAATCTTCTAGATTTAATGAATTAATTTGGCAATGTAGCAGAATATAAAGTTAACACCCAGAAATTGATAGCATTTTTATACACTAATAATAAATTCTCAGAAAGAGAAACTAAATAAAAAATCCTGTTTACCATTAGACCAATGACAAAAAATTAAGATATTTAGGAATAAACTTAATCAAGGAGGTAAAAAACTTGTAGTCAGAAAACTACAGGACATTGACAAAAGAGATAGAGGAAAATATAAACAACTGTAAAAATACCCATACTACCCAAAGCAACCTATTAATTCAATGTGATCCCCATTATAATACCAACATCATATTTCACAGACCTAGAATAAATACTCCAAAAATTTATGTGGAACCAAATAAGACCCCAAAGGGTCCAAGCAATCATGAAAAATAGAAACAAAGTAGGAGAGATCACAATACCAGATATCAAGTTATATTATGATTCCATTGTAATCAAAACACCCTGAAACTGACACAAGAACAGGTACTGAATAAATGGAACTGAACAGAAATCCACTGAAACCATTTACATTCAATTAGTATTTGACAAAGGTGGCAAGAATATACAAAGGAGTCAAGATAGTCTCTTTAATAAATGGTGTAGGGAAAATTGGACAGATAATGCAAAAAATGAAACTAGACCACCAACTTATACCATACACAAGAAAAACACTCAAAATTGATAAAAATACTTAAATATAATTAGTGAAACCATAAAAATACTAGAATAAATCGTAGGCAGCAAAATCTGAGTCATCTCTAGTAGCAATATATTTACCAATATATCTTCAAAAGCAAAGGAAACCATAGAGAAAATAAACAAATGGGTTTACATCAAAATAAAAAGCTTCTACATTGCAAAGAAACCATCAACAAAATATAAAGTGAGCCTTCTATAGGGAAGAATATATTTGGCAATGATATATCTGATAAAGAGTTAATATTCAAAATATATAAAGAACTCATACAACTTAATAAAAGGAAGATAAATAATCCAATTAATAGTGACAAAGGACATAGACACTTCTCCAAAGTGGACATACAGGTGGGCAAGAAACATATGAAAAAATGTTAGTCACTGTTTATTAGAGAGATGCAAATTATAATGACAATGAGGTATCACCTCATACCTATCAGAATGGCTACCACAACAAATCAATAAATAACATGTGCTGGTGATGATGTGGAGAAAAGGGAACTCAAGTACACTGCTGTTGGGAATGCAGACTCGTGCAGCCATTATGGAGAACAGAATAAAGTTTCTGTAAAAAATTACAGATAGAACTGCCATTCAAACCTGTGATCCCACTTCTAAGAAAGAATGTATGCACCCCTATGTTCATATCAAGGCAATATCCTAAGAAAGAATGTATGCACCTCTATGTTCATAGCAGGGCAATTTACTATAGCTAAGATCTGGAAAAAGCCCTAGTGCCCATCAGCAGATGAGTGGATAAAAAAAAAAAAGTGGTACATGTATACCCTGGAATAATATGCAGCTATAAAAAGAAGTATCTTTTACCCTTTGAGACAACATGTAGGGACCTGGATAGTATTATACTAAGTGAAATAAGCCAGTCATTGAAATACAAGTATCACATGATTTAACTTATATGTGGAATCTAATAAATAAAATAATGAATAAAATAAATCCAGAGACATAGAAGCATAGAATACATTTCAGAATCTCAGATGGAAGGCTGTGGAGGATGGATAGGTGGGAAGAGATCAACCAAAGAACTTGTATGCATATATGCATTAACCATTGACACAGACAATAGGTTGGTGAGGTCTGATGAGGAAGGGGGGGGTTGGGAGGATTAGAAGGGGACCAAAGGGGGGAAAAGAGCGACATATGTAATACTTTCAACAAAGATAAACTTCAAAAATGTGGTAATTAAGTAAGTTTTATGGTATCAGAGCATCCTAAGTTTCTTGTATGCTTAATTTGATGAGAAGTTTTTTGTTGTTTTGTTTTGTTTTTATAATTTGGTATCAAATTTTTGCCAAACATTTCCTATATTGACTGATGATAATATTATTTTTATCCTATATTTGGTTAAATAATTAATTTTGAAGATATTTAAGCATCACATTTTGAAATAATTTCTGGTTTTTCATGACATTGTCATAGTTTCTCAAGTTATATTTGATTTTTGAGTACTTGGTTAACAATTTTTAGATGTGGGATATGAACATATACTTTGATTTCTTCTAATGTATTCTTCTGATTCTGTTACCAGGGCTATCATGGTTCATAAAACATGTAGGAGAAAATGTTTATTTCTCTTTTCTGAAAGAATTTTAGTAGATAGGTAATATTTCTTATTCAAATATTTATATAAAACACTGTTGGTCCTGTTATTTGGGATGGTTTTAAATAAATAATTCATTTTAAATACATACAGAAGTCTATTCATATTTTCTATTTCTTCTATTAGTTACTATTACTTGTAATTTAAATTACAATAAATATTTTTGCATTAACTATAAAATAAAATATTATCTGTCTTAAAATTTTGCAATTAAAGGTCTCTTCAACTTTAGATTGGTAAAGCAATGCGAAATGTTAGAATTATTTATACATCACTGGAAAGCTCTGTGTTATCTGATGGAGGCATTTGTGTTATGTAATTAAACTGAAGTGTCAATAACATTTTAATTGTATTCATTCTTCCCACATGGTGAACTTTAGCATTGACTATCTAGCAAAAAGCTCCTGAACCAGTTTTATAAGTAGAATCAAATTAACTTTAATGATATTTTCAAGGTTTCTTATAACTTTAATTTCCTTGATATATCAAATTTGTAGATAGCTATTTAGATTCCACTGAGAGAAAGTTTTTCAAATGAGAAGTTAGATTGTATAATTTCTTTTTTTGTAATATTGAATCGTTCTATTCTTATTATATCAAAGCTTTAAAAATATCATTAGCATCACCCATTCAATCCTTTGTTCTATCTCAGAAGTTAGTAACAACAGGCTATTTATTCCCTTATAGGCTGACCATTTCCAGAGATTCTCTCTGAGAATCTAATTAGATCTTTAGAATATATACTACCTGAACACCAAGCAGCTCAGAAGTGCCAGGAAATTAATGTACCAGGCACATTCTAAAGCATGAATGATGAGGGTTAGGTGGATAATCATTCCAATTACCTTACACTTCAGTATGATTCTGAAACATGTTCCACCAGTTTTTCCAGAAGGTTCTCAACAGGATGGAACACCAGTTGGCCACACCAGCATCTTACTCATATATACACTTGCTTGATTTTTTTTCCTTTTCTCATTTGTCCCTTAAAGTGACTTCTGGCATTATCTTCTAAACAACCTGCTAGCAACCAATACTTTTCTCAGGGAGTATATTTAGGAAACCTAAAAAGAGATCACTAATATTGAAATATTTTTAGACATTGAAAGGCAAAATTAAATTTATCTAATGTGTAGTATATTCTTACCACAAAACCACACAATGTGGTGTATTTGTCAAGATTCTCTAGAGAGAAAAAAATAATATATATGATGAAATTTATTAGAGGAATTGATTCACTCAATTTGAAGGCCAAGATATCCCAGGATCTACCGTCTGTAAGTTGGAGACCCCAAACCCCAATACTCTAAATCAGTTTATTCTAAATCAGAAATAACAGAGCTAATCACACAGCTTTCAATCTGAATCTAGGACCCGAGAACCAGAAATACTGACTGCAGGACAAGATTGATGTCCCAGTTCAACCAATCAGGCAGGAAGAGGGAAATTCTTTCCTCTACCTTTTTGTTCTGTTTAGACCCTCAACAGATGGAATGGTGCCCACTCACATAGGAGAGGGTTAACTGTTTACCAAGGCAACAAAATCAAATGCTAATTTTACCCAGAAACACCCTCATAGACACACCAAGAAATATTTACCAAATATCAGGGTATCCCATGATATAGTCAAGTTGACACATAAAATTAGCCATCAAAAATGATATTCAAACTAACTAGACAGTTGAGTATAAAACCTCTAAATTTATGATTAAGAAGTTTTATAATAGTAAATCTATTAAAATAAAATATTCTGTATGCAAGAGTTAAAAGTAAATAATTTGAAAATTTTCTAACTTATTCTTTAATATACATAGTAGGTATGATGAATTAGGGTAATAAGTGTGCTAGGAAAGTTTCTTAAATAACCAGGGCCTCTGCACATTTTTAAATTGGATTCTTTGTTTAATATCAAGTTGTATGAGTTCTTTGTATATTTGGGATATTAGGGCTTTTGTGGCAGTTGTTGTTTGCAAATACCTTCTACCATTTGTTTGGTTACTTTTTGCTGTTTAGAAGCTTTTTAGTTTTATATAGTCCCATTCATTTATTGTTTTGCATTTATTTCCCTTGCCTTTGGGGTCAAATTCATTAAATTCTCTCTAGACCAAAGTAACCAGAGTCAAGGGGTAGTGAGTAATAAATAGTAAAGGGGATCAATTATATTGAGATGGAAGAAGTTTTGACTTGGGTGGTGGGCATACAATGTAATGTACAGATGGTGTACACTTAGAACCTACATAATAACCTACATTATTAGCAAAAGTCACCCCAATGAATTTAATTTAATTTATTTTTAAATATATTTTATTGATTTTTTTTTTACAGAGAGGAAAGGAGAGAGAGAGAGAGAGAGAGAGAGAGAGAGAGAGAGAGTTAGAAACATCAATGAGAGAGAGAGACATCTGTCAGCTGCCTCCTGCTCACCCCCTACTGGGGATGTGCCCACAACCAAGGTACATGCCTTTGACCAGAATCGCACCTGGGATCTTTCAGTCCGCAGGTCAATTCTCTATCCAGTGAGCCAAACTGGTTTCGGCCCAATAAATTTAATTTTAAAAAAATACCAGAAAACCAAGTTTGTAGCAAATCAAACCTTATGGTTCCCTAGTAATCATTCACCTCTCTCTCAAAGTAAAAGACAGGATTGATGCCACAGAGAATGATAAAGAACACCCCAAATTTGTCAATCCATAAAAGCAGAAACAAAAAACAAACCTAAAAAAAGTTCAGAAAAATTATTTCAGGAAAATTGATATTAATCAAAACCTTATTACTACCAAGGGAATGATTAATAAAAAAAAAAATTTCTTAGTAAGAACAGTGAGCTTTGGTGAATGTTAGAACACTTTGGTCTATCTCCCTCTCCCAGCAAAAGTGTTGGTCTTGAGGAAAACAGCTATCATTTCCAATACAGGTACCAGTACTGATTTACACACAAGAAAGTGTGATTGTTTATTTTAACCTCTCTGGTGTTTTCATAGAGAAAAGCATCAAGGGGTTTGATTTTATCTTACTTAACTCAAACTCTCCAAGATAGTGATGCTACTTAATTGACATTTGATTAAAAAAAAAGTTATAGGCAAATTTACTTCTTGCTGCTGCCTGTAGCAATTAATAATAGTTAAGACAAGCAAAGACTAATCAAAATCTTGAGAGGAAAAGTTGGGAACATATAATTAAGAAGTGAGGACTTTTAAAATATCCAACATATTCTCAGGAATCTAGAAATTTATATGTATGCCCAGGCTGTGTGCCTGATCAAGAAAGACACGAGGAGGCTCTGTGTTCTCACTTTTGGCTACCCTTCAGTTTCTGTGCAAGCAGGATATAAAGAGTAAGGTGTAGGACCAAATCTGCCATGCAATCTATGTTCCAGGTCTGCTAGAAGAATAAGACTGAAGCCCTTTGTAGCTAGATTCACACTCTGGCTCACCTATTTTTTCTTGTACCATAATGTATAGGCATATATATTAAAACATTTAGACTCTGTGATGTGTGTGACACAACTCTGCCATTGCAGCATGAAAGCAGTCATAGACAATATGTAAAAAAAAAAAAATGGATATCCTGTGTTCCAATAAAATTTTATTTACAAAAATAGTCAATGGACATCATTTGGTTCCTGGCCCCAATTTGCCATCCCTTGGTCTAGAATCTAGACTACAATAATACTGAGATCATTGAAAATTAAATGTAGTGTTGCAAAACAAATATGTACTCAGAGGAAGATTCATAGCCTTAGACACATTCATTTCTAAACCTGAATAAATTAAAATAAAAATCAATTAAAGAATAAATAAGAGCCCTAGATGTGTGGTTCAGTTGGTTGGAGCATCATCCTGTACAATGATCAATATTCCTCTGTCATGTTGATATCTCCCTCTCTCTCTCTCTCTCTCTCTCTCTCTCTCTCTCTCTCTCTTAAATCAATAAAAACATATCCTTAGGTAATGAGTAAAAACATTGGAATGAATAAGAAATAAATTAGGATCAAATATGTTATGAATGGATTCTAATAGCAAAAACATTAAAAATAACTTGAAAAAGTTAAACTTTAAAAAGATCTCAACAAAATAATCACAAGGGATTAAAATAATAACACAAAATATGAGTTAAAAAGTAGAAATGTAAAGGTGATTGATCTGCACTTATATTACTCCACATGATACAATGAGTATCTATATTTTTAAAATCTCCATAATATTGTGACTGAATAGTGACAAAGAGTACATGAAAATAAATAAATAGCATATAACAATTTAACACAAAGTGGACTCAAGCATTATAAATAAAAATCACAAATAAGAAGGATGAATATAATAAAATTTCATAATTATATAAAATATATTCTAGGAATGCAATGATATTTCAAATGTAGACAATGTACTAAATATATAAATATCTTTGTATATGCAGGAAAGGCATTTGTAAAATATTAATATTTCTTTCTGATAAAAATAATCAGCATAATAGGACACATACAAACATGTCATAAAGTATAGGTACTATTATTAATAATGAAATATTGAGAACATTCTTATTACAGTGAGAATCTATATAAGGTAACTTATCATCACCAATATTTTTTAAACATTTCTGACAATGTAGTTATTGGAATTTAAAGAAGAATAAAATAAATGGCATAGATATTTAGATTGGCAAGAAAAAATAATTATTTGTAGGTTAAGAAACTGTAAGATAATAAAATTTATATATTATATCTACTTACATATCTATACAAACAACTATTGTGTGCATTTAAATATATATATATGTATATAATACATATTTAGTAAAATGACTATTTAAAAGTTAAATATAGAAAGAAACAATAGAGGATGATGTCAAGTGCTTAGATACTGGGTTCTAGAAAGGTGGTTTCAAGATACAGCTCTGCCACTTCTCCATTGTGTAATATGAGTATGTACTTAATCTCTTTAAGCCTCACTTTATCATTTGATAAACTGACACAATACCTGCATAATTTGACAGTTTCAAATAATTATGTATTATTCAATTTAATGGCATATATATTGCAATATAGCAATATTTCATCTTGACATCAAGTAAAAATAATATGACAGTGGCTATACAGAGCACTATGAAATTTACTGGAACATAGTAAAATTTAATAAAATGTTAATAAAATTTAATAAAATTAAAAAATAAAACTTTACAAACCAACAGGAAAATTCTGTCTTTAAGTGGGATATCTAAAATACATGTTCATTGGAATTAGAATTTTGGGTTTCTTTGGATATATACCCAGGAGTGCAATCATTGGATCATCAGATAGTTCTATTTTGAATTCTTTGAGGAAACACCTTACTCTTTTGCAAAGTGACTATACCAATCTACATTCCCACAAGTGTTCCTTTTTCTTGCTAACACTTGTTTGTTGATTTATTGATGATGGCCATTATGATAGATGTGAAGTGATAGCTCATTGTAGTTTTAATTTGCATTTATGTGATGATTAGTAATGTTGAACATCTTTACATATGTCTATGGTCCACTTAAACATCTTCTTCTAAAGAAATTTCTATTCAGATTCTGTGCCCATCTTTAAAAAAAATATATATTTTTATCAATGATGTGAGAGAATCATCTATTGGCTGCCTTCTGTACACATTCCCCATTGGGGATCAAGCCCACAACTCTAGCATGTGCCCTTTACTAGAGACCTGTTAGTCCACAACCCATCTCTCTATCCACTGAGCTAAACCAGCTGAGGTTATTTTTTATCTTAATACTGACCTGAGCATATGTTTATTGATTTTAGAGAGAGAGAGGGAAGATAAGAGAAAGAAAGAAACTGGTTTGGTGGTGATGAACTCCTTTAGCTTTTTTTGTCTATGAAGCTCTTTATCTGACCTTCAATTCTAAATGATAGCTTTGCTGGGTAGAGTAATCTTGGTTGTATGCTCTTGCTATTCATCACTTT
>JAAGEH010000286.1:35025640-35047803 GCA_011751065.1 Lasiurus cinereus | reverse complement strand
ACTGGAGATGGGGCCTGCAACTTGGGCATGTGTGCTGGCTAGGAATTGTACCCTGCTCATGGGTTGATACTCAAATACTGAGCCACATACAAATAACTGCTTTTAAGATTATATCTTTGACTTTAACCCTTGGCATTTTAATTATGATGTGTTTTGGTGTGAGCCTCTTTGGGTTCCTTTGGTTTGGGACTCTCTGCACTTCCTATACTTGTTAAGTCTATTTCTTTCACCAGTTAGGGGAAGTTTTCTGTCATTATTTATCAAATAGTATTTCAATACCTTGCTCTCTCTTTTCTCCTTCTGGCACCCACACATTGTGAATACTAGTATTGGTATGTTTGAAGTGGTTCCAGAGACTTCTTATAATATCTTCATATTTATGGATTCATTTTCCTTTTTTGCTCTTCTGATTGGGTGTTCTTTGCTTTCTTTTATTCCAAATTGTTGATTTGACTCTTTGAATCCTCTAGTGTACTGTTGAATCCCTTTAAATTATTCTTTAGTTCAGTTAGTGTATGCTTAATTATTGACTGGTCCCTTTTTAAGTCTTTGAAACTCTAAGATCCTTGAAAGTTTCACTAAGTCCCTTGAAGCTCTCATTAAGATCCTTGAGCATCCTTGTAGCCAGTGTTTTTAAATCTGTATCTAGCAGTTTGTTTGCTACCATTTTATTCAGTTCTTTTTCTGGCAATTCCTTCTGTTCTTTCATTTGTGACATGTTTCTTTGTCTCCGCATTTTTTTAAAAATATTTTATTTATTTTTTACAGAGAGGAAGGGAGAGGGATAGACAGCTAGGAACATCAATGAGAGAGAAATATAGACCAGCTGCCTCCTGCATGCCCCCTACTGGAGATGTGCTTGCAACCAAGGTACATGCCCTTGACCTGAATCAAACCTGGGATCTTTCGGTCCACAGACAAATGCACCATCCACTGAGCCAAACCGGTTTCAGCTGTCTCTGCATTTTGGCTGCTTCCTTGTGTTTGTTTCTATGTATTACATACAGCGGTTATATCTCCTGGAATTGGTAGAGTGGCCTTGTTTAATAGGCATCCTTTAGGGCCCCGGAGTTCAGCCTCCCTAGTCACTTGAGCTGCACACTCTAGGTGCATCACTTTGTGGGCTGTGTACACAGTCTTGTTGTAATTGAACCTTGATTGCTATTGGCATCACAGGGAGGAATTTCCCTCCAGGCCAAGTGGCTGTGAGGAACAGCTGAAACTACAGTGGAAGAACTGGTATGCAGGAGATACCCCTATGGTGCAGGACTTGCTTCAATGGGGCTTTGCTGCTCACCGAGAATGCCCCTTGAGTGTGTCACTTGTGGATGTGTAGAATTGTAATCTGGTATTATCTGAAGCTATCCAGCAGGTGCACTGAGTCTGGAGTCTACTGGAATGTGCAAAGTCATCCGCTGCCTGGATCCACTTGGCAGGAGCTACAGAGCAATTTGCAGATGTCTGCTATTTGTGCTGGGATTAGAGGTGCCCAGTGAAGCCAACTCTGAGGCAAGGCAGGTTAGTGCTACTGGCAGGTCTTGGGCCTCTTACTGATAGGTATGGGGCACCAGCTGCTGCTTGTTTAAGAGTTTTTAAGAAAGTCTGAAACCTGAGCCAGGACAGGCCAGTCATATGGAAAAGCCACCACAAATAGCTTGGATGGGGCTGCAAGTTAAATGGGACAGAATCTCAGGGAATTACCAGGGTGGAGTGAACAGTGTGAGCCATGCTGGGGTAAACTCAGATTTGGCTGTCAATCAGCTCTTGGATGGGTGAGGTTCCAGCATAAGAACAATGGCCCCTAGGAGCATCACTGTCTGGAAGAAAACCATCCTGACTGGATGCCAGATAATCCACTTCCTCCCCATATATCTTTGATTTCCCCAATGTCTCTGTCCAATGATGGACTTTAGAGAGGGAAGGAATAGAGTTATAATAGCTAACATATAAACAATAATAACTATGCAATATACAAAGTGCATCTTTTATACTAGTATATGAACTAATTTGTTTTCACAAGGACACGAGATAGATAGTATTATATCCACTCTCATTTCACAAGTGGACATTTACACAGAAATGCTAGTCAGCCTAACAGTATTAGTTTGTGCATCAGCCCCTTAAGAGGCACTGCCTGAGTCTTCAGCAGCCTCCCTACCTCTCAGCCACAATCTCACTGGTTTTTACAGTCCAAAGTTATGGGGACTTTTCTTTCCAACTCTGGGACCTTGGGATAGAAAGTCTTGTGTAGGTCTGGGACCTCATGCTTGGCCCAGGAGGCCTCTGCAGTAGAGATATTCCTCTGAATTAAAAAAAAATACCATGTGTGGGTGTTGGAATAGCCTATTCTGTGCCTTAGCCCCTTACCTAATCTCAATGAACTTTCTCCTTTACTTCTCTAATTGCAGGACTTCCATTCAGCCAGCTTCTGAATGATGGTTGCTCTGTATTTTAGTTATAATTTTGATGTTGTTGTGGAGGGCGACAAGTACCAGCATTTACATATGTCACTATCTTGTGTTCTCTCTTTGTATAAATGAATTTTTATTACAAGACATGTTGCATTAAATTTGACATAGTATCACCAACATGACTATGTGATACTTTCTCAATATTTTTAAGAATCAGGCAATAAAGTGACTAATTTTTCATAAATTGAAATAGAACAATAATCAGAAAATAATAAGGCAGATAGAAAAAGACAACACAAACAATATTAAATTTTCCCTGACTATATACCTCTTTACATATTAAAATGTATACTGTGGATGATTCAAAGTCACCACTAAAATTGATCAAAATCACCAGTGCTCTGTACGCCTAAATGCAGCATATAGTAGTTTAAGGAATTAATTTTGTCATGTTTTATATTAAGGTAATATTCTTACCCAAATTAAACTGAGAAAATGCCAGAGTCAAATAGATATGATCCATTTATTTCCTCCTGCTAAATGCATTTCACTATATTTAGAAATTACTATTTTTTAAAGTATTCCTTTTTAAATAATGTTAGACATCACAAAGTAACCACAAAGATTTTTGAATGACTTCGTGTAATATATATGTATAGCTTACCACAAAAAATATTTAAAAATGGAACTCTATCACACCATTAGGGGAATGCAGAAGAACTGGGTAAATAGTTATAATAATACTACCCCTTTTGACACAACAGATACTGGTGAATAGCTGCACTATAAATACTTCCCTAGGAAAAGGCAGACACTAGTATTTTTTAAAATGTACAGAACAGGCAAACAAGCAACAAACTAATTTAAATGAATCTCATTTATCTTGAGAGTATAATAAAACGTATAACCACTTATTCATGTGAAATTCTTCATAAATTCTCTCCTAAATTTTAAAATGGTATGTAGAAGAATGTTCTCTGTACTACATGTTTTATTCCCAGATTTTAAAATATACTTAATATTCATTATGATATAGATATTTCAAACCTATGACTGGCTATCAAATAAAACATCATGACATAAAATAAAGTGCTCTGAATATTATAAGCAGAATTCATGGTTGTGTTTAAGAGTACTCTCTTTTTTATGGCAATTACTCTTTTTCAGCAAATGTATTTTTGACAACCTAATATTTTTAACTCTCAACTTTTTAATGTACTTTATATTATATTGAATTACACAATTTAAAAGAAAGTAATGGTATCAGTTTTCTATTACTATATTTTAAAACTAATTCTTGCAAAGCTAACAATATATTGCATTTATAATATCACCCTAAATTAAATTCAAATACAATTTGAATTTCTCTAGTAAAAAATTTTACTATAAAGTTGAGAGTGATGATTTAAAGCAAAAACATATAACAACCAGAATAAATCCCCTGGGTTTAATTGACTTTTTGCTTTTATTGCATGTAATTGCAAATAATTGCTCTCTTTCCAAGTTATAATAAACAAAAAGAAAACATTAGAATGAAGGTAATTTTTAAGTCAAGAATTATCCTTGAGTGATTTCCCCATAATTACCGACTGCATCTAAATTTGTTGCTTTTTTTTGTATGCAAAATGAATTATGTGTGCTAGACAAACTTTGTAGAGTCATTTTTTCTTAATACTCTATTGCAAGTATTTTATATAAGACATTAAATAAGTAGGATAAGTTATTTTTTTTTAGTTATACATTTTAAAATACCTTAAAGTTGTCATGGTGTCTTTTAAAATAAAACATATAACATTTGGAAGTGAGATGGGTCCTGGGTTTTATATGAACACAAACAACAAATGATCTCATAAAAGACAGTTTAAAATAAAAGGAAGTTAAAAATAAATTGCTCAACATGAAAGTACATAAGGAAAGAGAACTAACCTGTAGAGAATCAATTAAGAAATGCAGGAAAGATATAAAAACATTAATAGTATTTGTTAGCTATTTCAGTCAAAAGAGATAGGAATGCTTTTAAAAGTTATATCAGCAAAAGAAAAACACCAATGCAATAATGATATTCAGGAAGATAATTAAGCTTAAAATATTTTTCACATATTGACTCTTAAACTCTTAGCTCTATATTATTTTAAACCAAGAAGGCTCTCAGCAAGGCATGCAATTGTGTGGAAAATCTTTCATCACCTAGGTTGTCAACAAAGTATCACAAGATCAATTTTAAGGTGAGAAGTGAAGCAATTCTGTATAAAGTCATATTCATACTTTTATTTTTGCATCCCAGAAAAGCTGGCAGTTTATGGAAATGAGTCTTTCCTCCCTTTTCTCCTTCCTCTTCCTCCTTCTGAGTCCTCCCCCACCTTTTCTCCTTCTCTTCTCCCTCTGCCTCTTCCTTTTCCCCTTCTTTTTTCCTTCCTCATCTCCTGCTCATCCTTCTTCCTCCTCCTTTGTCTTCTCTTTCTTCCTTTCCTTCCATCACTTCTTCCTTCTCTTTTTATCCTTATTTCCTTTCTTCTCTCTTTCTTTTTGATCCAGAGTAGCTTCCTAAACAAGTATTAAGTTAAAGAACTTACAACTAATGGCCTAGAAATTGTAAATAATGACTCTGCACTCTACATAGAGTAGATATTGCTCATCTAACAACACTTTATTTCTAATTTCTCAGGGTGATATCTCCAATATTTCTAATTTCTACATTTAGCTAATAAAGATTTTCACCAGCATATGTAAATAATTAATGTTGGATAATACTCAAATATGTTTGCTAATATTATTTAATACAGCAAAAAATTCTTATCTTTACAAAATACTAAAATGACATTTAGACTACAAATTTCTTACATACTTGCTTAACTATATTCCAGAATAAAATAATAATAATAAGTTGACATTTTAACTACAATATTTAGTATGAAATTATTAAAGTAGTACAAAATTTCCAAAACTATTTTGAACAAGGTGACCTTTCTGTGGATTAGAAACATGTACACTTCACACAATAAGTAAAGAAAAATCAAATAATCACTTCATTCAGGCTATAATAACTTTGCAAATGCATCACTAAATAAGTTTAAGGGTGGGTTAGATTTTAGAAAAAATGTAAAACTCCATGAAATATATATGTGTGCCAATGATATGTTTCACTAGTGAGGATTCTTTTTTGTTGTTATCTGGTAAATTTTGCTTTTCATTGTTGTTAATTATATTGAAATATGTAAATCAGTTCACCCATGAAAATAAGCACTGAACCATGTATCTAGGGTCCAGAAAGAAATCAGGTCAGCCAATGAAAAGCAGGTAAAAGGCCTCATGAGAGTAAGGAAGTAGGTGGAATGAAACATTTAATACATGTTGCTTGTCTAAAGCTCTCAATGTTGGCCTTTATGGGAATCTGTGGAGAGATTCTGAATGTATCTGAAAAAGAGAAACACTAATGCTGTATTATTTAAAAAAAATACTTAAAAGCTAAAAAGGAACAGAGATGGAGGAGGAGCAAAATTAACAATATAAATATGAATAGTTTCAATGAAAATTTTGCAAATCAAGTTAAGATTCTCTCAAATCTCTATTTCCGTTATACCAGACTTTAAAACATTATAAATACCACATCTTTAAACTAAGATACCTACAGATAAAAATAAGATACTGCATTGTTTGGTGGTTATTAAAATTTATCAGGATATTACCTATTAAAATAATCTAAATACATTTTATAAAAGATTATTAAGAATTAGGCATAAAATATTATGCTAATGATATAAAGGAGGATCTCAAAAAGTGAATTTCTGTACTTGCAATAGAAAACCACCTTTATATCCACATAAAGTATTTTATTAATTATATCTAATGGCTAGTCCCACATGCAAAGAGTACAAATTAATTGTTTTGAGAAGAGGGGAGGTTTGGATGGGGTATATGTGGAAAACTAAGTAAGAAGGACTCAAAACTCAGGCCTGGTACATGATCTTAGGAACCTCACTCACATTTTTTGAACCTTGTGTGTGTCATGAAAAGGAGTTAGAGGAATTGATGGGTGGGAAGTACATGAAATGTAAATTAATAATCCTTATTCTTTCTAATAATTCCAGTTCTAACAGTCTTGTTGGATACATGCTAAGGCCATTCATGGACAAGAACAGGAATATAAATCATGGAAGTTTATAAATGAAAGTCCACCTGTTACCAGAGAAAACAGGTTCTTTAGTGGTGCCATGGAATAGAATTTCAGGGACATTCACTTAGAAGGAGTTCTAAGCAATAGTGCCAATAGTTATTAGAGCAAAAGGTGACAGTACTCTCATCTAGAGACAGAGAAGGCAAGCTATAGAGCAGCACCTGCATGGACTCAGGAAAGGAAGCTCCAGAGACAAAAGAAGAGTCCTCAGCCCTTTGCTGCTCCCCTAGAAAGTCTCATGGAGACCCTTAGAGTTCAGGGAAAAGAAGGCAAAAAGTGCATGCTCGTGAGAAGAAACAGTTCATTGTCAGGCCTCTGTGTATTTCCTTGGCTTTGAAAAGGAGCAGGCTTTCTTTCAAATAATCCAACCTCTTTCTGGGCTTTTCCAGGTCCTGTGTTTGTGCTATTCCCCTATCCAATCTCTTTTTCCCAAATTTTCTCTGGCCTGTGCCTCTTCCCCTCTTGTGGTTGTCATTTTGGCTCCTATTGGCATGCTTCATAGTTATTCTTCCTCATTTGGCTTCTACTGCACATGCTCTTAGAAAGAGAAATTCTCCCTCTCTCTCCAAAGTGACTGAAAAGCAGTCTTTCCTGTCCAATTAGATGCTTTCCCTCCCCTTCTTTTTCTGAGAGAGAGAGAGAGAGAGAGAGAGAGAGAGAGAGAGAGAGAGAGAGAAACATAAATTTGAGAAGAAAACATGGATAAACCACTTCCCATAAGCACCCTGACTAGGGAGCAAACCCACAACCCAGGCATATGCCCTAACCAGGAATTGAACCCCAACCTTTCCCTGCATGGAAGGATACCCCAGCCAAAGGAGCCACACACCAGTGCCCAGCTGGATGGTTTTGATGCCAGTTACTCTATGGGATGACCGTTCCATTCATTTGCTCCTCTCTCCTTAATACCTACCTAACTTCCTACTCTTAACACCCACAAATATGTATGTCTCTAAGAAGTATAGAATAAAATTTTGGTGACTGTTCCCTATAATTTATTCCCTATCCTATTATTTACATACATAGTAAAATGTAAAACTTCTTCAGAGAAAAAAAGAATTCAATAGTAAAAACATTTCAACATAAAGAAAAATCCACAGAACTCAAAGTTTTTTCCTTATTTTTAATCAAAGTATGTTTCTCCCTTTAAATACAGACAAATATAAAAGCAGAAAGTGAATCAGAATTATTCATGGTTGACTCGCAGAAAATACTACCCAAATGGCAAGTACAATACTCCTTAAGCAAAGGAACTAATATTAATAAAAACTGCATTTATTTTTTAAAACATATCAACAAACTGTTATTATTGGTGCTGTGTCCCACTTGTTGCATTTTTATAAACAGGCACCTAATTTTAAAACAGAATTGGGCTTCACCAGTATCTCAACAGCACAGTTTTATGTGACAGATTTATTTGGATTGCTACTTAGATGTAAAATATTTTAAATGGCTCTATCTATTGTTTGGTTGAGTTATCCTGTATGGACCAGAAAGGTATGCTGAAATTGCCAGCTACTGCAGAAAATATTTCCTTAACATCATAACCTCATTTGTTAGATTGAATTTCAGTCTTTTGGCCAAATATTTCCCACAGATACATTCTATTTTAGAAAAATTGAATAGAAACAACATAAAAATGAGAAGGTAATTCATGTCTGTAAAACTCAGAATGGCTAGAATACAACCACAATTCCATATATTTTATAAATTATAATCATATTTCTACTTTTATTAAAGTTTAGGTAACAAAATTCTTACACAATTTAATTTTTTCTAATGGTAGTGGTTTATTCAAATTATATATTCTTAACTGCCTGTTAGATAAAATATTAGGGATTCCAGCCTGGCTCAGTGATTGAGCATTGACCCATGAACCAGGAGGTCATGGTTCAATTCCCAGTCAGGGCACATACCCAGGTTGTGGGCTCAATCCCAGTAGGGGCCATGCAGGAGGCAGACAATCAATGATTCTCATTCATCACTGGTGTTTCTATCTCTCTCTCCCTCTCCCTTCTTCTCTCTAAAATCAATAAAAATATATTTTAAAAAATAAATGTAAAATATTAAAATGTTGAGCTGAGCTGTGGTTGCTACTGATATGACCACACCTATTTGATGAAGTGGAAGATTACTCCCAACAACAGTCAATTTTCAAAAGCAAATTGGCATGAGGGTTCCATGCAGTCAGATTAAGGCATTGAAATATTCTCTAGATGTCTTAATTGTACAGCCATCTTATAACTATTTAAACCTAGTGGGATGGAGAAGCTAAAGGAAACATTTTTCATAAGGCTTCTATAGTATGATTTAAGTACACGTAATGATTTTTACATACCTGCCAAGGTATAATATCAAGAGGCAAAATAGGCATCCTTAGTACTCTTGTAAAAATCAGAAAATAGCCTCAGCACATGGAGGATTCCAGAAAAAAAAAAAGAGGTTTAGTATGTGGATAAAACCAAAAACCAGTGCTAAGGTAATCTGCTGATTGTGGTAATACTCACCAAGAGGAAGAAGATAACTGACAGATGGAAATGTACCATGTGGGGGGAAGACACGCCATCATAACATGCATATTTATAAACATGTGGGTATACCTTCCATGCTTCTCACGAATATGTGCATCGGACTACGAGGATTAAATATGCTTGCTTAAAACCATGGAAATAGGTAGTTTCATCTGCAAAATGTAAACAGAATAAAAAAGCAAGAGTGTCAGGGTGTGATATTTTAAGGTAAGGGACAGGAACATATGTATAAATGCATGTTCCAATAGCAGAATAAATGCCAATCACTTTGAAACCCTATAAATGGAACAATTATCTTTGAATTCTTTAAAATAAGTGAATAAGCCAATAATGATGAAAGATCCTGCATACACAACACATATACATATATTTAGTCCTACTTCACAACTTTTCTATTAATTTTCCTGTTATTCTCCTTCAGTCCGCTGCTTAATTTGATATTCCTTTTGATAGATAGAAACTGTTCCCAATTTTCCAGCCAACATCTGAAGGTTGGGCTATTCTGGCATATCTTTCTCTCTACACTCAAGTATTCACATGGCACAATATGTGTAATGGCTGAGGGAGGTTGGGGAAGAAAGCTCCAGGGCAAGGTTGCGACAGATCTTACATTTTTATTCAATAACATAGTTTTCTAAAGGAGTTTTCAGTCTGCCAATACATCATAAATAAATTGCATCTATTTACAAAATAAATAAATTCGTAATAAATATGTAGTCTTGCTGAGGTAGATAATATGAGATATTCCTATAGTTCCTGGTATTTATAAGGAGACCTTAGGGTTCCCAAGATGCATAGCTTTAGAAATGGCCAAGATATCAAGCTGCTTACACAGACCTTCACCATCCATCCCCATGGCTTGAATTTCATCTTGTGTCATACTCATAACCTGTTTATCCTACCTCTATTGTATTCTACTCCACCTAAATTAATTGCATTTGCAGTGATAGATTCCAAGTCCACAGAGCATTTATCAACCCTGAGGTTATTTAGTAACAAAAGACTGTAAATGCTTCCCATCAAAACCAAGCTATGCTGCTTTTTATTCCCCATTTTAGTCTTGATTTCTCTTTACCAGTGACTTGAACACAAATTATTTTGTTTAAGAGGCCATTGCATTTGTTACTTAGCCACATCCCTAGCAAGCACATAGACAGAGAGTATACATTTGTAGCAAGCAATCTTACATACTTAACATTTAAAAATATCCTTGGCCCTTTTCTACCTCTCAGTCTGATACATTATTTTCTTACTCTACTGTAAGCACAATTCCCATTTTTTTTTGCACCTGGAAATCTGGCAAAGAACTCTTTCTTCCCAGTCATTTGTAGTTTATGGTATATACCTGACCAATCACAAATAGCAATGGTTCTTGGTAGTTATCCTAGAAGAGTCCCCAGTCATCAGCTCCCTGTTTGGGTGTCTTATCTAGCCTGAACTCATTAGTCTCGGACCAACATTTTATCTAAATATTTGATTTGGTTTTCATTGAAAAAAATGCGTCAGTAGATAATGAATTTAAACAGCAGCCTTCATGGCCCACACTTTACTGACATTTACTTAGGAATCTTTGGCAAAAACCTCATGAAAAAAATATTTTGTGTTGCTTGGTCCCACTTGTCAATTTCCAACATTCAATCCTAAATGCTTCAGTTCCCCAGAAGATCTGGTGCCAAGACCACCATTCACCACAATCTGACCTTTACCTTCCATCTGTATCCTCTTTTGCCACATAAAATCTTTGTACTAAGAGATATGCTGTACTGGCATAGTTACAAGGATTTGATTTAGGCAACCTCCATTTTGTACTCTGTTTCAAAGTTGCAATACAAGAGATAATGTAATGTCAGTACTGGGATCTTTTTATTTAGTGAGATGAATGAGCATGGCTGTCTTCTAGGGGTAGGAAGGTGATAGTGCAAGCATACTTCCATTCAACCAGATTGTGCCATAAATTCTATAGATTTGTAACTTCATTTGGGTTAGTGCAAAGTGAGAGAATGTTGTATTGTGGCTCCTAAGTGCAGGTATCTTAGATGTTGACACTAGGAGTTACCTAGGAAAAATTAAAGAGATAGTGTTTATGCAATGAAGCTGAAAGGCATCATCAGGGATTATTTCTCATAGAGTCAAGTATTCCATCCTAAGAAGTTTGGCGTAACCTTAAAGAAAATAGGAACTGTCAGGTCAGTGTGGTTCAGTGGTTTAGTATCGACCTATGAATCAGGAGGTCACAGTTTGATTCCTTGTCAGGTACATGCTAGGGTTTTGGGTTCGATCCCCAGTAGAGGGCATACAGGAGGCAGTCAATCAATGATTCTCTCTCATCATTAATGTTTCTATTTCTCTCTTCCTCTCTGAAATAAATAAAAAATATGATGGGAAAAAAAGAAAAAAGAAACCATTTAAACATTTTAAGTATTTAAAAAGTCACTTAATTTTTTTTTATTTTTTACAGAGTGACTTTTCTTATAACATTATGGAGGATTAAGGCAGGAAGGACAGAGTGTCATGATCAAACATATAGTTGGGAAGAAGTCATTGCCAATAGTTCAGAAGAGAAATATTAGCATAGAGAGTGAGTACAGAATAACATTTAGGTCTATTTACTGAACATAAGGAATATAGTGAGGACACAAATTAAATTTAGTTAATGAAGAAATATTTTAATTAAATATACTGAAGTGCTATTATATATTCTGTCTCTTTAGAACTTCTTTCCAAGGCTGGACATTCACCTTGAACTAGGAATGGGAATGAGGAAAAAATTGGCTGGTATCCTAATATTCAGGAAAATAGTGAACAAGTGGAGTGAGATCTGTGTTTATTCAATGTTTTCTCAAATGTCTGTCAGCTAGACCCATGGGCATGGTGTAGGTAAATTATAAAAATGAATTTTGGATATCTCAAAATAGTAAGTTATTTTGTCTTTCAATTGTTACACATACAGAATATAAAATTAAGAAATTTGTTTCTCAGTATTAAAGGATATATTTATGTGTATGCCATAATGCTTTTCTTTCTATTGTTTTTTAATAATACATTTTGTGAAGAAATGGCACACATGTGATTTCAATGTAGAGTCATTTTTACAATGCCATCCAAAATTTGGCAGAAGATATGAGGGAAGTTTCTTACATAAAAGAAAAACACTGGAGGCAGAAGTTTTAAAAGAACAACATACCTAATTTTTTCCATATCAAGTAAGCTGATAAAAAATAAAATAAAATAAGAAAACATTCAAAATTTTTGGAATCATCTAAACTTATCTTTACTTTAAATTGCTCACTGATTTCTGCCAAAGCTAAAAGTCTTTAGACCAGCAGTTCTCAACCTGTGGGTCCGACCCCTTTGAGGGTAGAACAATCCTTTCACAGGGGTCGCCTAAGACCACTGGAAAACACAGATATTTATATTACAATTCATAACAGTAGCAATGAAAATTACAGTTATGAAGTAGCAACGAAAATGTAACAGCAAGTTATAATGTTCTTTATTATCTATAAATGAGTGAGATCATGTGGTATTTTTCTTTCATTGCCTGGCTCTTTTCATTTAACATAATGCTCTCCAGGTCCATCCATGCTGCTAAAAATGGTAAGAATCCCTTCTTTTCTATAGTAGTATAGTATCCGTATCCCATTGTGTAGATGTACCATAGTTTTCTAATCCACTCATCTGCTAATAAGCATTTAGGCTGTTTCTAAATCTTAGCTATGATTAATTATACTGCTATGAACATAGGAGTGCATATATCCTTTCTGTTTGGTGTTTCTAGTTTCTTGTGATATATTCCTAGAAATGGGATTACTGGGTCAAATGGCAGTTCTATTTTTAGTTTTTGAGGAAACTCTACAGTGGCTGCACCAGTCTGCATTCCCACTGGCAGTGCACGAGGGTTCCTTTTTCTCCGCATCCTCACCAACACTTGTCATTTGTTGATTTGTTGATGATTGCCATTTTGACAAGTGTGAGATAGCACTGCATTGCCATGTTGATTTGCATCTTTCAGATAATAAGTGACCTTGAGAATGTTTTCATGTGTCTCTTGGCATTCCTTCTGACTTCTTTATAAAAAAGATTCTATTTAGGTCCATTGCCCATTTTTTAAAAATATATTTTATTGATTTTTTACAGAGAGGAAGGGAGAGTGGTAGAGAGTTAGAAACATCGATGAGAGAGAGACATTGATCAGCTGCCTCTTGCACGCCCCCTACTTGGTACACAACCAAGGTACATGCCCTTGACCAGAATTGAAACTGGGACCTTTCAGTCCGCAGACAGATGCTCTATCCATTGAGCCAAACTGGTTTCGGCAATTGCCCATTTTTTTATTGCATAATTTATCTTCCTTTTATGAAGTTGTATAAGTTCCCTGTAGATGTTAGAGATTAAACCTTTATCAGTAATAGCATTTGCAAATATGTTCTCCATGCAGTGGGCTTTCTTGTTGTTTTGATGGTTTCTTTTGCTGTGCAAAATTTTTTTTATTTTGATGTAGTCCCATTTGTTTATTTTCTCTTTAGTTTTCATTGCCCTAGGAGCAGTATCGGTGAAGAAATTGCTTTGGCATATATCTTAGCTTTCTCTATCTGTGGATCCTTCTAGTATTTTTATGGTATCCCATCTTATGTTTAAGTTCTTTATCCATTTGGAGTTTATTTTTGTGTACTGTGTAAGTTGCTGGTCTAGTTTCATTTTTTTTTTGCATGTTTCTGTCCAATTTTCCCAACACCATTTATTGAAGAGACTATCTTGACTCCATTGTATGTTCATGCCTCCTTTTTCAAATATTAATTGATCATAGTGGTTTGGGTCAATACCTGGATTCTCTATTCTATTCCATTGGTCTATATGTCTGTCTTGTGCTAGTACCAGGCTGTTTTGAGAAGAGTGGCTTTGTAATACAGCTTAAAATCTGGTATTGAGATTCCACCTAATTTATTCTTCTTTCTCAGGATTGCTGTGGCTATTTGGGGTCTTTTTTTTATTACAAATGAATCTTTGGAGAGTTCTTTCTAAGTCTGTGAAATATGTTTTGGTATTTTAATGGGAAATGCATTGAATCTATAGATTGCTTTGGGTAGTATGGACATTTTAATGATGTTGATTCTCCCAATCCATGAGCATGGTATGCTCTTCCATCTGTTTACATCTTCCTGTATCTTTTTTTTTTTCAGTGTCCTGTAGTTTTCTGCATATAGGTCTTTTATCTCCTTAATTAAGTTTATTCCTAAGTATCTTAATTTTTTTGGTGCCGTGGTAAATGGGATTGCTCCTTTAGTCTCTCTTTCTGTAAGTTCACTATTAGTGTATAGAAATGCCATAGATTTCTTGGCATTAATTTTGTGTCCTGCTACAATGCCAAATTCACTTATTAAGTCTATTAGTTTTTGGATGGAGTCTTTTGGGTTTTTTATATACAGTATCATGTCATTTGCAAATAAGGACAGGTTTACTTCTTCTTTTCCAATTGGATATCTTTTATTTCTTCTTCTTGTCTAATTGCAATGGCTAATATTTCCAGTACTATGTTGAACAGGAGTGGTGAGAGTGGACACCCCTGTCTTGTTCCTGTTCTTAGGGGAAATGGTTTTAGTTTTTACCCATTGAGTATGATGTTAGCTGTAGGTTTATTATATATGGCTTTTATGATGTTGAAATATGAACCTTCTATACCCACTTTGCTGAGAGTTTTTATAAAGAAAGGGTGTTAGATTTTTATCAAATGCATTTTATGCATCAATTGATATGACTATGTGGTTTTTCTCTCTCAATTTGTTTATGTAATGTATCATGTTTATTGATTTGCATATATTTTACCATCCTTGCATTGCTGGGATAAATCCTACTTGGTCATGGTGTATGATCTTTCTGATGTAGTGCTGGGTCCTATTTGCTAGTATTTTGTTGATGATTTTGGCATCTATGTTCATGAGGGATATTGGCCTGTAATTCTCATTATGTTGTATTTATCTGGATTTGATATTAGGGGTGATGCTGGCTTCATAGAAGGTATTTGGAAGTGTTCTTTCTTCTTGAATTTTTTAAAATAGACTGAAGAGGATAGGTTTTAATTTTTCCTTGAATATTTGGCAAAACCTCCTGTGTCCTAATCTGGTCCTGGGCTTTTGTTTGCTGGAAGCTATTTTATGATACCCTATCTCTTTTGATTGTGCCATGTAATCCATTTCCATTTAAAGTTTATTATTGATAGGTACTTGTTTGTCGCCATTTTTATTCTTCACACCTATGTTCCTTCTTTGCTTCCTATTTCTTCTCTTTATAGGAAACCCTTTATCATTATCATTTCTTGCATTGCTTTTTTGGTGGTAATAAACTATCTTAGTCTTTTTTTTTTTTTTTTGTCTGTGAAGCTCCTGATTTCACCTTCAATTCTGAATGATAACCTTGCTGGGTATAATATTCTTGGATTCAGTCCCTTGTTTTGCATCACTTTGTATATTTCATTCCATTCCCTTCTGGCCTGGTGTGTTTCTATTGAGAAATCAGTTGATATTCTAATAGGAGATGCCTTTTAGGTAACTTTCTGTCTCTGGCACCCTTTAAGATTCTTACTTTGTCATTTGTGTTCACCAATTTAATTATGATGTGTCTTGGTTTCAGTCTTTTAGGGTTCAACTTGTTTGGGACTCTATGTACTTCTTGGATGTCCATGATTTTTTCTTGCCAATATCAGGGAAGTTTTTTATCATTATTTTTTCAAACAGGTTTTCTATTCCTTATTTCTCTTCCTCTTCTTCTGATACCCTTATATGTTAATGTTGCTTCATTTTGTGTTGTCCCAAAGCTCTCTTAGGCTCTCCTCTTGCTTTTTAAGTCTTCTTTCCAGTTGCTACTTTGTTTGTGTGTGTTTTTCCTACCTTGTTTTCTATTTCACGAATGCAGTCCTCAGCCTCTTCTACTCTATTTGTGTAAACCTTCCATTGTGCTCTTTATTGCAGCTATATCGTTCTTCTTCTCCTCTTGGTTCCTTTTCATGTTGGTGACATTTTCATTCAGCTCTTTATATTTCTCACGGAATTATGTGTATTTATCATTGAGTTATGTATATTTGTTTTCCAGAAGCTTATACATCCTTATAACCATTATCCTGAATTCTTTCTCAGATATGTTGCTAGTCTCAATTTCATTTAACTCCCTGTCTGGTGATTCCTCTTTTTCTTTTCTTGGGGGATTGCTTTTTTGTCTTCTCATGTTTTGCCGTAACATTTATTTGTAGATCCAATTGTTTTGACACTCAGGTCCTTTCGGGGATGGTGCTACTGGTGTGATCTCTCAGGTCTCCTGAGCTGGGTGATCTAGTTTAGCTCCTTAATTGAGCTATTTGGGTTCTCTTGATATAGTCCTGTGAGCTGGAAAGGTACAACTGTGATGTCTAGAATTCAGCTGCTATGGAGGTGGGTGTCCCAATTATTGCTATCTTGCACCCTTGATTGAAATTGCATGTGTCCAGCGGGGACTCACAGTGGAACACAGAAATCATCTGTTAGGATGATGGGTCTCAGGAGGCCTGCATTCTGAAAAGGCAGAACTGTGGTGTCTAGAGTTCTGTAGTTGTGGGGTGTGCAGACTCTACTTTTGTTGCTGCACCTATGGTGGATATGTGCATGCTCCCATGGAGGATCATAGGGGCACCCGCAGTGCGTTTGCCAATGAGGGGCTCTGAAGTACTCTGATGGTCCCTGGAACTGAAGTCATGTAATTGAGGCATCTGTGTGCAGGTATCCAAGATGAGTGAATCAAGAATTTCTACTGCCAAGGGGAGTATGTCCCTGTTTGTCCAAGATCACATCCATAAAGGACTCATAGCAGCTTCCACAAGTGACCTGTGGATAGATAGGTTCAGTGTGCCTGCCAATTGGAAATGCGTGCATGGCTATGAGTTTGCCTGTGCAGAGCTTGGATGCACTTTGAGGGGCCCTGGCACTGAAGTTAAGCAGCTGGTGTATGTCAGCAGTTATTCAGGAAGAAGGAGTTCAAAATTTCTACTGTTAGGCACAGTATCACATCCAGCAGGGGCTCAAAGCAGCTCCCCAGAGAACACTATGGATAGATGAGCTCAGGGTGCCTACACTTTGGAAATGTGCATGTCTGTGGTGGTGAGTTTGCTGGCACAGAGCTCTGATATACTTTGTGTGGCCCTGGAGCTGAAGTTACATAGCTGAAGTGTTTGTGGGCAGTTATTCAGGCAGAGGAATTTCAGAATTTCTACTGGATCCCAGGCTCTGCCTATGGAGTGGTGTGCCCTGGATGCCTGCGTGGCTGGAAATGCACAAAAGAAAGTGGTGTCCGGAATTCTGCCACTGGGGAGGGGGAAGATGCACTCACTGCTGCAGGTGTGGAGCACCTTTGGAGGTAGGTACCAGGGTCCTCAGGTCTGCAGCTGGGATAGCAGGATTTTGGCTGGAGTGGCTGCTGGGTCACAGGCAGTGTCAAAGTCCTCTTTGCGAGGTGGTGCTGATGAGTTCCTAAAAAGGTCATTCTCCCCTTCAAAATAGTGTGGGCTCCTTGCCCGAGTCCTGCAGTTCAGGGAGTACGAGTACCCACGGTGGTAGTGGTCTCTCTTTGTCCAGAGAGCCTGGTCTGCCAGTCCCTGATGTTCTTGCGAGATTTACTCACTCATACACACACCACACACATCCATACACTCTCCTTTCAGACCCTCACTCACTCACTTCCTCTCCTTCACCTCAGTCCTGCCAGCTGCCATCTTTTTTTCTCTTTCTCATATTTTTCTTAGAAAAATAAAATAATTTCAGATTATTTTAATAAAAATGACTGACAACCACCCTGGCTAGATTGCTCAGTTTATTGGAGTGTCATCCCATATTCAAAAAGGTTTTGGGTTTGATTCCTGGTCAGGGCACATACCTAGGTTGTGGTGCAGAGGAAGCAACCAATTATTCTCTCTCTCTCTCTCTCTCTCTCTCTCTCTCTCCTCTCTCTCTCTCTCTCTCTCTCATTCTCTTTCCTTTCTTCTCTCTAAAATCAGTGAAATATATCCTCAGATGAGGATTAAAAAGAAAAAAATAGACTAACTGCTAGAAGCCACTGCTTTCTAATACTGTCAGTGCACCAAGGAATGCAGAATGCATGCAGAATGCAATGGACCTTGGGCATTAGCAGGGCTGAAGCTAAGCACCATTGTTGAGGTAGTGGTGGCTCAAGGCAATTCCTTAAGGAGATAATCCTTTTACTGTTGCCAAACTTTAACTTTGAAATGCCCATATGCATTGCTAGAGGGCAAGATGTGTATCTAAAACTGAATAAAAAGCCTACTGGACCCAGTCTGGAGGGTGAGGGGAGGGTGCCTTTTCAAGAAAGAAGTCTCCACCTGGACCCCCATGACTTCTAAATTCATATTTCTTGTGTAGCATTTTCATTTGTGCGTCGGCTCCTCCTTCAGATCCTGAACCCAGCCGCGAAGATCATAGCAACTGACAACATAAATTCATTTTGAAGAATTTGGTAAAGAGTCAGTTTAACTCCAATAAAACTATTCCAAAACATGAAATAAGAGGCAGACTAGAAAATCATCTGTAGACAGCAAAAAATGTTAATTGAAATTTATAAACTTTGCATTTATAAAACATGATAAAGTGTTACTGGTTGTGGAAAAAATTAAGGTGAGATTTTTCTTGAAAACATCACTTTTCCTAATTAATTACCTGATAATTTACTAACTGAAAAAAATATAATTTTATTTTCCCTATCAACATTTCTTCATCTTTATTTTAGTAATTATAGAATAAATTTCTGCCTTATTAAGAAAAATCAAATTACAGTAGTTTAAAACAACAAAGATTTACCTCATCATGTAATTTATCCATCACACTCTCCTTGGAGGCTCTACTCCCATAGTCACAAAGGACATGAGGCTGACATAGCTACACCTTATATCTGCACCTTCTGAAACATCTAGTCATGCAGATCTATACATCAGGAGACTAACAGAGGTTTGTCAGATCTTCTGCTTTGACCTGAAATTAATACACATCATTCTGTTCACAACTCATTGCTAGAATTTATTACATCTTGATCCCCAATTGATCACATGGATGTTGGAAGATATGGGTGATATTATGAATATTTGTTGAGCATCCCATTTCTGACATAAAAATTAAGAAGGAAAAGATAGGACCAGGTATAATGTGTCCCTTCATTTCTAACATTCTGTAATCTTAATATCAACTTATTCCCACCTTTATTGGTTTATAAATCCCAGAAATGCTGTCACAGATTGTTAGCTTTTGCATATACATCCATATTCATTCATGATGCAATTTACTGGCATCATACCAATCCACCCACACTGATCCATTTATTCACACATTCACATTCACTTTTCATAATCTGAATTTTTAGAAACATAGATTTTTATTCTTCTCTCCCACAGTGCTATCCTAGCTTTAGAATAAAATGTCTCTTAAGTTCTGGATCATAAATCACTAAAATTTAAGAATAATAAGGTAATTATAGTAAAAACTGATTTATATATTATATAATGACTTATTAGTTTGTGACACTTTAAGGAACAATTTGGTATTCTTTATTCTGCTCATTCTTCATAACATTTTATGCGAATACTAAAGGGCCGGTACATGGATTTGTTCACCAGTGGGGTTTCTCGGGCTGGCCTGCACCTTCTTGCAATCTCAGATCTCTGGGGGATGTCAGAAAGCCAATTATGGCCTGTTCCCCGCAGGGCAGGCCAAGGGATCCTACCAATGCGTATAAGATCTTTGGTTAATCTCTTCCCACCCTCCCCGCTTCCACTTCCCTCTGAGATTCATCAGTTTGTTCCATGTTTTCATGCGAACATTTCTATGTTCCTACGTTGAGCATCTGTCCCTGATGGTCAGTGTGCATTATAGCTACTGTTCGGTTGGCTGGTTGCTTAGGCTTTTATATATGTAAAATAAAGTTATATTTGTGACTTATAATGTTTCATTTATTAGATTGAGAGATTAACATACTAGTATTGCTATATTCTGCCTTAAATATGCTTCACAGTAAATGCAAGTTCAGAGTAGTATATCAAATGAATTGCCTCTATTGTTCTATTGCCAATGTTCATTTTAGTGTTTTTTTGCAATTAATGAACTTTCCTATATTTTAGGGTTATTAGCTTGGAAGGATAATTCTTTTTCAGAATTAAAGTGATGTGCCCAGAATCAATAGCTAAGGGTTATCATAAGTAATCATATTTTCATTAAGTGGCCCAGTATTATTCTAGAGATGATTGTCCTCAGCAGTTACTCTCACTATACCTTCCACTGTAGGTGGTTTATCACAGAGCATTTAAAAAAAAATTATAACGGACTTCTAAGCTGTGATGTAGTTTCCTAATGTTAGGAGATTTGAAAAAATAAATTTTCTATGATATGTAAAAATAACATGAATTCTTACATCAAGTCTCTTTTTTTAAACTACATATTATAATAATAATAAAAACTAGTTTTTATGGTATATTTAACTTTGAACATTTTGGAAACAGAGAAGTAGCTGATTATTAATTTTATAAAGAGAACTTTATTATTTGATCACATATATTAAATATTATATTTTAATATATACTATATATAACATTGATATTAATAATGTTAAACTATATTATGTACCAATTTGTTACATATTTATTGTTACCAAAGTAACTGAGCAAAACTCTGATAGCCAGACAGATTCACTATCCATGTCCAGGTAAGCTGGCTTAAAGTCACATAGTTTTAAAATACTCATTAAGACATTATTTTACTTAAATTAATTTCATGATATTCTGGAAATATTTTTATGTTTTCTATGCCTATGTTACATTTAAATATTGTAAAATAAATATTTAACTTTAAAAGTGAAAACATTTACATATTAAAATAAAAATGAAAGGAGAAATTATAAATTTTTTTCACCTCTTCCGTTTACTCAGAAAAAAACATGAGGTAATAAGAATGAGGCCAGTGTCCTAGCAGGTGTTGCTCAGTGGTTGAATATTGACCTGTGAACCAGAAGGTCACTGTTTGATTCCAGGGCAGGGCACATGACTGGATTGTGGGCTCCGTCCCAAGTAGCGGGTGTGCAGGAAGCAGCTGATCAGTGAATCTTCTCTCTCATGATTGATGTTTCTATCTCTCTCTCTTCCTCTTCCCCTCTGAAGTCAATAAAAACATATTTTTTAAAAAGAAGGAGTCTAGTGGACTTAATAAGCAAATATTTATTATATGAAAAAATATGATTTTTCTATGTTTGGTATATTCTAGCAAATTATAATTATGTGGTTTTGAATATTTTTGGACTGATTTATAAGGAATTTCCATTTTAGAGTTAACAAACAAAATCTATGGACAGTTCATTCAAATCTTGTTCCTACTTAGGTTTGCAGGAATACAAATTAGATAATGTAATTGAATGTGTTATTCTTATTACATCAGAAGCCCTTAATAATATGCTTGAATCCTAACCAGTTTGGATCAGTGGACAGAGGGTTGGCCTGATGACTGAAGGGTCCTGATTCTGGTTAAGGGCACATTTCATATTGTGGACTCGATCCCAATGGGGGCAGTGTGTGTGTGCAAGAGGCAGCAGATCAATGATTCTCACTCAACGTTGATATTTCTATCTTTCACTCCCTGGTCCTTCTTCTCTGAAATTAAATATCAATATATAAATATAAATATAAATATAAATATACATATACATATACATATACATATAAATAATATAAATATAAATATAAATATAAATATAAATATAAATATAAATATAAATATAAATATATAAATATATTATATATATACATACATACACACATAGAGAGATAAAGAGATAGAGATAGAGATAATTCATAATAATAAAAGCATAATATGCTAATTATACCAGACATCCTTCAGTATGTCATTCTGGACAACCTTTCTGACAAAGCTGGGGCTGCAAGGGAAGCCTGGGTCCCTGGTGCCAGACGGAAGCTGGTGCTGGTAGCTGGGGCAATGAAGGCCTACTCTTGCATGAATTTCATGCATTGGGCTTCTA
>JAAGEH010000286.1:34880326-35025540 GCA_011751065.1 Lasiurus cinereus | reverse complement strand
CACACACACACACACACACACACACACACACACACACACACACACTAGAGTCCCAGAGCATGAATTCATAGGCCGCAAGGCTGTGGTGAACACAGTGGGGGTCTCGGCCCATAATCTGCATCCCTGCCCAACCTTTCCTGCTGCAAACTCCAGGCCCCTATCTGCCAGCAGCCCAGTTCCCGCCACTGCTACTCCCACATGCTGACAGTGCTGGCCCCATTTGCACCTGCTGACAACATGGAACAATTGGGGCTGATGCCAGCAGTGGGTGCAAGTGGCAACTGCCAGCAGTGGGTGCAAGTGGCAGCTGCTGCCCCAATTGCCCCTTAGGAGCAGGGTAGATGGAGAAGACCTCAGTGGCAAATGGGGCTGGCAGCCACTGCTCACACCCGCTGATGGTGCTGGGTGACTGGGCCCAGCGCTGGACACCAGCAGTGGGTGCAAGCGCCTGGTGGGAACAAAGAATTTTCAGTAACCAACAGATGCTCGCCCCAATGACAGCAACTGGTGCCCTGCCTTGGTCTGGAGCCCTCACTCTCTTGCTCAACTCCAACCATGTTCCTCACTCTGCTGCCTGTCGTCATCACCTGCCATGTTCCATACCCACCCCCTGGTGGTCAGCGCAAATCACAGTGACCACATGTTTGGTTGTTTGGTTGTTCTGCCATTCAGTCTATTTGCATATTAAGGTTTTATATATATAGACTAGAGGCCTAGTGCACAAATTTGTGCATGGGTGGGTTTTAGCTAGCCTGCTTCGATGGGGGCTTATGGTGTCGGGCCAATGGGGTGGAGGGGTTGCAAGCATTTGTCTGGCTGGCCCCACCCATGATCAGGGTGTTGTGGGCCAAATGGGGCCCAGATCAGGTTGGCTGGCTGCTGCAATGTGTACCATAGCCTCTAGTCATTCATATCGTTCTGGTTGTTCCGCCATATTTCCCTAATGGGTAGACTTTAAGTGTTTTTGAAAATAAAAATTAATTATATATTTCAGGTACATTCTTAGAGACATTTAATCATATTAGTTCATCAAATATATCAAATATTCTTGGAAACAGATCACCAAAAGTGTCCATAACCCTCAAACACAATTACAGAGGCTAAGTCATCTTAAGTACATCTCTAACAGAACATCAGTTGGCTTAGTTTCTGCACTGTGAGGCTTTCTCATAAATAAACATAATCAAGTAATCTCTGAGCATTAAAACCCTATTCACAGAGTTGACTAAAATTACAGTTTTTTTTTCATTTTTTGACAACTTTGTTTAAAGATATAAATAAAAGTTCTGAATTATAATAGAGTAACGGTGAAACCAAATTTCTCAAAAAAATTTATTGCATTAAAATGACTTTATGTTGTGATTGAAGGCATTTATGTCTTTTTGTTTTATTTAAACTTATATACTTCATGCCTGGCTGCTGTTGCTTAGTGGTTGGTGACAACATATAAACCAAGAGGTCACAGTTCAATTCCCGGTTATGACACATGACCAGGTTGTGGGATTGATCCCAGTTGGGGGTGTGCAGGAGGCAGCCAATCAATGATTCTCTCTCATCAATGATGTTCCTATATCTTTTCCCTGCTCTTTACTCTTTGAAATAAACAAACAAACAAACAAACAAACAAATAAATAAATATAAAGCACATGCTTCATGAAAGCCTTACAGTATTTTTTATATTCACTTCAAATTGTATCAGAAACTGGCAGTTTATGATTTCTTCAAACTGATGATATGTGTTTTATTTTTGCTACCTGTAAGAAGTAGTCACTTCAAATGATGATGAACCCATTCTATTCTATAATTCATAAAATAATATTCTGTATCTTGCTCCTAGAAAGCTCTACTCTAAAATTATATTTTTAGCTATATACATTTACACCAAGAGTTTTTAACGGGCACCCACCATATTAAGTACAGTCCAACCACTGCTGGTGAATACAATCATCATTATTACCACCCTACAGTCCTGGCACTTTTCTCTTTAGTGGAATAAATTAGAATCCCAGATGGATAATCCAGTCAATACCGCACATGATTACTTTTAAAAATACATTTCTTGTTAAGCACAGATTTTATAAGATTTAGTCTATAAGTTTTAATAAACAGAGTTCTCACTTTTTATTATATTTTATTGATTTTTTTACAGAGAGGAAGGGAGAAGAATAGAGAGTTAGAAATATTGATGAGAGAGAAACATCAATCAGCTGCCTCCTGCACACCTCCTACTGGGAATGTACCCACAACCAAGGTACATGCCCTTGACCAGAATAGAACCTGGGACCTTTCAGTCCGCAAGCTGACACTCTATCCACTGAGCCAAACCAGCCAGGGCAGGGTTCTCATTTTTAACTACAATTTTCCAAACCAAATGAGACATGAAGAGCTCTTTTATAGTCTTAGCAGATATAGATCATTGCTTCCTCTTCTTGCCTCTTCATACACAGGCTCTGTTAGAGTGTATTCTATTTAATGGTTTCTGGTAGTTCATCATCATTTGGTGATTCCTTTAACCATAGTCTCACCTTTGTGTACATTACAACATTGAATCTCCCAGGTCCCAATGTTTGTTTCAAGTACCTATAATACACATAATAGTTTCCAGCATAAACAAGATAAATTATCTTTGTATACTTTAAATAATTCTTCTTTTTGAAATACTGGTATAGGCTAGAAAGTTTCTCTTTGATGCCACAGTTATGTGGCTCAATTTTTCTCTATGTCTAAAAATATGTTTATACTAGAAATACCATTGATTATATTATATGATTATACCAGAAATATCATTGTGTATATTTTTGTGGATAAGATGTTCAACATCAAGACCTTAACTAGTGCTATAATTGTACTGTTTAATAATAAAAGATTCAGCTAACATTCTTATTTTATATGTTTTACATTTTTGTTCCTGTGAAATAGATTTGTGCATAAAATTTATGAATATCTTATATCAGAAAAATACTACTTTAACCCAAAACATGGAGGCATGTAACAGATTGACATACCTCAATGTGAGGTTGCAGGGATGAAAAGAGACAAATCAAAGAACCTATATACTTACATGCATAACTCATGGACACAGACAATAGGATAGTAAAGACCTGGATAATAAAGGAAGGATGGGGAATGAGGAGGAATATAGAAGATATCTGTAATGCTACCAACAATAAAAAATCATATTAAAAAGAAAAGAAAAAAAATAGTGCCATTTTACATTTTATAGGGCTTTACATTATGTGGTGCTTGGGCACATGTTAAATTGTTACATTTTCAAAACTCTGGAAATATACATTATTGTCTATACTTTCTGGGGATGAGAAAAGTTAGGAGACCTGCCTTTTAGTAAATGGTAGAAGTGGGACTCAAATAGCAATGCTTGTTTTGCTTCCTATTATAATATGCTATGATTTCCAATTGAAATTTTTTTTGGATGTTGGCACTGAAGAAAGTCCAAATGAAGATTGGCTCTGAAGATATTAAGCTTACCTGAGGAGCAAGATGTGTGGACTTGAAGACCATTTTGGGGATTCTGTATAAAAGCAAACCAAAATTATCCTTGGGAGTAATTTTATGATGTCTGTTTCCTTAAGTAAATACCAGTTATGTCTTGTCTACTGAAAAGACACTTATGCTTCCAAATGTTCCTCCAAAGTTCAAATGACAAATGAAACCATCTGCAAACTGCAATTAAGGACATTAAAATTAATCCAAAAGGTTAATTCTCACTTACTCTTAAAAATGTAGAAAGCAGGGGGAAAAAGTGTTCCTTCAAATTTAACAACCTGAAAGAATAAAATAATATCAAAATAAAAACTTTCTTTGAACTAATCATATAGTTAAGGTCATGAGATACTCAACTAGCCTTAGATATACCTGTCTTTGCTCAGATGAGAAAACCAGCACAACAATGAGGCAATGTAACTAAATAAAGGTTAAAATTAAATTTTTATTAATTGCTAAGGGCTAAATGTTGTCTTTCATGAGAGTTTAGGGGTGTGGTGAGCCACAAACACAAGGGGAATTTGCACTGCTCTTAGATATTCATAAGAAATACAGATGGCAATATTGCTCAATGGTACAGATCTGGGAGAGGAAAGTGAAGCCTGTGTAGAAAATACAGGAGTTTTGCTCACATCTTTCACCTTGAAAAAGGAAGAAAAGAAAAAGCCTTTTAATCCCCTAGAGGGGAATAAGTTGTAGACCCTTTCTCTTTTCGGACACAGATTAAAACAATTGCTACTGAGAGAAGGGTATCATGGAGTAGAATGATATCAGAAAACAGAGGCAGTCAATTGCCTTGAACCCAGATGATTAGAGGCATTCTAACATTGCAAAAGGGGCAGATAATTGAGAAAGGCCCATGATATTCAGAGGTACTAACATGCCTAAGACTGAGTCTAGACCAGGATACAGGACAAATGAAAACTCCAACTAACTAGGAAAGTCTTCAAAATAAAGATCTAGAAGAAAGGGTATGACAATTTCTAGGCATAAACAGTACTGGGTACCTCAGTTTCTACTGACCTATATTTTTGGACAGTCTCTCAACTAAAATGTTGTCACTCACACACACACACACACACACACACACACACACACACACACAATCCACTACCTAAAATCCATTTGAAAGAATAAAGTAAGCAACAGAACTGACTTAAAATAGGCCCTAGAAACTTGAACTACCAGAAGAGAAGTCTATTTATTTATTTTTAATTAAATCTTTATTATTCAGATTATTACATTTGTTTCTCGTTTTTCCCCTCCATAGCTCCCCTCCACCCAGCTCCCACCCCTCCCTCTACCCTTACCTCCCCCACATTGACTTCATGCTTAGGTGTATGATTTTTGTCCATTCTCTCCCTGCACACCCTTCACCTCTTTCCCCGATAATTATCATTCCACTCCCTTTCTTTACTCCTAATTCTATTATATTTACCAATTTATTCTGTTGGTCAAATTTTTAATTCACTTAATTTTTAGATTCACTTGTTGATAGATATGTATTTGTTGTTCATAATTTTTTGTCTTTTACCTTTTTCTTCTTCCTCTTCTTAAAGAGTACCTTTCAGCATTTCATATAATACTGGTTTGGAGTTGATGAACTCTTTTAGCTCTCTCTTATCTGTGAAGCTCTTTAACTTCCCTTCAATTATGAATGATAGGTTTGCTGGATAAAATATTCTTGGTTGTAGGTTCTTGCTATTCATCCCGTTGAATATTTCTTGCCACTCCCATTTGGTCTGCATAGTTTCTGTTGAGAAATCAGCTGACAATCGTATGGGGGCTCCCTTGTAGGTAATTAACTGGTTTTCTCTTTCTGCTTTTAATATTCTCTCTTTATCTTTTGCTCTTGGTATTATAATTATGATGTGTCTTGGTGTAGTCCTCTTTGGATTCCTTTTATATGGGGTTCTGTATGCTACCTGGACTTGTAAGTCTATTTTTTTCACCAGATGTGGGAAGTTTTCAGTCATTATTTCTTCAAATAGGTTTTCAGTACATTGATCTCTTTCTTCTTCTGGAACCCCCACAATTCTGATGTTGGTATGCTTGAACCTGTCCCAGAGGCTCCTTACATTATCTTCACATTTTTGGATTCATTTTTCTTCTTGCTTTTCCAGTTGAGTGTTTTCTGATTCTTTATATTTCAAATTTTTTACTTGGTTCTTGCCTTCCTCTAGTCTGCTGCTAGGTCTCTTATAATATTTTTTATTTCAGTCAGTGTATGTTTAATTTCTAGTTGGTGCTTTTTCATCTCTAGTTGGTCCTTTTTCATCTCCTCTTGGCTCTTGCTAAATTTATCCATCTTTTCTAGGATATTCTTGAAAAACCTTATAAGTGTGGTTTTGAACTCTATATCCAGTCGTTTGTTTTCCTCCATTTCTTTTCTTTGTGATCCCTTCCCTTGTCTCGGCATTTTCACTATGCCAGGAGAACTTCTGTGTTGGGTTCAGCCTTGATACAAGACTTGCAAAACTGCAAAAGCCTCTCTGTTGAGGTTGGGATGGGTGGAATTTCAGGGCATAATGGACCGCCTTGCCTTCCAGCCTGCTCTGCCCTCCATGGCCCCTGGGTCTAATGTGTCTCTGGGTAATTGCTAAACAGTTGCTGTGCACTTGCAGTGCCTGTGGACTGCTGCCTTTCTGGCTACCCTGCGCTCTGGGACCATATGAGTATGTGTCCCCAGGGCTTCCCCCGAAACTGGGGTTTAGGGGAGTTAGACATGTCTCAGTTGGGAGGCTCTGTCTCCCACCCCCTCATGACAGCCAGTGGCACAATCAGCAGTTGGTCTTCTGCACGCAGTTCTGTGCACGCCACCAGACTTCTGTTCTTGTGTGGTTCTCCTATATTTCCATGTACTTCTCCCTTTTCCCAGTCCAAACTCCCCCCGTATGAGTTTTGGGTGAACTTGGGAACAGTACTGTAGGATAAGGGTTTCAATGCAGTTGAGAGTCTCCATCTCCCTCCTGCCAGAGAAAGCCAGCCAGGTACTCAGGCACCTGCTCTCTCCTCCCGCGTGTCTCTGTACATCAGCTTTTTGCAGCTCCTCTGGGTCTCCTTGAGCCCCTCTCTTTCCTTCTAGTTGTAGAATTTCCACTCAGCCAGCATTCCTGTGGTTCTGGATGATGTCTGTTTTGTCTTTTAGTTGTAGTTTTGAAATTATTGTGCGAGGCAGCAGTGTAGGTGTTTACCTATGCTGCCATCTCGGATCTCTTGGAAGACTCCAGATGAGAAGTTTAAAATAACTATGATAACTATGTTAAAAGAACTAATTTTAAAAAGTAGACAATATGGCCCTAACTGGTTTGGCTCAGTGGATAGAGCATTGGCCTGCGGACTGAAGGGTCCCAGATTCAATTCTGGTCAAAGGTACGTACCTTAGTTGCAAGCACATCTCCAGTGGTGGTGGGGGGGGGGGGTGGCGGGGTGCAGAAGGCAGCTGATCAATGTTTCTCTCATTGATGTTTCTAGCTCTCTACCCCATCTTCCGTCCTCTCTGTAAAAAATCAATAAAATATATATTTTTGAAAAGAAGACAATATGCATGAACAAAAAAGAAAATATGTCACAGTTGGCAAAATACAAGAAATGTTAGAGGAAGTTCTCCAAACAGAAGAAATATGACACTAAGTAGAAACTGGTATCCACTCAATTAAATCAGGCTTGCCATAGTAATAAAAAGAAGGTAAATATAAAATACACACTTTTGTAGATTTAAAGGCCATATGATTATTAACTCACTAAAAATATAGTAGTAAGTCACTTCAAATATAGAGGAAATATTCCAAAAGATGAAAGGGATAAATTGAAACTATACTATATGAAGGCTATCCTAGTACATGTGAAATAGTATGAAATTATTTAAAAATAAACTGTGATTAATCATATTTGTATATTGTGAACTATAGAAAAATTAAAATATTTTAAAAATTGATATAATAATAATAGTATAGTTTAAATAAAATAAAAATTAAAAAAACACACAATTACTTCTAAGGAAAAGAGGAAGAAAGGCATTCTTCATCATATTCTCAACTCACAGAAAAGCAACAATCTGGAATCTTATCAAAGGTAAAACAAAATATTTCATAAGAGGAGAAATTCTTTAAAAAATTAAAAAGAAAGTTATATTTAAAAAATGTCTTGAGTGTTTGAATCGTTAGCCAAGCAAAAAATTCTATCCATTCAGGGACCTGTTAGTGACCTTTCACATGCCCTCTCTGAGACCAGGAAAGAGACACACCTATCTGCATATCCTGAAACAGATCCTTGTCTCAATGCCAGCCCTACTGACCAGAGTTCTGGAAGTAGCCCTATCCCCTCAAGGATCAAAAATAATCCAGGCTTACAGGGTCCCAACTATGGAGTCCACTATGGACCACAAACTACATAATCCAGCTCCAACCTGCTTAACTATCATCCTGGAAATAATGCTAATGGTTCAGAGACCTGGTAGAAGTTGTTACTTGCTGAAACCAGTCTGTAAAGGCTAGAAGGACACTCTGTTCAGACATCAATCCAGGGTTCACAGAACACCAAGAATCAGACAAACATGTTACCACTAAAGGAAACTAATAAATTCTAGCAACAAACCCTTAAGAAATATAGGCATACAGAAATAGCCAAAGAGAAATCCTAAAAAAGAAAGATACAATGACAGAACTGAAAAATTCAACAGAGAGCTTCAACATCTGACATGATTATGTGGAAGAAGAAATCAGTTAACCTAAAAGCAAGTATTTTGCAATTAGTCATTTAGAGGAATAAAAATAATTAAAAAGTGAGGCAGAGAACTTACAGAAAACTATCAAGTGAACTATAATATACATAATGAAAGCCCCAGTAAAAGAAGAAAGTCATAACACTTATATAAATAAATAATAGCTAAAAATTCCCAAATAGTGGGAAGTTATGAACAACCATACATGTGATGCTCAAAGGACTGCAATCAAGGTTAGTCCAATGAAGATATTCCTGAGATACATTATAATGAAATTGTCAAATGTCAAAGACAAAGTTGTAAAAGTAAAGAAAAGAATTTTGAAAACACTTAGGAGCTTCCATATTCTTAACAGGAAATTTCTCAGCGAAAATCTTACATTCCAGGAGAGAGATGGATGACATATTTAAAATGCTCAAAGAAATAAACTACCAAAGAAGAATATTATATCCAGCCTGCTGAAGTGACTCAGCTGTTAAGAGTGTCTTCCAGCGCACAGCAAGTTTGCCTGTTGAATGCCCAGTCAGTGCACATACCTGGGTTTTAGGTTTGATAAACACTCAGCGAAATAAAGAAGGCAACATCTCTCTCTCTCTCTCTCTCTCTCTCTCTCTCTCTCTCTCTCTCTCTCTTCCTCTCTCTAACCATGTCCTTGGGTGAAAAAATATATATATATATTACATAGCAAATAAATGGCCATGGATGTAGACTTATCTTGGTGTGGAGAACATAAAATACAGTATACAGATGGTGCACTGTAGAATTGTGCACTTGAAACCTATATAATTTTTTTAACCAGTGTCACCTCAATAAATTCATTAACATCAATAAATACAAATAAATTACAGAGAAAAAAATTTTCCATAAAAGAATCTAAAAGCTAAAGGAGTTTATTATTACTGGATTTGCCTTACAAGACATGCTAGGAGACTTTTTCAGGTTGAAATAAAGGGCTGCTAAGTAACAATACAAAAACAAATGTGCACCAGTTTATGTGTTTCATTAGATTCCACATATGAGTGAGACCAAGACCCAGAAACATTGAGCAGACTGTCAAACCTCAGAGAGAAGGAAGGGGAGGATGAAAGGGGGAAGAAATCAACCAATCAACTCATATGCATACTATATGCATAACTCATAGACTGAGACAATAGGGTGGTGAAGGCTTGGGAAGAGATGGGTAGGAGAGGGCAATGGGGAGAAAAAGGGACATATGTAATACTTTCAATAATAAATATTTATTTAAAAAAACAAAGTAAGTATAAAAACTCACTGATAAAGGTAAATATATAATTAAATTCAGAATACTCTAATACGTAATAGCGCTGCATAAATCATTCTTACTCTAGCATAAGGATTAAAATATAAAACATTAAAAATAACTAAAAGTGCAAAAATTTATTTATGGACACATAGTAGAAAAATATATAAAGTATGACATAAAAGTATAAAATATAGGGAAATAAAAGTGTAAAATTTTTATGCTCAATTGAAGTTAAGTTGCAATTAGCAGAAATTAGACTGTTATAAGATACTTTATGTAAAACACATGGTAACCACAAAGCAGAAACCTGTAATAGATATCCAAAGAGCAAGAGAAAATAATAAAAGTATTCCATCCCCCAAAAAATCAACAAATCACAAAATAAGATAGCAAAAGAAGACAAAACAAAGAAATGCATCATAAAAAAAATAAAAACTTAAACAGGCCAATGATATATCTTTACCTATCAATATGCTATAACAATAAAGAGATTAAAATTTCTAATCAAAGCACAAAGTTGCTGAAAAACCTCTTTTAAAAGCAGGATCCAACAATATGCTACATACGAGAAACTTACTTGGATGTTAAGGATACACATCAGCTGGAAATAAAGTTATGGAAAAAGATACTCCACTTAAATGATAACCAAAAGAGAGGAGGAGTTACTATATTTGTATAAAAAATAAATAAAAAGGATTTTCAGTGAAATCACTCACAGCAACAAAGAAGTAATTATAAAGGGGTCAATCTTCAAGAGGATATAAAAATTGTCAATTGATATGCACTCACCATCAGATCACTTAAATATATTAGGCAAATAAGAACAGAATGGAAGGAAGAAAAATACAGCAATACAAGTAAGAGACTTTAAAATCCTACCTTCTGGATAATATTCAGACAGGAAAACAATAAACAGCAGACTTAAAATAACACCATAGACCAACTAGGCTTAACTGACATTCAATCCAACAGCAACATATTCTTCTAAAGTGCACACAAAACATTCTCCAGGGTAGATCATATATTGGGTTCAAACACAACTCTTAAAAAGTTAAGACTGCAATTATATCAACTACCTTTCCTGACAACAATGATATGAAAGTAGAAACCAATGTCAGGAGAAAAATGGAAAAATGCACATAAATATGATCATTATAAAATACATTCATAAAAAAGTAATGGGTCAAAGAACTCAAATGAGAAAGAAAAAAATACCTTGAAACAAATAGAAATTAAACACAACATACCAAAACTATAAGATGCAGCAAAAACAGTTCTAAGAGAAAATGTGGTAGTAATAAATGCCTAAATTATGAAACAGTAAAGACCGCAAATTCTATACTTCAATAATCTAGACAAATAATAAACTAAGCCCAAAGTTATCAGAAGGAAGGATATAATAAATATTAGAGAAGAGATAAATGAAATATAAACTAGAAATGATCAACAAAACTAAGAGTTGTTTTTTGAAAAGATACATAAAATTGACAAGTCTTTATATTAACCAAGAGAAATAAGGACTCAAATAAATAAAATTGTAAATGAAAAACAGGAAATACACTACAACTGATATCACCAAAACACAACGGATCAGAAGGAATTACTATTAAAAATATATACCAAAAAATGGGACAACATAGAAGAAATGGAAAAATTCCTACAAACATACAAAACTGAATCATAAAGTAATAAAAAAATAACTAGGACAGACCAATTACAAGAAAGAAGTTTAAGAAAGGATTTATGCACCCCTATGTTCATAGCAGCACAATTTACAATAGCTACAATTTGGAAACAGCCTAGGTGCCCGTCAGCAGATGAGTGGATCAGAAAACTATGGTACATCTACACAATGGAATTCTATGCTGCCATTAAAAAGAAGGAATTCTTACCATTTGCAGCAACCTGGATGGAACTGGAGAGCCTTATGCTTAGTGAAATAAGCCAGTCAATGAAGGAGAAGCACCACATGATCTCACTCATTTGTGGATAATAAAGAACATTATAAACTGATGAACAAAAGGATAGATACAGAGGCAGTAAAGCATCAAACCGACTGTGAAATTACAGCAAGAAGATTAAGGTTAGGTGAGGTAGGTAAGAGATCAATCAAAGGACTTGTATGTATGCATATAAGCATAACCAATGAACATAGACACTGGGGGGTTGGGGGATTCCTGGGAGGGAGGGGGGCAATGGGGAGATATGTATAAAAATTAATAAAAAAAGAAAGAAGTTTAAAGCAGTAATTAAAACAATATTCCAACTAAGAAAACTCAAGACAAGATGGCTTCACATGTGAATTTTTCAACACCTATAGAGAAAAATTAATACACATACTTCTCAAATACTTCAAACATTTTGAAGAGGAAAAAAAACTCCTTATGAGGCCAGCATTATCCTTACTAAAAACCAGATAAAGACATAGCAAAAAAAAAAAAAGAAAAGAAAATTAAAGCCCAATATTCCTGATAAATATATAAAAAAATCTTCAACATATTACCAGCAAATCAAATTCAAAAGACATTGAAAAGATCCTATACTATTATCAAATGGAAATAAAAGCTGAGATGCAAAGATAGCTCAACATATAAGCAAGCCAATAAATGTAGTGCATCATGGTAATAGGACAAAGGATAAGAACCATCTGAGCACCTAAATAGATGCAGAAAAATAATTGGATAATGTTCAACATCCTTTTTTATAAAAGTGCTAAACAGATTAGGTCTGGAAGGAATTATCTTAACATATTAAAGGCAATATATGACAACCTCACAGTTAGCATCATATGCTATAGTAAAAAGTTAAAAAATTTTTCTCCAAGATCAGGAACAAGACTAAGGTGCTTATTCATACCATTTCTATTCAACATTGTATTGGAAGTCCTAGAGAGAGTACTCAGGCAAGAAAAAGAAATAAAAGACATCCAAATCATAAAGGAAGAAACTAAATAATCTGATTACAAGATAACATTATTTTACACATTAAAAAAAGTCCTAAAAAACTCCACCAAAAATCTTTTAGAAGTGACCAGCAAAATCAGTCAAGTTGAAAGATACAAAGTCAATATGCAAAAAAATCAGTTTTCTTTCTATACGCTAGTGATGAACTGTATTAAAAAATAGTCAAGCAGCCTGGCCGACAAGGCTCAGTGGTTGAGCTTTAACCTATCAACCAGGAGGTCAAGGTTTGATTCCTGGTCAGGGCACATGCCTGGGTTGCAGGCAAGATCTGCAGTGTGGGATGTGCAGGAAGTAGCTGATCAATGATTCTCTCTCCTTTTTGATGTTTCTAGCTCTCTCTCCTTCTCCCTCTTCTCTGATGTAAATAAAAAAATATATTTTAAAAATACTAAAAGAAAACCATTTCCAATAGTATCAAAAAGAATAAAATAATAAGGAATAAATTGAACTGGGAAGGTGAAATATCTGTACACTGAAAACTATAAGACATTGATAAAAGAAATTAAAGAAGAAACAAATCAAATAATCTATGAACACCAAGTTCATAGATTGTAAGAATTATTATTTTTATTATTGTTGTTTGTTTACTTTTTGTTATTTCTCACCTGAAGATACTTTTCATTGATTTTTATTTTATTTATTTTTTAAATATATTTTATTGATTTTTTTACAGAGAGGAAGGGAGAGAGATAGAAAGTCAGAAACATTGATGAAGGAGAGACATAGATCAGCCGCCTCCTGTACGCCCCACAGTGGAGATGTGCCCGCAAGCAAGGTACATGCCCCAAACCGGAATGGAACCTGGGACTTTTCAGTCAGCAAGCCGACACTGTATCCATTGAGCCAAACCGGTCTCAGCACTTTTCATTGATTTTTAGAGAGATTGGAAGGGAAGGGGAGAGACAGAGAGAGTGAAACATCAATGTGAGAAGGACACATTGATTGGTTGCCTCCTGCATGTGTCCACACCTGGGGCCTAGCATTGAGCCTGCAACCAAGGTGCAGGCCCTTGACCAGAACTGAACTTGCAAATGCAACCCTTCAATTGGGGGACTAACGCTCTATCCACTGAGTCAAACTACCTAGAACAGAATTAATATTATTAAAATGTCTATAGTACCCATGCAATCTACACAATCAATGTAATCTCTATAAACGTCCAATGGCATTTTTAACAGAAATAGAAAAATAAATCCTATTTGACAAAGGTGTTAGAAACACACTGTGGGGAAAGGATGGTCTACTTAATAAATAATTTTGCACAAACTGTATGCAAAAGCACATACCAGTAACTGCTTTTTTATATTACACCACTTAGAAAAATAAAATTTCTATGAATTAGAGGATTAATTGTAAGACCTGAAACAGTAAAACTCATAGAAAAAAATAGAGAAAAAGCTTAACATTGGTTATGGTAATGCTATTTTTGGATATGACACCACAAGCACAAACAACAATAAGAAAAACAAGTAGGAAGAACTTAAACTAAAAACCTTATGCACAGTAAAAAAAAAAAGAAATCAACAAAATGAAAAACAAACCTCTGGAATGAGAGAAAATATTCAGAGGGAATATATAATATATGTTATATATTAAAGAGTTTATGTCCAAAATATATAGGAAACTCATACAACTTATAGCAAAAATAAATTTTTAATTAGTAGAGGATTTGAATAGCTTTTTTTTCAAAAGAAGGTATATAATTGCCCAACAAGTATATGAATAATCCTTGCATAATAATTTATAATACTCAAGATATGAAAATAATATCCATTGATAGAAATTCATAAAGACAATGTGATTACACTCACACACACAAATATACATATACGTGTGTGTGTGTGTGTGTGTGTGTGTGTGTGTGTATTATTTAGCCAGAAAAAAATGATGGAACTCCTACTATTTGTGACAACATGGGCATTATGCTCAGTGAAATGAGCCAAACACAGAAAGACAAATACTGTATAACTTCATTTATATGTGGTATCTAAAATTTTTGAACTCATAAACAGAAAGAAGACTGGTGGTTGCCACAGACTTGGGGTAGAAAAAAATGGGTAGATGCTAGTCAAAGGGTACAAACTTTCAGTTATAAGATGTATAAGTTCAGGCTATCTAATATACATTATGACTACATTGTATATTGAAAATTTGCTATGAGAGGAGAGTTTTAATATTCTCACTATAACAACAATAAAATGGAAATTATGTAGGGTAAAGAATATGTTAAGTAACATAATTGTGGCGAGTATTTCACAATATATATTGTATATCTTACACTTATGTAATGTCCATGATATCTCAATAAAGCTGGAAAAATAAATCATAAAATAAAAACTAATATTTGGCAACATAGGTAAAACATCATTATAAGAATTATAAAAATATCCTTAATATTTTAACTATTCTTGCCAGTAACTGGCAATTTAAAAATATGGCTCTTCCTAACAATCAGATAAATACAAAATAAAACCATCTTTGTACATATTATTTTAAATATTTGATACTGGTAGGATTCTGTGAACACAAACACTCTAACATATAACTGATTTTAGGTTATTGGGTACAACTTTCCAGGTAGTAATAGACAATATATTCAATATTTAAGTATTATCCATCCCTTTATGATTCTTTAAAAACATTTTTATTGCAAAAATTTATCATAAGGAAGTAATCAGAGAAGTTCACAATATAGGGTGTCCCCAAAAATATACACACACTTTGAATAATTATAAAGGCAGTGTTTATTAAAATACATTTAATTTTCAAAATTGAGCTATCAGCTATTAAAGTGTGTATACATTTTAGAGAGACACCCTGTATATATAGAAAATATATTTATTTAGCATTGTTTTTTGTGTTTTTTTTTAATCCTTACCTGAGTATATTTTTAATTATTTTTTTAAGAGACAGAAAAACATTGATGCCTTCTTCATTTGCCCTGACTGGAACAACCTAGGTATGTTCCCTGATCAGAAATCGAACCTAAAACCTTTTGGTGTATGGGATGACATTCTAACCAACTGAGCCACTCAGCCAGGGAAGCAGTTTTAAAATATTATTAAATTGATAATATCTCATCTATATTAATGTAGATGAATTCATCACATATAAGTGTTTATATTGAATACTAGTATTGTTGGAATGTTTCATTTTTTACTTTATATACATAAATTGCTTATTAAATTAGTGAGATTGATACAAGGATGTGGTGTTAGAGTCCGAGTTCATTGTCTACCAAAATTGAGGAGTGAGTTCAAGGGAAAGTGAAAGCTAAAGCAAGGTTTATTGAGAGATATACAGACTCCCTCTAGCAGGTAGAGGACCCAAGTAGGTTGCCACCTAAGCACCCTGTTTAGGGGTATATATGTCCTGCTGGCTTCTGATTGGTACTTCCATGGAAACTCTTCATCTAGCAGTAGAGAAAGCTCTCTGTCTAGAGTAGAAGTTCTCTGTCTAGGAGTAGAAGAAGCTCTCTGTAAAGAGGTGTTGATTCTTCCCTGCTCAGTTGGGTTGCCCCAGCAACTTCTTTTTTTTAAAAAAAATATATATTTTATTGATTTTTCACAGGAAGGAAGGGAAAGGGATAGAAAGCCAGAAACATCCATGAGAGAGAGACATCGATCAGCTGCCTTCTGCACGCCCCCTACTGGGGATGTGCCCACAACTAATGTACATGCCCTTGACCAGAATTGAACCTGGGACCTTTCAGTCCCCAGGCCAATGCTCTATCCACTGAGCCAAACCGGTTTTGGCTGCCCCAGCAACTTCTGTCCAGCTGCAATTTTTTGCCCAGCTGGGTTGCCTTAGCAACTAGTCAGCAAGCTGTATCCTATTATTCTTTGAATTCCCTACTTCCCTTCTTTCCTGTGGTCCCTTCCCTATCTAACTGTCCCTCTTCTATTTTCTCAATATGAAGTGAAGATATTTTTATTTTTTTAGATTAAGAGCACAATTTATTTAAAAATAAAATCTGTGCACAATAAACAAATGTTTAATAATTTAGCAAAATAGGATAGAAGTCAAAATGTTTGCTCCATTATTCTGTCTTAAAGTATAAGAAAAGTATCCTATATTATAAAAGGCTAATATGGAAATTGTCCCCTCAACTGGGAGTTCGATCAGGGGGTGGAGCCCCAGCCCACCAACTGCCCACGGCCCCTCCCTGCAGCCAGCCCTTCCTGATTGGCTGCACCCCACCCATGTATAAATTCATGCACCAGGCCTCTAGTTTATGTATAAAAAAATAAATGTAAGATTAAAATGAACTCTTCAGTATAAAGTAGGGTAAGAAAAACAGAATAAGTGAATCCGTCTACATTCAAGAAAAGCATGGGGAAAGGGCCTTAAAATATGTAAATTGTATGTCACAATTCCATTGCTTATATCACAGATGACTGGAGGCCAACTACTTGTTGTCCTCAGAGTTTATAGTAGGGATTCAGATTTCATAGGGATCTGAGGAAGCCCATCAGCCCTCCTCCTAACTATGGCTGTGCAATTTAATAGGCATAAAGGATGAAGGAAACCACTCTAAGAACTAATGTCTATAGTTTCTAGTACATAAGCCTTTTCTTAATAGTGTAAATATTAACATTTCCCAAAAAAGGGAAACAATTTATTGTACAAAATGAATTTAATAAAGTTAACCAATTTTAATATAAAATATTACTTGGTATAATAAAAGAAAAAGCTGTTGAGAAGTATTGGTCAGAGGGGTTAACCTTTGCCTTTTACCTGATCTTAGTGGGAAAAATTCAAGTTTCTTAACATTGAGTATGATATCATCTGTAGATTTTTTAGTCTTTATCATTCTGAGCAAGTTTCTCTTGATTCCTACTGTATTGAGAGTTTTTGCTGTGAATGGGTGTTGAATTTATCAAATGCTTTTTCTAAATTTACTGATTTGATCCTGTGATTTTTCTATTAAAAATGCTGCATTACCTGAATTCATTTTCAAATGTTGAATCTGCCTTGGATAGTTGGAATGAAACATACTATTTCATGGTGTATCATTCTCTTTACTGATGGATTCAATCTGCCAATATTTTGTTGAGGATTTCTGTAACTATGATCATGAGAGAAATTGTCTGCAGTTTTCTTATAATACCTTTTATATTTTGGTATTTGAGTAATGCCGGCCTTATAGAACAAATAAGAAAGTGTTCTCTTTGTTTCTATCCTCTGGAAAACGTTTTACAAAATAACTGGAATCACTTTATATATATATATATATATATATATATATATATATATATATATATATTATTTTTATTTAAATTTTTATTTAAATCAATTTAAAATGAATTTGTTCTTTTTAAAGCCACATCATAAGCAATAGACAACATTATGAAGTCAGTATCTCTGTTTCTTTTTTTTAATTTAATAAATCTTTATTGTTTAGATTATTACAATTGTTCCTCTTTCCACACCCCCTCCCTTATAGCTCTCCTCTACCCAGTTCCCACCCCACCCTCTTCCCTTACCTCCCTCACATTGTCCTCATCCATAGGTGCACAATTTTTGTTCAATCTCTTACCCCAACCCCCTTACACCTTTCCCCTGAGAATTGTCAGTCCACTACCTTTGTATACCCCTGATTCTATCATATTCACCAGTTTATTCTATTTATCAAATTTTTAATTCACTTGATTTTTAGATTCACTTGTTGATAGATATGTATTTGTTATTCAAAATTTTTATTTTTAGCTTTTTCTTCTTCTTCCTCTTCTTAAAGAGTACTATTCAGCATTTCATATAATACTGGTTTGGTGTCAATGAATTCCTTTAGTTTTTCTTATCTGTGAAGCTCTTTATCTGACCTTAAATTCTGAATGATAGCTTTGCTGGATAGAGTATTCTTGGTTATAGGTTTTTGCTATTCATCACTTTGAATATTTCTTGCCACTCCAATCTGGCCTGCACAGTTTCTGTTGAGAAATCAGCTGACAATCATATGGGTGCTCCCTTGTAGGTAATTAACTGTTTTTCTCTTGCTGCTTTTAATATTCTCTCTTTGTCTTTTGCTCTTAGTATTTTAATTATGATGTTTCAAGGTGTAGTCCTCTTTGGACTCCTTTTGTTTGGGGTTCTGTGTGCTTCCGTGACTTGTAAGTCTATTTCTTTTACCAGGTGGGGGATGTTTTCACTCATTATTTCTTCAAATAGGTTTTCAGTATATGCTTTCTCTCTTCTTCTGGCACCCCCATAATTCTGAATTTCGTATGCTTGAACTTGTCCCAGAGGCTCCTTACACTATCTTCAAATTTCTGGATGTTTTTATCTTGTTGCTTTTCCAGTTGAGTATTTTCTGTTTCTTCGTATTTCAAATCTCTGACTTGATTCTTGCAATTAGGTCTTGCAATTAGCCTGCAGTTAGGTCTCTGTATAATATTTTTTAGTTCAGTCAGTGTATCTTTAATTTCTAGTTGGTCCTTTTTCATATCCTCAAGGGTCTCGGTAAATTTATCGACCTTTTCTAAGAAATTCTTGAAAAACCTGTAACTGTGGTTTTGAACTCTATATGCAGTCATTTGTTTTCCTCCATTTCTTTCATTTATGATCTATTCCTTTGTCTTCACAATTTCCCTACTTCCCTGAGTTGATAGAGTAGTTTTGTGTGCTAGTTGTCCTGTATGGCCCAGTAGCTCCGCCTCCCCAGTTACCTGAGGTACAAACTCTTGGTGCACCCCTTTGTGGATTGTGTGTACAGCCTTGATTGTCATTGGTATCACTGGGGGGTAATTGACATCCTGGCCAATTGGCTATGAGGATCAACTCTGTCTACACCAGGAGAACTTCTGTGTTGGAGTCAGCCTTCTGAGATATGTAAGATTGCAAAAGCCTCTGTGCTTGGCTTGGGTGAGGCAGAGTCTCAGCACTGAATAGACAACCTTGGCTTTCCATCAACCAATGTGGCCCCTTGGTCTCAGTGTCCCTCGGTAATCGCTGCAGTCCTCTCTGCACACACTTGCACACGTGCCTCCAGACCTCTGCTTTTCATGGCTGCCCTGAGTTTCCGTCCACTCTGGGAACCCATATGAGTCTGGGGTTCAGTACAGTCAGAACTGGACTTCAGGGCAGTTGGGAAGTTTCATCTTCTTCCAGCTAGAGAAAGCCAATGGCACAATCAGCAGTCATTCCTCTCTGCATGCACTCATGTGTGTGCCTCCACACATCTGCCTTTTGTGGCTCCCTTGAGTTTCTGTGCACTCCTCCTTTTTCCAGACAGTTCAGACTCCCTCCTATAAGATCCTTGCCTGGAATTGGGGTTCAGTGCAATCATGAGTTTTCATCTCCCTCCTTCTAGAGAAAGCCATCCAGGCCCTCTGCCGCCCATCTTCTCTACATGCATGTTTCAGTACCTCAGCTTTTTGTAGCCCCTCTGAGTCTCTGTGAGCCCCTCTATTTCCTTCTAGTTGTAGAATTTCCACTCAGCCAGCTTTCCTGTGGTTTTGGATGATGTCCGATATGGCTTTCAGCTGTAGTTTTGAAATTGTTGTCTGAGGCAGCAGTTTAGTTGTTCACCTATGCCACCATCTTGGTTTCTCCAAGAATCATTTATTCCTTAAATGTTTGAAATAATTCACTAGTGAACCCATCTGGGCCTGGTGCTTTCTTTTTATGGAAACTATTAATTAACATTTAAATTTATTTAATAAACATAGACTTATTCAAAATTTTCATTTCTTCTTCTGTGAGTTTTGGAAGCTTATATCCATTTAAACACTTATCAATCTAATAGATCTTTTCAACAAAATTGAATTTTATTGAATTTTTCATTGAGTTTTTTGTTTTCAATGACAGTAATTACTGATCTAATTCTGGTTATTTCTTTTTTATCCTGCATATTTTTTATTTAATTTTCTGCTCTTTTTCTAATTTTCTATGGTAAAAACTAAGATTATTGATTTATACATTTCTTCCTTTTTAATACAGTGGTACCTCGGGATACGAGTTTAATTCGTTCTGTAACCTTGAGGTGTGGGAAACTATGAGATGCTTGAGTCCTGGTAAACTGGTGTGTCGTGTCCAGCTGGCCGATCCGCACGATTACTCCTATCTCAAATGTTGCTCGTATTTCAAAGCAAAAATTGCTCGCTCGACAGCTCGTATCTCAAAAATCTAGTATGTTAGGGCACTCATATCTCAGCGTACCACTGTATATGCATTCAATATCATAAATTGCCCTTTAGCAACTTCTTTTGCTACGCCCCACAAAATTTGATGATAATCTTTTCATTTTCAATTAGTTCAAATACTTCCATTTCTCTTGAGATTTATTCTTTGTCCCATGTGTTATTTAAAAGTATGCTGTTAAATATTCACATATTTTAGGAATTTTTAGTTATCTTTCTGTTACTAATTTATATTTAATTCCATTGTGGCCTAAAAGGAACTATTGTATGATTTTTTTATTTTTTATTTTTTAATTAAATCTTTATTATTCAGATTATTACATTTTTTTTCTCTTTTTTCCCCTCCATAGCTCCCCTCCACCTGACTACCACCCTTCCCTCTACCCTTACCTCCCTTCCCATTGACCTCATCCATAGGTGTAAGATTTTTGGCCAGTCTCTCCCTGTACACCCCTCACCCCTTTCCCCCTGAGAATTATCAGTATACTCCCTTTCTGTGCTCCTGATTCTATTTTATTCACCAGTTTATTCTGTTGATCAAATTTTTAATCTTCTTTTTAATTTGTAAAGGTGTGTTTTATGGCCATTGTCCAGTCTATCTTAGTGAATGTTTCATGTGAGTTTGAGAAGAATGTGTATTTTGCTCTTGCTAGAGGAAGTCATCTGTAGATATTAAATCCAGTTGGTTGATGGGTTATTGAGTTCAAATATTTCTTTATTGATTTTGTGCCTTCTGGATCTTTTCATTTATTTCTGATAGGGATATTGATCTATTTCTCCTTGAAGTTCTTTCAGATTATTATTATTGATTATTATTATTATTATTGAAAAGAGAGGGACAGAGCCTGAAACATCATTTTGCTGTCTCTTGCAAGCACCCTACTGGGGATATAGCCTGAAACCCGTGGCATGTGCCTTGACCAGGAATCAAATGGGCAACCTTTCAATGCATAGTGCAATGCCCAACCAACTGAACCACACCAGCCAAGGCAAATTCTATCTTTTTTTTGTTTTATTAGTCCTCACCCAAACACTTGTTTTATTGATTGTTTTAGAGAGAGGAAGCAGGAGAGAGTTAGCAACATCTATGTGAGAAAGAAACATGGATTAGTTGCCTCCCATATCCTCACTAACCGGGACTGAACTTGCAACCCAGGTATGTGCCCTGAGAAGGGATCAAACCCACCACCTTTTGGTGTATGGGATGACTATCCAACCAACTGAGCCACACCATCCAGAGCTTTATAAGTGTTTGAATCACATAGAGTAACTCTGCTATTACACATTTAAAAATTGACATTATGTAATGTCTTCCTTTATCCCTGATAACTTTCCCTGCTTCAAAGTCTGCTCTGTTAGAAACTAATGTAGTTATTCCTGTTTGCCTTTGATTTTAACTTTTAACCCAGATGTCTTTTTATTTAAAGTAAATTTCTTATATATGACCTATGGGTGGATATTGTTTTTTAACCACTCTGATAATTTCTGTCTTTTATTTGGTATATTTATACCAGTGATGTTCAAAATAATTATTATTATACTATAGGCACAGTGCACAAAATCATGCTTGGATAGGGTCCCTAGGCCAAGCCTGTAATCAGGCCCATGTTCCCTCAACTCACCAGTCCCTGGTCCAACCCCTCTATCTACGACAACCACCTGGTTCCCCTCACAAGCCCCCCCCCCACCTCATAGTGACTGGTCAAGCATTTGTTCTAGTCATTACATTAATGATTGCTGGTCTTTATTATATAGGATTTGGATCATATTATTTTATTTCTATTTGTTTCTTTTGTTGTTTGTTCCCATTTTTTTCATTTCTCTCTGCCTCTTTAGATTTTAATCAAGCATTTTATATGATTTAATTTTCTTAACATATTAAGTTGTCTTTTCTTTGTTTTACATTTTTTAGTTTTGCCCAAGAGTCTGCAATATTCATTTACAACTAATTCAAGTTGACATTCAAATAACACTATACCTTTTCAAGGGTAGTGTCAGTACTTCATTATAACAAAATAATCTTAATTTTTCCCTTCTACCCTTCATGTTATTGCTTCATTCATTTCACTAAAATATAAGCATATGTAAGCATATAACAGAAACAATGTATTCAATTGTTGAGGCCTGATGCATAAAATTCGTGCAAGGGGCTTGGCCCTTACAGCCATGGCTTCATCTGAAGGTCTTTTGGCTGTTTGGTATAATTAGCATATTATGCTTTATTATTATAGATTATTATAGATGTGTGTGTGTGTGTGTGTTTGTGTGTGTGTGTGTTCGTGTGTGTGTATGTAGGTTTATATACATTCTATACAAGCCTCTATTAAAAAATAAAAGTTTATTTTACCTTCACTTATTCCTTCTTCAGTGCTCTTCCTTACTTTATAGAGATCTAACTTATATGTTATTTTCCTTCTCTCTAAAGGACTTTTTAAAATATCTCTTGCAAGCCATGTCTACTAATAAAAAAAAATTCCTCAATTTATGTTTTTTTGAAAAATGTTCATTTCTACATTTTAAAGGATAATTTTATAGAGTATAGAATTCTAGATTTGATTTTCTGTCAACATTTTAAATACATACTCTATTTCCTTCTTGTTTCATGGTTTCTGAGGGGAAGTCAGTTATAATTCTTATATTTGTTTTTCTTTAAGTTTAGTGTTTATTCCCTCTCTAATCTTTTTCAGAGTTTTTTTCTCTGACTTTAATTTTTCTTTAAAGTAAAATTATGTTTAGTTAGTTTTTTTGTTTGTTTGTTTGTTTTTAAGGCATTTTCCTGCTTTTTATTTTCTGAGCAGGATCTGAAGTTTGTTTCTTACATTAATTTAGAAAAATTATTAGTTCTTATTTTTTTAAGTATTTCTTTTGTCTCTTTGTGTCATTCTTCTCTTTCTAATACTCCCATTTTACATATGCTACTCGGCTTGCAGTTTCCTGCTGTTTTGTGTTTTGTTTTGTATTTTTGTTATCTTCTATGTTTTGTTGTTGTTGTTGTTTGTTTCCTTTATTTATTCCATATGCTTTTCAGTTTTGGAAATTTTGATTGAGATAGCCTCAGGCTCAAAGATTCTTTTCACAGTTGTATCCAGTCTACTAATAAGTTCATCAAAGACATTTTCTACTTCTGCCACATAGTATTTTATCTCTAGCATTTCTTTCTGGGTCTTTCTTAAAAATTTCATGTTCTGTTTATACTATTCATCCTTTTTTTTTTGTATTCTGTCTACTTTCTCTATTAGACATCTTAGTCTATTATATTAAGCATATATCTTTTAAGTTCCTGGACTGATAATTCAAATATATCTGCCATGTTTGCTTCCATTGCTTGCTTGGTGTCCTAATTTTTTTTTTTTAATTTTGGTATTCCTTGTAATTTTTTATTGTAGCTGTATATGATATATAAGTAATAGGAACCATTGGAAATTGTCTTTTAGAGATATGATGGAAAGATATGGAGAAAAGAGATTTAATCTGTACTCCTATCATTAGGTCTCAGTCTTTTAGGGACTGTGCCTGAGAACTATGAACTTCACAAAAATTGCTCAGTTTTTATTCTCCCCTTAGGTAAGATAGGAGAGCTCAATTGGGTTGGAGCTGGGTACTCCCCTACCCCCATGTTATCTATATATATACAAAAGGCTAATATGCAAAGTGTCCCCTTGGAAGTTTTGACTGGGAGAAACAGTGCTCGATCACTTGCTATGACGTGCACTGACCACCAGGGAGCAGTGCAAAACGAAGGAAGGTCCTGGCCAGTAGCCAGAATGCCCCAATTGGCCCTGATCATTGGCCACGCCTAGAGATCCTACCTGTGCACATGGGTCTCTAGTTCTCTGATAATACGTAGCAGATTAGCCTCCAGGTAACTAGTTTCTCATGAGGACAAGCCTTGTTAAGAAAAACAAAGTACTCTGATGTCTTTCAAAACAGTTCCTTTCCTTCCCCCCTGCTAGAAGTTTGATGGGATTTTTCGCTTATATTTACTGCAGGAACCTAGTGGAGCTCTCAGAGGCAAATCTCAGAAAACAGCACTCCCTCCCTCTTCCCCATGATGAGTCCCCCTCAGAATTAACTTACAGAGTTATTCACATTGAGCTTCTGGGAATTTATCAATTATAGTTCGTTTTCCTATTCCTCCAGCACCGGGTCCCAAGGCTCTTTCTGCTAATGAGTATTTTCTCTGTTAAGACAGGAATCCCTGACTTTCTCCCCGGTGTTGAGGGCCATGGTTTATCATGTATCCTCTTCACTCTCCAAATCCTAAAAGAGTTGCTAATTTCTCAATCTGTTCAGCTTTTTAATTCTGTTGAAATGGAGTGACAACTTCCAAGATCTTGAGACATGGGACCAGAATACAACAGGCATCCATATAGAAAATATTTAAATGTTTCATTATATAAAATCTAATTTTTTTTTCTTTTTCTAATTAAGCGGCAGAATAAAAAACAATTTTGAATCTTTGTATCATGAAGAGTCAAGGAAGGTAAAATTATCAAAATCAAATTTTGAAAAGTAATAGAATGACAATTGCTTTATAAAAAGATATGTATATTGGTGCTTCTTATTTCCTAAATTTCTATAGAAATACCACTGACAGTAGAGGTCTCCATCAACTGCATTAGGAAAGCCTTTCTGTAGTCACTCCTGCCAGAATAAGTAAGCACTGAGCTCCTTCCATTTCTGGAGATAAAAAATTCCAGTGCAGAACATGACATACCTCAGCAGTGCTAGACTGATTAACTATTTTTTTTTTTTACTAGATTCAAACTTGCCGTTAGCTAGGCACTTTGGTGAAATTAAAAGAAAAAAAAAGACTTTTCATAACCTATATTATATTAAAACATGTTTTACAAATTTTCATGTCACAGTCAAAATTAGCCTTTGTTGGATTGGTTATGAAAGTTCAAAAGTGTTTGCATAATAAAATTTTAGTAAAATAGTCACAGTTCTCCACCAATGAAATATAATTTTATTACTTAGAATATTCAAAATACCATATATTAAAGAATCGTCATGCTGTTAGAAAGTCTAGACTAAATTAAGATATATTGCATCCCATTCCTTTTTCAATAAACTAATAAAAGTTTGCTCAAAGATGATATAATATTCACATTTTCTGATTGAATTACATTTTTCTGGTTGACTCAAAACAAATGAAAAAGTAAGGAGGAATCTTAATTCTCTTAACAACAAAGCATGCTCAAGTCCATGAATTAAAAATATATGTCTATCCTTTTTTTTACATTAGAGAATTAAGGTATGCTGGTAAAAGGTCTCCTAAAAATCTATTGTAAGATCTAATGCTTTGTGATAAAAATATGCACTTAAAGAATTTAGTAACACTCAACTTAATGAAAAATATACAATTGCCCCCTTAATTTGGCTATTTAGGTAAACTACTTTGATAATTCATATTTCAAAGTAACAATATTCTAAAAGGAAGATTGAATTAGATGAGGCTTCAATTTAAATGCAGCATTAATCTGAGACAATTTTTTTTTTAACAATTAGGGCCTTGTGGTTTCATTTTTCTTCCTTTCTGCTCTGGTTATCTTTAGTTGATACAACTTTCCATTTTCTGTATACCCAAGGTCTGGGATACATGTAGGGTAAGTGTAATACAACTCTATACTCATTAAAACAGGAATGTCTTTTTCACCCAGTATTTGATAGTCAAGCCCTAATAGTTCCATTTTCCACTTATTTAAATGTGTAATCTGGGATGGAAAAGAACATTTGGTCTAGGAGTACTATATTAGATGGAAGAAATACTATATATATATTTAATATATTTTATTGATTTTTTTTTTTACAGAGAAGAAAGGAGAAGAATAGAGAGTTAGAAACATCGATGAGAGAGAGACATCGATCAGCTGCCTCCTGCACGCCCCACACTGGGGATGTGCCCGCAACCAGGATACATGCCCTTGACCTGAATCGAACCTGGGACCTTTCAGTCCGCAGGCCAACGCTCTATCCACTAAGTCAAACCGGTTTTGGCAAAATGCTATATTTTTATTACCCTTTACTATTCCCTCAAGGTTTATTTGTTTAAAAAAAAATCTCTGTGATGCCCTAGCTGGTTTGGCTCAGTGGATAGAGTGTCAGCCTGTGGATAGAAGGGTCCCAAATTCAATTCTGGCCAAGGGCACATGCCTGGGTTGAGGACTCAATACCCAGTAGGGGGCATGCAGGAGGCAGCCCATAGATGATTTTCTTTCATCATTGATGTTTCTTTCTATCTCTCCCTTCCTTTCTGAAATTAATAAAAAATATATTGAAAAAATAAAATATTAATCTCTGTGACATTTCTAATATTCATCTGCAGTTTCTCATATGTAGCATTAGATTTTATTGCTAACACCTATATTATAATTTATCATCCAAATAGAAGAGAACACAGAATTATTTGCATCAAATTTTAAAAATGTGTTGTGTTCCAAATTTATGAAGAATATATTTTATATATAAAATGCTACTAAGTATTTGGTTTGTGGTAATTGCAATGGAAATATTTAGACTAAGAAAATAAAATTAATTCTATTGCCACACATTCTTTTACTATATTTAATTGTAAAATACTATACTTGCACTGGTAACCTGAGAACTGACAGTATGAAGTCTTAGGGGAAAAGTAGTGAAGACAGAGGAAAACAAGAGATCTTACTTTTAAATTATTTTCAATCTTGAGTTGCAGCCAAGGATTTTGATTTTGTAAGCAATCACCTTACCAGATGTCTTGATATACCCCTGCCATGCCCTTGCTATTTCTTTTCTCAGTGGTGCATGTGCTCACATGTAAATAATAGATAGGGTACATTAAGACATGGGGTAAATTGAACAGGTTTATTTGGCATTGAGCAAACATCTGCTGTATAAATTCAAAATTAATCACCATTATGAGCTTCCTGCACAATCCATTTAGAAAATATCTACTGTCCTAAACGATGCTAATAGCACACAGAGAGATACACACATTCATTAAAACCCAAGCCCTTAGTTTAAGAGTTCAGAATTCTGTGACACTGAGCTCCAAAACAATTGCATTTCTCATCATTTCTGATCTCTGGGAGTAAGGTAGGGTGAAATAAAAATAACCTTAGAATGAGCTCAGGAGTGTCCCTTGAAGTATTTACAAAGCCCTCAATGATTCTCCAGGAACCACTGATGTGAGTTTTGAGTTACAGGGGATCCTCCTTTTCAATGTCTAACTACTCTCTATCACACTGTAAATAGTCCTTAATGATGGAGCATTTCAGGTCAGTGATACAAAAAACAATAAGCATCCTAGCTTCATTTAAAAGGAAACATGAAGATTCACTCTGGGTTTCTCAAATATAATAAACATAGTCAGAATATTAAAATGTTGAACATTTTAAAAAGTAGGCATATTAATTTTTTTAAAGATGGTATGGAATCAATTTGCAGTAGTATTTCATTGAACGTAACCTCATTGGTATAATAATTCTCTACATCTACCTAGACATTAACATTAAACTTCTCACCTATTAAAGTACTAAATGTAATGATTCAAAGCAATAGGGATTATCAACTTCATTTCTAAACATGATCCTTGTTACCTATAACCAGGTCTGGGGCTACATTCTTCAAAAGATGATATCCCACCCTAGCGGTTTCCCTCAGTGGATAGAACTTTGGCCTATGGACCAAAGGGTCCAGGTTTGATTCTGGTCAAGGACACATAACTTGGTTGCAGGCTCCTCCCTGGGAAAGGCCCTGGTCAGGGCTCATGCAAGAGGTCATCAATCATATCTATGCTTCTCTCACATGGATAATTCTCTCTGTCTTTCTCTCTCTGTTTCACTCTCTCTAAAAATCAATGGAAAAACATCCTTGGGTGAGGATTAAAAAAATGATATCCCTATAATTTACACTAGATCACACAGAATGTATTTGTAAAAATCTCATAAAAGGATCTTCCATCCCTCTGTAAATCCTGGCCTATCAAATCCTAGTAGTTTGATGATGAAAAAAATTCAGTTTTTCCTCTTAAAAAATGAGCATAGAAACAAGATAAATAATTTTGTTAAAGGGAAAAATGGATTATAAAAAAATAAAAATGAAATCTCAAGGAAACAATAGAAAACTTCAGGTTCCAATATTCTTCATTTTTTGTGAGTAAGTCTACAAATAGTGTAGATTTCTTAACCTCAGAAACTGTGTCACAGAAATATTTATGTCTGTGTGATTTCAATGTGTTACCTACAAAATTACTTCTGTTACGTTTCTGCTTAACTGCTTATCAGCTAATTACATAATTTGCTTCCCTGCTTAGTAAATTAAAATCCCAATTCTCCTTCACATAGTGCATTCACTCCAGATGAGTCAACATCTGTACCTAAAGAATAGCGACCATTCAGCAAGGATGCTGCTGTTTCCTAGGGGGAACTACTGAAAATGTCAGCAGGACTTAACACAGAGGTGAGCTCTACACTGTGAAGGTGAAAATAAGCCAACGATATTTAACTACATCTGTTGTACATAAAACACATTTCATGTTAACTCAATATCTTTACCTTTTATATACTTTGTTAAATGTTTGTCTTAGTAGCAGATAGAATTTTACTCTTTCTCACCAGGGTAGTACCTCACCTTTACATATTAATTTTAACTGTAAAAGGTTTTTACCTTGGTCTTCTGAATCTTATAGCACTTCTATGAAGCAGAAAGGGCCAGTATTAAATACCTTTAATTTATGCATATAAAAATTGAAACTCAGAGTAGCTATTAGTTACTATTGTTATATTATATATTAGTTGGTGATACTGAATTTCAAGATATCTTCTAATTCCCACACAATCTCATTTTCACAAGATTCTGACACTTTAATACTGCATTCTACATTTATATTTATCAAGGCCTGAGCCCCTTATTTAGTTACTCTGACAACTGCATTCTAACTTTGGTGCTTTGAAGAGGGGTAATTATTTATTTACTTAAATTTTTTTTTTATTGAATTTAGAGAGGAAGGAAGAAGGCATATGCCTGACTGGGAATCAAACCATGACCTCCTGGTTCATAGGTCAATGCTCAATCACTGAGCAATACCAGCTGGACTAGAGGAGTTTGTCTTAAGACTAAAGACCCAGTGCACAAAATTCTTGCATGCTTAAGGTCCCTAGGCCTGGCCCATTTTCAGGGCTAATAAAGTCCCCTGCCTTCTGACCTCCTTGCCTCCTCTTTCCCTCATACCCTCAGTGCACCATTGCCACCACTGATTGCCCGTCATGTTCTGTGCTGCCCCTGGTGGTCAGCACACATCATAGTGGTCAATGGACATGCTCCCCCCTGTCCTCCGCCCATCCCCTGTTGAACTCCTAAGGGGAAAATTTGCATATTAGCCTTTTATTATATAGGATAGGAGTTTGGTGGTAAAAGTGGAATATGTCAGATTACAAAATGAAATGAGAGAACACTCTAATCATGGGAATATGTAGCAAATGAGGGAGGATCTGCACAATTAAATCCAGGTCATGTAGTTCTATCCTTTACTTTCCTCTCTGTTTTGACAAAGTGCTATCCTAATAGCTAATTCCTTCTAATTTATTTTTAGGTGTCAATCATTAGGTGCTGAACCTTTCCCACTGTAAAACACTCAAACCCTCAAATCTTATACTTTCTCCCAACAATTACTTTAAAATCAACTTCCCCTTCTTCTCACAAATGCCCTCCAAATTGAGTAACAGAAATTGCTCCAAGCTGCTTCAAGTTCCTTTGATGGTATTTTCTGTTTTGTTTTGTTTAATTTTTCTTTCATGACCTGGAAGGATACCCTACATTCAAGTATACAATTTTCCCTCTATCAGAGAGCACTTTTCATACTGTTTTCCTGTAGGAGGATGAACAGTGGCTCTCCACCAGGAGTAGGAGATGGAATTTCCCTACAGGTATTGGATAGGGCACTAGAAAGCAGGCTAATGTGATAATGATTTAGTGATAGCTCTAATTATAGCACAGCTCACCCCAGCAAATGTGTATTGAGCACAAAGCCATTTAGCAAGAAGGTGCAGGCTTCTCTGATGGCAGAAATGAAAAGCTGCACATCATGGTATTTGTTAGTAATAGGTCGTCATTCTTCTGACTTGAAAGTCTTTTCCTTTCCTCTGAATACAAGTGAATGAATTACACTAACTCAATTTGGCTATTATTATAGCAAATTTCCAAAAGTGAAAAGTGACCCACTTTAAGGATTTCATACATCAGTGAGCACAGTGCCTAAACTACCCATTAAACTTTAGGTATCAAGAAAGTGTAAACAAACTTTGAACAAAATAGAAGCAATACTATTATCATTATTGCTACTTTTATTTTAAAATCATAGTGGTCTTAGAACTAGTTATATGCAAAAGCGAAGATTACTTGCTGAAACCAGTTTGGCTCAGTGGAGAGCATCAGCCTGTGGAATGAAGGGTCCTGGGTTCAATTCCAGTCAAGGGCATGTACCTTGGTTGTGGTCACAGTGTGATCAATGTTTCTCTCTCATCAATGTTTCTGACTCTCTATCCTTCTCCCTTACTCTCTCTAAAAAAATCAATAAAATTAAAAAAAAACTAAATTTACTTAATTATTGATTCTATGTAATTTTAATTTAATATAAATTTCTGTAAGTTGGCTATAGTGTCATTCTTTTAAGAATGTTATGAGGCATCCTCTAAAATTGAGAAATTAGCAGAATTTTGTTTTTTTTTCTATTATACTAAATGTTAGCAACAGCATAATGGATCAGCATGAAGATCTACATGGTAATTTAAAATATTTCTGGGCCTCTAAGAATGAAATTGCACTTTCTAAATGTACTAACTTCCCCACCCCACCCCCCAAAAAATATATCAGTTAGAATGGAGGATTGGTCGGATACACAGCACAGAACAAAAAATCACTGAGACAAAAGTTCCAAAGTTGATATTGCCTGTTCTACTTCATTGTACATAGAAAGGGAACTTCCAAAATCTTACTATGTTCTTTTGTCAATCTCAAAATTCTTCCTTTTGTGGGATGGATGTGGCTGCCCTTCATAATTTCATTCAATCAAACATGTGATTAATCTCTGTAGCACCTATGCTCTCAGCTTGTATTCATCAGTCTCTTTCTGCTTATAATTTCTCTTCCATAGTAGATCATTCTATTAGTAGAATGTAAAAAGAAAGGTTTTAAGATATTTACATTTCTATTCTTTTTATAAGTCATTAGATTCAGGGCCCACCCTAACCTAGCATTACCTCATCTTACTTATGCAGATCTGCAAAAATTCCATTTCCAAATCAGGTTGCATTTTGAGATCCCAGGTGGACATGATTGTGGGGGGAGGTAATAAGTCAAACCATTTCCCCCTAATTCAGAAGTGTACCTATTCAGAGGTGGTCATAAGAGAATATCAGATATTTGGAAGTATTTGCTATAATTTATTTAAACAATAGAGAGTGTGACATAGGATAAGAAAAACATGAGAAATGCCTGTGGCATTTATGGTGTCATAAGTATCCCTCCTAGAGGAGCTCCTGGACTGTGAGAGGGCACAAGTTGGGCTAAGGGACATCCCTTTCCCCCTGTGTACCCATTTTCTGAGCCAGATCTATAGTTTTCCAATAATAACTTAGTATATATAGTGAAGATCAAATAGATTCTGTCTCAGATATTAATAGTTATGTGTCTATAAGCATCTTTAAACCATTTTGTGGGTAATATTTTATTTCAATAATTAGGTCTCATAGATTTGTTTTGATGATCTAATAAGATGATGTTTAAACATAGTATACATTTGGCCCATGGTTAACTATCATTAAAAGATAGTTACTCATTTCATTAAACAAAAATTTATGAACTCTTATATTTGTCCTCTGCCTTGTAATGAAATGTGATATATAATATATAAAATGATCATATGACTTAAAGTGAAAGGTCTTATTTTGAATTCTGCCAATTACCAGCTGCGTGGTCTTGCATAAGTCATGTAACCACTGATAGCATCATTTTCCTGCTCTGCAATTACAAACTTATAAAACAAACAAACTGGGTTACTATGATAATTAAAAGAAGCACTTTACATAGAACCTTCTTCTAAAGCTAAAACCCACAAAATAACATGTCATTATAAAGTATTATTACTATAGCAAAATATAAGTAAAACCTTGTAACTCCACTAAAGACACACAAATGTTAAATAATCATTCTATAGTTTTAAAAATGGTATCTTTATTTTACTACTTGAACAATAGAATTTTCTATAATCCTCCTATCTAATAAAAGAGTAATATGCAAATTGACCTGCCTCTGCTATACCCACAAGCCATGCCCATCAGCCAATCAGGAATGTGTATGTAAATTAACAAGATGGCTACGGCCACAGAGAGAGCAGAAGGGAGGCTTGGGTTGCCTTTAGCGATGGAGAAAGCCAAGATTTCAACACATCATGGCAGGCCCAGGCCTCTGCTTAAGGCAACAAAGTTTCAATGGCTGCCTCCACAGAGCTAGCAGAAGGCTTGGCTCAGCTCCAATCTACAAAGTTTCAATTGTAGAAGATAAATCCCAGATACTAGGACCTCCACTTGGGTCTATGGGGGTGTTGCTGTCCCACAAACCACCACCGGCCCCTTGTCCAGGCTACCCAACACCCCAAGGGAACACCCATCCTAATCTGGGACACCCTTCACGGCAAATCAGCTGGCCCTATCCCCCCATGCACCAGGCCTCTATCCTATCTAATAAAAGAGTAATATGCAGATTGACCATCATTCCAACACACAAGATGACTGCCCCCATGTGATTGAAAGATCCTGCCCCCATGTGGACACAGATGGCTACCTCAAGATGGCCATCAGGGGAGGGCAGTTGTACCGGACCAGGCTAGCAAGTGAAGGCAGTTGTGGGCAATCAGGCTAGCAGGAGAGGTCAGTTGGGAGGGACCAGGCCTGCATGGAAGGACAGTTGGAGGTAAACAAGCCTGCAGGGGAGGGCAATTAGGAGTGACCAGGCTGGCAGAGAAGGACAGTTAGGAGCAAACAGGCTGGCAGGTGAGCAGTTAGGCATCAATCAGGCAGGGGAATGGTTAGACGGTGATCAGGCTGACAGGCAGAAGCAGTTAGGGGCAATCAGGAAGGCAGGCAGGTGAGCAGTTGGAAGCCAGCAGTCCTAGATTGTGAGAGGGATGTCCGACTGCCTGGTTAGGCCCAATCCTTTATTAATCTTCACTTGGATCGGGCCTAAATGGGCAGTTGTCGGACATCCCGCAAGGGGTCCCAGATTGGAGAGGGAGCAGGCTGGGCTGAAGGACACCACCCCACTCTGCACAAAATTCATGCACTGAGCCTCTAGTATATAATAAAAGCCTAATATGCTAAGTGTTTAATCCTCCTGTAGGCCATTCAACCAATCAAAATATAGTATGCTCATTATATGCTAAGGCCATTCAAATGCTCATTATGATGTGCACTGATCCCCAGGGGGCAAATAGTTCTACCAGTAAGTTAGCTTGCTGCTGGGGTTCAGCAGATCTAGGACTGAATAAGACAGGCTGGACACACCATGGAACCCTCCTGTGACCTCTCCCTGCAGCTGGTGCCACCCCCTATTAGCCCCCAACACTCTGATTGAGGTAGGTCCAACCAGCCAACCGCCTGCAGCCCCTCCTCCCAGCGTTCCAGCCAGACCCCACAGGGGCCTCTAGTTAATATAAAGATTATAAAACAAAGTCATTTCAAACCAGATGGTCTTTGTAATCTATTTTGTTAACATTCTATTTGATTTCAAGGAGTTTGAACCTTCAAGCATGATAGTAGTATGCATGCAATGGTCTGTTAAAATCACAATATTTCCATATTAATTATTAGAGTAATCAGTGGCATTAATAATTAGAAATAGAAAATGTAATTCAAAATATGCTATGTAGTTTTATAGCTGGGCTTTCTATTCTGTTCCATTGATCTGTTTCTTTGCCAATATCATGGTGTTTTTATTATCGTAGCTCTGTAGTATAACAAAGTTAGATAGTATGATAACTTTAGCTTTGTTCTTTCTTTTCAGGATTGCTTTAGCTATTCTGTGTGTTTTGTGGTTCCACGTAGTTACCATATATTGCCAATAGGATAAAAAATGACTTTTTTGTGCATTTTTTATCCTATTGGCAATATATGGTAACTATATGAATGATTTGTGTTTATATAATTGCAGTAAAAATAACTTACAATCCTTTAATTTGACAACTCTAATTTTTAAAAACTCTCCTCTTTGATCTTGAAAATATATTTATGTAAGTGTGATTATTTGCTACATAGCATATTTTTTAAGTTAAATTTTATTGGGGTGAGTTAATTAACTATAACAGTACATCCAAAAATTATACATCATGATCAACTTGGATTTGTGGTCTTAGCTGGTTTGGCTCAATGGAGAGAGCATTGGCCTGCAGACTGAAGGGTCCCAGGTTCAATTCTGGTCAAGGGAATGTACCTTGGTTATGGGCACATCCTTAGTAGGGGATGTGCTGGAGGCAGCTGATCTGTTTCCCTCTCATAGATGTATCTAACTCTCTATCCTTCTCCCTCTTCTCTGTAAAAAATCAATAAAATATATTTTTTAAAATGCAGATGAATTGTATGCCTATCATGTTTATTAGCTTTTTTTCACTTGCAAATAATAATTCACCGATTGCTTATCTTTTTTATTTTACTTCAACATGCTTTGAAGCTACAGCATGTGACTATGACCTTAAAAGTACAGATTATATAGTTTATATACAGAAATTTATTTTGATAGTGTTGTCTCCACTTATATTTACTTTTTTAAGCACACATTTAGCCTAATAAACAACTCATTACAACAATCAAAACTGATCACTTTATGTGATAATAACTAGTTCATGCAATTCATAAGTATATTTATGTGTACCCACCTTTCTTCATTCTAATATCAATTTTATCTTCCCTACTTCATGTATTATTATTACTTTGATAGTTTTATGTTTCTAAGAAATGATCTATTTCTTCTAGGTTATCCAGTTAGTTAGTATGGAATTATACATAGTAGTTTCTCATAATACTTTTATTTTTATATCAATTGTAATGTCCCCTCATTCATTTTATTTTATTTTATTTATTCTTTTTTATTTTAATCTAAGCATGCCAATCTTATGTACTTTGCTTATTACTGATTTAATCTTTTTTTTTTCTTCTTGCTAACTTTGAGTTTTGTTTCATTTTTTTAGTTTCTTGAGGTGCCTAGTTATATTACTTGACATCTGTTTTTATTGATGTACATTTCCATCTTGGTACTGATTTTGCTGTATTCCATTAGTTTTGATATGTTGTGTTGTTGTTATTGTTTCTATTTATCCCTCTTTTTTAAAATTTATCTTTTTATTTCTACTTTGACCTGATGTTTGTTTATAATTGTGTTGTTTAATTATGATATAGTTGTCAATTTGAGTTTTCCTTTAGCTATTGATTTCTAGCTTTCTTCTACTGTGGGTGGAGAAGATACTTGGTATGACTTACTTATTCTGAAATTAAGACATTTTTAGTGTCTTAATATTATTTTTCCTGGATACAATTCCATATGCATATGAAAAAAATGTATATTCTGCTGCTGAGTTTAATGTTCTCTTTATATCAGTTGGATTCATTTGGACAATAATGTTGTTCAAGTCTTCTATTTTTTGTTGACTTTCTGTCTGGTTTTTCTATCCATTGCTGTAAGTGTGTTTAGAAGTCTCTTACTTTTATGAATTGCTGTCTATTCCTCCCTTCAGAGTTGTCAATGTTTGCTTTATATATTTATCCCTAATATTGATTCAATATATATTTATAATTTTTATGTGTTCCTGGTGGATTTTTGTCATATAATGTTATTGTTTGTCTTTATGGCAGTTTTTGTAAGATAAAATATAGCCTTATGTTGGGTAACATTTTCATGAAATATCTTCTTATATCATTTTAATTTTTGTCCAGGTATGTATGTCTTTAAATCTCCTGAATATAGCACATATACCTAGATCTTGTTTGCTTTGATTTTGTCTTAATCATTCAGCCACTCTCTGTCTTTTGGTTGGGAAATTCAATCCATTTGAATTTAGAGTAATTATTGATGAAAAAAAATTACGATGAGCATTTTCCTCATTGTTTTCTGTTTTGCAATTTAATTTCCTTCTCATGCTTTTCTTATTTTTATTTTCTCAATTAAAGTTGATATTATTATATTACTTTCAGGCATGCAGCATAGTCGTTAGACATTTATATAACTTATAAACTGATCATATCGATAACTTTACTATCTCCTTGATACCATTCATAGTTATTGCAATATTATTGAGTCTATTCCTTATGTTCTACCTTACATTCCTGTGACTATTTTAAAAACCTTCAATTTATACTGCTAAATCCCTTTGTATTTTTCTCCCTTAATCCACTCTTGCTTTCTTCCCTTCTCTCTCTCTCTCTCTCTCTCTCTCTCTCTCTCGCTCTCTCTCTCTTTCCCCCTCTCCCTTATGTAACTTTATTGGCATTATTTTTTGTCATTTTTCATGGTGCTTACATAAAATGTGTCATAGTTATGACAGCCTATTTTAACTGTAACAACTTATCTTCAATCACAAATCGACTCATTTAACTTCTCCAACTCTTATTATTGATGTATCACCACTTTATATCTATTTATATTGTGTTACATTAATATATTTTAGTTATAATTTTTCATAATATTTTGTTCTTTATATTTTCTACTGAAATTAAAATTGGGTTACCTACCTCTGTTAAGATAATACAATATTCTGTACTTGTCAATACAGTAACAGTAACTTTACTAATAAGTTTATTTTTCCTTATGTTATCACTAGAGGCCTGGTTCTCAAATTCATGCATGGGTGGAGTCTGGCTGGCCCACCCCAATGGAGGCCCATCAACCAGGCTGGTGAGGGAGGAGGGGCCAAGGAAAAAATTGGCCAACCCTTCTTACCCCTAATCAGGATGGGGAGTTTTTGGGGGCAGGGCTGGAGAGGGGGGATGATTAGGGTTTGGATTGGCTTGTTGGCTGCCACAATGAACTTCATAGCCACTGGTCATTCCTGTCATTATGGTTGTTCCACTGGTCCAGTCCCTGGGAGCACATATATATATTGCTGTTGAACTTCCTTTCCTTTAAATTGAAAAATTCCTTTTAGTATTTTTTAAGCCAGATCATGGTAAATAAATAAATAAATACATAAATACATAAATAAATGAAAATAAAAATTCCTCATTCATGTTTGACCTGAAAAATCTTAATATCGCCTTCGTTTTTGAAAGAAACTTTTGCAGGATCTAATGTTCTTTGTAGGCAGTTATTTTATTTGTTTGTTTGTTTTTCAGCACTATGTGTATACTATCTCACTCCATCCTGGCCTTTAAGGCTTCTGCTGAAAAATCTAGCAATATTCTTTTAGGAATTTCCTTGCATATGACAATTCACATTACATTTATACTGCTGTTTCTGAATTGTTTTTCCATCTTTGACTTTTGCAAAATGTGTTATAATGTGTCTCAGTATAAGTTTGTTTGATTTTATCTTCCTTAGGGTCCTTTGAACTTCATAGAACTTGTTGTGCATTTCCAGTCCCAAATTTGGGAGATTTTAGTCACATTTCACTGTTGAGAACTTTCTTCGACTTTCTGGGATTTCTGCTCCCTTTGGAACTTTCATAATGTGAACATTGACCTACTTGATAGTGTCCAATATTCTCTTATGCCTTTGTCACTCTCTTTTAAATTTGTTGATTTAAGAGAGAAAGAGAGAGAGATTTGTTGTTCCACCTATTTATGCATTTATTGGTTGCTTCTTTTATGTGCCCTGACCAGGGGTCTAACTTGCATCTTAGCATATAATGATAGTACTCTAACCAACTGAGCTACCAGTTATTCAGGTAGCATACAAAGAATTTGGGAAACTAGCTGGAAAGGTGGGAGTTGGGGATAATTGTTCCACACTTGTTCTTCACTGAGCCTGGGAAAGGAGTTGTGATGATTTGCCCACAAGTTAGTTGTCCACCTTGTTCTCTGTAGTTCCCAAGGGAGTCACATATATTAGGTCTTGTCAGCTCTCTGATATAGGTAAGATAGAAGCTATTCCCTTGGGTCAGACTCAGATGCTGGCATGCCAGCTATACATCCCAACTCCTTCACTCCCCAAAAAGAAGATGGTAACTGGGGATTCTGTTCCTGGTGCTGTGCCGGGATGGGAATTTTTGTGAAATGGTGTTTCCTCACTTCTACCAATTTTATTTCACTTTTTATACTCACTAAGGTTTTAGGAAACTCTTAGGTAGTTTCTGGATTTCTCACAAAGGAAATTGAACAGTATAGTGAATGTGTTTCCACCATCTTAGTGATGTCTACATCACTAAGCTACATAATTAAGATATAAACTTATGGAATTTTTCTGTATGAATTTTGGTATCCATAATTAACTGCATTAAAACATAAAAGAATAATTGAAAGCATTGGTTTCTGACTTTTTATAAAATATACTAGAGGACTGGTGCATGAAAATTGTGCATGGGGGTGTGTCCTTCAGCCCAGCCTGCTCCCTCTCCAATCTGAGACCCTTTGAGGGATGTCTGACTGCCCATTAGGCCCAATCCTACTTGCTCTGATTCCCCTCTTATGATGGGAAGTCACCTTTATTCTACCTGGATTGGGCCTAAATGGGCAGTCGGACATCTCTCTCATAATCCAGGACTGCTGGCTCCAAACTGCTCACCTGCCTGCCTTCGTGATTGCCCCTAACCACTTCTACCTGCCAGCCTGATCACCCCCTGACCAGTCCCCTGCCAGCCTGATTGATGCCTAACTATTCCCCTGTCAGCTCAATTGCCCCTAACTGCTCTCCCTTGTGGGGAAGGTCACTCCTAACTGCCCTCCCCTGCAGGCCTTGTCATCCCTAACTGCACTCCCCTGCAGGCCTGTTCACCCTCCATCGCCAGGGGCAACCCAAGCCTCCCTCCTGCTCTCTCTGTGGCCATAGCCATCTTGGTTGGGTTAATTTGCATACTCACTCTGATTGGCTGGTGAGCATGGCTGGTGGGCTTGGCTGGTGAGTGTAGTGGAGGTATAGTCTATTTGCATATTATTCTTTTATTAGATAGAATTAGAGTTCAAAACATACTAGTAATTTTTTTCTATTGGATATTCATACAAATTAGTATATATTTTTGAGGAGATGCTAAACTAAGACAAATATTCTTTTAGATAGATTAATGTAATTCTCTAAATTCTTGAGGTGCCATAAAACATTTCAAACTCAGTCTTTTTAAAAAAAAATGTGCTATATATTGGTAAAACGATATTCAATGCATCTCAGGAAACACCATTATTTATTAGTAATAATACATGCTTTTGTTCAGTGCATTTTTTTATGAATGCAAATAAGATTACTCCCAAGGGCCACATCTTTTTCCATTGAATACTGAAATAGATTTACTGTTCCTAGAACACATGCAAATCACTTTAAATTACAGAGAGCATGCTACCCACTGTCAAACACCTTAGACTAATAATCATGACTATTGAAGTGAACTTAAAAATATATATATATGTAAAATGTAGAAGAAAATTTGAATTAAAGTCCAGATTCCATAAGCTTATTTTAGTTAAGATAAAATAATACATTGGTAGTCTATAGAATAAGAAAGGGACTGAAACATATAAAGGATTAATTTAAACAATAAATGCTATTTATCTTTATCTTTCACTAGAGGCTTGGTGCACAAAATTTGTGCACTGGGGTGGGGGGTGTCCCTCAGTCTGGGAGCCTGTGGAGGATGTCTGACTGGTGGCTTAGGCTAGGCCTAAGCCATTGGTCGGATCCTTAGCTCCTGCCACTGTTGCTGCACTTGCCAGCCATGAGCCTGGCTCAGGGCTTCAGGATGAGTGGCACTCCCCCTATAGGAGTGAACTAACCATCAGGGGGCAGCTTCTGTATTGTGCATCTGCCCTCTGGTGGCCAGTGTGCATCATAGTGACCAGTCATTCTGCCATTTGGTCAATTTGCATATTACCCTTTTATTATATAGGATTATCTCTTAAAACCTGCAGATGAAGATGATAATAGAAAATAGGACCTCACTGGTTATACCCAGATTAAAATATGACAAACAGAATACATAGACAATGCAATAAACAAATGAAGCCAGGGTATATAGTTTATTATGTTTAAGTTTGTCCCTCTATTTCAAACCTTACTCTATAGTAGTATTTTTTTTAACTAGCTTTTACCTATAATAGTAGAAATGGATTGGGGAAGCATGGCTCTATTGTAACACTTGCCATTATCTTCATATTTTTAACTCCTTTTTAAAAATTATTTACTTCATGAAATAAATTTTCTGTGATGAATACATTTTGTACTTTGTAATGATTTGATATTACTTTCTATATTTTATCACTATAAAATAAAATATTTATATCTGTAATATATATTATCTCATACATGTGTATTTAGATAATATATGTAATATATTTAAATTCTATACACACACATATCTCTCTCTCTATATATATCTATATATATAGATATATATAGATAGATAGATATATCGTGTGTGTGTGTGTGTGTGTGTGTGTGTGTTTGTGTAATTTATATATACAGTTGTCTCTTGAACAATAAGAGTTTCTAGACTGCAGGAGTCCAGTTTCACATAAATTTTATTCAATAAATACCAGTACTATTTTTAATCTGCAGTTTGGAATCCATGAGTAAGGAAGGCTTTCTGTATTCACTTTTGGATGCCATATTACATAAGGGACTTAAGCAGACATGAATTTTGGTATTCATGGGGAAGCAAAAGTGGATTTTCATCTATGCAGAGGGTTAATGACCCTAACCCATGTGTTGTATAAGGATCAACTGTATATACCCATCCTTTAAGTGCATTGCTGCTCAAGCTAAGGTGTCTAAGACATGGCAAGGAAGCAGTATCTGGAGAGCAAGGTGATAGAGGAAAACAGACAAGGATGTAGAATGGCAAGAAAGAGGAGGTGGAATAAGATGATGATATATCCAGAAGATCTGGAAGATGATAGTGATGCCAGTTATGGTATGGAAAGCAGCTTCAGGATCCACAGCACCTACAGCCGTACACCAAATGAATTACTTTTCTTGTAAGCTGTATGGCCAAGGGGAGGAACAATGTCTCTCATGTTTCAGCTCCAAGGAGGAGTTCAGATTGCTAGGACTAGACTAGCACTTCTGAATTTCCTGGAATGCTAAGCACTGTGTCATCCTTGGAAAGCTCTGCAGCACCCACAGTGCTCCACATCCTTTAACATCCCCATCCCACCATTGCTAGGCTGCTGGAGTCCAGGCCTCCCCAGATATATAGCCCAAATCCCGCCTCACTGTAAGAGGGGAGGAGAGCCTCAGTGGAGTTTAGTGGTCTACTATGCAGGTGAAAAGGATCACTTTGTCCTTTGTGATCTGGACAGAAGACTTACTCTTATTCTTCAGTCACTGTCAGCCTAAGACTAATAAAAGTTGCGTAAGTGAAGGTTGGAAACTGAGGTGGGAAGGTATACTTGTTTGCTAAGGGGCCTGAGCATAATATTGCTGCCAATGGGACATTGCTGCCAGTAGTGATACTGCTGCCAATTTTGTTATTCCCACTCACCTGGTAATGCAGATACCCCTCTTGCCTGGGCCACTAACTTATCCCAATTGCTCACTGTGGCTCTAACCTCTCTTAGCCTGTCATATCCAGGCCCTATGTCTCCTGCTCATATGTTGGCTGTTGTGACAGCTGGTCCAGGAAGCACAGCCTCCTGAATTGGCCCTGGACCCTGTCCTGTTGAAATCCAACCCTGGGCTCAATGAGCCCTACTATTGGTATCAACAAAATCTTTCATATATCTCTGAAGAGGATGAATTTCCATCATTCCAACAGGAAGCCTCAGCTCTGCCTACTGAGGCCCCTTATAAATGGAACCTTCTCCAAACACTCAGGAGGCTTCAGCTCATCTTCTACCCCAACAAGAGGCCTAAGATCAGACTACAGTGTCCTCTTAGACATTGACATTTTTGTTATTCCATCAAGGAGTTCCAGATCACTATCCACCCTGCCTTGAATCTTTTTCATCTTCAATGCAGCAGAAGGGCTCAATTCTGCCACATGTGTCTCTTGTCAGTGTACGATATTCTCCAGTCTAGCAGAGGAGTCCAGTTCAGTCTCCAAACACCTCTTGGATCTCTTAGCTTATCCTGCAATACATCATTAGATGAGTGTCTAACCTCCAGCTTGGAGTGAACCTCAGCATTCAGAGTGGCCTAATATCAATGTTAAAGTTGCGCACCTTGGGGTTTTGGTAACTTCAGAGACCCCTAAGAAGATTAAGAAAGATTTCTTGGCTCATGCACCAAAGTCCACTGAAGAAGTAAAACCTTCATTCCAGCTCATCCTACTTCAGAGGCTAATGACACAGCCCTAAAGCAAACTATAGCTCCTGCAAAACACCCCAAGTGACACTTCACTTCCAGAGCCTTGTCTGAAATTGCATTTCATCCTTTGGACTTGGAAGTTAACAAAACCCAGCAATCAGAGCAATTTGAGGCATTCTTCCAATAACTGAACATACTAAAATATGAGCTCTATACCTGAAATAATTGGATGTTGTTGTCTATTGGTCTGAGGCTCCACAGAGTTCCTGTGCCAAGGGCCAAAACCTACAGTGGCACCCTCACTATCTTAAACTTGAAAGGAAACTCTGTTTCTTACATTGGTAAAGATACATGGAAGTCATGCCACTTGGTTTAGAAATGAATTCCAAGTGGAAATTATTTGAGAGAATTATGTAAGGATTCATTTGGAGGCCTGTTGTCCCTCCAGTATTTGAATCTTTGTTTTAAGTTAATCACAAAACTGAGTTTTGGAACACTTCAGGCCTGGCATGGAATGCAGTTTTTACACAAGTTAATTCTCAATTGTAATATTCTGTCAACTGTTAAAGATTCATGTCTTTTTAAATCTCTAGCATTAAAATATTTAGACATGGAAACAACACAAGTGTCACAACAGTTGAGAGCATCCTCACGATGATTCTTGAATTGGAAAAAAAAGAACTGATCTTACTTAGTTATTTGTCCTGCTATCTCTGCCAATTTAACAATAACATTGAGAATGTTGGCAAGACAGTCACATGCCATTGTGACATTGAATGTATGACAAAACATGGTGTAGCCTCCTATGTGGCTTCTCATGCACAGCGAGAAGTAAAGATTGCCAGGCAGAGTGGGATAGGAATAAATGGGAAAATGAGAGGACAGAGGACTAGGGTGAACAGGAAGAGGTGTCAAATGAGCTCAAAAAGGACGTGCCAAGATATAACAACAAACTCTTCATATTAATATCTGTGATTGTAGTAGCAAAGGTTTTCATTATAATGATCCGTTTCTTTGAGGTTTATCAAAGAACACCATCAAAAGGGAGGTAAAGAAGGAATCTCAAGGGTTTATTTTTCCAGTTTTCTGGCATTATAGATGCCCATCAGGATATGAGCTGGAGGAGGAGAGTTTCCAGAGAAGGTGGCCACTTTGGCTAAGGGATATATATGGACCTCTCAGTGCCATCATATGCACAAAAACATGGAGCAGAAGCCATGTAAACCAGTCTGCTGATAAGGATGAGCTTTTTGACCAAATGGAGCAGGTTGAAACCTCATGCTCAGTAGTCAGGGTTGATGCATCAGACTCCACTAGTAAAGAGACAGGGGAAGAAGTGAAACAGGACACCCCCCTCCCCACGTGAACCCCGTCCTCAAGCTATCTATAAATTGTATTTGGAAATGTTGGCCCAGTCTTGTTGATAAAATACATGTTTTCCTCCTATTTAAATGGATAAATTCATAACTACACCTAGCCATGAGGTAAGGAATACTATATAATAAAAGTCTAATATGTAAATTGACTGGACAGTAGAACAACCGGTGGAATGACTGACTGCTATGACACACACTGACTATCAGGGGGCAGATGCTTAACATAGGAGCTGCCACCAGTCCATAGGCCCTAGGCCAGCCAAGGTGGGTGCCAGTGGGAGGACCCCCCAATCACCCCACTGGTTGCCTCACATATTGGCCCTAATCACCAGCCAGGCTTAGGAACCCTACCTGTACATAAATTTCATGCATGGGGTCTCTAGTTAAAGTATAAACTGTTAAATATTTATATGCAAATAACATGAGCCATAGGCAAGAATAGCAGGGTTGAAGCTGGAATCTCTGGGATAGCCAGTACTTCCTCAAGCAGCAGTGTGGTCAAACAAGGGTGCAGAGGGGCTTCTGGCCCTCATTTCCCCAATAGAGTCAGTCCCTGAGAACTTTAAAACACATCTTTAAGGAGTGTGGTTATTTAGTTAAATAATTTATTCCTCTGACTCACTAAGAAGCAGTTTATTACAACACACTTGACCTCCTGCATGAAGAGGATTATTCACTTCTGGCCCCTCTTATCAGGTCTTTGGGATTGTCAGAATATTTGGATCCCTGAGCCTACCTTCAACATGGGGCCTATCCTTTCCCCCAAGCACTTAAACTCATGCACAAATGAGTGCCCTGTCTTGATGTAGCACGTCTCTACCCTTACAAACTAGTGGAAAATTCATAGTAAGTTTCTTGCTTTATTTTTTAACTAAAAAACTCTGAACTGTTGGGTAGCTAGCTGGGAGGCCTTGGAGAGATAGAGTAAAGAAAAATGTTGCATGAGAGCAATAATTATCAAAGATTTCCCTTTTCAGGCCTTTATTTCAGAAAACATATTTGTAGCACCACTTCTCCACTCACCTGTTCTGCCTCAGCCTCTCCTGACCTCACTGATGGTCATGTGTGTGCTCAGCCCAGCACCAAACCTACCCACTTTCTTCCATGTCCAGCACAGATTCATGGCTGCCTGATTCCAAGTGATAATGCACAGATTTCTTCACTTCTTCTGCAAAGAGTCATTACTAAATCACATTCAGCAAGTCAGTGATGCTTAAATGTCTGAGTGATCAAAAGAAATTCTGAATGAACAAGACCTAAATGACTGCAAATAAATCCTGGTGGTTTAGCAAAATGAGATGCAGAATGGTGTGCCAACCATGCATAGAACAATACATCAGTGGGACTGCGAAATAGCCCAGATGTTTTGTGGCAAGAGAAAGCAGGGGAAATCCAGAATTCACATTTCCTTCTCTGTACTTAGGTGGGATTTTTCTGTAGAAGGCAGTCATTTTGGCTAAGGGTATGTATAGACCTCTCAATGCCACATGCAAGCAAAGCATGGCACTGAAGCTACCTGGCAATGATTTGACTAATAAGGATGAGATCTTCAATAAAGATTTAAGGTAAATGATTGGTGACAATTTAGAATTCTTACCTAAAATGGTTGGTTAGAGTTTTAGGCAGAGGGAATGGGCCTCCAGTTCCTATCTTTTTTATTAGTTTACTAATACTGCTCTCTTGGTTCCTGCCCGAGCTACCACCCAACATTTCTTACTGAGACTGGGAAACAAGTGCTTTTCTCTGTGTTGACCAATGAGAGGTAAATATTTACTGTGTTTAGAGCACAGTTTCAGAATGGGGATCAGTGAAGTACTGGAAATCCTAGAGACTTATTTCTTGTCCCATTTAAGTCCCATTTAAGTAGCTCAACATAAAGCTAGCTCAGTAGGTGCCAGCGAGCAATGGAAAAAACAGAGTCCCTTTTTCTACTGAGACCAAGTACTGCTCAGATTAGTGGCACAGGTGTCCCCTGCCTCACCATTCCCACAAACCCCAATGCATTCCAGGCAGGGTCACTCTCTACAGGAGCTCTAGCCATGGGACACATAGTTCAAGTAGTCTGGCATAATCCCCTTCCCTGAAAGCTTAGGGATTGAGTACATTCTGCTATTGTTCTGCTTGTAAGTTTCCAAAAAGAACAAAAACAAAACCCTACATTATATTTGCACATTTGTCCTCTTTACATGACAGGGAACCAAGGAATTTTGTGCCCACAAAAATCTATAGGTTGTTGGCATGGCAAATGTTATGGTAGAAAGGAAGACGTAGAGCCTGGAGCCAAAGTCCTCAACCATTACAAGGGTATCATTTGTTAATATGCCAGCTCAGAGGGTCTCAAGTCTGTCTAACTGAACCCCTTTATCAAAGAGTGTATTGATTATCTGGTGCTATGTGACAGATCACATGAAAATAGTGGCTTAATACAGCAATAAATATTTCTTACAATTTCTTTGAATCAAGAATTTAGAATTGGCTTGGGCAGTTCTGGCCCTGGGTCTCTTGTGAGGTTCTTTAGTGTTCAATCCTCACCTGAGGATATTTTCCATTGATTTTAGAGAGAGTGGAAGGGAAGGTGAGGAGACAGAGAGAGAGAAACATTGGTGTGAGGATCAAAACTGCAACTTAGGAACATGCCTTCTGTCCAAGGGCTGATGCTTTATCCACTGAGCCAAACTGGCTAGGGCATCATGAGATTCATAAAATATTGGCCAAGGCTACAGTTATCTGAAGGCTTGACTAGGGCTGGAGAGTCTGCTTTCAATATGGGTTGCTCACATGGCTGCCAAGGTGGTACCACATGTTGGAGGGAGGCCTCAGCACCTCCCCATGTGGACCTATTACACGAAATATGGATTTTCTTGTATATGCATAAAGTCTGGAAAGATACACAGAAACTGGTGACATTAGGTGTTTTAGGTGAAGGAATTGGATGGCTGTTGGGTAGGAGTGAAAAAGTGACTCCTGTATATTTGTCTTCCTTTTTTTAAAATTTTAATTATGGTAAAATATATATAACATAGCATTTCACATATTAAGAATTTTTTAGTGTACAAGTCTGCGGCATTAAGTATATTCATACTGTTGTGCGACCATCAACACCATCTATCTCCAGAATGCTTCTCATCCTGCAAAACTGGAGGTCTATCCATTTCTGTTCCCCCAAACCCCGGCAATCACCACTCTACATCCTGGTCCTGTGAATTTGACTGCTCTGGTACCTTATACTCGTGGAATAATACAGTTTTTGCTTTGTTGTCTTTGACTTCTTTCACATAGCATGTCTTCAATGTTCATGCATATTATAGCTTGTGGGGTGCTGAATAATATTCTAGTGCATATACTACATTTTGATTACCCAATCTTCCCTCCATGCACACATTTGCTTCCACATTTGCTATTCTGAAGAATGTAGCTATGAATATGGGGGTAAAGATATTCCTTCAAGAACATTGCATCTTTTACATTTTTTAAAGCATATGAATGTGCTACTTATTTAAAAAATAATAAGTTAAATATAATATGTGATGTGTGATATATGATGTATAAATATATAAGTATATAAATATATTAAAGATATATATATATGTGTGTATATATATATATATATATACATACATACAAAGGATAAATTATATATTCTTTATGAAAAATGTTATATTTTTGGTCAAAATCTGATAAAATATTGTTTTGGTATAAAAGTTTGCAACTTCTTAAGTAAACAAAAATACAAATGAGAAATAATTTGTACAAAAATGAAACAGTCATGTCTTTAATTTTAAAACTTAACAAATAATGTTATAAACTAAATTTAAAAGAAACAGAAAAATACTAATGAAGAGAATTAGAAATAAATGAAACTGAAGGTTCTTAAAGAAAACCAAATTATGGTCAGTGTAAATTTTTTCAAAGGTTTAAAATAAGAATTTCTGATTAAAATGATGGAGGTGGTAAATATTTTGCTCTCCTCCTCCTATGACCGCATCAATATAACAACTATGTTGTAGAACAACCACACTTGAGAACCACCTGAAGACTAACTGAACAGAACTCCTATACCTAAGAATATAAGAAGCCATTTTAAGACTAGTAGGAGGGGCAGATACAAAAACTGATCTGCTCCTAACCCCATACCCACATGTAGTGGTTAAGAATTGGAAGAGAATCCTGGCTGGGTGGCTAAGTTGGTTGTAGTAGTATCCTGTACACCAAAAGGCTGTGGGTTTGATTTCGACTCAGAGCACATACCTAGGTTGAGGATCTATCTCAGATTGGAGTCTATTCATGAGACAACTGATTGATATTTCTCTCTCACATCAAAATTTTTATCTCTTTCTCCCTCTGTTTCTCTCTGAAATCAATAAAAATATACCCTTGGGTGAAGATTGGGGAAAAAAAGAAAAGAAGAATTGAGAGAGAGATATTCACTGTCAAGGATCCTTAGGGGTAAAGGGTCCCAGCCCCACAAAAGACTTCTAAGTCCAGAGCACCTATGCCAGGAAAACTATTCCCCACATCTGACTATGAAAATCAGTAGGAATTCAGCCCAAGTGAGAGTGAGGGCAACGAGAGTCTCTGGGGTTCCTCATAAAGGGCCCAAAGATAGAATTACTCACTGACAGACTTACTTATTCTGAGCTCCAGTGCTGAGATAGCAGATCAAAAAAGGCCGGGGACACCAGGCTAGGGTTGCTCAATTGTTGAGCCTCAACCTGTGAATCAGAAGATCAAGGTTTGATTCCTGGTCAGGGCATATGCTCAGGTTATGGGCTAGATCCCCAGTAGGGGCCATGCAATAGGCAGCTGATCAGTGATTCTCTATCTCATTGATGTTTCTTTCTCTCTCTCCCTCTCCTCTAGTCCCTATGAAATAAATACATACATTTTTAAAAGGCCAAGGACATAGGGGGAGAAACTGAATTATCTGGCTTCAGGGTGAGAACTAGTGGGACAGCACTGGCTGAGGCAGAAGTGCTAGCAGGCACCATAGCCCCTTTGCTGAGCTGTCACTCTGCCTACACTGCAGCAGCAAGTGGGCACTAAATCTGAATCTCCATTAAATTCACCCTACTCTGCTACTGCTTGAGAAAATGCCCCATCCAACTCTCACACACAAGCCAGAACTTCTGTCAGCACCAGTTACTCACAAGAAGCCATCTTCAACTCACATTGCAGACTGCCCTGAAGACTCTCGAAGGTAAACACATTTCAAATCATCAGCTGCTGGTCTGTTGTGCCTTGTTCCCTTGTGACCCCCAGACCAGCACTAGTGGTAACTAGCCTCAGTTTGCAGCATAGCCACTTATAGGTACCTCCAAGCCTCAGCACAAGCAGCTTCCAACCACAGGTCGACGAGGTCAGGTGGTGATTGACCTGTACCAGAAACCCTCCCAAGACATCCCAAATCTAACACACTCAATGACTGGTTTCAGACCACACTAACCAATTAGCTTCACTAGTTATACACCCAAAGCGTGGGTTCAGCCGGCACTAGAGCCCCACTACAGTAAATCACACTAGTGGAGTCAGCCCCTACACAATCGTTTGTCTACTGTAGTCATAGTCAGTCCTTACAGCCAGTCAGACTGAGGGTCAATCCCACTCATTGATGTGCCAACAACATCAGCTCTCAATTGCAATAGGATAGCATACACAACCCACACAAGTGACAATCCTAGAGTGCAGGGCTCTGGTGACCAGAGAGATTGTACCAGTTGACCCAAGACTACTCTGCCAAGATTGGGAAGCATAGCAAAGCTAAAACATAGAAATAAACATAGGGAGGCAGCTAAAATTAGAAGACAAAGAAACATGTTTCAAATGAAAAAAATAGGACAAAACTGTAGAAAAAGGACTACATGAAATTAAGCTAATCAATCAACCAGATACAGATACAAATCACTGGTTATAAAGATGTTCAATGCATTTAGGAGAAAAATAGGTGAACAGGGTGAGAAATTAGACAGAGAGAGAGAAACCATAAAAAAGAATCAGTCAGAATACAGTAAGTGAAGTGCAAAATAGATGGAATCAAGCACAGACTACATGAAGCAGAGGATGGTTTGGAAGACAAGATAGCAGAAAATACCCAATCTGAACAACATCAAGCATAATATTTGCTTTGCACAATAATACATTACTGTTACAAAAAGATTACTTCCTAACCAGCTTTCTCATATTTCATGTGGTTTATGTGATACTATTTTCCTTGTCTTTTGTGTTGAACACATGAACCACATTTGATCAGTAAAATTCCATACTTCCTTTCCATAATATATAATAGTTTCAAATCACCATAGAATGTAGTATTTAATAGTTAAGTATAGCAAATCTTCAATAAAGTAAAAACATTAATGGTTTAGTAATGTAATGAACAGATAAAGTTGGATGGTTACCTTCCATGGAGGACAATGGTTCTCAACCTTTCTAATGCCACGGCCCTTTAATACAGTTCCTCATGTTATGGTGACCCCCAACCATAAAATTATTTTGTTGCTACTTCATAACTGTAATTTTGCAACTGTTATGAATCATATCTATGTTTTCCAATGGTTTTAGGTGACCCCTGTGAAAGTATTGTTTGACCCCCAAAGGGGTCGCGACCCACAGGTTGAGAACCACTGATGGAGGAGCTTGGTTATGTCATCAGCACTACATTCCTCTTCTTAGGTTTACAGCTAAAATGCATTTCCAAGATAGAATACATAATAGGTCCATATAATTAGTTTTTACTAGTGAAATATAAGCACAAGTCATATATCACTTTCATACCAAAGCCAAATTTATCTTTTCTTCACTTTCTCTTTTGTCTGCTGGTTTCCAGCTGGAATAACTGTAGATGTTTAACCATTTATGAAAGATACCAGATTAAAAATTTGGAAGGATTACCTGGCCAGTGTGGCTTAGTGGTTGACATATGAATCAAGAAGTCACAGTTTGATTCCTGATCAGGGCACATGCCCAGGTTGCAGGCTCAATCCTCAGTGGGAATTATGCAGGAAAGTTAATCAATGATTTTCTCTTATCATTGATTATTCTATTTTTGTCTCATTCTCCTTTCCTTTCTGAAATAAATAAAAATATTTTTAAAAATTGTAAGGATCCTAGGTCTCTAAGTCACTACTGGAACAAGAACTCCCATGACCAAAAATGATCACCACCAAATTCCTATGGGGCAATAATGTAAGGAAGCAATGCACTGTAATTTTGTTTATTCACTAAAACATATAGTTCATCCTTTACTGATATATTTTATAGCCTACCTAATACAGTCCTATTTGTTAACCAGCTTTCTCATATTTCATGTGGTTTATGTGTTACTATTTTCCTTGTCTTTTGTGTTGAACACATGACTCACATTTGATCAGTAAAAGTCCATCAGGACACAGTGTGTAATTCAAGAATGACAACCCAAATGGGGCAAATCAGCACATTTTCTGGGGCATTTGTGCCAGAATTGTCAGTACAGACTTTTCCCAAGCTTTGAGATTAGAAGTTGAATGGATGTTATAAATTGAAGTGGCTGACATCTATCCTTCCAGGCCTCATGAAACAATTCATTTGTTGTAGGAAAGAATGAGGGCAGCATGCAAATAAAAGCAAAGTTTAAAGATGTGGAAAGAAAAATATATTCCTTAGGAACAGCTTCTGAGGTTATAGTTTTAGTCATGGCTAAAGTCAGTCCTTCCTCTGGAATTTTAGTCAAGAGATGGTTAATTTTATTTGTTTTCTGAAGATATAAAATAATTTGAATTGGATGTACTTCTATTGCTAATAGGGTCTTAATAGTGGTTATTGTCCTTATTTAAAAAATATATTTTGTTGAATTTTTTTCTACTTCAGTAAGGAAAACAGAACAAAATTTTGGAAGACAGAAAGATTACTATCTTATATAATAAAAATGTAATTTGCAAACGGACCAAACAGCAGAACAATCAGTCTCTATGGTGTGCACTGACCACCGGGAGCAGATGTTCAGTGCAGAAGCTGCCCCCTGGTAGTCTGTGCATTCCCACTGGGGGAGCGTTGCTCAGCCAGAAACCTGGCTCATGGCTGGTGAGCGGAGGTAGCAGGAGCCTTCCCCACCTTCACTGCAGGCAGGCTGTAAGGAGTGAGTGGTCTCTTACTGGGAGATCCCTGGACCGCAAGAGGGATGTCTGACTGCTAGCTTAGGCCTGATTCCCAGACATAACCTGAAGGGTCTTGGACTGTAAGAGGGCACAGGCTGAGCTGAGCCCCCACCCCCTCTAGTTAAGATTATATAAATGTTGACCTATGAAACCCGATTATATCATTTCAAAATATATACAAACACCAAATCATCACGTTATGTACCTTAAACTAATACAATATTATATGTCATTTATAAATTATATATAACTGAAAACAACTGGATTAAATCTTAATGAATCTAATAAGAATTTGCAAAGTTTGACATTATAACATAAAATGACTATAGTTAAAACTAAGCAAAGATAGGTAAAAAAAAAAATAAGATTGGGATTTATATGTAGCATTCAGAGGACTGTGGCAGCTGCCTGATTTTCTCTGCTTGGGGAATTGAGAAGGTCTGTCATTTTGGAATTCTGCAAAGTAATCTGCATTGAGGTTATAAAAACTAAATTTTGGACATTTGAACCACTATAAGAGGGGACCATCTGAGTTAATGTAATCAGAGGCAAAGAGGAAGCAAAAGCTAATCTACCAAATATAAACCAAGAAGGAATCCCTGAAACACATGGAAGTGTTAGTAATGCAAGTATTTCTTCTTGGCAGAAACAGATTATAGGAAATGAAACAGACTAAGGGGCTAGATAAGATAGCATTAAGGGCAACTGAAAGGAAAGTTATAGATACAAAAAATTAAGCAAGTTTTCAAGACCATGTCAGATTCATTCAGAGAGGAATCATAGAGCCATTCAGCTATTCCCCTTCTGATATCTTACCAAACTTGTGCACATGGTGCCTTTTTTTTTGGCTGAGACATAATTTTCTTACTTTTAAAACACAGAATCTAATAAAATTCTCATTTGTTCAAAGGGCCTTGAGATTACAGTGTTATGCCTTACATTTTATAAGGCAATATCTGTCAGAAGTTATGAATACTTGCTTGTCAAAGGGATACTGCCGGCAATAGAGATTCATTATTTTTTACAATAATGTGAAATTTATCGTAATGAGAAGCATGCACATAGGTCTTATTTTTACTTACTTCAGGACTGTGCCCCATCCATACTCTCATGGCTCACTCCAGAGGTCACCAAAATGGCAATGCTTGTCCAAGGTCCCCACGAACAAAATATCATCCATGTTGCAAGACTGGAGGCTATGCATTAGTCCAACACCATGGGCCTCTTTTTGTAAAAGCTGATTTTACCAAGCGTGCCAGTTAATAATGTGGATTTTTTCAATAGGTGGAGTTACACATATGTTGATATATATGCAATTGGATATGTAATTTATTTTGTTGTAATGACAACAAACTTCAAAACTTCATGTCAAATTTGCTGCAGATGTTATCATCAGATATTTTTGTCTTAAAAATGTCAAATTTCATGCCAAAAAAAGAGTATTTGTGGGAAGTCTTAATTCATTATTTTGAAGAAAAAGTCATACTTCTGGAAGGTTATGGTAAACATGCTCCATCTCAAGATGTTTGTTAATAACTCTGGTTTAAACACTTTAAAAGTGATGAGTTAGATGTGAAAGACAAAGAATGTCCAGGTCAACCAAAAAAGTTTGAAGACCAACAATTACAAGCATTATTGGATTAATATGCATGTCAAACTCAAAAACAACTTGCAGAAAAGATTAGACATTGTTCAACAAACAATTTCTGATCATTTAAAAGCAATGGGAAAGATTTTAAAGGAAGAAAAATGGGTTCCACATAAACTGAACAAAAGACAAAGGGAAAACCGAAAAGTCATCAGTAAAATGTTGCTTCAACAACATGAAAGAAAGTCGTTTTTTCATCAAATTGTGACTGGTGATGACAAGTGAATTTATTTTGAGATCCCAAACTCACAAAAGCATAGGTTGATCCAGGTCAACCATCAACATCGATTGCAAGGCCAAATCGCTTTGGAAAGAAGACAATGCTCTGGGTTTGGTGGGATCAAGAAGGTGTGCTGCGTTATGAGCTTCTAAAACTAGTTGAAACAGTTAATACTGATCATTATCAACAACAAATATTCAATTTGAACCACACTTTCAATGTGAAATGACCAGAATGTGCCAGAAGACACAGCAAAGTAATTTTGCTGCATGATGATGCATCATCACACACTTCAAAACCAGTTAAAGATACACTAAAAGATCTTGCCTGGGAAGTATTAATCTACCCACTATATTCACCAGACATTGCTCCTTCAGATTTCCACCTGTTCCGATAGATGGCACACGCACTTTCTGAGCAGCACTTCAAAATGTATGAAGAAGTAGGAAATTGGGTCTCTGAATGGTTTGCCTCAAAACAAGAAAAGTTTTATTGGGATAGTATCCAAAAATTATCTGAAAAATGGGGGAAATGTGTAGCTAGCAATGGACATTACTTTAAATAAATCACTTTTGATGTTTCTCTTGAAATTATCATGTTTTCTTTGATTATAAAATCCATCATTATTAACTGATACACATAGTAACTAATGCCTCTGCTCACATTCAATATTCCTACATCACAGTCCACAATGAAGCTTCATTACAATGCAGTTATTCAAGGATAACAACCAGCTACTATGTGGTAAGTTAATTTCATCTACTATCTTTGCACTGGAAAGCATAACAAAATACATTTACTGGAATTAATGTATCTTCCCATGCTAGGTACTCTTACACTCATTATAATTACTTCTTAAATGTAAAAATATGACCCAATCACTTTTATTCTTTGTCCAAAACTAGAAAAAGAACACACCATTCACATTTATTTTTATAATACTGTTTTCAAGAATTATTGAACCAGTCTGTAACCAAAAAAAAACCCTACTTTACAATATAATATTTGTATAATATATACTTAGTTAATAGAAATTAAAAAATGCTCTTTATAAGTAAGTATTTTACCCATCTGGAATATGCTAAATGAAATTAATTGATGTTTTAAAAAAATTCCCTAGTAATCAAATGTGTTATTATATTATTAATTAACCTATGAAAATTGCTTTATAAGATAACTTAGAAGACACTCTTAACCCTACTAAAATAATTTTCATTATATCTAAATTTGATCAAATTATTTTGTTAAACAAATTAATAATAATCAGATTTTATGGCCAAATTATTATATATTCTCTTCTAACAAACAAACCTTAATATTGATCCAGTTAGTGCCACATTAAGTATATATTTATTTTCAATTTAGTCATTTATATTATGGTTGTTCTATTTATTTTTAATGTTAAATTTATATACACAAGTGGCATTAAATTAAGAAGACAAGTTCATAATTGACATTTATTATGTAAAATATAAATTGAAATGTTTAATTTTCAAAATGAAAAAAACATAATTTGTGTAACTTCACAGATATATTTAGAACCACATAATTTTTAGTTTCACATAAAACTATAGATTATAGATTATAGATTGTAGATTATAGATTATAGATATTCATGTATATATCCAATTGATTTCTTCTTATGTAAAAAGTATTCACCTTTTCATTAAATTTCTCTACATTTTCTACTATTTCTTAAAGATCTCGTATGAAATACAGTGCAATTCTTTTAAAGTTTCTCTTTGATAAGTCTAATGAATATAATACATGGGAGTCAATATATTTTATTCTTCTTTAACTGTGAAATAATTTGATTATATATCAAGGTTTACTTGTATGCTTTGTTTGGTCTTGACTGTTTAATTCTGACTTTTCTCCTAGTGTGAGAACTTTACTTCTAGACATAACCCTTTCAATTAGGATGTGTTTTTTCTGTGGTCTCAATAGCCTAGAGTAGATACAGATTCAACAAAGGAGATTAAAAATAAAAGTAAAATATAAAATAAAATTTCTTTGTGATGTACTTAAAAATATATTTACATTATCCTATAAAATATTCTATATAATAAAAGCCTAATATGCTAAGTATCCAGTCATCTGGTCATCCATTCAAAAAAAATGTAATATGCTAATGATATGGCAAGGCCACTCAATGACTTGTTATGATGGGCACTGATCAGATATGGCAGACTATTGACTGGTCAACCGGTTGCTATGATTTACACTAACCACCAGAGGGAAGACAGTCAACCAGCAGATCAGTTGCTATGATGTGCTGTACTGACCACCTGGTAGCTTATTTGCTGCTGGGGTATGGCTGATGGAGACTGAGTGAGAAGGGTTGGACACACCCTGGAATCCTCTTGCAGTCCCTCCCTGGAGGGCCCACCTCCCATGTCCCTCCCCTCCCTGATTGGATTAGCACCAGCAAGAGTTTTATATGTATTGTGCATGCTCAAGTCAACATTTATTTTTAAACTAGAGGCCCAGTGCACAAAAATTTGTACATTGTGGGGAGGGTTCTCTCAGCTTAGCCTACATCCCCTCATAGTCTGGGAGTAGAGATGTCCAACTGACAGCTTAGGCTCACTCCCCACCATCAACAAAAATATTTACAAAAAGAATTACATAACATTAGCACCTTGTAATATAAATGTAAATTCTTCAATAAAATATCCCAATATGTTAAAATAATATAAATCATAAACTGGAATTTTAATGTGAAAATTGGTATAGTTTGACATTTATATATTTCAGATATAAGTGATTATTGTGATGTTTAATATCCTCCAGATAGGGGCCCAGGAACTGTCATGAGAGGGCCTAAGCCACAGTCTGGCCTGCCTCTGTGAGAGGCAACCAGGCTGGTCTAACAGAGGATGACACTGCCTCATCACCCCATTGCTGCCACCTGCCTTCCTTCTGTGGGAGGTGACTGGACAGACCAATTAGGGGATGGTGCCAGTCCCCCAATTGTCCCTCCACCATCCCATTGCTGTTCCCTTCCTCCACCCACTGGCACATGCCTTAGCTGGCCTGGTGCTGCCTGCTCACTGACCCCACCTCCCACCCATTGGCCATTTTGCCATTCAGTTGATTTGAATAGTATGCTTTTATTGCATAGGATTGCCAGTGTACATCATATATACCAGCTGGTCAGTCAGACAATTGGACAGATGTTCAGTTGGTCACTTAGCCTTTTATATATATAAGATAGATGAAATCACTAAACAATAAATAGCAAAATTAAAATGTAAGATCAATGGCATCAAAGACAGAAGATAAATGAAGTCTAAATAACATATGAGTAAGAAAAACAAAAATAATTTATGAACTTGAAGAATGTAGTCACTTGGGAGGTAAAGCTAGAATTATTAAAGACAGCAAGGAACACGTGAAAATTCTAGTTTCTTGTTAAAAAACTAATGATGAATACATTTTGTAAAGGAGCTTTCACATATAAAGACATCTGTTTGGTTCAGAACTAATGAAGGGATAATATAATGTTAATTGAATGAAATTGTGTAATGTATAAAGTGATAAAAATATTCTGAAGGGCTTATTAGGTATTTAATTCCCAAAGAAAGCTAAGCTGCTTTATGACTTTGAAGACATGTTAGAGTTGCATTTGTTCTTTCTTTCTTCTCTATCACCTAAGATTTTTATTATTGTATTTGTCATTCCATGTTTTTTTTAATTTTCTATCCTATTAAGTTGAATAAAGTAAGCTTATTTTTCATCAGTATTATTTATCAAATGAAAATACATCATCTTATAAGTTTTTCTCTGATTACAGCTTTGATTATATCATATAAATATTGAAGTACTATAATCCTATCTAATAAAAGAGTAATATACAAATTGACCATACCTCTAATACACCCACAGCCATTCCCACCAGCCAATTAGGAGTGAGTATGCAAATTAACCCAACCAAGATGGCTATGGCCACAGAGAGAGCAAGAGGGAAGCTTGGGTTGCCCCAGGCAATGGAGGAAGCCAAGCTTTCTGAAAACCCTGGCTGGCCCAGGCCTCCACTTAAGGCTACAAAGTTTCAATGGCTGCTGCCACAGAGCTAGCAGAAGGCTTGGCACCACTCCAGGCTACAAAGTTTCAATTGTAAAAGATAAATAAATCCCAGATACCAGGGCCTCTGCTTGGGTTGCTGGAGGGCATAGCCAGCCTGCAAACCACCACAGGCCCCTTGCCCAGGCCGCCCCATGCCCCAAAAGAACCCCCACCCTGATCTGGGACTCTCTTCATGGCAAACAAGTTGGTCCCCACCCATGCACCATACCTCTATCCTATCTAATGAACAAGTAATATGCAGATTGACCATCACCCCAACACACAAGATGACTCTCCCTATGTGGTCAAAAGATCCTGCCCTCATTTGGACACAAGATGGCCACCACAAGATGGCCAGCAGGGGAGGGCAATTAGGGGGGACCAGATCTACAAGGGAGGGAAGTTGGGGTGATAAAGCCTGCAGAAGAGGGCAGTTAAGGTTGACCAGGCCAGCAGAGAAGGGAAGTTGGGGGTGACAGGGCCTGCAGGGAAGGGCAGTTGGGGGGTGGAGGGGAATCAGGCATGCAGGGGAGGGCAGTTAGGGGTGACCAGGCCCGCAGGGGAGAGTAGGTAGTCGCAGACAGGCTGGCATGGGAGCAGTTAGGCATCAATCATACTGGCAGGGGAGTAGTTAAGGGGTGATCAAGCTGGCAGGCAGAAGCAGTTAGGGGCAATCAAGAAGGCAGGCAGGTGAGCAGTTGGGAGCCAGCAGTCCTGGATTGTGAGAGGGATGTCCAACAGGCAGTCGGACATCCTTCTAGGGATCCCAGATTGGAGAGGGAGCAGGCTGGGCTGAAGGACAGGAATTTTGCACCAATTTTGTGCCCTGGACCCCTAGTTACTATATATTAAAGTAGAACATAAATAAGCTTTGTTTTTACTATCTTTATAGATATTTTGAGTACAATGGATTCTTTAGTACCATTCATTTGACTTTATAAAATTACTTTTTTATGTAACTGTAGGATGTGTGTTTATGTATATTTGGCATCTGGCTTTGTTGTTTTTGTTTCATTAATTTCTCTGTTTTAAGAAACTGCCATTTTCATCAGAAAATGTGGAATATAAGTGGTACTTTTTAATATATGGAGACATCTGTTTCTCTATCTGAGAAATTAGTGTTCACAAATGTTTTATTTTCAATAGAAAAATTTTAATTTCTAAATACAAAATTATGAGACATTTTATGGTGGCTCTATTAATTATGCATGCAGTCCCTTTTTTCTTTTCTTATCCCACTGGTAGAAGTTGGAAAAAAGTGTTTTTAAAGTGTCATTAAAATTATAGTTTTAAAAACATTATTTTCTCTCAAAGTATTTATTAATTCAGTAAATATTTATAGAGCTTTTTGCAGGAAAAAAGCAATCAACATATTACTGCCTGTGTAGCTCTAATAGTTCAAAATGTATATATATACACATACATATATATAGTCCAGAGGCCTTGTGCATGAAATTTGTGCACAAGCCTTCACCCTCTCCAATCCAGGACCCCTCGCGGATGTCTGGGCCTAAACCAGCAGTCGGACATCTCACTCACAATCCTGGACCACTGCCTCCTAATCACTTATCTGCCTGCCTGATTGCCACTAATTGCCCAGTTGCCAGTCTAGTCACCCTTCACTGCCCCCCCTGCCAGCCTAATTGCCCCCAATTGCCCCCCATACTGGCCTAGTTGCCCCCAACTGCACCACCCTGATGGCCTGTCACCCCTAATGTTCCCCCCACCCCTGTAGCCTAGTTTCCCCTCACTGCCCTCCCTGCCAGCCTAATTGCCCCCAACTTCCCATCCCTGCAGGCCTGGTTACCCCTCACAGCCCCCCACATAGCCTGCTGTTCAGTTGTTTGGTCATCCCTCACTAACCCCCTGCCAGCTTGGTTATATTCAGCCATCTTATGATGGCATGATGGTCAATTTGCATATTAGATCTTTATTATGTAGTATGACATTCAATAAACATATTTGATTACATAGGATACATTATTAGTAACTAAAGTCTTCAGATTTTATGGGATTCTGGGTTTCAGAAAGTAAGACCCCATACTATCAATCACTGATGCAGAAGAGGTAGTGTTTGTCAAGTTTCTCCATTATAAAGATATTCTTTTTCTCCCACTTCCCATTCTTTGTAAGGATATCACTATATGTATACCATAGTTAGAAAGTGGAGAGTTATGATCCCCTTCCTAATTTCCTACTGGACAGAGATCTGTGTAAATTATTTGTGAATTCTCCTATATGTAATTGTCTATTTATTCACTTCCATAAGTATTAACTCAAGAATATTGAAATTCTATTTGGGACTATAATCTCATATTACTTTTTATTTTTAAACTTTTGACTTGTGGGAGCTATTTAAATTGGCTCCTGGGTATCCTTGACATATCCTAATTACTGTGGTTCTGTTATAGCATAGTAAGAAGCTAGTAAAATTTCAGGACAAGCGGGATAGGAAAACAAGACAGATAGTTAAACAGCAGTTTTCAGTCACCCAGTAAATTCTATTTTCTCTAAGCCAAGGACACTTAATAGTTTGAACTCCTCTTCCCCAACAAGAGGGTAAATAGTTTAAATCACTCTACTCAGGGAGACTTATAACAGAAATTCAATTAGTGCCATTTGCCCACCACCTCCAAGGACAGACAAATTAAGAGAATAAATCTTCTATTAGTACATTAGCATAAATCTCATGAATATTCTATCGCTTTTCCCCTAAGACCTCCCCTAAATGCCCAGCCTTTAAAATCCCTGAAATTGAAAGTCCCAGAGTTCTCTCTTTCCAGAGAACATGCTTGTGCCATTCTCTTCCTCTGCTCTTTCCCTCACAGGCCCATGTCCCCTAACCTCTAAGGAACCTCATGACACTTTCAACCAGGAGAGCAACCTGCAGTGGCAGCTCCTCCTGAGCTAACCCCTGAACTGTCTTGAAGGCCTCCTTTTCTCTGACTTCTTAGTGAACCAAAGCAGCCTAACCTAGGCTCCTATTGCTTCTTCTATGCTCTTCCTAGTTTCACTGTCCTAGGCATGTTTGCTGTGGTTAATAAATTCATGCTAGATTTGCTACACTTTGTCTCTTGATTGAAACATTTCCTTCAAGAAAACAAGAACTGAGGCCTAGTCTTCTCCTCTGTAACTGTTATATTTAGGAGTATTTTCTTATTTTCTGGAGTTACAAGATGCTTCACAATCATATGATGTATTTCATACTGCAGTACTAAAACATTTAACCATGGAGCCTGATGATTCATTTATTTAGAATGGTATCAAGAAAAAAGATCTGTTTTGTGTGGGTTCTTGCTTCCATGCACTCATAGCTGATAGAATATATATAAAACTATAATATTATAATACTATAAATATATATAATACTATTTTATAATTTTTCATTTCCAAGCTCAACATATATATTAGCCATGATGGACTGCATTTATTTCACAAAATTTCCATCTGAAATTATCTACATATGGTATTTCCTCAGTTAAAATATAATTTCTTCTATGGAATTCCAATGTTTTATTTTGTCTCCTAAGTTTTATTCATTTTTTGGATTAACTATAATTATGACTTTTTGTTCTTTCTTTTCCAATTAAGATTAAATTCTTCTGTTATATGCTTTCATAATTTCACATTTATTACAGTAAATAATCCACATTATCTCTATACTTCTTTAATTGTCTACCTTCCACATGATATTATTAAATCTGAAATGAAAGACACTTTGTATCTGGCTAACCATTGAATATTTTGTAACATAAATTATACCAGGCACAGGCTAGCTACTTAGTTTAAAATTTTAAAGAAATGATTAAATAAACAAACAGTGCTATGGACTAAATGTTTGTGTTTTCTCCAAAATTCATATATTATAACATTAACCATGAAAGTAATGGGATTTTTAAAAATTTATGTTTGTTGTCGAAAGTATTAGAGATGTCCATTTTCTTTTTTGTTGTAGTTGTTGAAAGTATTAGAGATGTCCATTTTCTTTTTTGTTGTAGTTTTTCCCCAATGACCCCCTTCTCCCTACACCTGCCCCTCCCAACCCTTCACAACACTATTGTCTCTGTCCATGATGTGCGTGTGTGTGTGTGTGTGTGTGTGTAAGCAACCATTATGACCAAACAACTAGAAAGACCTGAAATACCAGTTGACAGGTTGCTATGACGCACACTGACCATCACAGAACAGACGCTCAACACAGAAGCTGTCCCCTGGTGGTCAGCATACTCCCAATGTGGGAGCACTGCTCAGCCAAAAGCCAGGCTCACAGCTAGCAAGTACAGCTGTGGAGGCAGGAGCCTCTCCTGCTCTGTGACAGTACTCGCAGCTATGGCAGGCACAGTGAGGCCAGGATGAGCAGCAGTGAAGGTGTGTCTGGTCCTGGCTGGGGCTCCTCCTCAGCTGCCAGCCATTTTGGCACTGCTACATCCCCCAGAGCAGTCCAGGATTTCGAGAGAATGCAGTCCAGAATGAGGGACCCCACCCATGCACAAATCCATGCACTGGGCCTCTAGTATGCATCTAAATCCCCTGAATAATTTCTTCTCTCCACTCCTCTAGCCCCACTCTAAAATTCATCAGTCTGTTGTTCATGGTTCTATGTCTCTGAATCTATTTTGTTCATAAATTTAGCTTATTCATTAGATTCTATATATGAGTGAGATCATGTGATACCTGGCTTTCTCTGACTAATTTTGCTCAACATAATCCTCTCCAGATGTATCCATGCTGTTGCAAATACTAAGACTTCCTTCTTTTTTATAGCTGCATAGTATTCTATTGTGTAAATGTACCATTCTTTTTTAATGCACTTTTCTACTCATGGGAATTTGGGCTGTTTCTAAATATTAGCTATTGTAAATTGCACTGCTATGAACATAGGAGTGAATATATTCTTCCTGATTGGTGTTTTGGGTTTCTTAGGATATATTCATAGAAGTAGGATTACTGGGTCAAATGGAAGTTCCATTTTTAATTTTTTGAGGAAACTCCATACTGTTTTTCCCAGTGGCTACATCAGTCTGCATTCCCACCAGCAGTGTACTAAGATTCCCTTTTTTCCACATCCTTGCTAACACTTGTTGAATGTTGATTTGTTGATAACAGCCATTCTGACATGTGTGAAGTGGTACCTCATTGTCATTTTAATTTGCATCTTTTTGATGATTAGTGACTTTAAGCATTTTTTTCATGTCTCTTGGTCTCCTCTATGTCCATTTTGGAGAAGGGTCCATTTAGGTCCTATGCCCATTTTTCTATTGGATCGTTTGTCTTCCTTTGTTATGTTATATGACTTTCTTATATATTTTGTATCAAATGTATCATTGCCAAATATGTACTTCCAAACTGGGGGCTCTATTTTTCACTTTGTTGATGGTTTCTTTTGCTATACAGAAGCCTTTTATTTTGATGAGGTCCCATTTGTTTATTTATCCTTAGTTTGCTTTGTCCTAGAAGCTGTATCATAAATATATTGCTATGAGAGATGTCTGAGATTTTGCTGCCTATGGATTCTTCTAAGATTTTTATGGTCTGACAGCTTACATTCAGGTCTTTTACCCATTCTGAGTTTGTTATTGTGTATAAGTTGGTGTTCTAGTTTCGTTTTTTTTTTGTGGCATATACCTGTCCAATTTTTCCAACACCAGCTATTGAAGAGACTGCATTGACTCCATTATATGTTCTTGCCTCCTTTGTCAAATATTAGTTGAGCATAATTGTGAGAAGCCACATCCTGCATGACTTGGATTCAGGATCTGGAGAAGGGCTGTGTACAAATGAAGAGACTGGAAAAGAAATATGAATTTGGAAACAGGGGACCAGGTAGAGAGTCTTTCTCACAAAGTAAGGCTTTGCTGGTGCCCAGGCTCTGCCAACCTTTTATTCCATTTTAGATACACATATTGCCCTTAGTCATGCAAGCAATTCTGGTATCAGACTATCTTAAAGGTCAGTAAATATTATAAGGATTCACTTTGAGACTATTGGGTCAGAAAATTACTTGAGCCACCATTGTCTCAACTAAACAATCAGTATGTAGTTTTGGCACTTGCCAGAGCCCAAGGTCCATCAGCATTCTGCATATCTTGTTTATACTTTCCTGATAGTGAAAACAATAGGTAGCTTCCAACACAAAATGGTCAATTTATGGAGTCTCTGTTACATTGGTCTATATGCCTGTTCTTATGCCAGTACCAGCCTATTTTGATTATGGTAGCTTTGTAATATAACTTGATACATAGTATTGTAATTTCTTCAACTTGGTTCTTCTTTCTCAATATTGTTGTGGTCAAAGTAATGAGATTTAAAGGTGGAGACCTTATGAGGTAATTTGTTTCAATGAGATAATGAGTTCAGGACCCTCATGATTTATGTAGTGCTTAAAAAAAATGAGATAGGAGAGTTCTCCTTCTCTGATTCCACGTCCAAATACTGAGGAAAGACCATGTGACCACACAGGAAAGGTGACCATAGGAAACCAGGAAAAAGGTCCTCACCAAAAAAAAAAAAAAATGTGTTGGCACCTTGATTTTGGACTTCTAGTCTTCAGAACTATTTTAAAATAGAGTTTTTATTACTTAAGCTGCCCAGTCTATAATATTTTGTTATAGAAGCCTTAGCACAGTGGTTGGCAAACTCATTAGTCAAAGGAGCCAAATATCAATAGTACAACGATTGAAATTTCTTTTAAGAGCCGAAAACCAACTTCTGCACATGGGCCACGAAGTTTCAATTGCACTGTATGTGTGTGCCTGCATGTGGTGCTTTGTGGAAGATCCACACTCAAAGGTGCCAAAGAGCCACATATGGCTCACGAGCCACAGTTTGACAACCACTGCCTTAACAGATTAAGACAAATATTAAATATTTTTAGAGTAAAAATAATATGTGATCCATACTATTCCCTTGATGAGGCAAGTGATTCAGATACCTGGCATATTAAAATTATATGGGAAGATTTTATAGAAAACTTTTTTAAGAGGCATCTCAAGCTTTCCCTTCTGAGAATGATATAATAATTGTTTTCCAATCAGTCTTCCTAAGAAGAATATATATATATATATGTATCTTCTAATATATATATAAGATACAGAAAAGCTTAAAAAACAGCAAGTACTTGAGGGCTCAAGGTCCTGTAGAGTGAAAGCTCGGAATGTAAATAAGGAATTTGGCAATACTCTTTTCTTTGCAACTTTGCCAAGCTGGAGGTTATTATAAAACTGAAAATCTGAGTAAAGCCTTCCTTAGACTCAAGGGTGAAAGAAAATGTTGCCAGTTTGTTGTTAAAAGAAGATAAACAACCTTGAAATTGCCCAGGTTTCTCAAGTGGAACCTCTCATGGGTATGCTGTAGGCTTAAGAGTGAACTTGAAATAGTCCAGTTCTAACAAAAACTAGGCATGGATACAAAAAGGCTCCAAAATTAGTTAGACTAAGTCAACAAGCTCCTGCACTAACTTCCTTCCCACAAGAAGCAAAGGACATGCTCTATGTAGGAAGACAACTTGATCAATAGCTTCTAATTTTCTTAATTTTTTATTTCCCTTGCTAGAAACACAAAAACACATCTCTTGCTTTTTCATCATGAGAGCCTTTTAGTAGTACTGGAAGTAAAATCTGAGAAAGTATCAGGTACCCCCTAATACTATAGTACCCTGGAGTTCCTCACTTCCATTTTAATTACAATGGAATTAAAATAAAAATCAATAATAATATAATATTGCTGGAAAATTCCCAAATATTTGGAGATTAAACAATATACTCCTAAATAGAAAATGGGTCAAAAGAAAAGTCCCAATAAAAGTTCAATGTATTTTGAACTAAGCTAAAATAAAAGTGAAATTTATAAAAAAAAAATTTGGATATGGTGAAAGCATTTCTTAGAGTAAAATTTATAAAATTAAATGCATATGTTAGAATAGAAGAGCTCTGCAATCAATACCTTATGAAACTAGAAATAAAGATAATGTAATCCCTGAAAAAGAAGAGGAAAAATAAATAAAAATAAGAGCAAAAACTCAATAAAATCAAAAGGAAAATAACAGCAAAAACCAATAAAACCAACTTTTATAAAAGATCAATAAAGTTGATAAGCTTCAAGCCATAGTAACAGAACAGCAGAGAGAAAATACAAATCCCAAATATAAGTAAAGTAATAGGGACCACCAGTACTGATCCAATAGAATTTAAAATGACAAGAATACTATAAACAACCCTATACTCATACATTTGACAGTTTAGATGAAATAACCAATATCTTGAAAGATCAAAACTGATCTTGCATATCTGGAATAATCTCATTATTGTGTAAATTTTGTATACATTGTTGGATTCCACTTTATAATAATTTGGTGAGGACTTAGCAAGTATGTTCATGGGTTTGTATTGATGGATAGTTTTCTTACTAGTAATATCTTTATCTGATTTGAGTATTAGGATATTTCTAGCCTAATAGAATATGTGAGCAAATATTCTTCTATGATTATATTCTTGAAGATATTCTAGAAATTTGCTATCATTTAGTCCTTAAATATTTGATATAACTTTATTAGTAAAATGATCTAGGTCTAGTGCTTTCTCTTTTGGAATTTTATTAATTAGCTATATAACAATACATATACTTATTCATATTATTTATTTCTGTGATATATTTTGGAAGTTTTGATCTTTCAAGATATTGGTTACTTCATCTAAACTGTCAAATGTATGAGTATAGGGTTGTTTACTTATATTAGTGATTTGTATTTTCTCTCTGCTGTTCTGTTACTGTGGCTTGAAGCTTATCAACTTTATTGATCTTTTGCAAAATATCTGCTGGTAAAGAACTTTTATTTTAAAAAATGCAAAGAACTCTTAAAAACTCAACTGTAAGAAAATAAACAACCTGATGAAAAATGGACCAAAGACTTAACTGATACCTCATCAAAGAAAATAAACTGATGGCAAATATGCATATGAAAAGATCCTTGACACATATATCATCAGGGAAATGTAAATTAAGACAAAAATGAGATACCCCTTCACACCTATTAGAAAGGCCAATATTGTATCAGCAACATGGACACCATCAAATGTTGGCAAGAATGAAGAACAACAGGAACTTTTTGCTGATGGGAATGAATTATGGTGCAGTCACTTTGGAAAACAGTTTGTTAGTTTCTTACAAAACTAAACACACTTGCCTAGCTGGCCTGGCTCAATGGTTGAGCATCCACCTGTGAGCCAGAAGGTCATAGGTTTGATTTCCTGTCAGGGCACATGCAGGAGGCAGCTGATCAATGACTCTCTTTCATCATTGATGTTTCTATCTCTCTTCTGCTCCTGTCCTCTCTGAAATCAATAAAAGTAAATAAATAAACAAACTAAACAAAGTCTTACCATCTGATCCAACAATCATGTTACTTGATTGAAAATGTATGTCTACACAAAAATATTCACATAAATATTTAAAGCAGCTTAATTCATAATTGTCCAAACCTAGAAGCAACCAAGATGTTCTTCGGTTGGTAAATGGATTAAACAAATTTAGTTCATCATTCATTTTTAAAAGAATATATTTTATTTATTTTTTACAGAGAGGAAGGGAGAGGGATAGAGAGTTAGAAAAATTGATGGGAGAGAAACATTGATCAGCTGCCTCCTGCACACCCCTTACTGGGGAAGTGTCCACAACCAAGGTACATCCCTTGACTGGAATCGAACCTGGGACCCTTCAGTTCTCAGGCCAACACTCTAGCCCAGTGGTTCTCAACCTTCCTAAGTCTGCAACCCTTGCATACAGTTCCTCATGTAGTGGTGACCCCCAACCATGAAATTTTGCTACTGTTATGCATCATGATGTAAATATCTGCATTTTCTGATGGTCTTAGGTGACCACTGTGAAAGGGTCATTCGACCCCCAAAGGGGTCGCGACCCACAGGTTGAGAACCTCTGCTCTAGCCACTGAGCCAAACAGGTCAGGACTCATTTTTTTTTAATGAGTTATAAAGCCATGGAATTACATGAATATTGTTAAGTGAATGAAATCAAACTGAAAAGTCTACAAGATTCCTATTATATGTTACTTTAGAGAAAGCAAAATTATGGAAACAGAAGATAAGTAGTTTTCAAGGATCCTAGGAGGGGAGAAAGGGTGGATAGGATAATACAAGATATTTAAAACAATGAAACTATTTCATATGAAACTGTAATAGGGGATAAATGACATTCCACATTTGCTAAAACCATTAGAATGTACAACACAAAGAGTAACCTATGGGCTTATTATATGAAGTATCACTATTGGTTCTTCAAATGTAATATAAATGTAATACACTAATATTCTTATCAATAAAAGAGGAAAGTGAGACAGGGTAAGAGATATATGGAAATTATCTATATCCTCCATTTAATATATCTTTAAACCTAAAACTAATAAAAAATAAATTTTATCTATAATAATAAAAGTGTAATATGCTAATTAGCCAAACAACCTTCCAGATCTACTTCCAGATGTCCTTCCTGATAACCTTACAAAGCTGGGGCTGTGAGGACCAAGCCTCTTGCACGAATTTTGTGCATCAGGCTACCAGTTAACTAAATAAAAGGATGGGGTGGGGGGTGGGGTGCGGGGAGGGAGTACAGGCCAAAGAGTCACATTTAAAATAAATATAATTTTTATTTTTCAAAGGAAAAATAAAAGTCATAACATATAAACAAGTATAAAGCAGATTTTTTAAATAGATATTTTTATTGACTTCAGAGATGAAGGGAAAGGGAGGTGATCAGCTGCCTCCTGCATGCCCCACACTGGGTATGGAGAACACAACCGGCATGTTCCTCTGACCAGAATCAAATCTGAGACCCTTCAGTCTGAAACCATCAACTGAGCCAAACAGGCTAGGGCAAAAAAAGCAGTTTTTTAAAAAATGGTGTTTTACTCAAAGGAAGGCAATTTTGACCTGAAATAAAGTCTGTGGAGTTGGTTATTAGAGTACATTGTAATATAGAAATTATTCTTCTCATATCAGAGCAGGCAGTTTAAAACAATGTGCTCAACAAGAAACATTAAGGGTTGAGAATCCAGAGGTAGAAAAGCAACAATGATATTGACTCTTATTTACAGAGAGTAAATTATTAGACATTTTACCATCAAGAAGATACAATCATTGCACAAGTGAAATACACTTCTCATAAAAATTAATAATAAAAACAAATTTATATATATTATTTTAAAAATCAGGCAATTTGCATTGTGGATGTGTGAGTCAAGTAGATGAAATACAAAAACAAACAATAAAGTGAAATGTGTAAAATGTATCTAAGGAGTATACTTATAAACTGAAAAAGAGGCAAAGTTGAAAGTGATCATTGTTATATTCTTTAATTAAAAATGCAAAGGAGAAATTTCAAAATAAAAAAATGTGAGGGTGGATAAAAATGGAAAATCTCAAAGTGGAAAGCAAAAAGTTCTTTTTTGAAGTAGTCCCCACTTTAGAAAATGTGCTCATCTATCTTAGAGACTTTGAGCCAGAGTCTCTTTTGGCATAGATACAACTTTGTTTTGTCAAAGAAAGATTGCAGAGAAGGAGTTATTAGGGAATTGAATGATATCTACAGTTGGATTTAATAAGGGCAAAGTGATAAGTGAGGCTTCTAGCACAAGAATTAACACAGATGGTCAAAAAAGACAAATTTAGTATCTTCAATCTGAAAAATGTGAGGCCTGGCGTAGGTAATGAAGTCCCAGAGAATAAAGCCCTATTTAATAAAAGAGTAATATGCAAATAACCAACATTCCTCTACACCCACCAGCCACGCCCAACAGCCAAACTGGATTTATTATGCAAATTACCCAACCAAGATAGCTACAGCTATGGAGAGAGGAGGAAGGAGGCTTGGGTTTCCCTGGCGATGGAGGAAGCCAAACTTTCCACACACTGGCCCAGGCATCCACTCAAGGCTACAAAGTTTCAATTATAGAAAATAAATAAATCCCAACAAAAATGGCAACAGCCATGGAGCTGAAGAGAGCAGGAGGCTGGGGTTGTGCCTGGCAATTGAGGAAGCCAACCTTTCGGCACACCCTGGCCTGCCTTTGCCTCTGCTTAAGGTTATAAAGTTTAAATTATAGAAGATAGATAAATTCCAATAGCGATGGCTGCCGCCAGGGAGTGAGCAGAAGGCTTGACTCTGATCTAGGCTACAAAGTTTCAATTGTAGAAGATAAATAAATCCCAAATACCAAGGCCTCCGCTTGGGCCACCAGGGGATGTGGCGGGCCTGCAAACTGCACAGTCCCCTCGACCAGGCTGCCCCATGCCTCAAGGTAACCCCCACCCTAATCTGGGACACCCTTCAGGGCAAACCAGCTGGCCGCCACTCATGCAAGAGGCCTCTATCCTATCTAATAAAAGAGTAAGAAATTAGCCAAGACCAGTTTGGCTCAGTGGATAGAGCGTCAGCTTGCGGACTGAAAGGTCCCAGGTTCAATTCCGGTTGGGGGCATGTACCTTGCTTGCGGGCACATCTCCACTGTGGGACGTGCAGGAGGCGGCTGATGGATTTCTCTCTCTCATCAGTGTTTCTGACTTTCTCTCTCTCCCTTCCTCTCTGTAAAAAATCAATAAAATATATTTTTTTTAAAAAAGGGTAAGAAATTAAAAAAAAGAAACAAAACAAAAACAAATTAGAATATGATTGCATTAAATAAAAATATAGTGAAATTTCAAAATGATTTTTAGGAATAATCAAATAAGTGGGCAGATATGCAATTTGTATGGATGATCTACACTCTACCTATATTTTTATGTATAATGTGAAATATAAATTATTTAAATTTTTCTTTTACAGAATGAGGTATTGAAATGGTGTTCCATTTGCCACTATCATGCAGAACCAAACTGGTCATAAATCAAGAGACAATGTGATTGAGTTTGTTTATGGGAGCTCTTGTTACTTTTGTTTATTTTCTTGTCCTCAAGCAGTGTATCTTAGTTGCTATAACTTTTTTTATAAATTTGGATAACAAGTAAATCTCCCTTTTCTTTCTTAAAGAGAGTCTTAGCTATTTATGACCATATATACTTCCATATAAATGGTGTTACCAGCCTGTTTAGTTTTATTTAATCTTTTTAAAATTTTAATTGTGATATATTTTACTCATAAATTAATAAAGTCGAAATGTATATCTTTACTTATTTTTTTAATATATTTATTGATTTTTTACAGAGAAGAAGGAAGAGGGATAGAGCGTTAGAAACATCGATGAGAGAGAGACATCGATCAGCCGCCTCCTGCACGCCCCCTACAGGGGATGTGTCCACAACCAGGATACTGCATGCCCTTGACCGGAATCAAACCTGGGACCTTTCAGTCTGCAGGCTGACGCTCTCTCCACTGAGCCAAACCGGTTTCGATGAAATTTATATCTTTAAAATAATGATAATCTAGTATATGAACAAGGCTTATCACTTCATTTAATTAGTATTTATTCTCTTGATAGTGTTGTGTGGTTTCCTAGATTATCCCAAGTTTAATAGTATCAGTGACATTAGAGAGAATATCTTATTAAAATATGTGCTTTTGTAACTTCTATTTTCAGATATGTGAAAATAATAATTTTAAAATAAATAGCAGATGCAGCAATCATCATTAGTTATATATATTTTGTTATTTGTTTAGTTACTGTTGCTTTCAATAAAATGCTAGTTAACTATAGGATTGTTGCTTTATTTATCATTTTATCTCAAGTAACTTGAAAATATCTGGCATATAAGTTGAACATAATATTCACTGAATAACTAATTTTTTGAATTTATGAATGTATAACAAATACCATAATTTTAAAAATCCAGTTTGTAAACCTCATGAAAAACTATACTCAATCCTTATGGTTTTTAACTTTACTTGAGCTTCTTGACTATTTTTTCAACCTTATTCAACATATTTACCATCCTTCCACCATTTAAAACATGCACTTTGCCCCATCTATATTTTGTGAAATATCATTTATTTTCCCTTTAGTTCTCTATTTTCTATCCCCTCAGTTTTGGCTAGCTCTGTGGAGAGAACATAATAATGCAGATAGATGGAGGATTGGAGGTATACAGGAAAGGAGAAGAAGTGAGACAATGCCGAGGGAGAGAAATCAGATTTATAAACAATTATTGCAAATTCTTCTTTTACCATGTTTCCCAAAACCTTCTGATAATGATTAAATATCTCAAGGACTGAAATATACACTGCTAGCAAATACAAAGGCAGGTTTGGATTTGCTTACTATATACACTCTGTTAATACAAAAAATATTTTCAAAATAAAGATAGACATAAATAAATCAGAAGTATTATTAAAATAGCAAATATTAATTCAGAAGACATCTTTCTTTTTATGATAATCACAGAATAATTGTTTAATATATTTCGGATTGATTTTTATTATTATTCTAACGGACTGAGAGGCAATTAATTTAGTGGCCAATAGCTAAGAAGAGTTGAGATATGTAGGTCTCAAGGTCTTTACATAATTTCTGTTTTGTTTTCTCTCTCAATGTCATGTTTCACCTTTGGTAAACATAACTCCCTGCCAAGGATTAATAGCCCATTTCCAATTCTTCTTCCAGACTTGTGAGAACATGTACAAGGCACATATTGCTATTCACATAATATTTGTAATTCTGCTGCATAGCACAAACAAAATCTCCTGAAATCATGAAACTTCCAAGTTGTTAGTGGCCACACATGAACTATTCTTTCCAATATAGTTAATAATTTTCTTTTTTTTGAATAAAGGAAGCAGCCACACCAGCAGGATAAAAACTATTTCGCAGTTCTGGCTGAGAAGGGAAGAATGCCAGTTTATATACCTATCAAATTATATGCCTCTCTACTGAGACTTCCAGCAAAGGTGCTAAATGCATTTAAAAAAACTTGATATAATTCAATTTCTACTGCTGATCTCCTTTTTCATCTTTGGAAATATATTCAATAATATGAAAGTGATGCAAATGAAAGAGAGTTGTTGGGAAGTTAGACTTTTACATGATTAAGCTGCTCAACATTATTTTTTCAAAAAGAGAAATGTTCAAACTGAAAAATAGTAAATTGGAAAATAAATCCAGTATTGAGAATTTAAATTAGTTTGTGTTGTGAATAGGAAGGAAACATTTAAAAGCCTGTTTCTTTAATTTATCAGAGGAAGAATAATTGTATGGCTATTTTAGAATACCAAATAAGGAAAATACCCAATTGTAAAACCTTAAATGGGATTACTCTATGTATGTCATTTTAAGAAAGAACCACAAACACATAGAAATCTTACCTTAAGAATAATTTCCTCCCTCATTTATAAATATTTTTTTAATCCTCACTAGAGGATATTTTAAGTTGATTTTTAGAGAGAGAGGAAACAAGAGAACCATCGATGTCAGAGAGAAACACTGGTTGGCGGCCTTCTGTATTATACCAAATAAAGATCAAACACACAGCCTACATATGTGCCCTGACTGGTAGTCTAACCTGAAACATTTTGGTCTATGGGCCAACACTCCAACCAACTGACCTACCTATCAGCTCTGAATAATTTTTCAAGTCATATTGTTAAGCTCAGGTGACAAGGTGACACCAGTTCAAAAAATGTACAAGTAACTAAAATATTTTCAATGAATATAAAGAACATATGGGAGCAGAAACTGGTTTGGCTCAGTGAATAGAGTGTCAGCCTGTGGACTGAAAGGTCCCAGGTTTGATTCTGGTCAAGGGCATGTCCCTTGGTTGCGGGCACATCCCCAGTAGAGGGCATGCAGTCTCGCTATCCTTTTCTCTTCCTCTCTGTAAAAATCAATTATATATATATATATATATATATATATATATATATATGCAGGAAATCTGTGAGGAAGAGAATGTGAGTGAGTGAGGGAACAGAAGGGGAGTATGTGGACATATGGGACGTGTGTGTGTGTGTGTGTGTGTGTGTGTGTGTGTGTGTGTGTGTGATTGAATGAGGAAGAGTTAGATTCTTCAGGACTATTGGGGACTGGTGGACTAGGCTTCCCTAGCCAGGCAGCCTCTACTACTGCTGCAATCTCTCCCAGGGCAGCTTGCTCATATATCTAATGTCCTCTCCCCTTCTCCAAGTCCACAAACCCTTTTCTTTTCTCTTTCTTTGCTAGCCAATTTGTTGTTATCGTTTGTTTGTTTTTATGGCTTTGTTTTTCCTCTCTTCACAGAAACCATGCCATCTTGAAGGGGGAAGCAGCTGTGGCCAGGAGCCCAGCCTCACCTCCACGTTGGGAGACCTCAGACACCACCCAGGTCCCCACAGCCACACCATCCAGGGATTGCTGCCTTGGCTGCGAACCCATAAACACTGGGATTCCAACCTCTGCAGCCACAGGCTCCTAAAAAGTCTGTCCAAGAGGAGACAAAATGGCCACCAAATAGGCAGATGGGTCCTGTGCCTTTTCACGAAGAAGATATAAGGAATAGCTGAATCAAATAATATCCACCTAGAATTGGTGAGTTAAATACAGCTGGTAAGACAATCCACAGCTTGAAAGGACAAAGGATACCTGACGAAAGGTAGAACTGAGGATCTGGGTTGGACAGAGACACACGTGCTATGGGACTAGAGGGTCAAAAGGAACCTGTGCTGTACCAAGTCCATGTCCCTTGGGGACATGCATAACAGCTGAATGTGGAAGAGGTTCCACAGGACTGCTGTCGGTGGGGGACTCTAAATCTAAACCCATAGCCCTGTGAGGCTGCATCCAGAAAGGCAACCTGAATATCTGTACTGGCCACTTAATTACTGGGGGAGAGAAATGCACAGCAGTGTGGTTGCTCTGTCTTTATATTTTCTTTGCTTTTACTCTCTAAACCCAGTATATAGGATCTTTCAATTACAAACACTCACTGAGTCTCCCATGCAGGGGAAGTTGGTTTTATGGAAACTGGGAAGCAAAACAGGGAGAGGCAACCAGGAAGCCAGCTGTGGGACAATTTGATCCCTCCAACCCTGAACAGACATTTTCCTCTTGAAGACCAGGCCTCTCCTGACAGCACAACTGCACCCAGTCTTCAGCTCTGCAGTGAAACAAAGATTCTGAATATCCCAGGTAGCCTTGGAGGACTGGGTTGAGGGACCATTTGGTCCCGGAAACTAATCAGCAACAGTGTCACCTAGAGACTGTCAGAAATAGATGTTTGTGTAAATATGACTGAAAACAGGCAGACAAAGATAACAGTTTGATCCTGCCTGCCTAAAACCAAGACTGTGGGGACAGACACAGGGGAGCAGTATATTGCTGGAAACTTCAACACAGTGCTGACTACCTAGCAGGGAACTGAGATGTGTCAGACAGAACAGTAGAGAGGGGTCTTAAACCAGCACCAATGGGACATTAAAATTCAGCTGAAGCAAATGACACTTCACTACCTCACTTTTTTATTTTTAATCTTTTAATTAAGAAATTATTTTTCTTGATTTTATTTACTTATTATAATTATTATTACTATTTTTTAACCTTTTATTTTTTGGATTAGTTTCTATGTTCTATTTTTATTTTTTATCATTATTTTACATTATCTCATTTTTTTCCTTTTTGCCAGGCTTTTCTTCATCACTTCTTCCTTTTTAATCTCATTTCCCTTCTCCTGCTCCTGCTTTAATTTTTCTCTCTCCTTTCTTTTTACTCCTTGTTAAAAATTGGTCTTCTTTACTGATTTATTGACACATCACTCTTATAGTTGTCTCTACTGGCTTACTCATATATCTAATTTCCTCCCCCCTTTCTCAAGTCCACAAACCCTTCTCTTTTCTCTTTATTTGCTAGCCAATTTGTTGCTGCTGTTTGTTTCATTGTTTCCTTGTTTTTACTTTATGTTTTTTTTTCCTCTATTCACTAGTTCTCTTCTTCTAAAAGTAACTGGTTTCACTCACCAAAGTCAAGCCTATTTGATATCTAGTCTTTTTTCCCAAAAAGATAGATGAATATATAGATAGATTAAAGAAAGGGGAATAATTATTTTGTGGTTTTTTTGTTTGTTTGTTTGTTTTTTACTTTTCTTCTTATATATCCAGTATTTCTACCTCCTCTATACTGAATTGTGTCCATTCCTGACATTCATTCAATTCCTTAACCTTACTTTCTGGAAATAAGCTCTGCCTCTTCAGATTCAGTCCCCACCCTCTTTTTTTCTGGGTGTTTGTTGTTATAAATTTTTTTTTAAATATATTTTATTGATTTTTTACAGAGAAGAAGGGAGATAGAAAGTCAGAAACATCGATGAGAGAGAGAGACATCGACCAGCTGCCTCCTGCACCCCCACTGTGGAGATGGGCCCGCAAGCAAGGTACATACCCCCAACTGGAATCGAACCCGGGACCTCTCAGTCCACAAGCCGACGCTCTATCCACTGAGCCAAACAGGTCTCGGCTTGTTGTTATAAATTGTTTACTTATTTGTTTGTTTTGTGGAAACTTCCCAGCATACATGTTTATTTCCCCCCTTCTTTTTCTTTTTTTCTCTTACCTTTTTTCCTTTTCTCAATATAATTTTTGAGCTCTTTTCTCTCTTCTAATTCTCATTTCTCAGCTGCTCACCTTTATTTGGAGTTTTCGGTTTCACAAATACATTTGTGTTTATTCCCTCTGTGTTGTGACATGTCAAGTTGTATTTTTTGCCTTTTGGTAAACATGGTAGAGAGTGAGCCACATAACCAGACACCATGAGAGGAGCAAAAATGGGGAGACAAAGAAGCAGCCTCCATATGAAAGAAATGAAAGAATCACCTGAAAAGGAAGTAAACAAAATGGAGGCAAGCAATTTATCATAGAAAGAATTCAGAGTAATAGTCATAAAGATGCTGAAAAGGATGGAAGACAATCAACAATATGTGTAAGAATCAAGAATAAATGAAGAGGGACCAAAAATAAACGAAGAATGACATAATTGCAATAAAGAACACAGTAGAAAGCATCAACAGTAGACTATAAGAAGCCAAGTACTGCATCAGCAAGCTATAAAAAAAATGGTAAAAATAAACACTCAAGCAGAGAAGCACCTGCTGCAAGTACTGGAGCCACCAGTCATATTCTCTTCTGGCACCGGCCCTACTTACACCAGCAGCTGGAGCCAGAGTTGCCACTTGCACCGGCTGCCTGTGCCCCTCACATGTCCTGGCGCCATCATCAGGTGCAAGCAGTGGTTGTCAGTCTAGGTCACCCCTGAGGGCTTCTCCAGATCCCCCTGCTCCGGAGGGGTGATCTGGGCAGCAGCCGCCATTCACACCTGCTGACTGTGCTGGCTTTGCTCTCACCATTGCTGGTGCAGGTCCCAGTTGCTCCGCACTATTAGTGGGTAAGACTGGGGTGGGCACCATCAGCTCATGGAAACAACAGGGGCCAGGAGCAAAGCTGCCAGCAGTGAGGAGACCGGGGTGCTGTGGAGAGAGGGGCCAAGCAGTGCATGGAGGATGAGTCAAGTCCCGCCCCTGTACCCACCACAGCCTCATAGCCCACAGTTCCTTTCAAAGTGTATGGATTTGTGCACAGGGCCCCTAGAACAGGTATAAAAAATCAGAATATCTTACCCTTTGAAATAGCATGGATGTAACTGGAAAGTATTGTGCTAAGTGCAATAAGCCCGTCAGAAAAAGACAAGTATCACATGATCTTACACATATGTGGAATCTAATGAACAAAATAAATTGATGCACAAAAATAGGTCCAGAGACAAGGTAACACTGAACAGACCATCCAATGTCAGAGAGAAGGCGGAGGCAGGGGTTAGAGATCAACTAAAGGGCTTGTATGCATGTGTATTAGCATAAACAATGGACATAGACACTGGAGCAGTGGGGGTTTGTCCTGGGATGTGGGAGTGATGAGGTGGGGGTCAAAGAGTGAAAAATGAGACATATATAATACTTTAAACAATAAAAAAGAACATATGAATCTTTTTTTTATCTCCATGGCCCCAATATTTTTTCATTACTTTCTTTATGAATTAGGCATAGAAATGTATTTCACAACTGTAATGAATATGGCATTTATTATAATCTTCTCCTATATACAAAAGTGTAAAAGGTCTCTCCTTTGTAGTCTTTACATTTTATTTAGGAGATAAAATATGTGTATTAATAAATTTTTAAAGATGTTTTTTTAACCTTCAGAGAAATGCATGAAAGCCAATATGACTAAGTATTTACAGCAATACATTCAAAACTTTTTACAAAGCAAACACACAAAATGATTATGTTTATGGCGCATTAAGATAGAAAAGAAGTTTAGCTGGATCAGCCTAAACACTCTGGCCATACCAGCTTCTATTTAGATTTTAGATACCAAAGAGAATAATTACTCAGTTCACCTGCAATCAGTTCATGTGTGGCGGGGAGAAGGGACTGGGGAGGGGTATTGATAGAGTCTTCTTGGATTTGTTGACTTCTGAATCTTATTTTAGACATATATCAATTCATTAAAATAATAATAATTGAAGAATCCATGGAAAGGAGATGTGGAGGAAATAAGAATAATATTATGTATGAAAAAACAGACCACTTGGAAGTTTTTAAGGTGCTTGCAAAAATGTGGTGAGAAATATCATCACTGATATGATTTTATGTGACTCACTATAGCCAATTGGGGAGAAATCATCATTAGAATATTTTTAAAAGATCTGACAGCTTTGTGAAATAGTTTCTGTGTTTTGAGCTGTTACAGCAGAGATTCTTCCTCTATGAAAACAAGGCACAATTTGCCCACGAGCTGGCTAAAAATTATAACCAATTCTATACTGAGCATGTTATTAAATGAGCTATACTGTGTCTCATCATAGGCAGAATTCTGAGTCAGATGGCATGTCCATGGCAGCACTGTAACTATCATTTTGACTATAGCTCATTCACTTTGGAGCATCAGACACATTAAATTAAATACTACTTTATAGTTCAATAACATAAAACATTGTTATCTGTACTAAAATTAAAATAAAAACATTAAAATAAATAATTAATTTTAAAAATTAAGTAAAAAGTAATTTCCCAATAAAGCCTTTGTACTTCCTGAAACAAATCTCAATTGGCTGTATCAAGCATGGCTATTCTATTTACTACTATAATAATAATAATGTAATATGCTAATTAGATTGGACATTCTTCTGGATGACTTTCTGGGTCCCTCAGCCTGGCCTGTGGGAAGGAGTCGAAACCAGCTCTTTGACATCCCCTGAGGGGTCCTGGATTTCAAGAGGGCACAGGCCAGGCCAAGGGACCCCACTGTTGTAAGAGTGGTGGGGAGTGATATGGGAGGTTGGCTAGCCAGGGAGGGACCACAGGAGGGTTCTAGGGCAAGTCTGCCCATCTTGTTCAGTCCTGATTGGCTGGACCTCAGCAGCAAGCTAATCTACCAGTTGGAGAATCTGCCCTCTGGTGGTGAATGCACATCATAGCGAGTGATTGAGTAGCCTTAGAATATCATTAGCACAGTATGCTTTGATTGGCTGAACAGATGACCAGACACTTAGCATATTATGCTTTAATTACATAGGATTACTAAGACTGATGATATGTTATATTATGCTTTACTATAAAAAATAAAAACATTTGTGAAAACTAATTTATATCCTATATAAATAGAAGTTTTAAGAAGCAGTGATTAAAATTCTGCAATATAAAAATTTTAAAACAGTATGGACATACATCTAATTGACAAACATGATTTGGGATAATTATTAGCATCATTGAGCAGTATATTTTAGATATAGAAATATATATTAATTAATTTTATGTTGCATGAAGGTTATTACAAATACAAATTTCAATAGCCTTATGAAAAATAATTTTCCCTTGATCATTTACTTAAAGTATGACCTATACTTTAAAAAACCTTGGCAATTACAACCTTCAAAAATGTCTACGGCTGACATGCACATTTTATGTGCCTTCATTTTATTTTTTACTGTACTTCTGACTTTTTAGTCAGCTACAATAAGTTCAAGTTTTGACAAAATCATTGTTAGGTATTGTTTATTTTATTTTCCCAATTAACTTTATATCCAGAGATCAGGTCACAAGCTTCAATACCATTTTCTATTTGCAAATAAGATTTGTAAATGAATAATGATAAAATAAAATGACAGCAGCATACAAATATAGTTTATATTGTTAGAAACCAATTGGGGTGATTTGTATGTAAAAATATCTGGGTAAAACAGCCCAGTGTTAAAGTACTAATAGCATGAGGGGCAAGGTGATTATGTCCTATGTTCCTTTATAGAATTAATCGTTGTTCCAAACTGAATCTTTGCAATGCAGTGTGAAAAATGCTGACACAATCAATAATTCCCTCTTGAAAAAAAAAAGAAATAAAAAGGTTCAAAGATTCAATGTGAATAACATTATCCTATTTTATCAAAAACCCTTTCCTGCATGGAGTAATATAGCTTCATACAAGGATTCCAACAGAGTTTTGGCATAAAAAAGATCACAAGGATTCAGCAGATCAGCAGGAAGCACAAAAAGAAAGCATTCTTTCTTGCAACCAGCTTGATTAAACCTAATGATCTAAGATAAAATTAAGAAAACTAATGTATTATCAATATCTCCTGAGACTTTGTTTATCTATTTGCTCAGAGTGAACAAATACCTGTTACATTTTCTGAAAGGTTCTGTCTCTATTTTTCTTAGATTTAAGATTCTTTATTCTTAATCGTCCCTAGCATCAATCACATAAACAGGAATGGTACCCTCCTATGCTTTTGGTGGCAATCCTTTGTAACTGCAATTCCTCCAGGCTTGATAAAACCTAAAAGAGCTAAACTTTTTTTCTCATTTTCTTAAAACTGGCTAACAAATAAATTAAAAATATGTGAATATGTTAACTTTTGAGGGTTTTTTAAAAAGAAAATATTTCTCTTTGGTTAATGTTTTAATAAAATTAGGTAAATGTTTTAATAAAATTAGGTAAATGTTATTTTTAAAAATACTTTTAATCTTTATTGTTGAAAGTATTACATATGTCCCCTTTTTTCTCCCATTGACCTCCTCCAACCTGTGCTCACCCCCTACCCCAGACCTTCACCAACCTGTTGTCTGTGTCCATTGATTATGCATATATGCATACAAGATCTTTGGTTGACTATCCTCCACCCACTTAACTTTCCCAGCCTTCCCTTTGAGATTCCACACTGTCACCCTGCTTCCATGTCTCTGGATCTCTCTGTGAATCACTTTATTTTGTACATTAGGTTCCACATGTGAGATCATGTGATACTTGTCTTTCACTGAGTTATTTCACTTAGCATGGTACTCTCTAGATCCCTCTGTGCTGTCACAAAAGGTAAAATATTCTTCTTTTTTACTCTTGTGTAGTATTCCATGGTATAAATGTACCACAGCATGTATATATATATATATATATATATATATATATATTGATTTCAGAGAGGAAGGAAGGGGGGATATATATAAATAGTCATGATCAGAAAGAATCATTGATTTGCTGCCCCTTTCATGCCCCTTGCTGGGGATAGAGCTTGCAATCTGGGCATGTGTCCTTGACGAGAATCAAACCTGGGACCCTTCAGTCTGCAAGCCAGTGCTCTATCCACTGAGCCAAACCAGCTAGAGCTACCACAGCTGTTTTACCCACTTATCTACTAATGGGCCCTTGGGCTGTTTCTAGATATTAGATACTGTACATTATGCTGCTATGAACATGGGGATGCATGCATTATTTCTGGTTGGTGTTTTGGGTTTTTAAGGATATATTCTTAGAAGTGGAATTACTGGGTCAAATAATAGTTCCATATTTAATTTTTTGAAGATACTCCATACTATTTTCCATAATGGCTGCACCAGTCTGCATTTCTACTAGAGGTATACTAGGGTTCCCTTTTCTCCACATCTTAGCTAGCACTTGTCATTTGTTGATTTGTTGATGGTAGCCATTCAGACAGGTGGGAGGTGAAACCTCATTGTGGTTTTAATTTGCATCTCTCTGATGATCAGTGACTTTGATCATTTATTCAAATGTCTCTTGGCCATCTGTATGTTCACTTTGCATAAGTGCCCATTTAGGTCCTTTGCCCATTTTTTAATTAGATTGTTTCTTTTCTTTTTGTTAGGTTGTATGAGTTCCTTACATATTTGGGATGTTAACCCTTTATCAAATGTATAATTGTCAAATATGTTCTCCCATACAGTGTGCTCCCTTTTCATTTTGTTGATTGTTTATTTTCCTGTGCTGAGCTTTTAATTTTGATATAGTCCTATTTGTTTATTTTATCCTCAGTAAACATATTGCTATGAGAGATGTCTGCAATTTTGCTGCCTAGGATTTTTATGGTTTCCCAAGTTATATTCAAGTCTTTTATCCATTTTGATTTTATTCTTGAGTATGGTGTAAACTGATGGTCTAGTTTATTTATTTATTTTTTTTGCATGTATCAATCCAATTTTCCCAACACCATTTATTGAAGTGACTGTTCTTTGTTTTGTTTTGTTTTCAAACTCCCCACCTGGCACTGTCCCCAGAGAGGGTCACCCCAGCTGGCACAGCCAGGCGCTTGGCTCCAGAATATAGAGCCCCTGGGCTGTTGAAGAGACTGTCTTTACTCCATTGTATGCTCTTGCCTCCTTTGTCAAATATTAATTGAGCCTCCTTTGTCAAATATTAATTGAGCATAATTGCTTGAGTCAATTTCTGGGGTCTCTGTTCTGTTCTGGGCCAGTACCAGGCTGTTTTGATTATGGTGGCTTTGTAATATAAATTGATATCTGATATTGTAATTCCTCCAACTTTGTTCTTTTTCAAGATTGCTGCAGTTATTCATCATCTTTTGATTTCATGTAAAATTTTGGAATATTTGTTCTAGAACTGGAAGACATGCTGTTGGTATTTTAATATTGATTGCATTGAATCTATAGGTTGCCTTGAGTAGTATGGACATTTTAACAATGTTAATTTACCAATCCATGAACATGTTATATTAAATATGTTTTTATTTATCTCAGAAAGAGAATGGGCGATGGAGAGAGAGATAGAAACATCAATGATGACAGACAATCATCGATTAGCTTCCTCCTGCATGCTCTCAACTGGGAACAGAGCCAACAACCTTGCAAGTCCCTGACCAGGAATGACCACTTGGTTCAACATTTAATCACTGAGTCTCACTGGTGGGCAGTAAATGCTATTTTATCTGATAATATTTAAGACCAAATATGTTAGCATAGTTTTCTTTTAAAAAAATATTTTTATTGATTTCAGAGAGGAAAGAAGAGGTAGAGAGAGAGAAAGAAACATCCATAAAGACAGAGAATCATGAATGGGTTGCCTCCTGCAAGTCCTGTATTGGGGATCCAGCCCACAACCTAAGCATGTGCCCTTGATCAAATCAAACCTGAGATCTTTCAGTTCCCAGGTCAACACTCTATCCACTGAGCCAAACCAGCTATGGCAGTTTTCTTTAATCCTTGTTTAATTTGAAAAGAAATAGGTGGCTATGTGTAAATTGAAAAATAATATACTTACTAGATAAAAATTATACTAGTACATTAATGTTTACATGTATAACCATAGTATGTAGTTCTTATAATTCTACATTGTGATAAAGTTGCTCTCTTCCTTTATATTCTATTACATATTTGAAAACAAATTGGACATGGTTTGTAGCAATTGATTTTGAGCCAAAATATTTTGGCAGCATGTACAATCATACTGATAACCCCATTAACTGAACCGTTGGTTTTAATCATTATGAAGATATCACCATGCAAATTCAGACAACTCTTGGAATAAGAGATGATCCATAGCATCCAGAATGATAAGGAAGTGACCTAATTTTGTTTCACTATAAATAACATATTTTAGAACAACATCTGTTAGAAATACAGATATTATACAGCTTTTTTTTTCAAGATAGTCTTTTCAATTATTTAAGAAAAATGATTTTTCCCCCTTGGTTGTCAGACCAAATGGTACTTGGTTGGTATCTAGTGCATCTAGTACATAAATTAAATTTGGAAGACTAGACTCCAGAATGCTAACATGAGTTAATGCCATCTTAGGCTAATGCACACGAACTAGCAAACCTGGAAAGTTAGTTTAACTGTTCCATCATAAAACTTAAATATCTACACCCTCTACTCAAGAACATATCTGAATCCCATTTGAAAATTATAGTCAGAGGCTCTGTAGCATGTATTGATTTCCAAAGCAGTCAACTTAGTTTTACACATGATTGACTTCCCTTAAAAAACATAGGTTAATTAATTGAATTAAACAAAGCATACAACAGATAATGCTGCCCAAGAGTTCTTAAAATAGGTCAAATTTTAGGTAATTATAGCACTGATAAATTATTCTTACATTATCTTTCTGGAATCTGGAATGACTAATATGGTATTATTTTTTAAAAAACAGATGATTAATATCTGTTTATCTTTCTTCAAATAATGTCAATCATAATGATGCACAAATAAACTATTAATTATGTTTGTATATTCAAAGTGATCATTACATATTTAGAAAATAAATATGAAATGTAAAGTTCACATTTCAAAATGAATGTAAATAACATAATTATGAATAAATATATGTACACAGCTACTATAAAATGAGATTTTACTAGTAAATGACAGGAGTCATTTAAAAGGTATACTTGATTGTTTTTCTTTGCTAGAGTCAAATTTCAACTTTTTATTTCAAAAAAACAACTTATCTCTATTCTGAATTTTTTAAACAAAAAGGGCCAACTTTCAATTTATCTCAGGGAGGGTTTCAAACCCTTTCCTCCTTTCTGTTTTTAGATTTTTATGAAATGAAATGTAAATATGCTTAAATCAATATTATATGTCTACATATTAAATCATTTTAGTCAAATTTGCATTTTGAGCTTAATCTGCAACTTGAAATTGAAATAAATTTGTATTATCCGAGGTTCTTCATCAATTTTGTGAAGGGGAAAGTCATTTTTGGGGTGGTTGCAAAGGACATTCAAATATCTTAGAAGGCTCACTAAAATGGACAGTTGAAACAAAACAAATCATTAATCTGCTAATTTAACCAACATGTTTATTTAGTGTGACAAATTTTTATTTGACTTGACAATACAAAGATAATAATGTATACAAATACCTCCAGAAACTTATAACCTATAGAAGAACTCACAATCGCCCCAGGGACATAAATATGTCCCTCATTTTGACCAGCCTGCAGACATTTCTTCAGAGCCTAGAAGTATATGGCTGCACAGAAACTTGCTTTCCTTAACAGATGCAGTGTTTCATGAATAAGTACATAGCATTGTAAGAAATAAAGGGATTTCCGCTGCATTAGATATTTTTTTAAGTTACTCTAGGGAAAAAAAAAACAACCAACAACCACAGATATCTTTGAAAACAAAGAACATGGAATATCCAAAATATGGTATATTTTTAGGAACTATTCTGGATATAAACTGATTTAAAACAAAATAAAAACACACAACTCTATTTAAAGAAATAACTATTATTTCTATTAAGTATAGCTTTGATTTTTTTTTTCAAGAGGTACCCAGAAGTGACTATGTGGTAATAATTTCATGTAAGTGCAAACAAAGGAACAACTAAGATTTAGAGAGCATTTTCAATTAATAGCTATATTAATATCACTGGATTAACATATTCATAATATTCAACATTTTTTCTGAATTGGCAGAGATATGGAAGTCTAATATGTTTCTAGAGAAGTTTTATAATACAGTGGTACCACGAGATACAATTTTAATTCATTCCATAACCTTGCTCATATCTCAAAGCAAATTTCCCCATTGAAATCAATTGAAATGCCATTAATATGTTCCAGCCCCCAAAATGCCACCCCAGTTGTTCTTGTTACGTGTTTTTGAATAAGAAAAATGTATTTATAAATGACAAATATTGTATAAAAACATAATAAAAGAGAATGTAAAGGAATAAACTGGTTTTATAAAGTGTATTTACCTACTTTGTTGCACTCTTAATGCTACACTTTATCCCTAAACTGAATGTAACTTAACTAATCTTCACTGAACTTAATTGCTACTGGTCTTTGCATTTTTGGCCGATTTCAAAAAAACAAAAACAAAACAAACACGTGTCCAACGAAGTTTGCCTCTTCCTCCCTTTCAGAATGTTTCTGAAATGGGTGAGGCAAGTTTCATTGAACAGCTCTGATGCACGACCAGTAGCAACTTTTTCAGGGTGTTTCTTTTCCACGAAGTGTGACACCCCCTCCCACATTCCTAAGATCTCCTTTATCTCACTTGTAGAGATCTCCTCCACCTCTGGCTCCTCCTCAAAACCAATTTCTTGGAGAAACTCCGATGCTGCTGAGACTGCAACTCTTGTAACCCCTCCTTGGTGAGTTCCAGAGAGTGCTCCTCGATGAGTTCATTTCACATCTCTCTCATCCACCTCCAGGCCCATGGATTTTCCCAGAGACACTATGCACCTCGGGTTCCAATCCTTCTAAGGTCCTTTCGGCTACGGCCTCAGGCCACAGCTTCTTCCATGCAGAGGTCAAAGTCCTCCTTGTAATACCCAGCCAGGCCTAATCAATAATTATGAGGCATATCACGATGTTAAAGTGGTTCTTTCAGAACTCTCGAAGGGTGTGGTTTGTGTTCTCCATCACCTCAAAGCAGCCCTGGAACAGGTGCTTGATGTACAGCTTTTTAAAATTAGAAATCACCTCCTGATCCATGGGCTGCAGGATAGGAGTGGTGTTGGGAGGTAGGTAGACAACCTTTATAAACTTGAACTCTTGGAGGAGTTCATCTTTGAGGTTTGGTGGGTGAGCAGGAGCATTGTCCAGGACGAGGAGGGCTTGCATGGTTAGGTTGTTTTCCTGTAGATATTTCTTAACAGAAGGGCTGAAAACCAGGTTTACCCACTCCACAAAGAACTGCCTGGTGACCCATGCCTTCGGGTTTGCCCTCCACATACCTTGCAGTTTATCTTTTAAAATCTTATGTGACTTAAAGACTCTGGGGTTTTCCGAATGGTATACGAGCAGAGGCTTGATCTTGCAGTTGCCACTCACATTGGCTCACAATGCAAGAGTTAGCCTATCCTTCATGGGTTTGTGGCCTGGCATCGCCTTCTCCTCTGCCATTATATAAGTCTTATTCAGCATCTTCTTCGAGAAAAGCCCTGTCTTGTCACAGTTGAAGACTTGCTGGGGGATATATCCTTTGGCTTCTATCAGTTTGGAAAAAGTTTTGAGGTAATCCTCAGCTGCCTTCATATCCGAACTTGCTGCCTCACCATGCCTGACGATGGAGTGAATGCCGGACCTTTTCCTGAAGTTATCAAACCAGCCTCTACTGGCTTTAAATGAGTCTTTCCATGCTTTGTCCATGGAAATGGCCAGGGTCTGCTCCAGCAAATCACCGTAAATCGCTCACTCCTTCTCGCATATGATGCCCTGTGTTAATGTATCTCCTTTAAGCTGCTTCTCTGTCACCCACACCATCAGTAGATTCTCCATCTTTTCATGGAGAGAGCTTAGAAATTATTGTCACGCCCTTAGCTGGCGTTATACCCTTTATCGACTCCTTCTGTTTAATCACAGTTCATATCATTGAAGTACTATGTCCGTACTGCCTCGCCATGTAAGCCACTCGCACACCTTGCTCATATTTTTCTATGATTTCATGCTGTAATTCAATAGACATCATCCTCTTCTGAGCACTGACCTTTCCACTCGCTTTCTTAGGACTCATGGTTATAAAAAGAAATGTGATAAAGTATGTAAATGCACAAAAGATGTTTCGACAACAAGGTAAACAAGCACATTGACTGAGGCGTGGGAAACTATGAGACACTCGAGTTGTGGTAAACTGATGGGTCATGTGCAGTCAGCCGATCCACACGATTACTCATATCTCAAATGTTGCTCGTATTTCAAAGCAAAAAATCGCTAGCTCGAAGGCTCGTATCTCAAAAATCTCGTATGTTATGGCACTCGTATCTCGAGGTACCAATGTATTATAAAAATGTAGATGACATTTAAATATATATATATATATTTCTAGGATGTAAAGAACAGCATAGGGAATATAGTCAATAATATATTAACTGCTAGTGGCCCAGTTCATGAAATTCATGTGGGGAGAGGGGGTTATCTCTCAGCCTGGCCTGTATCCTCTCCAATCTGAGACTCCTGTGGGATCAGGCTTAAATGGGCAGTCAGACAACCCCCTCCCAATCCAGGACTGCTGGCTCCTAACTGCTCACCTGCCTGACTGCTTGGTTACCTCTAACCATTCTGCCTCCTGTCCTGATTGCCCCCAACTGTCCCCGCACAAGCCTGATCACCCCCAACTGCCCTATCCTCCTGTCCTGGTCATCCCCAACTGCCTTCCTCTCCTGACCTGATCACCCCTAACTGCCTCTGCCTTGGCCCCATCACCATGGCTTTGTCCAGAAGGATGTCTGGACGGTCTCATGGTCTAATTAGCATATTACTCTTTTATTAATATAAATAGGATATATAATACCACCATAACTATAACATATAAACCAGTATTACTCTATGAGAATACATACTTCATGCAATAGGAAGGCATCTAATACATTATGTTGTAAGGAGTAGGAAATACTGTATGCGTAGCAATAATATATACCCTGTGACTTCCCTTCTTGATTTAGAAATGGTTCCCCAGTTCTTTGAATGTTTCCTGGCCACTAATGTAGTTTTTTTTTTGTCAATCAGTATAACTTTATTTACTATTTATTGCACATGATTTGAGGGCTTTAATTTCTAACCACCAAAGATTAAAAGGAATATTTTTTCCATGAAGTTTAACATTAACATCAGTGAGTTAATGTATTCATGTGTTTTTATTATAAATGTCTGAATTATTCACATTGTCATAGATCCTGAACTCATAAGCATGGACCATGCACAGGCTGACACCAAGCCAGAAAGCCATGCTACTTGCAAACAGATACTCTGCATAAGAAGAAAAGTCATAGCATAACATTTAATGTCCAACCTGAGTCACCTCAGAATGTTATATATATTGACTTCTTAATTCATATAGTATCAGGAACTCAACTGCTTGGTTGGTGATGGGATTCATCTTATTTCAGGAGGATTATTTCTGAAATAATTAAGGAAAGGGGAGCTCAATCTTTTCTTGGTTGCTTGCTCCTCTCCAGCACCTTCATCTTTCTTCTTATCCTCAGCTTCTAGGGCATCTTCTCCTTCACCTTCACCTTCTTTTTCCTCCTTTGCATCCTCAATTTCTTTTTGGCACCTTCTTCCTCTTCCTCTCCTTCCTCTTCATCAGCCACTTCGTTCCCTTCTCCTCCTCTTCAATTTCTCCTTCAGAGGGGAGTTCATCCTTAGCTTCCTCAGCTTTTGCAGCCTCAATGGTCTCCTCCACCTCCATCTGCTCCTCCTGGATGTAACTGGTGTTTTAAGAAGGGAAGGAGCAAGTGGACATCAAGTAGGAGCTAGTCTGTAAACCACCTTAGGCAGATGGACCAAAGACCTGGGAACTCTGGGAGTAGTCACTGGCTTTTTTCCCACGCTGGTGAAACTGAGCTGGGTCTCCTAAGCCCCCAAGAGTTTCCTGTAAGCTGCAATGTCAATGTCCAAAGCCACATTGAGGAGGTCCTAGTATTCTTTTAAATATCATGCCATTTCATTCTCTGTAGTTCTCAACTCATTTCCTAATTTGTTGGTTGTGTCTTGCATAGCACTAACATCAGAGTTCTGCTTATCTTTCAGCTTTTGCAGTTGCTTTCCCAGAGCTTAGTTCATGCCCCAGTATGCTTTGATCTCCAGGGTCTTGACCTTGCACAGGTGGTGGCTTTCAGACACCTCGTCCTTGGTGGCACTCTTGGTCAGCATAGTGAATCAGCTCTTGTACCATTTTTCTGCATTCTGCATGTTCTTGGTAGCCAGCTTCTCATACTAGACGCAGATGTCCTTGAGAGCAGCAGAGTGGTTGGACTTGCAGGACATCTTCATCTCCATGGAGATCTGAGCACACTGATCTGGGCCTGCAGCTCTGTGATCTCCATTCATGCACCTTCTTCAGAAAGACGATTTAGACAATCAGGCTGTTGATACGCTTTTCAAGCTTAGTGCCAGCGAGAGCCACCTCATCTATACCTTTGGGTACCTCCATCAGCCAGCCCTCTGCATCATCATGGTTCAGCACCTCTTCCTAGTAACATGCCTATAGATTGCCTCCTAACTGCCCACTGGTTCTCCTCGCCAGGGACGGAGTGCAGTGGGCCGGGACACAGGCATCCAATTTCTTTAACATGTTCAACCCTGGCCTGCTCCACCTGTGACCATAGGCGATCTGGGGGCAGTGATTCCAGAGATCCTGGCTACCCCTGCCTACCTAGGTTCATTATTATGGCTTGGACCCCATGGGCAGCATCAGGTGCTGCCCGCCAGGCCTGCTGGGTTATCAATAGCAACCTGGACCCTGGGGAAGCATCAGGCTAACCCACCTGGACCCCAGGGCAGCATCAGGCTAGCCCGCCTGGACCCTGGGGGGTGGTATCATGTGCTGTCCACCAAGCCTGCCCAGTTTCTGATGGCTGCCTGGACCCCTCGGGTGGCATCAGATGTTGTCTGACCAGCCTTCTCAGTCCCCAATGGCAACCTGGACCCCACAGGTCGTATCAGGTACAGCCCGACCCTCCTACATATGCAAATGTACCCTCCATCTTTGTTGGCTTAATTTGCATATCACTCCTGATTGGCTGTGGGTATAGTGGAGGTATGGTCAATTAGCATTTTTCTCTTTTATTGGTGTAGACTAAAGGCCAGTGCATGAAATTTGTGAATGGATGGGGTGTTCCTCACTCCAGTCTGCACCCTCTTTAATCTGGGACCCCTTGAGGGATGTTTGACTGCCTGTTTAGACCTGATCCCAGTCAGACATCCCTCTCAAAATCCAGGACTGCTGTCTCCCAACTGCTCGCTCCCAGCTGCCTTCCCTTGCAGGCCTAGTACCCCCATCCAACTGCCCTTCCCTGCAAGCCCAGTCACTCCCAACTTCCCTCCTCTGTGGCCTTGTCACCCCTGCAGGCTTGATTGCCCCCAACTGTCTTCCCTTGCATGCCTGGTCCCTCCCAACTGCCCTCCCCTGCTGACCATTTTGTGGTAGCAATCTTGTGTCCACATGGGGTCAGGATGTATGACCATATAGGGGCAGCCATCTTGTGTGTTGGAGTGATGGCCAATCTGCATATTACTCTTTTATTAAATAGGATAGAGGCCTGGTGCATAAGTGGAGGCCAGCTGGTTTGCCCTGAAGGGTGTCCCGGATCAGGATGGGGTTTGCTTGGGGCATGAAGTAGCCTGGGTGAGGGGCCTGTGGTGGTTTGCAGGCCGGCCATGCACCTGGCAACCCAAGCAGAGGCCCTGGATGTGGGATTTATTTATCTTCTACAATTGAAACTTTATAGCCTAGAGCAGAGCCAAGCCCTCTGCTCCCTCATGGCAGCAGTCATTTCTGTTGGGATTTATTTATCTTCTTTAATTTAAACTTTGTAGCCTTAAAAGGAGGCCAAAACAGGCCAGGGTGTGAAGGAAGCTTGGCTTCCTCCATCACTGGGGACAACTCAAGCCTCCTGCTCTCTCTAGTTCCCTGGCTGCCACCATTTTGTTGGGATTTATTTATCTTCTATAATTGACACTTTGTAGCTTTGAGTGGAGGCTTAGGCCCCCTAGAGTGTGTGGAAAGCTTGGCTTCCTCCATTGCTGGGGAAACCCAAGCCTCCCTCTTGCTCACTCTGTGGCCATAGCCATCTTGGTTGGGGTGGGCATGCCTTGTGGGTGTAGGGGAGTGATGGTTAATTAGCATATTACTCTTTTGATAGATAGGATCTATCATGTCAGATAGGTGCTGGAGTTATCAGGGAGATCACTTTCTATGGTATATAAATGTCTAATAACTTTGTTCCATATCTGACACTAATGTAATATTGAATGTAAACTGTAACTAAAAAATAAAAAGATAATATATGTACATAATCTCCTGTTATAACTACATTGATAGCATGTGTTGAAAAATAAAACTATAGTCATATTCCTAATCTATCACGTATTTTTTACATTAATGGTCACATTACTGTATGTGAAAAAATTGTTAGATGATCTTGAAATTTTGGTAGACATTTTTACTTATTTTTTGTCTTAGTTTTTCTTAAAAACGTTGACATAAATCATGACTTCCACCCTGCAATAAGGTACAAATTAATACTTAAAAAGAATTTTGTAATAATTTTTGAGAATGTTCCAAGGAGTGGTTGAATTCTTGCAATAGCAAGAATATCACCAATAGCAATAAGAACAAACATTATATTTTCATGAGATACCTAACAAGGTGAACCAAGAAACAGCTCTGAAAATTATCACAGATTTCTAACAGTAAATAACATTTGAATAACTTCATGTCCTCAAAAATTTATTTCAGTTTTTACTTTAGAACTAGGAGGAACAAAAACATAAATAAGGGCATGCAGGATGGATTAAATTCTAGCATGTAGGATGGATAACTTATAGTCTTCTAAATAGATTTAGCATGCAGGATGTTATAGATTCTAACATGCAGGGTGGATAACTTTTAGTGTTCTAAATTTCTGCTATAAATACTTTGCCTAGCAATTTTCTTAAACTTAATATAATTTATTTTACTTAAATAATCAATATGTTATAATAAAAGAGGACATTTAATGAATGAGAAAACTATCATGAATACATTATTATGTTCTGGACAGCCCTAAAAGAGCAATTGAAATTTACCACTTGAGAATGACCAAGAAGTGTCTTCAAAAGAGAAAAGCAAGTAAAATGAGAGAAGTCCTAAATATAAAATTGAGACTATAACATTTTGAATGATTCTATTATAGAAGAACCCAAAATGGACACAAAAGGACCTATCTAGTTAAACTAATATTTTGCAGGAATATTGAAAAATATTATTTAAAAAGCCACATTTTTACATAAATGAAAAGAAGAATATGAAGATATAACTAATAATATTATAAGAATGTCTCAAACCTAATATATAATAGAAAAAGACACGAGTAAGAAAATCAAATTACTGATTAAATTTAGAACAAGAAAAATATCAAGGAACAAATAGGCTAACTGTTCATTGGAAATGTAATGATGCTGACAATGGAAAATGGTGTAAACTGAATAACACAATTTATTTTGCTGGTTTTTGTTTCCTGTTTAAGAATAATATTCACCCTAAAGAAAAAAAAACACCAAAACTTGAAGCAATATTATTATATAGAAACCAATTTAAATTAAGGCAATAGATTATAAAATGAATATAAATTAAAGTGTACTTACATTTCCCCAACAAAGTATATCCAATGTACTTAATTGGATGTATAGAATTTCAAATTGTTATTGGAAGTTTTTCCAGAATTTCCAGGTCAAGAAAAAGTGATAATAGAAACTGAAGATGAACAAATCTTCCAATTTTCACCAGGAGGATAAAGTGCATTTCACAAAACATCATATGGCTTAATAGAAGGAAATGAGGAAAGCTGTTTAAAAAATCAAGGAATGGTAGGTTCAATATGACATACATTTTGCAGGGTATACTGTATTATTTTTTATTGCTAAGATAATAAATTACTACATCTATAAAAGTTTTACTTTAGAAAATTAATTTTCATTTGTAATGCTAATAGCAAGACACCCATGAAAAACACACATGGCATCAAAATAAGGCAAAGAAAAATAATTTGGGCAAAAATAAAAAGGATCCCAAGTCAATTTTATAGAAAAGATTCTTTTATTAAATTTTGGTCGAGAATATGTTTATATACTTTTAGAAAACAATTCCAAGACCAAGTGGACTCTTGCAACAGAGAGGAACTGACAGGTCTGCTCCAACCACAAAAACAAGAGGAGAAACAGTCCAGAGATGGAAGACGCTGATGACGCTTTGCCATGCTAGCAGTAAGCCGCTGTGTGTCACTACAGGATGCCTAGAACCAAACCAGAGAGGGTCGGATCTACATTGCCACCATTTGTCCACTATCCAGATACCATTGCTGATGTGTACACATAAGGAACTGTTTGACATTGAAATTGGGACTCAGAACTGTTGGACATTGAAATAGGGACTCAAACATGTTTTTGTTCTTATAGGTTTATTTCTAGCTTGCAGAGGCAAGATGATTTTAAAGAAAAGAATCAGGGGGGAAAAGAAGATATAGAGGCAAAGAAGCAGTGAACAGACTGTCATACTACAGCGGGAAGGCAGGGGAGGTTGTGGGGAGGGGCTGTAAGAGATCAACTGAAGGCATGTATATAAGCATAACCAATGGACACAAGACTCTGGGGGGAGGGGGGACAGGTGAGGGCATGTAATGGGGGAAAGGAAGGCCGGGAGAGGTCAATACGGGGGTGGGGGGGGAGAAGGAGACATATGTTCTACTATTTGTAATACTTTAAACAATAAAAAAAATAAATAAAAACAAATAAATAACCACAGATTTAGTGGCTTAAAAGAGCATACTTATTATATTACAATTAGTGGCCCAGTGCACGAAATTCATGCCCAAGGTGGGGGATGTCCTTCAGCCTGGTCTGCACTCTCTCCAATCTATGACACCTCGAGGGATATCCAACTGCCAGTTTAGGCCCGATTCCTATGGGATCGGCCCTAAACTGGTAGTTGGACAACCACTTCACAATTCAGGACTGCTCCTAACCACCCACCTGCCTGCCTGCTTGATCGCCCTTAACCACTCTGCCTGCAGGCCTATTTGCCCCCAACTGCCCTCTCCTCCTGGTCTGATTGCCCCTAACCACCTCTACCTCGGCCCTGCCACCACGGCCTTATTTGGAAGGACATCCAGAAGGTCTTATGGTCTAATTAGCATGTTACCCTTTTATTAGTATAGTTAGAATATGACATACCACCATAATATAACATATCTACCAGTATTACTCTATGAGAATACATACTTCATGCAATAAGAAGGCATCTAATACATTGTATTGTATATGATGTAAGTAGTAGGAAATACTGTATTCATAGCAATAATATATTCCCTTTCTGATTTGGGAATGGTACCCCAGTTTTTTTTTAACATTTCCTGGCCCCTAATGTTTTGTTTTTGTTTTATGTTTTATCATTCAGTGTAACTTTATTTACTGTTTATTGTACATGAGGGCTTTAATTTCTAACCACCAAAGATTCAAAGAACTATTTTTTTCCATGAAGTTTAACATTAACATTAGTGAATTCATGTATTCAGTGTTTTTATTGTAAACGTCTGAATTATTCACATTGCCATAAATCCTGAACTCATAAGTATGGACCATGCACAGGCAAGCAGCAAGCCAGGAAGACACTCTGCAAGCAAAGATACTCTGCATAAGGAGAAAAGTCATAGCACAACATTTAATGTCCAACCTGAGTCACCTCAGAATGTTAAATATATCGGCTACTGAATTCATATAGTTTTGGAAACTCAACTACTTGGTTGATGAGGGGTTTGACCTGGTTTTGGGTGTATTATTTCTGAAATAATTAAGGAAAAGGGGACTCAATCTTTCTTCTTAGTTGCTTGCTCTTCTCCAGAACCTTCATCTTTCCTCTCATCTTCAGCTTTTTGGGCATCTTCTCCTTCACATTCATCTCCTTCTTCCTTCTTTGTGTCCTCAATTTCTTTATTGGCACTTTCTTCCTCTTCCTCTCCTTTCTCTTCCTCAACCTCTTTCTACTTCTCATCCTCCTCTTCAGCTTCTTCTTCAGAGCGTGGTTCTTCCTTAGTTTCCTCAGTTTTTGCAGCCTCAATGGTCTCCTCCACCTCTATCTATTCCTTCTGGATGTGGATGGTGTATTATGAAGGGAAGGAGCGAGGGGACATAAAGTAGGAGCTAGTCTGTAAACCATAGGCAAATAGACCAAACACCTGGGAACTCTGGGAATAGCCGCTGGCTATACTTCCTATGCAGTTTTCTAATTTTCTAAGAGTTTCCTGTAAAATACAATATCAATGTCCAAAGCCATGACACATTGAGGAGGTCCTGGTGTTCTTTTAAATATCGTGCCATTTCACTTTTTGTAGTTCTCAACTCACTTTCTAATTTGTTGATTGTGTCCTGAAGTGTTCTGCTTATCCTCCAGCTATTTTTTTAATTTTTTAATTAATTTTTATTAATTTTTATACATATCTCCCCATTGCCCCCTCCTCCCAGGCATACCCCTACTCCCCAGTGTCTGTGATCATTGGTTATGCTTATATGCATGCATACAAGTCCTTTGATTGATCACTTATCTACCTCACCTAACTTTAATCTTTCTGCTGTAATTTCACAGTGTTTGATGCTTTATGATTTTTGTCCTCCTGAGAATTATCAGTCTACTCCCTTTCTGTGCTCCTGATTCTATTATATTCACCAGTTTATTCTGTTGATCAAATTTTTAATTCACTTAATTTTTAGATTCACTTGTTGATAGATATGTATTTGTTGTACATAATTTTTTGACTTTTACCTTTTTCTTCTTCCTCTTCTAAAAGAGTACCTTTCACATTTCACATAATACTGGTTTGGAGTTGATGAACTCCTTTAGCTTTTTCTTCTCTGTAAAGCTCTTTATCTGCCCTTCAATTCTGAATGACAGCTTTGCTGGATAGATTATTCTTGGTTGTAGGTTCTTGCTGTTCATCACGTTGAATATTTCTTGCCACTCCCGTCTGGCCTGCATCATTTCTGTTGAGAAATCAGCTGACAGTCGTATGGGTGCTCCCTTGTAGGTAATGAACTCTTTTTCTCTTGCTGCTTTTAATATTCTCTGTCTTTTGCTCTTGGTATTTTAATTATGATGTGTCTTGGTGTGGTCCTCTTTGGATTCCTTTTATATGGGGTTCTGTGTGCTTACTGGACTTGTAAGTCTATTTCTTTTACCAGATGTGGGAAGTTTTCAGTCATTATTTCTTTAAATAGGTTTTCAGTATCTTGCTCTCTCTCTTCTTCTGGCACCCCCACAATTCTGATGTTGGTACGCTTGAAGCTGTCCCAGAGGCTCCTTACATTATCTTCACATTTTTAGATTCTTTTCTCTTCTTACTTTTCCAGTTGAGTGTTTTCTGATTCTTTATATTTCAAATTTTTGACTTGATTCTTGCCATCCTCTAGTCTGCTGCTAGGACTTTGTATAATATTTTTTATTTCAGTGAGTGTCTCTAGTTGGTCCTTTTTCATCTCCTCTTGGGTCTCACTAAATTTATCCAACTTTTCTAGCATACTCTTGACAAACCTTATAAGCGTGGTTTTGAACTCTATATCCAGTCGTTTTTTTTTCCTCCATTTCTTTTGTTTGTAATCCCTTCCCTTGTCTCGGCATTTTCACTATGCCGGGGAAACTTCTGTGTTGAATTCAGCTTTATGATACCAGACGTGCAAAGCCGCAGAAGCCTCTGTTGAGCTTGGGATGGGTGGAGTCTCAGGGCTTAAGGGACTGCCTTGCCTTCCAGTTGGCCCTGCCCTCCACGGCCCCTGACTCTCACGTGACTGAGTAATGGCTGGAGTGGTCCTTGCACCCATCTGCAGTGCCTCTAACCGCTGCCTTTCCGGCTCCCCTGCGCACCAGGACCACACGAGTCTAGGTCTCCAGGGTTTCGTCCGAAACAGGGGTTTAGTGAAGTTAGAAGTGGCACAGTTGGGAGGGTCTGTCTCCTGCACACTCGAGAAAGCCAGCGGCACAATGAGCAGTCTGCCCTGCACGCAGTGCCGAGCACGCCACCAGACTTCAGATCTTTTGCGACTCCCCTAAATTTCCGTGCACCTGTCCCTTTTCATAGTCCAAACTTCCCCCGTATGAGTTTCGGCTGGATCTGGGGTTTAGTGTCATAGGATAAGGGGTTCAATGCCTTTGAGAGTCTCTGTTTCCCTCCCACCAGAGAAAGCCAGCCAGGTACTCTGGTACCCGCTCTCTCCTCGTGCGCGTCTCTGTACCTCAGCTTTTTGCAGCTCCTCTGGGTCTCCGTGAGCCCCTTTCTTTCCCTCCAGTTGTAGAACTTCCACTCAGCCAGCTTTCCTGTGGTTCTGGATGATGTCCGTTCTGTCTTTCAGTTGTAGTTTTGAAATTGTTGTGCAAGGCAGCAGTGTAGGTGTTTACCTATACCGCCATCTTGGATCTCTATCCTCCAGCTCTTGCAGCTGCTTTTCCAGTGCTTCATTCATGTCCCTCCTTGCTTCAATCTCAGGGTCTTGGCCTTAAGCAGGCTGTGGATCTCTGACACTTTGTCCTTGGCAGCGTGCAATGTAGAGGTATTCTTGGCAGCACTCTTGGTCAGCATGGTGAAGCGGTTCTTGAACCATCCTTTGGCGTTCTACATATTCTTGGCAGCAGCTTATACTGGGGGTGGATGTCCTTGAGCATGGTGGAGAACATGTGCACCTCCATGGAGATCTAGCATACTGGATCTGCACCTACAGCTCCTTCATCTCCTCTTTATGCACCTTTCTCAGAAAGGCGATTTTTTCCCAAAAGGCTGTTGATGTGCTTTTTGAACTCAATGCTGGTGAGAGCTTTCTCATCTGCATCTTTACATGCCTCCAGCAGCTGGCCCTCGGGTCCTGGCGATTCAACACCTCTTCCTTGTAGCAGGCCTGCAAGTTGCTCCCAGCCCCTTCCAAGCCCCGCTGCCTCCTAATGTGATCCAAAGGTTGCACCCCCAATCCCACTGCCCTCTCCTTGCCAGGGATGGGTACTGTGAGTGGGATGGGTCACAGGCATCCCATTTTCATTATAATGTTCAACCCAGGCCTGCTCCACTGGTGTCCACAGGTGGCCTCGGGGTAAACAGTGATCCTAGAGGCACTGACTGCCCCATTAGAGCTCAGCCACAATGGATGGTTCTGGGTGAGACAGCTCTCCTGGCTGTGAATTGGACTCACTTCTTTAACCAGGGACCTGGCACTGGGCAGGTAGCAGCAACACTTCCTCCCCAGTCTGCACTGGAATGGGTCCCTGCGATTTTAGAACCAAACTCCAATGGCCGGCCTTCCCAGCAGAGAGGCCCTAAGCCCACTGGCTCTTCCTCAATCCCACCAAGACTTGCTTCTCACACTTGCTTCTCACACTTGCTGAAAACCTTCTATGTGCACTTGGCATAGTGATTATTTCAAGCTGAAAATACTGGGGACTCCAGCAGGCCTGAAGGGACTGGGTGCTAGCATCTTCTGGCTATGGGTGCCACCATTTTGTGTTAGAGTGATGGTTAATTACCCTTTTATTAAATAGGATACTCTAGTTCAAGGGTCTGATATAAATCTCACAACATCAACCCCAAAGAATTGGCAGAGAGAGCTTCAGGTTGGTGAACATGTGGAATTGCTGGGACTGGCACCCATGCAGAGGGCATGAAAGTCCTATGACCCATCCTATATACCTTGCTTTCTGCATGTCTTTTGATTGGATGTTCCTGAGTTATTATATAAACTAATAATCCTTTATTTCATGAGAAATGGCCCAAAAGGAAGTGGTTCTTTTCAATAGGATTGGCTGTGAGTAAATTTTGCACTGTCATTATCCTCCTGACATTCAAGTCTTCAAAAATAAAATAACTGTACCAGTCATCCTGTACAGAAAATGTATAATGGGTGAAACTGGCAAACTAAGACCGAAATTATTCATTCTACCTTTGGACATATACAGGAGGCATGTCAATGTCATGTCACTGGATCTTCATCTTGACTTTGAACTAAATCAACAAGTCTCAGAAGGTGATCTAATCACCCTCCCCCACTCACTCATATTTCACACAGCAACTTGAACCATTTAAAATCAAGATATGAAGCTAAAACCTGACAGACCAGCTCCATGAAGAAAGAAAGTGCAGCTCAAAACAAGGTCAATCAAGATGTGAGACTCAAGGCAGACACAGCTTCTAGGCTCAGGAATCTCCAACCACTGGACAGCTGGCACAATGACATTGGGGTTAAACCTCACTGACAGCAAGTTTGAGGGGAGATCCTTTCTACACATAGGACATCAACAATAAAGTCCCATTTACAAGAGGGGAACCCAAATAATGCACACAATAACCATTCCTAGACCATCCAGCTGAGGTAAACAAAGAGACTACACCACTGGACCTATCAAGACACTTTCTACAGAAAGCCATCATACAAAGACTGGGAGGCATAGCAGTTCTATCTAACATATAGAAGCAAACACAAGAAAATAGTTAAAATGGGGAGAAACAAACCCCAAATAAGAGAAAAGAAGGAATATCCAGAAAAAAAAAAAAACAACTAAATGAGATGAAGGCAAGCAACCCATCAGACATAGAGTTCAAATCAATGGTAATAAAGATGTTTAATGAAATTAGTCCAGATTACAAAAAGGGAAATAGAGGCCATTAACCAGAACCAAAAAGAAATGAAGAATTATATATCTGTCATGAAGAATAACTCTTGTAGGGATTAAAAGTAGATTGGATGAAGCAGAGGACTGAATCAGCCATTTGGAAGACAAGATAGAAATAAATGCCCAATTAAAGCAGAAAATAGAACAGAAATAATTAAAAAGAAAGAAATTAGCTTAAAGGAGCTTTGGGACATGAAATGTAACAATATTCATATTACAGGAATAAAGGAAGAAGATGAACAAGGAACAGAGAACTGTTTAAAAAAATAATGACAAGAAAATTTCCTAACCTGATGAAGGAAAATATCACACAAGTTCAGGAGTCACGAAGAGTCCCAATTAAAATGAACACAAAGAGAAACACATTCAGACACATAATTAAAATGGCAAATGTTAAAGACAAAAAGAGAGTCTTAAAGGCAGCAAGAGATAGAAAATTACATACAAAGGAGATCCATTAGAATGTCAACTGACTTCTCAAGAGAAACACTCTAGGCCAGAAAAGAGTGGCATGAAGTATTCAAAGTAATGAACAACAAGGTCCTAAATCCAAGAGCGCTATATCCAGCAAGGCTATCATTTAAAATTGAAGGTGAAATAAAAAACTTTCCAGACAAAAAAATAAATAAATAAAGGTTAAAGGAGTACATTACCACCAAACCAGCAATGTAAGAAATATTAAAAAAAAAATCGCTTGAAGAAGAAGAAGAAAAAGAGAGAGGATCATAGGCATAACGAAAATATAATGTCAAAAAACAAATACCTATCAGTAATAACCTTAATGGATTAACCAGTTAATAGCCACACATCGAAAACAGAAACCATCCCCACATCCCACAATAATTTGAATTTAATTTAAAAAATCAATTTGCAATTAATATTATTAAAAATGTCATTTTTATAAACAGGATGTCAAGTCAGTGGCATAACATTTTCTTTTCTCAGGTCATGTTAATTCATGTTTGTTTTTTTTTTTATTTCATTGATGGATTACCTGTAACTAGAAATCACCAAGTATAATATTGTTACTTTTTCAGGTATAGATACATTTGACATTTGGGGAATGTCCACCTCTTGTGTCTATAGATACTTATGGCATACAAAGAGTTAAATGTTCCAGTCAAGTAGCATAGGGTGAATGGATACAAAACAAAACAAAAGAACATGCCCCATATATATGCTACAAGAGATCCACCTCAGAACAAAAGATATACACAGACTGAAAGTGAAGGGATGGAAAAATATATTCCATACAAATGGAAAGAAACAAAACCTGGAGTGGCAATACTCAGAACAGACAAAATAGACTTCAGAACAAATGCCATAACCAGAGACAAAGAAGGCCACTCCATAATACTAAAGGGAATGATTCAAATATATATATATATAACCCTTGTAAACATATATGCACCAAATATAGGAGCAACAAAGTACATAAAAAAAAACCTCTTGATGGACTTTAAGGGAGAGATTAACAGCATTATAGTCATAGTAGCAAATTTAATACCCAACTGACATCACTGGACACTAGTAGATCTTCCAGATAAAACATTAACAAGGAAACAGAAGACTTAAATAACATACTAGATCAGATAGATCCAACTAATATATACCAAACATTTCACCTCAAAGCAACAGAATATACATTCTTCTTAAGTGCCCATATAACATTCTCAAAGATGGAACACATGTTAGGATATAAAACAAGTCTCTACAAGTTCAAAAAGATTGAAATCATATCAAGTATCTTCTCAGATCACAATGGAACAAAAGAATAAATAAACTATAGTAAAAACACTCCAAAACTTCAAACTCATGGAGGCTAAATACCATGTTATCAATAATATGTGGATTAATAATAAGATCAAGAAATAAATTAAAAACTTCCTGGAAACAAATGAAAATGAACAAAATCTATGAGATACAATGAATGCAGTCCTGAGAGAGAATTCTATAGCACTACAGGTCTACCTCAAGAAATAAGAAAAAGGACTAATAATATATCTAACCCTGCAGCTTAAAAATTAGAAAGAGAACAGCAAGAAAAGCCCAGAGGAAGTAGAAGGAAGGAAATAATAAAGATCAGAGTGGAAATAAATGACATAGAGACTAAGAAATAAACAGTACAAAAAATACATAATCCCAGGTGCTGGTTCTTTTAAAAGATAAACAAGATTGATGAACCCCTGGCAAGACTCATCAAGAAACAAAGAGAGACAACCCAAATAAATAAAATTAGAAATGAAAGAGGCAATATAACAATGGAAACCACAGAAATACAAAGGATTATAAGCAAATACTATGAATAACTATCTGCCAACAAACTGGACAACCTGAGTTAAATGGACACATTTCTAGAAACATACAATCTTCCAAAACTCAATCAGGAAGAATCAGAAAACCCGAGTAGGTCATAACAACTATTGGAATTGAAGCAGTAATTTAAAAATTTCCAGCAAACAAAAGTCCTGCACCAGATGGAATTGCAGGTAAATTTTACCAAACATTCAAAGAAGAACTAACACCCATCCTCCTCAAACTATTTAAAAAAATCTAAAAGGATACTCCAAACCCTTTTCACAAAAACCAAGATTATCCTAATTCTAAAACCATATAAAGATACTACAAAGAAAGAGAATTACAGGCCCATATCTCTGATGAACACAGGTACTAAAATCTTCAACAAAATATTAGCAGATCAGATCCAGCAATATATTGAAAGATCACATACCATAACCAAGTGAGATTTATTCCAGTGATCATGGGTGATACCATATTTGAAAATCAATACATGTAATACATCACATATACAAATTGAAAGATAAAAAACCCATCATCATATCAATTGATATAGAAAAGCATTTTACAAGAGTTTTTGATAAAAACTCTTGGCAAAGTGGGAATAGAAGGAACATATCTCAACATAATAAAGGCCATTTACAGCAAACTTACAGCCAGCAAAATACTCAATAAGCAAGACCTAAATGCATCTCCTTTAAGAACAGGAACAAGACAAAGATGTTCCCTTTCACCACTCTTATTCAACATAGTACTGGAATTCCTAGCCACAGCAATCAAACAAGAAGAAATAAAGGCATCCAAATTGTAAAGGAGGAAGTAAAAGTATCATTATTTGCGGATGGTCTGATATTTTATATAGAAAACTTTAAAGACTTCACCAGGAAACTACTTGATTTAACAAATGAATTCAGCAAGGTAGTAAGATACAAAATCAACATCCACAAATTGATGGCATTTTCCATATCAATAATAACATCTCAGAAAAAAAAGAAATTCCATTTATCATTGCAACAACAACAAAAAATAAGATATCTAAAAATAAACTTAACCAAGGAGATAAAAGATCTATACTTAGAAAACTATAGACATTGAAAAAAAAATAGAAAAACACACAAAAAAATGGAAGCATATACCATGTTCATAGACTGGAAGAATTAACATCATTAAGATGTTTATAATACCTAAAACAATTTACAGATTCAATGCAATTCTTAATAAAAAGCCAATGGTATACTTCACAGAGCTAGAACTGTGGGAACCTCTTTCCACGTCCCGCATGGTTCAGGGTTCCCGGGTCAGGGTTTGGGTTCTGAAGGAGGCCGCACGCAAACGAAATGAGAGACTAGAAAACATTAATTTGGCGATATTAGGGGGCCAGGTGGGAGCCTTCCCCTAGTGGAAAGGACTGCTACTTGCTCTGGCCTTTTTCTCCCTTTTATTAAGGCTTTGGGACACACCCCTAGCCTTTAGGCAGGAAATAACAAAACAGAAATTAACATGAAACAAACAGGTAGAGGTTGCTTCAGCCAACAATGTTTCAACTAAACAGTGAGTGATTAGTTCTGACCTTTCAGAGCAGTTAAGGTTGACCAGCCTTCTGGCCTCCTGTTTACATCCATTTAGTAAGAACAATGTTTGGTTTCTGACATAGAACAAATACTCCAAAAATGTATGTGGAATCATTCAAGACCCCTAATAGCTACAGCCATCTTGAGAATAAGGTAGGAGGTATTATAATATCTGATATCAAGCTATACTGCAAGCCATTCGAACCAAACAGGCTGATATTTGCACAGGAACAGGCATATATACCAACAGATCAGAATAGAAACCCCAGAAATTGACCCACATCATTATGGCCAATTATTGAGAAAGAAGGTTTATGTATCCAATGGAGTCAAGATAGTCTCTTCAACAAATGGTGCTTAGGAAAAGTGGACAGACACATGTAAGAAGTTGAAACTAGATCACCAACTTACACCATATAGAAGAGTAAACTCAAGGTGGATAAAAGACTTAAATGTAGGGTATGAAACTATAAAAATCTTAGAGGAGAACATAGTCAGTAAAATCTCAGATATCTCATGTAGCAATAAGTTTATGAATACATCACCTAGGGCAAAGGAAACTAAGGAAAAATAAACAAATGGGACTACATCAAAATAAATAAAAACCTATGCACAGCAAAAGAAACCATCAACAAACTGAAAAGGGAACCTACTAATATGAGAACATATTTGCAATTGATATATTTGATAAGGGACTAATATCCAAAATATATAAAGTGGTCATACAATTCAACAAAAGGAAGAAAAAATACAATTAAAAAATGGGCAAAAGACCTGAATAGAAATTTTTCCAAAGAGGATATACAAATGGCCAAGAGATATATGAAAAGAATGCTCAAAGCCATTAATCTTCAGTGTAATGTAAATTAAAACCACAATGAGATATTTTCTCACACCTGTCAGAATGGCTGTCATCAAAAAATTAACTAACAACAAATGCTGGCAGGAATGTAAAGAAAAGGAAACCCTAGTTCACTGCTGGTGGGAATGCAGACTGGTGCAGCCACTATGGAAAACAGTATCAATTTTCCTCAAAAATTTATAAACGAAACTTTTATTTAACTCAGCAATCCCACTTTTGGGATTCTAAATATATTCTAACCACCCTCAACCCCCCAAAAAATAATATCAGAAAGAATATATGCACTCCTATGTTCATAAAGCGTTATTTACAATAGCTAAGATTTGGAAACAGTCCAAGTGCCCATCAGTAAATCAATGGAAAAGAAAGCTATAGGACATTTATGCTATGGAATATTATGCAGCTCTAAAAAAGCAGGGATCTCTTACCCTTTGAAACACCATGGATGGACCTGAAAAATATTATGCTAAGTGAAATAAGCCAAACTTAGAAAGACAAATATCACATAATCTCACTTATTTATGGAATCTAATGAACAAAATAAATTGACCAACAAAATAAGACTCAAAGCAGGCTGGCATGGAACAAACTGACATACCTAGATATGTGGTTTGGGGGCAGGGGCAGAGCGAGAATAGATAAACCAAAGAACTTATATACTTATACGCATATGCCATGGACATGGGCAATAGGGTAGTGAAGATTTGAGGGGAATGGATAGGGGCTGGGAAGAGGAGAAGGGAGCGGGTAATGGGAGATATATGTAATACTATCAACAATCAAACATATATTTAAAAATGAACACAAAGTGTTGGCAGAATGCATTTCTTTGTGTAGATGCTGATGGAGATTGTATTCCCTACTCATTTTGTTTGCTGGCAATTGTCAGAATTGTTTCCCCAGTTTCCTTGATGGCTACGTGTTACAGGTTATTCTCAGCCAGAGGTTTCCAAATCACTTGATTTGTGGACCCATTCCTCCATATTCAACACCAGCGATGGTGTGTTAAGAACTTATCACACTGAATCTCTATGATTTACCCTTATTTGCTCCACTTCAATTTTTAAGGATTCTTGAAATTAAAATGTGTCTACCTGAATAATCCAGGATAATCACCACATCTCAAGCTTCTAAACCTTGAACACATTTGCATAGTCCCTTTATCCATGAAAATTAACATATTGACAGGATGTATAGATTAGTGGATGGACATATTTAAGGGGCATTATTATGCCTACCACAGTCTTCCCACTGGTGTCCAGAGATTATTGTCTGTCTCACATGCAAAATATACTCATGCCACTCCAATATGCCCAAAGTCTCAACCTCTTCCAGTATCAACTCAATGTCTAAAAATATTTAAATTTCATCAGGTTGAAAATCACAAATCTCATTACCTAAACCATCTAAATTCAGTTGAGTAATGCTCTGAATATAATCCATTCAGTAACAAACTATTTCTTTATCTGGGGACATATCGCAAAATGCAATCATGAGACAGAGGATAACAGGTGTAGATTTATTATTCAAAAGGGGAGAAATAGAAGGCAAAATAGTCATGTGTTGCAAAAGTTTTGAAATCCAGCTGAGCCCACTCTATTTAGTTTCTAGGTCTGAGAATAATCTTCTGTGGCTTGATTGATGCTTGATTCTGAGGATTCAGAGCTCTGCCCACGGAGTCATTTTTACTTTTCATGAAAGGAAACACTTACTTGCCATGAGTGTTATTGTTTCCTGCAAGTAGAATTTTTGGATGGGAGACTCACCAGTCTTCATTCATTTCTTACTCTCTCTGTTCCTTTCATTCCAAGCTGGAAGTGTTTCTGCTAGTATAAATTTCTCAAAAGTGTCATGGGCCTCCTATGATTGTTTGTCACAAAAATTCATTCTACATCAGGAAAGAGGTTAGCACATAGACATTTTCTAGATAATTTCACTTTTATTTTTGGCATTGTGTGCAATAACTGAGATAATATACTAGAGGCCGAGTGCATGAAATCCATGCACAGGTAGGGTCCCTAGGCCTGGCTGGCAATCAGGGCCAATCTGTGGGGTGACCAGTGGTGCAATCAGAGGCCCCCTACTAGTACCTGCCTTGGCTGGCCTGGTGCCACCTACTCTCTGACCCCAACCCCCAGACACACAGCCACTGGTTGCCTCCATCTGTGGGGTGACTAACAGGGCAATTGGGGAGCTTCGGCTGGCACACTCCTTGGCTGGCCTGGGGCCTATAGGCTGGGGAAAGCTTCTTCACTGAGCATCTGCCCCTTGGTGGTCAGTGCACATCATAGTAATCTATTGTTACACTGGTCATTCTGCCAGTTATTCCACTGTTTGGTCAATTTGCATATTAGGCTTTTATTATATAGGATACTTAGAATACTTACTTCTGTACTCATTTTAACAATGGTATGTTGAATATAAGAAAACTATGTCTCAACATTTATAAATAAATAAAAATTGTAAAACAAAAAACAAATTAGATTCAAGAATGAATATCCAGGAATATTTTCATAGAAAAAAAAGCCTGAATATCTCTAAGAAAATCCCCTTTGTATATAAAAACAGTAATCATTACAGTGATATGGCTTTAAAAATATAAATGAAAACAATTTAAATAGGAAACTTTATTTACTATAAACTCAGAATATATTATTTGGGGGGGGTAGAAATCAAAAGAATAATGATTACAAACTGAAACTCCTTTAGCTAATATGTAATATGTAGAGTAATAGAGAGTAACTATTCTACTCACTTACAGTGCTACCAGTACTTAAAGGTAACAATGATTTGCTCTCAGCACACTCACAACCACCTAAAAATAAGGCAATATTTCCCATTAAGAATTAAAAATGTAAGTGTAAGTAGTTAATATGTGATATAACTGAAGGAGATAGAAGACTCTAAATTCTAATTAAAGCTTAATTAATATATCTAAGGAAATAATGGTTTAATAATAAGTGTAATTATATAGTTTATAATCAGAAGAGACCAAAAACCAACAACTAAAATAAAATCACACAGAGTTACTGAGGCCTGGCTCATACGCATGTAGGGGACAAGTAGAAGAGAATATAAGCTCTGTTCAGAAAGCATTTCTACAGTATATGTTGGGGGAGTTTTATTAAAAAGTGTAGACAATTTCTTAATCTTATAATTGTTGAAATTAATAGGTTACATAAATATAAAGTCATTAAATGCTCAGTTTCTCTATTTCCCTTCATTATAAATGCATACTCAAAAACATTTATACAGTGTTTGGGATTTTTTTCAACATAGATCCTCAACTTTGAAAAAAATAGGCCATCACATGACATTTTATAGTTTCTGATACTAGCAATCATACTTTTTCATGGTAAATAACAACAAATTTGTTAGAGATGGAGCTCCTAGTTAGTTTGAAAACTCAGAGAGTACTATTTGGAATAATCCTAACATTAATACTTTAGCTGTGTGGCAGGTTTACTTTTATGACAAATGAACAAAATTCAGTTTGGTGCCTTCTTCATTGTAGGGACTAGACTCAGTCAATACTGGGCACTGACAAAAACAAGTTTTGGGGCCTTGGACACAAAGTCATTTCCTAGCAATAATGCCCTAATTCTAAGAACTAGAAGCTCTGCCATGGGGAAAAATAACTTGATTGAACAGTTCTTTGAACAATCAAGAGATGACTAAATCCACCATAAGAAAGTAGCATATGTAAAGGATTTCATACAAACAGTGATTAAATTTGCTCTGTTTGGCAATACTTAAAGCTATTTAAATTGTTTTAAGTAAGAGATTAGGAAATCAAAGGCCTTAACTTTTCAGTTAAGTGATTTAGATTATGTGTTTTCTAAGAGAGCCCCTCATCTTTAAAAGTATTTATAATAATCTATAATAATAAAAGTATAATTTGCTAATTAGACTGGATGTCCTCCTGTACATCATTTCAGATGTCTTTCCTGATGAGGTTGGGGCCCGAGGGAAGCAGCCCAGGGCCCAAGGGAAGCAGCTCAGGGCCCAAGTGCCTGAGGGAAGCTGGTGCCAGCAGCTGGGGAAAGAAAGCCTACTCTTGCACTAATTTTCATGCATCAGGCCACTAGTTTACAAATATTTGGTTATTGGAAAGCAAGGCCAAGGAATAGAAGTGAAATTGAGGGCAATAATTTTCATGTTTCAAAACAATGTATAGATTAGTTGTGATTTAAAATTGCTATGCACTTTTATGTTTATTTGCCTGCATCTTATTATAAAAAAAGAATAAGCAAAGTGGGAAAAGAAGGATTATACATAAGAAAAGCCTTATATGACAAATCTACATCCAACATAATACTCAATGGGCAAAAACCAGAAGAATTTTCCTTAACAACAGGAAAAAGACAAGGATGATGGTTTTCACTACTCCTGTTTGACACAGTACTGGAAGTACTAGCCATAGCGACCAGAAAAGAAGAAATAAAAGGCATCCAAATTGTAAAAGAATAAGTAAACTGTAATTATTTGCAGATGACATGATATTACATGTAGAAAATCCTAAAGACACCATCAAAAAACTACTAGACTTAAGAAATGAATTTGGCGATGCATCAGGATATAAAATTAACAGCCAGAAATCTATGGCTTTTCTATACACCAACAATGAACACACAGAAAAAAAGAAACTAAATATATATGTCTCCCATTTACCATTGCACCAAAAAATTAAGATACCTAGATAAACTTAATTAAGGAGATATATAAAAGACAAATACTCAGAAAATTACAAGATGTTGAAAAATGAGATAGAGAAAGACATAAACAAATGAAGAATACACATTGCTCATAGATTGGTAGAATCAACATAATTACAAGGTCCATAATATCCCAAGAAATCTATATATTCAATGGCAATCCCCATTAAAATATCAACAGCATATTTCTCATAACTAGAACAAACTCTACAAAAATTCATCTGGACTAAAAACAAACCCTAAATAGTGGCAGCAATCCTGAGAAAAAAACAACAAAGTTGAAGGATCATAATACCAGATATCAAGCTATATTACAAAGCTAGTATTCTCAAAACTACCTGGTACTGGCATAAGAACAGTCACATAGACCAATGGAACAGAACAGAGAACCCAGAAAGAGACCCAAGCCATTACATTCAATTAATATTTGACATAGGAGTTATCCTCCAGGAGAAGGTGGGGGACTGCTGGATGGGCCTCTCCTGACCAGGCAGCCCCACTACCATGGGGTTTTTGTCTGCCAGAGCCACCAGCGCGAACGCAGAGACCACGCCATCATGCAGAGGGAGGTGGATGTCTGCGGTGGTCTGAAAGCTGCAGCTTAAGCACTCCCCAAACAGCCAGGGACCCAGAACACCGCTCTCCAAACGGTATACATATGCAGACTCAAAGGAGATCCACAGGGCACACGGAAAGGTCAGATTTCTCCTGGGATAAGGTGAGGTCTCCTGTCCCACAGAACAGAGACATGTACACTGTGGGAACTGGGCTGCAGGAAAGTTGCTTCTGGAGAGCTTTGCGGATATGGGCCAGGGTGTGATCACTAAGTGTGGAGGCAAACTCTTGGAGATGTGGACGGAAGGGAGCTCTAGAAAATGACTTGGTTTGATCTGACGCAGAGGGACAGCCTGGGAGTTATTACAGTGTCCTGGCTGCAAAATCCCCACAAACCGGTTTTGAGAACCACAGAGTAGCAGGATCTGAGCACAGCCTAGAGAGGTCCTGTGCTTAGTCTCAGAGGTCAATTCCGAAACACTGCCACCAAGTGGATGACTCACAAATTGACTCTTGCATAACTGCAAAAGAATAAAGAGATTAAAACACAACCCACAGTGGAACACAGGGAACTGCAAAACCCTCCCAACTGGGAAACAGAACTGCCAAGCAGAACAACAGCAGAAGTGAATGACCATTCTATTAGTTTTTTCTTTTTTTCTTTTTCTTTTTTGTAAATTCCTTATTTTATTTTATATTTTTTCATTTTTGCATATTTTAATTAAAAACTATTTTTTTCTTTCCTTAATTGATTTTACCTTTTTAATTATTACATTTTTTTTCAACTAGTATTATTATTACTACTACTATTTTACCTTTTTTGGAAAAAAACAATTGTCATTTTGTTTTCCCTTTATTTTACTTTGGGATTAGAGTTCTACATTCTATTTTCATCTTTTCTTTAGCATAATTTTACTCTATCTCAACTCTAACTTTATGCCAACACTTTCCTCCTAACTTTCCCAATTTTGTTGTCTTGCTTTCTCTTTCCCTTTTCCAACTTTAGATTCTCCCTATTCTTTCTCTTTTATCTGGTTCAAATTTCATCCCACTTATATATCGAATTTCAAATTCCCTACTCCAAGTCCATACAAACCTCTCTCTTCTTGTCTTCACGATCCAAAAAGTTCTTTTTCTCTATGTCCTTTTGTTGCGGTTTGCCTGAATGGTGATTATATCGATTTTTTATACTTTATGATGAAATTGTTTTAGCTTATTCTATTGTTTTATTTTGTTTTTTGTTTGCTTTGTTTTGGTTTGTTTTTTACCTCTCTTTTCTTTCGCCTCATTCGATAGCAGTTGTTATTTGTAGTTTGTATTAATCTCCAGGTACTGGTTGCTGGCATTTGTTGGGAATAGTGACTGTTCCATTGGTGTTTTCTCCTAACATCTATATTTTGTTCCCCTTTTCTTTATTATCCTCTTTCTTTTCTCTCCGACTTTTTTCTCTTTCTCTTGTCTTCTTCTTCTCCTTTTTATTTTTTTTTTCATTTTATTTTTTTGTTCATTTATTTTTTCCTCCCTCTCCCAATTTAATTTTGGCACTTCTTTCTTTTCTTTTTTCCTCATTTTCCTCTTCTTCTTTCTTTACTTACCCCTAATTTGTCTTTCATTGGTGGTCACCTTATTTGTGATTATTAACATCCTGAATACATTTCTACGAAGTGCCTTGTGTGCTGTACCTGGTTGGGTTGTAGTTTGTGCCATTCAATCAATGTAGGAGAGAGAACTACATAACCAGACACCCGGAGAAGAAAGACCATGGGCAGAAGAAAGAGCACACATAAGACAGAAAGGCAGGTATCACCAGAAAAGGAAGTTAATGAAATAGAAGCAGAAATAAGCCTGCCAGAGAAAGACTTCAGAGAAATGATCATAAGGTGAATGAAACGAATGGAAGACAAAATAAAAAAAATGTGAGTAAGAGCCAAGAGGAAATTAAGAAGACCCAAGTGGAAATGAAGAAGAAGCAAGAATGCAGAAGAACCTAGAAGAAATGCAGAATAATCAAGAAGAAATGAAAAATGACATCACTGCTATAAAGAACAAAATAGAAAGCATCAAAAGTAGACTACAAAAAGCAGAGAACCCCATCAGTGAGCTAGCAGACACGGTAGAAATAAATACCCAAGCACAGCAGCTTCTAGAAAATAACTTAAAAAAAAGAGGAGAGCCTAAGGGAACTTTGGGATAACACGAAACAAAATATCATCCACATAATTGCGGTTCCAGAAAGAGTGGAAACTGAGCAAGGATTAGAGAACCTGTTTGAAGAAATAATGACAGAAAATTTCCCCAATATAAGAAAGAAAAACCCCACACAAATCCAAGAAGCTAACAGGGTGCCAAGCAAAATGAATCCCAAAAAACCGACACCAAGGCACATTATAATTAAATTGGAAAACAACAAAGACAAAGTAAGAATCTGAAAAGCAGCCAGAGAGAATCAGAGAGTTACCTACAAAGGAACCCCCATGAGACTAGCTACTGATTTCTCAACAGAAACTCATCAAGCCAGAAGGAAATGGAATGAATTATACAAAGTCATGCAAAGGAAGGGTCAGAATCTAAGAATACTGTACCCTGCAAGAATTTCAATCAAAATTGAAGGTGAAATCATAAGCTTCACAGACAAAAAAGGACTAAGGGAATATATTACCAACAAACCAGCAATGCAAGAAATGTTAAAGGGTCTGCTGTAATAAAAAGAAATAGGAAGCAAAGAAGGACTCATGGGTAAAGACTAAAAATGGCAACGGATAAGAACTTATCAATAATAACTTTAAATGTAAACAGATTAAATGCTCCAATCAAAAGACATAAGGTAACTGATTAGATAAGAAAACATGGTCCATATCTGCTGTCTGCAAGAAACCTACCTCAGGAGAAGAGATGCACACAGAATGAGGGTGAAGGGATGAAAGATCGTATTTCAGGCAAATGGAAATGAAAACAATCTGGGGTTGCAATACTTATATCTGACAAATTAGATCTCAAAGTGAATGACATAACAAGAGACAAGGAAGGCCACTTCATAATACTATAGGGAACAATTCAACAAGAAGAAATAACTGTGGTAAACATATATGCACCCAATATAGGAGCCCCTAAATACATAAAAAAACTCCTGGAGGATATTAAGGTAGAGATTGACAGCAATACAATCATAGTAGGAGACGTTAATACCCCACTGCCACCACTGGACAAATCCTCTAAACAAAAAATCAACAAAGAAACATCAATCCTAAGTGACTCACTAGACCAGATGCACTTAATTGACATCTTCAGAACATTTCACCCCAAAGCCACAGAATATACATTCTTCTCTAGTGCAAATGGGTCATTTTCAAAGATAGGTCATATGTTGGGTCATAAGAATAGTCTCTTCAAATTCAAGAAGATAGAAATAATATCAAGCATTTTCTCAGACCACAGTGGCATAAAACTGGAAATCAACTATAATAAAAACAATAGAAATAAATCAAAAACATGGAGACAAAACAGCATGGTATTAAATAACGATTGGGTAAGCAAAGAGATCCAGGAAGAAATAAAAAACATCATGGTAACAAATGACAATGACAACACAAAAATACAAAATTTATGGGACACAGTGAAAGCAATCTTGTGATGGAAGTTGATAGCCCTACAAGGCTACAGCAAAAAAACAGAAAACAATGGTAATAAATTACCTAACTCTACAACTCAAAGAGCTAGAGAGAGAGAGTAACAAGAAAAGCCCAGTGTAAGCAGAAGGAAGGAAATAGTAAAGATCAGAGTGGAGATAAACAACATTGAGACCAAAGAAACAACTCAAAAGGTCAACAAAATTAAGATCTTATTCTTTGAAAGGATAAACAAGACTGATGGACCTCTAGCCAGGCTCATGAAGAAGCAAAGAGAGAAGAACCAAATAAACAAAATCAGAAATGAAAGAGGAGAAATAAAATACCCCTCCGAAATACAAAGGATTGTTAAAAAATACTATGAACAACTCTATTCCAATAAAATAGAAAATCTACAGAAAATGGAAATATTCCTAGAAAAATATAACCTTCCAAAACTCAATCAGGAAGAATCTAAACAGCTCAATAGTCCAATAACTATGGAAGAAATTGAAGCAGTCATCAAAAAGCTTCCAGCAAACAAAGGCCTGGGACCAAATGGCTACACAGGAGAGTTTTACCAAACATTCAAGGAAGAAATAAAGCATATCCTTCTCAGACTATTCAAAAATATTCAAAAAGAAGGAACACTTCGAAACACCTTCTATGAAGCCAGCATTACCCTAATAACAAAACCAGATAAAGACAACACAAGGAAAGAGAATTACAGACCAATATCTCTCGTGAACATTGATGCCAAAATCCTCAACAAAATTCTAGCAAATCGGATCCAGCAGTACATCAGAAAGATCACACACCATGACCAAGTAGGATTCATCCCAGGAATGCAGGGATGGTAAAATATGCACAAATCAGTAAATGTGATACATCACATAAACAAATTAAGAGATAAAAATCACATAGTCATATTAATTGTTGCAGAAAAAGCATTTGACAAAATCCAACACCCATTCTTGATAAAAACTCTCAGCAAGGTGGGAATAGAAGGATCATACCTCAACATCATAAAAGCCATATATGATAAACCCACAGCTAACATCATACTCAATGGGCAAAAACTAAAACCATTTCCCCTAAGAAGAAGAACAAGACAGGGATGCCCACTCTCACCTCCCCTGTTCTACATAGTAGTGGAAGTATTAGCCATTGAAATTAGACAAGAAGAAGAAATAAAAGGCATCAAAATTGGAAAAGAAGAGGTAAAGCTGTCCTTATTTGCAAATGACATGATACTGTATATAGAAAATCTGAAGGACTCCATCCAAAAACTAATAGACTTAATAAATGAATTCAGCAATGTAGCAGGATACAAAATGAAGGCCAATAAATTGATGGCATTTCTATACACTAACAGTGAAATTACAGAAAGAGAGAATAAAAAAGCATTCCCATTTACCAACACACCAAAAATATTAATATACCTAGGAATAAACCTAACTAAGGAGGTAAAAGACCTATAAGCAGAAAACTACAGGATACTGAAAAAAGAGATAGAGGAAGACCTAAACAGATGGAAGAGCATACCATGCTCATGGATTGGGAGAATCAACATCATTAAAATGCCCATACTACCCAAAGCAATCTATAGATTCAATGCACTACCCATTAAAACACCAATAACATATTTCACAAAACTAGAAAGAACTCTCCAAAGATTCATCTGGAACAAAAAAATAGCCACAGCAATCCTGAAAAAGAAGGATAAAGTAGGTGGAATCTCTATACCGGATTTCAAGCTATATTACAAAGCATCTGTTCTCAAAACAGCCTGGTACTGACACAAGAACAGACACATAGACCAATGGAATAGAATAGAGAATCCAGATATCCATTCAAACCAATATGCTCAATTAATATTTGACAAAGGAGGCATGAACATACAAAGGAGTCAAGACAGCCTCTTCAATAAATGGTGTTGGGAAAATTGGACAGATACATGCTAAAAAATGAAACTATACCACCAACTTACACCATATACGAAAATAAACTTCAAATGGATACAGGACTTTAACATAAGATGGGAACCATAAAAATACTAGAGGAATCCACAGGTAGCACAATCTCAGACATATGCCGAAAGAACAGCACTGATACTGCTCCAAGGGCAATAGAAGCTAAAGAAAAAATAAACAAATGGGATTACATCTACATAAAAATCTTTTGCACAGCAAAAGTAACTATCAACAAAACAACAAGAAAGACCACTGTATGGGAGAACATATTTTCAAATGTTATCACTGATAAAGGTTTAATCTCCAACATCTACAGCCAACTTATTCAACTTAATAAAAGGAAGATAAATGATCCAATAAAAAAAATGGGCAATGGACTTAAATAGAATCTTTTCGAAAGATGACAGAGGAAAGCCAAGAGACACATGAAAACATGCTCAAAGTCACTATTTATCTGAGAGATGCAAATGAAAATGACAATGAGATACCATCTCTCACCTGTCAGAATGACAATCATCAACAAATCAACAAACGACAAGTGTCGGCAAGGATGTGGAGAAAAACGAACCCTCATACACTGTGGTGGGAATGCAAACTGGTGCAGCCACTTTGGAGAACAGTATGGAGTTTCTTCAAAAAACTAAAAATGGAACTCCCATTTGATCCAGCAATCCCACTCTTAAGAATATATCCTAGGAAACTAGAAACACACAATCCGAAAGGATTTATGCACCCCTATATTCATAGTAGCACAATTTACAATAGCTACAATTTGGAAACAACCTACGTGCTCGTCAGAAGGTGAGTGGATCATAAAACAATGGTACATCTACACAATGGAATTCTATGTTGCAATAAAAAAAAGGAATTTGCCGAAGCTGGTTTGGCTCAGTGGACAGAGCATCGGCCTTCGGACTGAGAGATCCCAGGTTCGATTCCAATCAAGGGCATGTCTTGGTTGGGGGCATATCCCCAGTATGATATGTGCAGGAGGCGGCTGATCAAAGTCTCTCTTTCATCAGTGTTTCTAACTCTCTATCTCCCTTCCTCTCTGTAAAAAATCAATAAAATATATTTTAAAAAAAAAGAAGAAGAAGGAATTCTTACCATTTGCAGCAACCTGGACGTAACTGGAGAGCATTATGCTAAGTGAAATAAGCCAGTCAATGAAGGAGAAACACCACATGATCTTACTCATTTGTGGATAATAAAGAACATTACAAACCGAGGAACAAAAAGATAGATACAGAGGCAGTAAAGCATCAAAGAAACTGTCAAATTACAGCAGGAAGATTAGGGAGAGCTGGTGTAAATAAGAGATCAACCAAAGGACTTTTATGTATGCATATAAGCATAAGCAATGAACACAAGACATTGGGGGGTCAGGTTATGCCTGGGAACGGGGGGAGGCAATGGGAAGATATGTATACATGTAATACATTAATAAAAAATAAACATTCTAATCTTTTAATATTAAAAGATAAATAAATTCTATCTTTCCTTTAATTAAATTGACTAAAATTCAAAGAAGTTACATAAAAAATGGAATTGAACATATGTCTCTGTGCCTTCTTTATGTCCTTTTTTGAAATGTCTCTTTATATCCTTTGCCCATTTTTTAATTGGATTGTTTATCTTCCTTTTGTTAAGTTGTATGAGTTCTCTGTAATTTTGTAGATTAAACCTTTCCTGAAATGTCATTGGCAAATATGTTTTCTCATGCACTGGGCGTTCTTATTATTTTGTTGATGGTTTCTTTTCTGTGCAGAAGATTTTTAGTTTGATGTAGATCCATTTTTTTTTTATTTTCTCTTTAATCTCTATTGCTCTGGGAGCTGTGACGGTGAAGATATTGCTATGACATATGTCTGCTATTTTGCTGCCTATGGAATCTTGTAGGATTTTTATGGTTTCCCATCTACATTTAAGTCCTTTATCCATTTTGAGTTTAATTTTGTGTATGGTGTAATTTGGTGATCTAATTTCATTTTTTTGCATGTATCTAACCAAGTTTCCTAACACCATTTATTGAAGAGACTATCCTGACTCTATTGTATGGTCTTGCCTCCTTTGTCAAATATTAATTGAGCATAATGGCTTGGGTCAATTTCTGGGTTCTTTGTTCTATTCCATTAACTTAATTTTTTAATTATAGAGTTTCAGTAATAATAGAAGAGGGTGAGTTTAGGAAATATGGCAGATAGTAGGTAATGTGCTCCCCACCCCACCCCCTTTAAATCGTAAATAAAATCCCCTGTTTCTTTTTTTTTAATATATTTTATTGAATTTTAAGAAGGGAGAGGGATAGAGAGTCAGAAACATCAATGAGAGAGAAATATCCATCAGCTGCCTCCTGCACACCCCCTACTGGGGATGTACTCGCAACCCAGGTACATGCCCTTGACCAGAATTGAATCTGGGACCCTTTAGTCCACAGGCCAAAGCTCTATCCACTGAGCCAAACCAAACTGGTTTCGGCAAAAATCTCCTGTTTCTTATGTTTTATTTCCTAAAGTTTTATCTTTCACTTCTGCATACTGTCTTTAAAGTGATTTTTTTTTTGAGTCTAGAAATTGGCTATTTTTAAAATTATCTCTATTTATTCCTCACATGTCAATGCTATAATTTAAATCTGACTTAATATAAATCAGTGTGCCTAGGAACAACAGAAAAACCAGTTTTTATTCAATTTCATTTTAAATCTTAAATATTTTATCTTCTGAATAACTATTTCATGTTTGCATATAAGAGAATAATAGTTTTTTATATTTATGAATACTACTTTATGAGCTTATTAAACACAAATTCAACAAATCCAAAAATACAATGTTAGTATTCAAGAAATATTTTTGTATCTACAAATTTAATGATTTATAATATCATATGCTGCATGATGATTTAAGAGAGGAGTAATAAAATATTTTATGGGGACAAGTGATCCTGTACCATATTTATAATAAAGATAAAATGTTAGTGTTTTAAACTGTTCAGGTTGCTATAACACATTACCATAAACCGTATGGCTTATGAACAATAGAAATATATTTCTCAAAGTACTCAAAGCTATAATGTTCAAGATCAAGGAGCCAGGAAGTTTGATATCTGGGAAGGACCTGTTCTGAATATGTTCCCAAATATCAGAAGAAACCACAAAGCTCTCTGTGGTCTCTTCTGTAAGAGAACTAATCCCATTCATGAGGGTTCCGCCCACATGAATTAATCATCTCCTGAAGGCCTCACCTCCTAATACAATCACATTGAGGGTTAAGATTTTTGACAAATGAATTTTGTGGGGATATAAGGATTTAGTATGTAACCATTAGTCCACACAAGAAACATTTCATTTATGTGGTATCAATCAATTCATTCTTTAATAATATATTTTAGAATCAATCAAATTTCCCAAACTTTTTACCCAGGATTTTCTATTTCAAGGGATAATGTGTGTACAAATAAAAAAAATAACAAAAATTTTCTATTTTCTTGTATCCACATTGAGGAAAGTAAGAAAACTTCACTTTTTCATATGCTCTGTCTTGAAATCAAAGAGCACTGCCTGGCAGAGAGCTAGAGGAACATGGGAAATGCTTATTTTACTTTTTTCATTCTGCACCCAGTACCTGTCATGTATGTGTGAATGCTAAATAAATAAATGTGACAAAGATAATGATGGTGTATACTGGCCCTGAGAAGAAACTTATAAAATTTGAATTGTGTTTTGTAGTAACAAGAATTGCAGTCCACTATTTCAAAATGATTCAACTGCCAGTATTCCTCACTAATCTTGCCACTTCTAGCACTGGCTTCATGCTCTTTTTCTACCTTTGCTTTTCTATGCTATGCGGTGATTCCATGAGCAAGACAAATGAAAATAAGTTCATTTGATTGCCTCATTGCCTTTTAGCATGAAACCATAGTTGAAAAACTTTTACTGAATCCATTATAAAGTAAATTGCAATGCAGTGGGATACCATTGCACATTGCTGTTCAATTTAGAAAATGAAAATCTATCAATTGCCTAGATTTGAATTCCTAGTCAAGGGCATGTACTTGGGTAGCAAGTTTGCTCCCTAACTCTGATTGGGTTATGTGCTGGAAACAACCAATGAATGGGTCTCTCTAATGCCAATATCTCTCTCTTCTCTCTTCCTCTCTCCTCTCTATCTTCCTTCCCTTCTACTTTTTCCAAAAAAAAAAAGGGAAAAAAAGAAAAAATAAAATAATAAAAAAAATCATTAACTTACATATGTGCTTCAATTAATCCTATCTAGTAAAAGAATAATATGCAAATTAACCATAGTCCCCTACACCCACAATCCAAATCCACCATCCAATCAGGAAAAAGTATGCAAATTAACCCCAGCCAAGATGCTTTGGCCACAGAGCAAGCAGAAGGGAGGTTTGGGTTTCCCGACAATGGATGAAGCCAAGCTTTCCACATAGCTTGGCAGGCCCAGGTCTCCACTCAAGGTTACAAAGTTTCAATTGTAGAAAATAAATAAATCCCCCCAAAAAATGGCAGCAGCCATGGAGCTAGAGAGAGAATGAGGCTAAGGTTGCCCCTGGCAATGGAAGAAGCCAAGCTTTGAGCACACTCTGGCCTGCCTTAGCCTCCACTTATGGCTACAAAGTTTCAATTGTAGAAGAAAAATAAATCCCAGATACCAGAAAAATAAATCCACTTGGGTCGCCAGGGCAACGTGGCTGGCCCGAAAACCACCACAGGCCCCTTACCCAGGCTGCCCCATGCCCCAAGGGAATCCCCATCCATCTGGGACACCTTTTGGGGCAAACCAGCTGGCCCCACCCATGCACCGGGCCTCTATCCTATCTAATAAAAGAGTAATATGCAGATTAACCATCACTCCAACACACAAAATGGCTGCCCCCATGTGGATACAAGATGGTTACCACAATATGGCTTGAGGGAAAGCATTTGGGAGGCAACTGACCAAGTCTACAAGGGAGGTCAGTTGGGGGAGATCAAGCCTGCAGGGGAAGGTAGTTAGGGGTGACCAAGCTGGCAGAGGATGGAAGTGGGGGTGACCAGACCTGCAGGAAAGGCCAGTTGTGGGGGACCCAGACCTGCTGGAGAAGGAAGTTAGGGGTGACTAGGCCTGAAGGAGAGGGCATTTAGGGGTGACCAGGTCTGCAGTGGAGAGCAGTTAGGGACAAACAGGCTGTCAAGGGAGCAGTTAGGAATCAATCAGGCTTGCAGGAAAGTTGTTTGGGGGTGATCAGGCTGGCAGGCAGAAGCAGTTAGGGGCAATCAGGAAGGCAGGCAGGTGAGCAGTTGGGGACCAGCAGTGCTGGATTGTGAGAGGGATGTCTGACTGCCCGTTCACTGGGATCAGGCCTAAATGGGCAGTCAGACATCCCTCGAGATGTCCCATATTGGAGAAGGTGCAGGCTGGGCTGAAGGACACCCCTCCCCACCCTCCATGCACTAATTTCATGCACCAGGCCTCTAGTTTATAATAAAAAGATATATGAAAAACTAATCCTAGTCAAACTTGGAGCAATCACATTACAAAAACATATCCTTAAGAAAGTGCTTCCTTTAACAAGTTTAAACCCTCATTTACCTCTTGAAGTTAAGAGAGAAATACACTAAGAACAGTTCTAAACTTCCAAACCTTGAACTAGTATGCAGTTCTATAAAAACTTCAGTTCACCTAAGAAATCAGGATCTCAAGTGGATTGGGTTAAGAATAAAGTTCAGAAGCAACTGCTTTTATAAATGCCAAGAATTAATGACCACCAATTTTGTATTTGCTAAGCTTGATCTTCTGGGAGAAGAACAGGACCCTGAACAAATGCTAATGGGTATGTGCCCTCAAGGTAAGGTTGGCCTTCCAGTGGTTTGAGTTTCACAAACTAACTTTCCCTTGTCATTTTTTAAATGAATCCACTCTCTGAATCTATGCATTTAAAAAAAAAGATGTATACAAAATTGGTATCAATGGACAATATATTTTCCCTGTTATACTGAGGGGGGAAATGCTCTGTTATTATTTCTATCCTAATGTCAGTGGTTTATCTGGCAAGAAAAAAACCCTGTTTGTTTCTAGAGACCTGTTTTGGAAATCTCTAAAAGAAACCTACAAAATAATCTCTCCTTAAAAATGTAAGCAATTTGGAGATGAATATCACTAAAGAACTAAAGACCTGAAATCCCTAACACTGTGTATATTACTACCCATATTTTCCGGCGTATAAGACGACTGGGTATATAAGACGACCCCCAACTTTTCCAGTTAAAATATAGAGTTTAGGATATACCCACCCTATAAGATGACACCTGGCATATAAGATGATCCCCAACTTTTGAGAAAATTTTCCTGGGTTAAAAAGTCATCTTATATGCCAGAAAATACGGTAATTGAAAGAGAAATTAAAACCTCAAAAGTAATCTGATATTTCATGTTTCAATTTATTTCTAGTAATGTTGCTCTCTATCTGGGTTTGGTCTATCTCCAAAATGTTAATTCATTGTTTCAAGGTGATTAAATTGTAACTCAATTATTTGATGTTTGCCTTTCCTAGACTTCATTGGTATCATTATCATCATCACCATCATCATCACCATCCAATGAAAGAGTAAGAATATTACTTTAATTATTGGCAGCAATAGTATTACCACCATGTATGGAAGATTTTCTATGAAGCCTATTCTGTGCTAAATAATTTGCATTCAGCTTGGCTGGTGTTGCTGAGTGGATGAGCATCAACCTTTGGACCAGGAGGTCATGGTTGGGTTCTTGGTCAGGTCACATGCCTGGGTTGTAGAGTTCAGACCCCAGTAGGGGACTGCAGGAGGCCGTGGGGAATAATTCTCTCTCATCATTGATGTTTCTGTCTCTCCCTCTCTGAAATTAATAAAACCATATATTAAAAAATAATTTGTATACATATTTAACATTTGTAAATACCCTTGTAAAGTATATACGTATTACCTAAAAGGGAAAGAAAACAACCAAAAGTCAAAAACGCAAACATTTATTAAGAATGCTACAATATCAAGAGCAGCTTAAAATTAGTGTTCTCCAGTGAACAACCAGCTGAAGGACTTTACAAGGCTGACTGGGGTGGTTGAGAATTGTTCACTATTCAGATTCTTGGAAGGTATATGAATTACATTAATCATGAGACAGGATGTAGATTTTGGAAGATGGAACCTCAGTTTAACATTTATTGGCTACTTAATTTGAATTTAGGAATAAGTAGTTATGAGGAACATTTGGAAGCTATGATTCTTGGGGGAACGACTAAAGTACAGTATTTTGATTTTCAATGATGGTGGCAATCATATATTTTAGCAGGAGCACTTAAGATATTGGCAGCATAAAATATGTGATTATTCTTCTAAAGAACACAGGAACAGTATCATTAATAGACCATGAAAAGATTCCTTAACGCCCCACTTATCTCCATAGTCTTAACCAAGAAAGCAAATCCACTGGATGAAGGCAATTGTTTAAAATTAATTTGCAAATGTTCAAATGATCTTTATGTATCCCTTCTTATTTATGTTCCACCTTTACATACTGTCTGGGTTATAAACTTGGCTGAGGAAATATTTACTAGAGATATTCCCAAAGTTTTAAAGTAAAATTACCCTACCAATATTGATTTAAGGTTTTAGTCAGTTTAAACCTATTATCTTGTTATTCAGCAATAGAAGAATGGAAAAGTATGAAATCCTTTGTTGAGGGATAACACACAATTAGTTCATATACATTTAGTTAAGGATTACTCTAAAGAAATCTCATATTGTAAACAAGGAGGACAGGACACTGACTCATCTCCAGAATCTTTGATGTAATCATATGACATCATGAACAACTGCCACTAACTGTCTCCATCTGAGATAATACTAATAATTAGAAAAATAAATAAATCTAGACAGATTTTGCACCAGTTTGTGTTTAGTAAAGAACTTGAGTATGCTTTTTTAAAAATTAATTTTTTAAAAACAATTTGGGTGACATTTGCTAATAAGATTACACAGATTTCAAGTGTACAATTCTATTATACATCATCTGTATATTACATTGTGTGCTAATCACCCAAAGTCAAATCATATAGTTATGCCCTCCTTTAGCCTTAACTACCTCCAACCTCCCCTTCCCACTGGTAAACACCATACTGTGTCTATGAGTTTCATTTTATATTCCATATATAAGTGAAGTCATATGGTTCTTAGTTTTTTCTCTCTGAGTTACTTCACTTAGTATGTTTAATGTCCATCCATGTTGTTGCAAATGGGAGTATTTCGTTTTTCTTATAGCTGAATAGTATTCCATTGTATATATGTACCACATCTCCAGTCATTTAGTGAAGGACAGTTGTTTCTATGCCTTAACCACTGTGAATAATGCTGCAATGAACATAAGGATGCATATATCTTTGTGAATAAATGCTTTCAAATTTTTTCTAGTAGATATCCAGAAGAGGGATTTCTGTTTACATGGTAATCCAATTCTTAATTTTTGAGGACTCACTATACTGTTTTTTATAGTGACTGTACCAGTTTACATTCCAGTCAGGAATGAAGGAGAGTTCCTTTTTCTCCAAAACTTATCCAACACTTGTTATTACTTGTCTTATTAATAATAGCCATTCTAATAGGTATGAGGACATAATTGATATTGTAAATGTCTTTTATCACAGAACATCAGTCTATACATTCTTCTTGAGTGCATATGACATTCTCAAAGACAGACCATGTGCTGGGTCATAAAACTAACCTCAATAAATTGAAGAAGATTTAAATAATACCTAGCTTATTCTGTGATCAGAATGTTTTAAAATTAGAAATCAATTATAAAAATGAACTAAAAAAACACAAATATGTGGAGATTTAACAGCATAGATAAATATCTTAACAATTACATTTGTAAAGAAGAAAAAAGAATTTCCCCTCTATTACCTGAGTTCTTAGTTGAGACTCCTATAATAAAGCACACGCACACACACACACACACACACACATACACACAGATTAACAGGAAAACTACAAAATAATAACATGTATTTAACATGGGTATTTTGGGGATACCCAGAGAAAATTAGTAACTCAAAGAGTTCTCTTTAAAATCCAGAATGAAATTTTAATAAGGAAAATGGAGGAGGAATGTGGGACTCTTGGGTGGAGGAAATGATTTTTAGGAAAGATGAATTGACCCTTAGAGAAATACAGGATAGGACAAAAGTAGGTTTACATTGTTCATAAGGAAAATAATATAAGTAATAATGTAAGAATAAACTCCATGTTTCGCATACTTATAACTGTAAGCCGATTTTGACCCATCCTGTAGATGAGAGATATGATAATCTGTATCAAGGTTTTATTAGGTTTAATGTTGACTTTTAGTTTCCTCTCCTGTGTAAGAATCATTTTCCCTGGTTGATGAAACTCCAGGAGAGGAGATATATGACAACTGAGTTCTGTTGGGAGGGTCTGTGTTTAGGCAGATAAGGGGATTCTGAGAGAGCCTCTTCCTTCATTCACTGTACCTTCAGCTGAGAGCAATATACCTAAGCAGTACACTTTGGGGTAGCATGTCTAGAACTTCTACAATCTTATTCTACTACTCTTCATAGTCCTGAATTTGGGTTGAAAGAAACAGTTACTGAAAAATCATAGCATTAAAGACAATGGTTACAAGGAGTTAACAGGGTTTTGTTTTTTTGTGGGTTTTTTTTGCAGAGAAACTAGTTTACTTCATAAAAATTCTAGTATTTTTATAAGAACCAGCAATATTTTACAGTGAATAAATTATAAAATTTTAATCACAAAAATGTAAATTGTGTCAAATATTAACATTTTCATGGTTTATATTAAAGTATAGTAATCATACCTTTATAAACCATACTTTTAGTTTTAACATATAAGTAACTTTATCACATATTAACCAATGCCTATTTATATTAAAATTTCCATATAACTGAATTACAATTATTTATTTTTTACTCATCTTTAAAAAAATTTTATTTATTTCAGAGAGAAATGGAGATGGAGAGTGATAGAAACATCAATGATGAGAGAGAATCATTGATTGGCTACCTCCTCCATGCCCCACACTGGGGACCATACCCACAACAACATGTACCCTGATCAGGAATTGAACCGTGACCTCCTGGTTCATATGTGGATGCCCAACCGCTGGGTTATGCTGGCCAGGCTATTTATTTAAGAAATATATAAATAATATGCATTATCTTGTATATTCATGCTTCTCTATTATTATACTGAGCATAGTCTAAACTATTTTTATTAACTTAAATATTTAATCAAACTAATGAATTCTAGTTTCTTCCCATGAAAACCAGAGAAAACTGGAAGATAGAACAATCACAGACTCCATAATCCTTTATCTTCATAAGCATATATTTTTTATTAACTTACAAATGTTAAGATGGCAAGAAAGATAAACGGGCATATACAATATTATCAAAAGGCATTTGCATATTTTATAATGGTTATTATAAAATGTTTTACAACGATTAGGTTAAAAAACCAAAGTTTAGTCACTAAAGTTTATAGCTTTTTCTTTTAAAATATTCAGATACTCACTTTAATATGCTTTAAAATTAATTAAAAATGAAAATTATAACTGAAATGAACACATTTTTACTATTAACCTTTAAAAAACTTATTATTACAAGTTTATTTAAACACAATTTTTTATATTCAAAATTTTAAACATTTGTGAAAACAAGAAATCTTTTCACTCTCAAAATCAATGTAGGAAATGTATTCATTAAATGATAAGTTTAATCTTATGTTGCATACACTATAATATTGTGTTGACATTAATTTTATAGAATAGGATATAGAAAGAGACAGCAATTATTAGATCAATGATATTAAATAATGTTACTTTTCCCAAGAATTATATATTTATACACAAGTACACATAAGTTTTATTAATATAATTTATGTGAACATAACTAATGTGCAATGACTCTTTAAATTATATTTAGAAGTACCTTTTTATATATAAAAAAGCTCTTTTTCTCATCTAGTAACTAGCAAACAAAATTATTACTTATTTACATGTTAAGTTAAGGATTTTTAAAAACAGATCACTTTTTTAAGCAAAATAACAGCAGTATAATTTTGTTTTAATTCTTTAAGAAACTCCTCCCCTAAACATTTATTTAGAATGTGTATGCTTAGATTATACCATACTGAAGACAAAATTTGTTTAATTTTCAAAATAGCTAATGAGAGGAAAAGAGAATGAGAGAACATACATGCACACATACACACAGGAAGATTAAGATGGAGCTTACTTGAGACAAAAATGGAATTTTCATTGTTAGAAGCTAATTATCTTCCCTCTGTAAGAGAAAATGATCATGTGCTGCCTGTTTTGAAATCTGCACGTGTGCACACACACACTGATTCTCAAAGAAAATATTTTTTACAGTAGTGTCTCTTTAAGTTACGTCTTTTTAGATAAATCTAGCTATAAAAATTTCTCACTAGGGTTTTTACCATTTTTTTCCTAAGAAACCTTTCAAAATAACAAATATATCTAATGCACTACATTAATATTGCGTGAATGACCTTAACATTTACCTTCTAACGTTGTTCATTGAATTTCCTTCTCTGTGCCCACCAGGTTAAAGCTAATACACCACACTGCACTCATACTCTACCCAGATTTTTTCCATCTAAGGTTCACCTTAAAATACCACAGCCCACAACCTAAAAAAATAAAATGAAATGAAAATTATTTTATTTCCTTAATTTGAGGCTACAGTGACTCTTTCTTAAGTACTGATGGAGCAGATGGTCCTACTGTAGGAAGTCTAATAAAATTAACTTTCCTTGAACTGCAATTTTTATTTGTTTATTTTTGACAAGCCCAGTCAACTATAATCAAACTAAAACTGAATTCAATTGCTTCCAAACCATCATTTTACTCAAGTGAATTAAAAAAAAAGTATATATCCCCTTTTCTGCTTCTTCTGTGTCCTAAATAATTTATTGACATTTTTCTGTCCTTCTACTTTCATATCACTAATAACAATCAATCATAATTATTGCATCTGTGCATTAACTAAATAGAACTATTCCTGATCCCTCTGCAATAGGTCTGAACTTATCTCAGTTTCACAAATGTATTTTCCATGCCCATTTTCACAATAATGTACATATGCATAAAATATTATATTATGTTTGATATTATTTTATGTTAACAAATGTTATTAAATATTTGTTAAATATTATATTACATAAGTGTTTTACTACTACTTAAAATAAATCAAATTTGGGGAGTTTCAAGATGCTGCAGAGTAGGTGGAAGCTATGTTCACCTCTGCCCCGCATCAAACCACATTTGCAGCTAAATTATAGAGCAATCAATTAAATGACAAACTGAAGGACAGCTGAACAGGAGTATCACATTCAATAATTTATAGAAGAAGCTACATAGAGACTGGGAAGAAGGAGGTAACGCAGAGGGCTGGCCCCTGCATTCAGGGGCGGTGGCTGAAAAGCTGGAAGAATATCTTAGCTACCAAAGACCCGCTGAGGAGTGTGGTGTATCAAACCCAGGATGGGACTCCCAACTCAGAGCCATGAAGTAGAGCCTGTGTAACATCTGGAAGTTAAAATTAATGGGGACTCTCTCTGCTGAGAAGAGAAGGTAGTCTGCTAGAATAGCAAGTGCTCTCCTACATGGCCAATACAGAGGAGTTTCCTCTTGAGCACTAAACTAGGGCTCCAGAATTGGGAAGGTGACATAGGGCATATACAAGACATAAAGAGGATTTGGAGCATGATCTACTGAGTTCCTATCCCAGGTCAATATCCCACACTGCCCTCAGGTGCCATCTTCCCAGCCTCTGGAGTGCACTAACCTGAAACCCCAACTGCTGGCAAGCTCAAGTCCTGAAGAAAGGGATGTGGGCTATACCAAACAGGGTCTATTAGTGTGCTTTTTCACTGGAGAAACTAAAGGCAGAGACTCAGAGACATTTAACTGTGAGGCTTTGGAAAAAGGCCATATTTACCCTGACCTGCAGGTTCAGTGAACACCACCCCCAGGAAAACTGTTTTGTTCTACCTTCCCAAGTCCAGTGCCCTTGCCCTGCTGAGTTAGATCTACAAAGTAAAGAAATTCTGCTCAGAGTTGGGACCTTCAAAGTTCATCACCCTCAGAGATTCTGTTATGGCTCAAGCAGGTGCAGCTACATAGCTCATAAGAATCATAGAGTTTTCTCTCCTCCTAGGCTTGACTGGCACCATCCCAATAGACTATCTTGATCTGTTTTCCTAAGTCTGGTGGTCCCATCTGCTGAGCTTGCTCTTGAAGTGGGAATAGCTGACTGCACCAATCCAAGTCAGTGGTGTGCTCTTCCTGAGGGAGCTAGAGTTGTGGGCTTTAGCAGAGACTGAGTTGTATGGCTGTTGCAGAAGCTGCATTCTCCCCATTGACTGCCTGATCACAGAGCCCCCAAGTAGAGGATCCACTAGTCCCACCCTCCTGACCCAGCTTTCGCAAACTATTGAGTTTACACTGTGTAGTAGGGTCAGTGAGGACGTAACCAGCTTGGGTCCATTCTACAGTCTTTCTTCAGAATGTTCTTAAGGATGTCCAGACAACCTCAAGGGATGGTGGCATAGTCAACAGATAGACACATACCTCAGAGAGCATTGGACCTTTTATTGATCTGCCTTAGGTCATAGCTGTTAATAGCCATAGCCGACCCTTGTACACAGTTCGGCCCTTCCTACAAAAACCTAGACCCAGTAGACAGCGTCATAATAGTCAATAAAATGGTAGCTTCAGAAAAGTAGACCAAGGCTGGTTACACATAACATCTGACATGAATCTGCATAAGAACACCAATTAAGTAGGCCCAGAACCAACACAACCAGTGGTAAGCTTCAAACATCAAAGGACCCTGACTCAACTGGCCACACAAGTGGCATATCAAAAGGGGAACTTGGGAGAACCAGCTTGGAATAACTGTCTCCAGGGGTGGCCCATGTACAGCAACTCATACACTGTGAATGAAGTCTATCCTTAGTGTTAGTCAGCCTCAGGGTTAACTCCCCAAACCAATGGGGCAACAACATTCAAGACTCAATAATAACAGGAGAGAGAACATAGCATAAGAAACATTTCTGAAGCATCCAGCTCAGGTGATTTAGAAGATTGTGCCATTGAGACTCACAAGGTACCTAGATTCAAAAGCTCTCATAACACACTTTGAAGACAAAGGAGATATGCCTAACACACAGATTTTAGAAAGCTTTACTAAAGTCTATGTAGTATGGCTCAGTGGTTGGACATTAACCTATGAAACAGGAGTCAAAGTTTGATTCCTGATGAGAGGACAGGCCCTGGTTTCCAGCCTGATCACCTATAGGAAGTGTGGAGGAAGCAGCCGATCATGATTCTCTCTCATCATTAAGCTGTATTTTTTTTAATGAAATTTTTATTATTGAAAGTATTACATATGCCGGCCTTCTTCACCCATTAACCCCATTTAGCTCATCACTGCCCCCCTCCAAGAACTTCTCCACCCTATTATCTGTGTCCATATGTTATGCATATATGCATACACCTTATTTGGTTGATGAGTGCCTACTCACCCACCCTCCTGCACTTAATTTCTGAGATTCCACAGTGTGTTCTATGCTACTGTGTCTCTGGATCTATTTTATTCATCAGAATATTTTGTTCATTAGAGTACATATATGAGTGAGACCATATGATACTTGTCTTCTTCTGATTGACTTATTTAGCTTAGTATAATACTTTCCAGGTCCTTCCATGCTGTCTCAAAGGATAAGCAGTTCTTTTTTTTTTTTTTTTTACAGCTGCATGATATTCCATGATGTAAATGTACCACTGCTTTTGTATCCTGATGTACTGATAGGCTCTTGGGCTGTTTCCAGATCTGAGCTATTGTAAATTGTGGTGATATGAGCATAGGGGTATATTTATGTTTTCTGATTGGTGTTCCAGAATTCTTAGGATATATTCCTAGAAGTGGGATCAATAGGTCAGATGGCAGTTCCACATTTAACTTTTTGAGGAAACTCCATACTGTTTTCCATAGTGGCTGCACCAATATGCATTTCCACCAGCACCATACTATGGTTCTCTTTTCTCCACATCCTTAAGAGCAATTGTTATTTATTGATTTGTTGGTGATAGCCATTCTGACAGGTGTAAGAGGATACCTCATGGTTGTTTTAAATCACATCTTATCATTAGTGACTTAGCATTTTTTTTTTCATATGTCTCTTGGCCATCTGTATGTCCACTTTGGAGAAGTGTCTATTTAGGCCCACTTTTTAACTGGATTGTTTCTCTTTCTTTTGTTAAATTGAATGAGTTCCTTATATATTTTTGATATTAACCTTTTATCAGATATAAAATTTGCAAATATATTCTCCCATACATTGGGCTACCTTTTAATTTGGTGATGGTTTCTTTTGTGTGTAGAGGCTTTTATTTTGATGTAGTTCCATTTTTTTTAAATTATTTCTTTAGTTTATTTTACCCAAGAAGATGTATCTGTAAATATATTACTATAAGAGATGTTTGAGATTTTGCTGCCTATGGTTTCTTCTAGGATTTTTATGGTTTTCCAAAGTCTTTTCTCCATTTTGAATTTATTCTTGTATATGGTGTAAATTGATGGTTTAGTTCCTTTTCTTTTTCCTTATTTTTATTTATTTTTTTGCATGTGTCTGCCCAAATTTATTTCTGGCACCATGTATTGAAGAGACTGTCTTTATTACATTGAATGTTATTGTTTCCTTTATCAAATATTAATTTTAGTTAATGGCTTGGGTTGATTTCTGGTGTTTCTGTTCAGTTCCATAGAACTATATGCCTATTTTTGTACCAGTACTGGGCTGTTTTGATTACAGTGGCGTTGTGGTATAACTTAATATCTGTGATCCCTCCAACTTTGTTCTTTCTCAAAATTGTGGAAATTCAGGGTCTTTTATTTTTTCCCTCTAAATTCTCAGAGATATTTTTTCTAGATCTGAAATTTTGCCATTGGTATTTTAATTTGGATTGTATCAAATTCATAGATTACTTTGAGTAGTATGGATATTTAATGATGTTAATTCTACTAGTTTATGAACACTTGTTTATATCTTCCTCTATCATTTTTCAACATCCTGTAGTTTTCTTAGTACAAGTCTTTTACCGCCTTGGGTAAGTTTATTCCTAGTTATCTTAATTTTTTGTTGCAGTAAATGGTATTGGTTATTTAGTTTTTCTTTCTGTGAACTCATTATTGGTGTATAAAAATGTCATGGATTTTGGGGTGTTGATTTTATATCCTGCTACATTGTCATATTCATTTATTAAATCTAGTCAGTTTTTTTGGTGGAGTCTTTAATGTTTTCTATGTATAATATCATGTCATCTGCAAATAATGAGAGTTTTATTTCCTTCTTTCCAATTTGGATGCCTTTTATTTTTTTCTTCTTGTCTGAAGGCTGTGGCTAGGACATGCAGTACTATATTGAAAAAGAGTGGTTAAAGCGGACATTCCTGATTTGTTCTTATTCTTCAGTATAATGGTTTTAGTTTTTGCCCATTGAGTATTATATTCGCTATAGTTATATATGGCCTTTATTAGGTTGAGATATCATCCCTCTATCCCCACTTTGCTGAGAGTTTTATCAAAAATGGGTGTTGGGTTTTGTCAAATACTTTTTCTGCATTTATTGATATGATAATGTGATTTCTGTCTTTCAGTTTGTTTATGGGATGTTTCATGTTTATTGATTTATGAATATAATACCAGTCTTGTATGCCTGAAATAAATCCCACTTGGTTATGGTGTAAGAACATTTTAGTAATATTGCTGGAGCCTATTTGCTAATATTTTGTTGAGGATTTTGGCATCTATGTAGACAGCATATAAATGGGTCATGTTTTTATATCCATAACCTACCTATGTCCTTTGATTGGAGCATTTTATCCATTTACATTTAAGGCTATTATTGACTACAGGTTCAATGCATGAAATTCAAACATGCAGGGAGAGGGGTGACCCTTAGCCCAGCCTGCACTCTCTCTAATCTGGGACTCATCAAGGGCAGTCAGACATCCTTCTTACAATGCAAGACTGCTGACTCCCAACTACTTGCCTGCCTGCCAGCCTGATCACCCCACAACCACTCCCCTGCAAGCCTGATCAAAGCTTAATTGTTCCCCTGCCAGCCCCATTGCCCTAACTGACCTCCCCTGCTGGCCTGCCCCCCCCCAACTGCCCTCCCCTGTAGGCCTGGCCCCTGCAACTGCCCTTCCCTACAGGCTTGGTCCCCCCAACTGCCCTCTCCTGCAATCCTGTTCCCCCCAACAGGATAAGTATTTATATATTGCCATTTTACTTCTATATGCCTATGTGTGTTTTTTCTCTTTCTCTCTCTAAATACACACACACACACACACACACACACACACACACACACACACACGTTGCCTGGTGCATGAAAATCATGCACATTAAAAGGGAATTAATTAGATAAAATATTTTAATATTACTATTTGCCCTTTCTCTATAATAGAAAAACAGAGATGAAAGAAAATTAGTAAAATGTACATAAAATAATATATAAATGTATTAATGAATAAACAATCACAATATGATATAATAACAGTAAAGCCATGATATAAAAATAACAAAAACATGATATGAAAACAAAACAAAATAAAAAACATGATATAAAAACAATCCTAATACAAACAAGGACCTTGCATAATCAAGCTCCCTCCTCTCTGCTGTCAGGGTCTGGAGTGCAGGCGAATGGAATTCCTGGCTGTCAGGCCACTGACAGCAAGCTGACCAATGGTCTATTCCACAAGGAATGAAGCTCCCTCCTCCCTCTTGTCAAGTCCAGTTTGAAGGCTTGTCATGCCCCTGATCATGAAGGGGGTCCCCTCTGAGGTGCAGAGCTGGCCTGAGCTAGGGACTGATGGCAGTTTGAAGGCTGGCCATGCCCAAGACCACAGTGGGGGTCCCTTTGGAATGCTGAGCCAGCCTGGGCTAGAGGCCACCATCAGTTTGAAGATTGGTCATGCCCCCAATCCAGGCGGAGGTCCCCTCATGATGACCAGTCATTTGGTCGTTTCAGTTGTGACACCTCTTGGCCTTTTATTTATATATAATCCTTCTTCTCATTACAGTTATCCCTTTAGCATTCCTTGCAGTGCTTATTTAGTGGTGATAAATTTCTTTAGCCTTTTTTTGGGTGGGGAGGGGGATCTGGGAATCTCTTTATTTCATTATATATTCTGGATATCTTAGCTAGATATATTAATGTTGGTTTCAGTTCCTTGCTTCACATTACTTTGAGTACCCCATGCCATTCCCTTCTGGCCTGTAGAGTTTCTAATGATAAATCAGGTGTCATCCTTATGGGAGCTCCTTTATAGGTAATAAATAATTTTTTTCTTACTACCTTTAAGATCCCCTCTTTGTCTTTAAATTTTGGAATTTTAATTATGAAGTTAATGGGCATGGACCTGTTTGGGCTCTTCTTGCTCTGGAATCTCTGTGCCTGTGCCTCCTGGATTTGTATGACTTTTTCCTTCAGCAGGTCAGGGACATTTTCTGCCATTTTTTCTTCAGACACCTTCTCTATCCTTTGCTCACTTTCTACTTCTTCTGACACACCTATTATGTGAATATTGTTATGTTTCATAACAGTTCCCTTAAGTTGTTCTCCTGTGTTTTAATTTTTTTTTTCTTTTTTGGTTCCCTGATTGAGTGATTTTTTTCTACCCTATCTTCTAATTCACTGATACAATCCTCAGCTTCCCCTAATTTGTTGTATATTAATTACACTGTTATTTATTAGTTCTATGTCATTTTTATAGTTACTATAGAATTTCTCATGCTGTTGAACATCTTTATCATCATCAATTTGAACTGTATGTCTAATAAATTTCTTATCTCCATTTAATTTAGCACTTCTGGAGAATTCTCTTATTCTTTCATTTGGTTTGTATTTTTGTCTTCTTATTTGAATGCCTATTTGGTTTTGTAACTCTGTATTAGGTAGATCTGCTACACCTCTCAATTTCTAGTGCATGACAGTGTCAAATGCTGTTGCTGACTAATTAGGCCAGGCAAAGACTCAAAGCTTCCAGATATCTGCCTCTGCCAGCAGACTGATTGTATTCAGTCTTGAGAAGCCTCAGGCAATCATCCACAAGTGGGGCTAGAGGTTTTATTAAAGGGTGTAGCAGTTGCTTCTTCCAGGAGAATAATTATTATTTTTACTCACTTAATAGGGCTCAGAAACTACATAGGATGGGGTAAGGAGTTTTCCAACAGGGTTGGGCAACTGCTTCCCTCCCAAGCAAAAACTGCTTGGATATCTTCCTGAGAAATATGTTCTTCCCATAGTGAAGGAATAACTCAGGACAGGAAACAAGGGTGTCTGCTCACTGAGTTTCAGACCCAGATCTTTCAACCCTGGCTCCAGTCAATCTGCCCTCCCTTTGTTGGAGTCTAAGATAAATGGCTGCACACACAATTTTATTGATTGGTTCTTTAAGAGGGTGCCTGCAATTTTACCTGTCTCCTCCTGGCAGACAGAAAGCCTGCTGCTGATGTTATATGGGCACATTTAACAGTTTTGGTACTCTAGACTGGTTGGCCAACTTTGGTTTTAGATCCAAGATTTCCCAGTGGGAACCCCCAAAAATTTAAGCTGCTATCTGTGATAGCCCAACCAGTCCTCTTGCACCTCTTCCCTTCTGACCAGCCTCTATGTTGTCTCAATTTTAATCTTTGGTTGTCAGGGTTCTCTCCAGCTACTCTTCAGGTGATTATTCAGGGTGTTTTTTGTTTGTTCACTTTTGTATTGCAGGTATAATTTCTGGGAGCATGTCAGTGTAGTATCTATTTAGTCTGCCACCATATTTTATCTCTCAACATTGATGGTTCTATTTCCCTTATCCTCTCCTATATTCTCTAATATCAATATAAATATAGATTTTTAAACTTTACTAGTGATATTGAGGAATATTTCATATTAATTAATCAATCTTCAGGACTATACAGTAATTCTAAATATATATGAAATCATATAAGATACAAATTGATATAATTATGACAAATTGATATAATTAAATATAATAATAAATATGAAAATCCATGATCATAAGATGGTAACAAATATTAGCATCTCAGAATAAAGGGAGTTTCTTTGTGCGATTACAAGGTGGATTTGCTTAAGGGTGGAGAAAAAGAGGATGATGAAGCTAAATATTAATGATAAGGTAAATATAGAATAATGTCCAAGGGGAAGAAAACAAAAAAAAATTTCCAAAGATATGGCTATAGGGAGAAGAATATGGATTAAAAATATGTCTGGATAATTCATAAACTGCAGTCAACACTGACAAATATAAATTAAATAAATGTACTGTAGCTTCTTTGCAGATAGTACCATGTTTGTAAAATATCTTACTAAGAATTGTCAGTAATAACATGCATAGGAAAAGTAAATTCTATATAATGTCACTCTAACATTAACTATGTTATAGATTGAAAATTAGTTTAATTGATCCATGTAGAGATATAATGATGCACCATATATTTCATGATTCAATAGTTTAATGCATTTATCACTACAAATATTTTAATGTAATATATAAACCTTTTAAATGCTAAAGTAACCATTTGTAAGACTTAATCATAAAAACCTACCCATTATATTTTGATGTATTTGCAGAGATTTCTTGGTCTGAACTAAATTATGGGGAGGAGGAAAGAGTTGATTCATGATTCTTATTTTTTGCCATTAATTCTCAAAGAGTACTTAAAGTTATTACAAAGGCTTCTCTACATATTTGTCTGCACTTGAATAAACATAAGAGCATTTGAATGATAACTTTTAACTTATTAATTGTGTAAAATGATCAATTAAATATATTACTTATATGTACTATTGTTTCTAAAATCATTAGAGTTCTGATGCTAATACAAAGATACTTCAAATTTTCAGTTTGTATTAATACACAAATAATATAGATGAAGAGTTGGAATAAATGGACAAATAATTGTTTTCCTATAAGAACTAAATTTCAGGTGTTCTACTATTTCCTAAATATTTAAGTGCATATATTCTAAACTAACACACTATTTATATAGAGTGCAGTTACCAAAATAAATTAATAGAGATTGATGCTTTAGTACCATCTAATCTATATGCCTTGTTCAAGTTTGAATACTTTCTTTTATAACAAAATAATCAAATTCAATATCACATAAAGATTTTGTGATCTTGTATGTTTAGTATCCTTTAATTTTGCAGTTTCTCAAATCTTTTATTCTATAAAAAGTCCATCAACTTGGGTTTCTCTTATATTCTTCATGCACAGAATCAGATTATGAAATTTCATTAGAAATATTACAGATATAATAGGATCTTCCTCTCATTGCATTTTAATGAATTTCTCTAAATAATCTTAATATTAATTTTGATCATTTGATTAAGGTGGTATCTCCTAGGTTTACCATGGCAAAATTTCTTTTTCTTTATTTTAATAAATACATGCTTTATGGGAAGATATTTGGAGGCTATGTAATATCATATTCTTCATCAAATATTTTCACAGCAGTTTCAGCATCCATACATAAATGTCTTCTAAATTGTTACTCTGAAGATTGCTGAGTGTGAATTTTAAATTTCCATTCTTCCTTCTATATATATTAGTCGGCTTTTCAGTATAGGGTAGTGCTTTTTTTTTCTAGTTTACATATAATTTTATTTATCTATATCAACTTATTTTATTCAATGGGATTTAATTTGTTAGTGTCATTATTCATTTGATACAAAAATAGTCCCAGTTTTGGTTAGTGCAAATTCCCTTCCAATGGCTTCTGTGTCCTTTAGATATTTTTCTATCTTAATTTGAGTACTTTCTTAACTTCCAATATAGCAAGATATCCCTGGCTTATCTCATGCTTTACCTAAACCCTACAAGAGCCCTGGCATCTTATAGTGATGAATTGTATTTAGATCTCCAAATCTGTATATTTGGTGTGTGCTCTATGCTATTACAGTGCTACTTATCCTAAGCCTCTTATTGAACAGGGATAGGAAATACATATTTAGAGGTATATCTTTACATTAGCATTTATTTATATACTTAATTTACACCAATAATTATTTCTACACTAGGGGACCAGTGCGTGAAATTTGTGCACTGGGGAGGAGGGTTGGAAATCTCTCAGCCCAGCCTGCCCCCTCTCACAGACTGGGAGCCCTCAGTAGATGTCCTACTGATGGTGAGCGGGTCTACGCTGAAGTCTGGCCTCCGTCTGCAGGAGTTAACCAGTGCTGATCAGGGGAAGATGCCCTCCCCAGCACCCTGCTGCTGCAGCCACTGCCAGCCACCACAGCCACTAAGATGTCTTCATCAACCCAGACTTCAGTCCCTTCACCATGAAAAATGACAACTTTCTTTAGTCATTTTGAAGATGTGTCTTTTATAAGCTATGATCTTTCTTTCTCTCTCTCTCTCTTCTCTCTCTTTCTCTTTCTCTTTTACCTGAGGATATTGATTTTTAGAGAGTGTGGAAGAGAGGGAGACACAGACAGAGACATCAGTGTGTGAGAAGGACACTTTGATTGGTTGCCTCCTACATGAGCCCTAACCTGGGTCTTGGCCAGAGAGGATCTTGTAACCTAGGTACATGCTCTTGATCAAAATGGAACCCGGACCTTGCAGTCAGTAGGCCGAAGTTCTATCCACTGAGCCAAACTGCCTATGGAAGTATATGACACTTTTTAGCCCCTCCAGCAGTGGACCTTCTTTTTTCCTTCAGGAGTGTGGTGGAAAAACCCTAGATCACCTTTTTGGATTCTTATTACCTAAGTTATCAAGAGCTCTGCAAGTGGCAGCATACAGGAAGCTTAGCCAATGAGCAGTCAGAAAAGGTGTTTATACTCAAACTGGTTTGGCTCAGTGGAGAGTGGTCTGGTGCACGAAATTCATGGGCTCAGGGTGGGTGGGGTTCCCCCAGCTTGGCCTGTGACCTGTTACAGTGTGTGAGCTCCATGATCCATCGCCCCAAAGATGTAGGCCAGAGCTGGGGGTCCTTCCTCCAGGCCTCTGGGCCCTGCCCCCAGGCTGGGCCAAGTGGAGGCCTCTGCTGGCCCCAGGTTTTCTGGTGATGGATTGTGATAGTGTGATGCAAGTTTCAGATGCTGCAAGTCCCCGCCCACCCATGCCTGCTGTGCACGAAGCTTCCTACTGATCAGTTGTTATGTGTGAGGGCATCTGAACCATTGGCATATTACCCTTTTATTAGAATTGATTGTGGTATGGTTCCATTTACAGAAATAAGGATAAGTAATACACATGTCATTTATATGCACACTTACATACAAATCCAACTCTATACAGATACAATAATTTAGAGCCTTTTATATAATCTTTTTATCTTAATAACTAAATTTAAATAAATATATGTATTACTTTTTAATAGCTGAATTGTAGTCAATGGCATGCAGAATATAATCTTTTGAACAAAAACATTTATATTGTTCCTTTACTTTTATACTATTAACAGAATTATAATAAATATTCATGCACATTTTTTTTAAATATTACCTATGAAAGTATGACCAATTATTCTGTTATTCTCTCATTGATACCTTCTAGCTTGCCCCTGTCCCTGCTTCAGGACTTCACCACCCTATTGTCAGTGTCCCTAGGTTATATGTATATGCATACAAGTTCTTCCCACCCACTCACACAATGCTGTTTTTCCTCTAAGATTCCAAAGTTTTTTCCATACCTCTATGTCTCTGGATCTATTTTAGTCATCAGTTTATTTTGTTCATTAGATTTCACATTTGAGTGAGATCATGTGATACTTTTATTTTTCTGACGGGCTTATTTTGCTTAACATAATACTCTTCAGGTTCCTCCATACTGTTTCAAAGTATCCTTCAATTTTACTACTGTATAGTATTCCATGGTGTAAATGTACCACAACTTTTTTTATCTACTCATCTACTGATGGTCCTTGGACTATTTCCAGATCTTAGCTATTGTAAATTGTGCTGCTGTGAATGTAGGTATGTATATTTTCTTTGTTTGGTGTTTCACATTTCTTAGGATATACTTCTAGAAGTGATATCAATGGGACAAATGGTAGTTCCATTTTTAATTTTTTGAGGGAACTCTGTACTGTCTTCTATAATGGCTACACCCATCTGCATTCCCACCAGCAAAAGGTTCCCTTTTCTCCACAACCTCAATAACACTTGTCATTTGTTGATATGTTGATGTTAGCCATTCTTGTAAGTGTGAAGTCATTTTAACTTGTATCTCTCAAATTACCAGTGACTTTGAGCATTATTTTCATATATCTATTGGACATCTGAATGTCCACTTTGGAGTAGTGACTATTTAGGTAGGTCCTATACCCATTTTTTAATTAGATTGTTTGTCTTTTTTTTGTTAAGTTGTATGAGTTCCATGTATATTTTGGATATTAACCATTTTTAGATGTATCATTGTCAAATATTTTCTCCCATACAGTGGGCTCCATTTTCATTTTGTTGATGGTTTCTTACGCTGTGCAGAAGCTTTTTTATTTTGATATATTCCCATATTTTTTCTTATTGCTTTAGTTTCCATTGCCCTAGGAGAATTAGATGCAAACATATTGCTGTGGGAGATGACTAAGATTTTGCTGCCTATGGTTTCTTTTAGAATTTTTTATTTTCGTGACTTACATTTAAATCTTGTATCCATTTTTATGTTGTTCTTGAATATGTTATAAGTTGGTGGACTAGTTTCATTTTTTTTGCATGTACATTTATTGAAGAGACTCTCTTGCCTCTTTTGTCAAATATTAATTGAGGATAATGACTTGGGTTGATTTCTGAGGTCTCTGTCCTATTCTGTTGATCTATATGCTTGTTCTTGTGGACAAAGCTATTTTGATTACAGAATGGAAATCTGGTATTGTGATCCCTCCAACTTTCTGTTTCTTTCTCAAGATTGCTGCATCTATTTTCAGTTCCATCTAAATTTTTGGACTATTTGTTCTAGAAATGTGATATGTGTCATTGGTATTATAATAGAGATTGCATTGAATCTGTAGATTACTTTGTGTCGTTTGGGCATTTTAATGATGTTAAGTCTACCAATCAATGAGCAGCATATATTCTTCTACTTGTTTATATTTTCCTCTATCTCTTTTTTTCAATGTCCTTCTTGGTTAAGTTTATTCCTAAATATCTTAATTTTTTTGTTGTAATGGTAAATGAGATTCATTACTGTAGTTTCTCTTTCTGAGAACTTATTATTGGTTTATAAAAATGCCATAGATTTTCTCAGTGTTAATTTTGTATCATGTTACATTGGCAAACATTGGTGTAGTCTTTAGTATTTACTATGTATAATATCATGTCATCTGTGAATAGTAACAGTTTGACTTCCTCCTTTCCAATTTGGATGACTTTTATATTTTCTTTTGCATGATCTCTGTGGCTAGCACTTCCAATACTGTGTTGAATAAGAGTGATGAAAGTGGACATCTCTGTCTTAGTCCTGTTCTTAGGGGAAATGATTCTAGATTTTTCATACTGAGTATGATATTAGCTATAGATTTGTCATACATGGCCTTTATAATGTTGAGGTATGATCCTTCTGTTCTCTATTTTCTAAGAGTTTTTATCAAAAAAAATGGGTGTTGATTTTGTTTAATGCTTTTTCTGCATCTATTGATATGATCATGTGATTTTTGTTTTTCAATTCATTTATGTTATGTATCACATTTATTGACTTGTGAATATTGTACCAGTCTTGAATCCCTGGAATAAATCCCACTTAATCATGGTGGATGATCTTTTTAATATATTGCTGAATACAATTTGCTAATATTTTGTTGAGGGTTTTAGCACATTTGTTCATCAGGGATATCAATATGTAATTTTCTTTCTTTGTAGTGTCTTTATCTGGTTTTGTAATTAGGATAAGCTTGGATTCATAAAAACAGCTTAAAAGTGTTCCTTCCTTTTGGAATAGTTTGAGGAGGATAGCTGTTAGTTGCTCTTTGAATGTTTGGTAGAACTTCACTATGATGCTGTCCAGTCCAGGGCTTTTGTTTGATGTGAGTTTTTTATTACTGCTTCTATTTTTTCCAATGTTATTGGCCTAGTCAGCTTTTCTGATTCTCTGATTCAGTTTTGGGAGATTGTACTTTTCTGGTAATTTTCCCATTTCATCCACATTTTATGCTTATTGGCATATAGTTATTCATAGTATCCTATAAAATAAAAGCCTAATATGCTAAGTGTCTGGTAATCTGGTCATCTGGTCAATCAATCAAAGTGTATTATCATGATAGGCTAATGCTGTTCAACTGCTCGCTATGACATGCACTGATCATTAATGGGCAGTCAACTGGTTGATCAGTCACAATGATGTGCACTGGCAATCAGGAGGCAAACAGTCAACTAGTCAACCAGTTGCTATAATGTGCACTGACTGCCAGGGAGCAGACCCTTCAATTGGTAGGTTAGCTTGATGCTGGGGTTCAGCCAATCTGGACTGAGCTAGATGGACTGGACATAACCTGGAGCTCTCCCATGACCCCTCCCCAGCTGGCCAACCTTCTGCATCCCTCTCTAGACCTGATCATGCACCAGTGGGGTCCGTTGACCTGACCTATGCCCTCTCACAATCAGAGACCCTTCAGGGGATGTTAGAAAGCCGGTTTCAGCCCGATCCCGCAGGACAAGCTGAGGTATGCCACTGATGCATGAATTCATATATTCTAGTTTTCATATAATCCTTTGCATTTCTGTGGTATCAGATATTATTTCACTACTATAATTTATTTTATTTATTTGGGTCCTTTATCCTTTTTTTCTTGATGATTCTGGCTAAAGGATCATCAATCTTGTTTATATTTTCAAAGAACCAGCTCTTAATTTTATTAATCTCATATCATTTTTTAGTCTTCATATCATTTTTTTCTGCTCTAATCATTATTATTTCCTTCCTTCTACTCTGTACTTTTCTTATTGTCCACTTTCTAATTCTTTAAATTGTGAAATTAAATAGTTTATTATTAACTTTTCTCGATTTTGGTGATAGGGTTTTAGTGCTATGAACTTCTTTCTCAGGACTGCTTCTGCTGTGTCCCAGATACTTTTGGTTATTTTGTGCAAATTTTTACTTGTTTTCAGGACATTTTTTATTATTTTCTTGAGCTCATTGGCAGCCAATTCATTGTTTAATAACATGCTACTTAGCCTTCATGTATTTGAGTGTGTTGGAGTATTTTTATTGTAGTTTATTTCTAATTCCATTCCATTTTGATCTGAGAATATGCTTGATATGATTTCAGTTTTCTTGAACTTTTAGAAACTTGTTTTGAATTCTAACATATTGTCTATCTCTGAGAATGACTCCTGTGTACTTGAGAAGATTCTTCAGCTTTGGGTGAAATCTTCTATAAATTTCAATTAAATCTATCTGATCCACTGTGTCATTTAGAGTCACTGATTCCTTGTTAATCATCTGGAAGATCTAGCCAGTGAAGTCAGTGGGTGTTAAAGTCCCCTACTATGATTGTATTGCTATTGGTCTCTCCCTTCAAGTTCTTTAGAATTTTTTTTTGTTTGTTTGTATCTGATAAATATATATTTAAGAATTCCTATATAGTGTGCAAATATGTTTACAGCGTTATATCCTTTGGCTGAATCAATTTCTTTAATATTATTTATTGATCTTTACTGTCTCTTGTGATGAGCTTCATTTTGAAGTCTGTTTTTTAAATCTCTATATGCAAGGAATTTTTTTTTCCACCTCTCTACTCTTATTCTGTGTGAGTCTTTTTTTTCTAAGAGAGGTCTTTTATAGACAGCTTCCCTATATCTTTTGAATCAAGCATTTATCCCATTTACATTGAAGGTTATTATTGCTAAATGCTTATTTATTGCTACTTTAATTATGTGTATGTTTTGGTAACCCTATATTCTCATTACATCAATTCTTTTAGCATTTCTTGCAGTGCTGATTTGGTGGTCATAAAACCCTTGAGCTCTTTTTTTTTTTTAATCTGGAAAGCTCTTTATTACACCATCTATTTTGAATTATTGCCTTGGTGGATATAGTAATCTTGGTGTCAGATCCTTGATTTTCATTACCTTGAATGCTTCATACCATTATTTTCTGGCTTGTAGAATTTCTGATAAGAAATCAGCTGACATATTTATAGAAGCTTTTTTTTAGATAACGAATTGCTGCTTTTAGGATTCTCTGTTTGATTTTAATTTTGGGCATTTTAATTATAATGTGTCTGAGCTTGGACTTATTTGGATTCTTACTTGGGACTCTCTTCTTGCCTCCTAAACTTGTATGACTATTTTCCTATACTAGATTAGGGAAGTTTTCTGCCATTACCTCTTGAAACAGGTTCTCTATCCCTTGCTCACTGTCTTTCCCTTCTGATATTTCTGTAATATGAATATTGTTACATTTCATGTACCTGAGCTCCCTTAATCTCTCCTCATCTTTTTAAATTGTTTTTCTTTTTGGTTCTCTGACTGATTTTTTTTCCTACCTTCTATTGTGAAACACTAATTCAATCCTTGGTTTTCCATAATCTTCTGTATATTCTTTCCAATGTGTTCTTTATTAGTTTTATGTCATTCTTATTTTCTGACTGATCTTTATCAGTTAATATATCTTTTTTACACTTTTGTGCATCCTTGCCATCATTATTCTGAACTCTATCTATACTAATTAAGGATAAT
>JAAGEH010000286.1:34854270-34878713 GCA_011751065.1 Lasiurus cinereus | reverse complement strand
ATATATATATATATATATATATATATATATATATATATATATATATTAACACTAATAGACTTTTAAAAACAAATTGCCAAAAGAAAACTATCTATAATTTACATTTTCAACTTGCCTTTCAGAAACATATATATATCCACTTTAAATTAGGGGTGTCTGTTTTCATACCATCTTACCTATAATAGTTTTATTATTGAATTCTTACAAACACATATAAGTTATATAAAGATAAATAGTACAAGTGTCATATTTTCTTTAATTTGATCACTTGTGATGTTGAATTCTTTTTAAATATATTTTATTGATTTTTTACAGAGAGGAAGGGAGAGGGATAAAGAGTTAGAAACATCAATGAGAGAGACATTGATCAGCTGCCTCTTGCACGCCCCCTACTGGGGATGTGCCCGCAACCAGGATACATGCCCTTGACAGGAATCAAACGTAGGACCTTTCAGTCCGCAGGCCAATGCTCTATCCACTGAGCCAAACCGGTTTCGGCTGTGATGTTGAATTCTTATTTTAAATGGTTTTATGACTATTATTATTAAAAAGTAACTGTTTTTGCTCCTTGTTCATGCTTTCTTCCAAATGAATCATGTTTTCCTATTTATGTGCTTTTACTATATTAATGAAAAAGGCACCTATTTATATACATAATAGTTGCCTATTATTCATTCACATTTAATGTTGTCCACTGCGTTTTTAATTTAAGTTCATGAAGTGAATTTGATAAATCATGAAAATATATGATTACCCATATTTGCTTATAAAATTTTAGTTTATTTTTAGTTAATGGGCATAAAAAGTCTTTCCCCATTTTAATGCTTTATCTACAATATTTTATCTCTCATGTTGTAAGTGGCGTAACTTTATTACATTTTCTTATATTGCAACATCCCTATATTCTTAATCGGTTATAAGGACATAACTTATAGTTTTTTTTTTCCATATGTGATTTATTGATTTTAAACATATTTATCTAATCCATCCTCAGGTACTTACTAAAATCAGACTCCACTGTATTTTTGACAACATATTTTAAATTGACTCCTAATATTAGGATTGCTTCTTATTTCCTGTATTTTCTCAGGAATCTATTAAATTCATTAAAATGATAGTAATGGTAATTCATTTTCTAAGTTATTAAAATGTGCCACATGATAAATACATAAAGCACTTAGCAGAAAATTTTGCACTCCTCAAATATATAAGTTTTCTTTGAGTGGTGGAGATATAGTAGTGGTCAAGACAATACTACTAATAACAGTAGTAGTAGCAAAAATCAGCCTATGCCATCACGCCTTTGATTTTGAGATGCCTTGGGACACTTTGCATACCGGTATGGTCTATTCATTTTATACTCTTTAAGAAAATTCATTATACATTTCATATTAAGAGTTTTACTGATAATTGTAGCATACAACTTTGATTTTAATTTAGTTGACACTGGTTTTAATTCCTAAATATAAAATATGAAGCACTTAATATTTATTGCATTTATAGGCATTTTGTTTGTTTTGATTTTTATTTTTACTTGTATACTTAAAGTAGCTTGCAGAAAAGGAAAGAACTTAAATTCTACATGCACAATGACATGGCTATGAGTGAAATTTAAATCTATCAATCCCCAATTCACCCTTCTCTAAAATAGCAATAATAGTACTGGATAGAGATGTGTGGGATTATGGTGTATAATATGTAATGTTCTTTGAATATTATCTGACATATAGAAGATACTAAAAAATATCTTTTAAAGTATATCTTAATCTGAATTTCACTTCTATCTTCTTTTATTATAAATATAAAATAAATTTTATATAAAATTACTATATTTTCCTTATCTATTCTTCAGAAACATTAAAATATCATTAATTTCAGTTCATTCTTTTGGATATCTTGGTCCTTTCGTATCTGATACAATTACAAAAATACATGCAATTTAATCCTAGAGATCTAAAAATCATATCAGAAACTTTATTTCTTTGAGTTTGTATTTTGTAACTATAAACTTTGATGCTGATCTCAGGTGAATTAGTTATCTTATGTTGGGCAACTAGTTTCAACCTTCACTGCTTATTTTGCCACTCCAAAAAAACTGCCTAAGTACTTTTATCCCCTTTGCCCTATATAACCTTCATATTTCCTATCTTTGATGCAAACACCTAGAGAATAAGAAACAAAAATGATAAACTAGTCAAAACCACTTTTTTCCCATTATTTATTAATGTATTAAATGTGTACATATCTTCCCATTGCCCCACCTATTCCACTCCCATACAGGCCCTCACCCCATAGTGTCTTGTGTCCCTTGGTTATGCTAATATTCATGCATAGCAGTCCTTCAGTTGATATCTTATCTCCCCCACCTCTCTCTAACCTTCTTACTGTAATTTGACAGTCTGTTTGATGCTTTACTGCCTCTGTATCTATCTTTTTGTTCATCAGTTTATAATGTTCTTTGTTATCCACAAATGAGTGAGGTCATGTGATATTTTTCTTTCATTGACTGTCTTATTTCACTTAGCATAATGCTCTCCAATCCCATCCAGGTTGCTTCAAATGGTAAGAATTCCTTCTTTTTTATGGCAGCATAGTATTCCATTGTGTAGATGTACCACAGTTTTCTGATCCACTCATCTGCTGATGGGCACCTAGGTTGTTTCCAAATTGTAGCTATTGTAAATTGTGCTGCTATGAACACAGGGGTGCATAAATCCTTTCTGACTGGTGTTTCTAATTTCTTGATAAAAACTCTCAACAAGGTGAGAAGGATCATACCTCAACATTATAAAAACTATATATATATGATAAACCCACAGCTAACATCATACTAAGTGGTCAAAAACTAAAACCACTTTCTCTAAGAATAGGAACAAGACAGGAATGCCCACTCTCACCACTCCTGTTGGACATAGTACTGGAAGTATTAGCCATTGCAATTAGACAAGAAGAAGAAATTAAAAGCATCCAAATTGGAAAAGAAGAAATAAAACTGTCCTTATTTGCAGATACATGATATTGTACATAAAAAAACACAAAAGACTCCATCAAAAAACTAATAGACTTAATAAATGAATTCGGCAATGTAGCAGGATACAAAATTAACACCAATAAATCTATGGCATTTCTCTACACCAATAGTGAACTTATAGAAAGAGAGACTAAAAAAGGAATCCCATTTACCATTGCATGAAAAAAACTAAGATACTTAGGAATAAACTTTACTAAGGAGGTAAAATACCTATACGCAGAAAACTATAGGACACTGAAAAAAGAGGTAGGGGAAGACATAAACAGATGGAAGAACATACCATGTTCATGGATTGGGAGAATGGACATCATTAAAATGTCCTTATTACCCAAAGCAACATATAAATACAATGCACTCCCCATTAAAAGACCAACAATATATTTCACAGGCCTAGGAAAAACTCTCCAAAAATGCATCTGGAATAAAAAAAATACCTGACTACCTGACTAGCCACAGCAATCCTCAAAACCACTTTTAAATGTAACTTGTTTTCTTTTATTTCCATGCATGATTTTCATATTTAGTTTTTCTCACTTTTTCTTCTGTTTTTATACTTGCTCCCATTTTGTTACTTTAAAAATATTTAATTGTTTAGGAAGTCACTCTTATGGCTAATATTTGGAACAAAAAAAAATGATTAGTTTACAGAAATTCCTTTAACTCTGTTCCAGTTGCCATTTTTTCTTCTGTCATATGTTCTTCTTGACTTGTACATAACCATGCTTTCAAAGTCCTGTCACTTCTTATTTCTCATGTTGAAGTTTTCATATAAAGGCCACCAGGAATACTTGTTGATCATGGAAATGTGGCTTTATTAACTTATAAGGCAGAGTACAATCTTTTCAGAGTCTCAGCAGTGTCTCAGAGGGGCAAGTCTAGAATGATTGGTGGGATTTCCTACAATGGACAATTTGTAAGAAAAGTTGGTAAATTCATTCTTAGAACACGGATCTGTGTGTTGTTAGAGTTAAATCAGTCTATGCTCTCTTATATTGGAAAATATGGCCTTAACAAATTGGTATTAAAAGTAAATTGAACTCAGGCTATGTTGCATGACACCATTTATTCACTTTATTTGTTCATTCAGTTATGATACAGTTGCTTTGCTTTCCAAGTTTGGATTTCTGTTTCAGTTCTCAATCCTGCTTCCTAATCCCTCTCCCCTGTCTTCTTTTTTCTTCCTGGTGAGGATGAAAAATACCACCACTTAAAATAAGAGAAAATGTAATCAAAAACCTGTTCTCATTGATAGCAATAGAAAAATATTAAAATGTGACTCCAGCCCTGACTGGTTTGGCTCAGTGGATAGAACGTCGGCCTGCAGACTCAAGGGTCCCAGGTTCGATTCTGGTCAAGGGCATGTACCTTAGTTGCGGGCACATACCCATAGAGGGTATGCAGGAGGCAGCTGATGGATGTTTTTCTCTATTTCTCTCCCTTCCTCTCAGTAAAAAATCAATAAAATATGTTAAAAAAAACAAAAACGTGACTCCAAATACTTTGTCCATTGCTAGTAACATTCCTAAACGTGCTAGAAAATGACCTATCTTTAAATATGTGTGTTTTTATTATAAGAAATGATGAAAATCAAGACCAAATTAAATGACACCCTATAAAATATAGAGGGGACATGTTCTGAGACTACTTTATTATTATATTTCTTAACCATAACATAGTCTTATCATGACTGAGTTTTCAATATTTTAAATGCAGACTCTAACAATGTCCTTCTAGTAAAAGTTCTAAAGTGTTTCCTTACTGGTTTAGTTGTTACTTTATTTCAAATCATAAAAGTTGTGAAAAGAAAGGAAATCTGTGTTGTGATAGCTTTCAAATGAAACTATAAGCATCTCTTTTTAGAGGAATTGGTGTCATTTATTTGAGAAATATGGTTCATGAAACTTAAGTACAGCTGGCAGTGAAGGGGATTGGATTAGAGATGAGCAGTCAAGTTTTCCCCACTCCCTCGATATTCCTGGAAGCAGCACCACAGTGAGGGTGCAGATATTTTCTGGAAATGCACAATACACCTGGGCATGATATACTGTCCTTTTTATGTGCCAAACATAAAAAAAAAACCTTAACATTAAAAAAAACACCCTTTTTCTCTCTGAAAGAATTAAAGGTTTGTGGTTCTTTATTGAACAACTTTGTGACTTTGCTGCTTGAGAAATCTGTAAAATTAAATAACATAGACACTACAACATACAAACTAAAGTGATGAATATAAATAAAGCAGGATAATTCATTCAGATATTATTTTGCATTTAACATTTTAGAGTCTCTTTTTCAATACGTTAGCCATAACTTTGCATTTCTTTCTCTGAGGGAATTTTACTGTCCTAATGTCAGAAGTTGGTGCCAGTTGGTAATTCTTCTGATTTGTAATAGCTTAAAGTGACTAAACTCAATATGCTAGAAAATTTAAAGAGTAGCAGCAAAACAAGGTGTGCTTTTCAGAGGAGCAGGAACAGAAAGAAAGAAATTCTTCAAGAGTGGGCACCTGCTAAAAAGCACTCAGTATTGGTTCTTTGGAGAGAGATAAAGGCCTCTGGGAAGTTGTGTGAGTGGTCTTCCAGGGCCTTCAGTATTAAAGTGTCATACCTTGCCAATGTTCCCTGCCTCCAAGTTTGATATGAGAACTAGAATGTTAGGTATTCTCAGGGTAACCAGGGTAGCCAACCAGGGCAATGCTTTGGCAATGCAATTAGCATTAGTAGAAGAAGTAATACTTGATCATGTCCTGTCATTGAATAAAGATGAGAGAGATACACAGTATAGTTTACACATAGAATCATTATAGTAAAATGAAAAACAATGCATAAGTTTTCTACTGAAGTTATAACAAAGTAATACAAATTTGGTAACATAAAACAATCCAACTTAATTTTCTTACAATTCTGAAGGTCAGAACTATGAAATGGGTCTCACTGGGTTAAACCCAACATGTTGACAGAACTGTGTTGCTTCTGGAAGCTCCAAGGGAAAAGTGGTGTCTTTGATTTTGCTAGTTTGTAGAGACTAACATTAGCATTGCTTGGGTAGTGACCCAGCTCTGCCTTCTTTAAAGTCAAACTCCCACCATTCCCATGTGTTCCCCTTGTCATGTCTCCTCTGACCCTAGCTCTCCTACATCCTTTTTTGATTTGTAAAGACACTTGCAGTTACATTGGGTGCAACCAGATTATCCAGAATAATCTCCTTCTCTAGCTCTTGATCCTTAACTTGCTGGCAACTACAAAGACCCTTTTTGTCTTGTAAGAATGTATTTACCAATTCCAGGGGCTGAAATGAGGGCTTTTTATTGGGGAGAGAGGCAGCATTATACTGTCTATCACAGATGATCAAATTTTTTTCTAAGTGATCATAGAAATAGAATATTTTGCTTTAAAAGGGAAAAATAAAGATATAGATAGATTTTAGCCAATGATTTATCTCTCATTCATTTTATTCTTTAACTAGAGGCCTGATGCATGAAATTAGTACAAGAATAGGCCTTCCTTTTACTGGCTGCTGGCACCAGTTTCTCTCTGGCACCCAGGACCTGGTCTTCTTTAAAAAAAGGAAACACACACACACACACACACACACACACACACACACACCAAATAACTACCAATTGTGACAGCAATTTGTGATTTAATACACCAAATAGGAGAGATTGGGGTATTTGGTTAGCATTATTTATAGTTTTAATAATTTGAAATGCTTTCACATTTATAAAAAAAGGGTAAATAATCTTGCAAACAAATCAGAAATTAAAATGGTATGGACAGAACTTCTGCTTTCAGACAACACTGAGTGAGTAGTAGGAACCGAATTTAATTCCCTGATCAAAGAAAACAAAACAGAACGCAAAAACAAACTAAAATAACAAAAGTAACAAACACAAAATATGCAAGTATATGGGAATCCTGGGCAGCATATTGAAGGGTGGAAACAGAATAAGGACCAAATAAATATTTCTTCATGGACTAGCTAAGTCCCTTCCTGAAAGGCTAGCTCTAGGGTGATGTTTAAGCTCTACATTTTTATATACTCGCCCTTCCAAGTCCCTTAAATCACTAAAAGTAGTAAAATTGATAAGTCCCAAGATAATGAGTCCTCAATTTTTTTTTCCCTTACCCCATCCTAACTTCTTTAAAAAGAATGTCTCTTAAATTTTCTTCAATCACTTTGAGTATTCTGTATGTGTCCTTCAGGGACACTGCATCACAGACATACACTCTGGGGCCTACAGTCCAGACCATAAAGAATACTAAGCACACTATATGATTGATATAAATCTTTAATATTATTTAAGTTTGATTTTCTGATGAAAATAAACAATACAATTTTTAATTGTGTTTTTTCTAGGAGGAGGAAAATATATAACCCAAATGAAATATTTGTCTCTCTGCCTTGGCGAGCAGAAATTTCCAAATAATCAGTGTTTTTCAGGAATTCTTTTGAGTAAAGTCTGCCTATACAGTTTAATTGAAAATTTTCAGAATATTTCAAGATGTAGAGTTCAGTTATTATAATGGAAAGTGGACAGGATGTAAAAGCAAGGGTGGCAAGAAAACCGCACATGAGTCAAGCTCGTGCTTTTGAGTATGGAATCATTAAACATTCAAACTGAAGCATTTCACTAATTTTATTTAACCTTTTTAGCCACTGTAATTTTGTGTGTGGCAAGGGAGCTTTCTCATGGCAAAGACTAGAAGAGCTAGTTCACAGTTAATTTTATAAATTGCTTTAAAAGGTCACATGTCTTCATACCTTTTTAAATCTATAGTCATAAAAATAATATAATTGTTAATTTATTTTAATTTCAACTAACATGTTGTTTTGAAATTTATGTACATGATTTCTCCGTTATAGCATTTCTTCCCATTCCTTTCCATGCCAATTTTTGTATGAGTTCTCCATGAAAACTCTGACTGGTTCTTTGCCAGTGACTGTCTTGTTGATAAATTATAGCTATAGATTCTTTCAGGTTTTGCTATTGTAGAAAGTTCCTGTGCTTTAGGGCACCATTACCAGAGCTTGAAAAGACATTCAGAATAACACTCTGTACTTATAGAGAGGAAAACAAGAAAAGGGCCAAATTTTAATCTAGGACTATAAGTTGAATCCAGGACTAAACTTTTTAGGAAAACTGTTGTTGGATGGAATTTTTCTTATAGGATGACAAAATCCTGTCATCCTGTAAGATGAAGAGTGAAATGATGAACACAAACATACTGAACACTTATCTAACCTGGACTTGACTATATAACTTGGTGTAAGGGGGAAATAAAATAGAAGGGAAGGGTCAACCTAGACTAACAAAACATTCACTTATTTATGGAAGAGTACAAATTAATATCACTAACAAATTATATCTGTAGAATCACTAATATTTCAGGGTGAGCATGACAGCTATTGTGATACAAAAATAATTACCTTCAATATAAAAATCACTTTATAATTATTCTGGTTTAGAAGCTTTAATTATGCTCGAAGATCAAATATGATTTCACCAGTGGTCCTCTATTTGATCCCTTATGGCATTCTGAATCAATGTAGAGTTTCTTTTATAAGTCAGTGGTCTAATATTTTAATATTGTAAACAGTGCCAAAGTTATTTAATTTTCAAATAAGTCAAGAGACACCCCTTTACAGCATTGTGATTACTTAAGAACACAGATTCTGGAGCCATATTGCCTTAGTTAAAATCTGGCCATCTCTCCATACACTTATTATTATGTATAAATAATAATATAAAACTATTTTGAATTTCTTCATAAAATTCTAGTATACCTCTCTCTTTCTAATTTGTAGAGTTTAGAATTAAAAATTATGCTTCAAGTATAGTTGGACAAATGTGACTCTTTCTTTTTTCTAATTGTGCTATTGTTTTTTTTCCAATAGTTTATGTCATCTTTTTGCTTGGAAATGGCATCCACATGTTGAATGTCAAATAAGGGATAAAAATCCCAATGGTTTGATGATAAATTTATTCTTTTACACTGAACTTTGAATTTATTTATTTGACCTTTAAAAGAGGAACTTACATTGTCTAACACACTGCATCTTATTTAGCCCAAAGGCCTTTAATAAGAATGTAGATTGATCCATTTTATGAATTCATTAATGTGGTAAACATTAGTTTCACCCGATTTTCCTGATGTTCTACTTTCCTGACTATCACACTTCCATGCCTTCCTTGGATGAGTTAGGTGAGAGTAGAAAGTGAATCTCTCCTTGGAGTAAACTCTTCATCATGTTCTCTCTCTCTCTCTCTCTTTTTTGTTTTTTTTTTTTTGTTTGTTTGTTTTTTGGTGAGGATACTATGGAGAATGCCCCAGCTTATTTATCTACAATGAGAAAATGAGAATGAAGCATGAGAACCAGGTAGACCATTGAAATATTCAGATATGTACCCTTCCTATAAGATAGCAACTTAACCTGTTACAATTTCATATGCATATATTAACAGATGAACACAAGACTTGAGCACAAGAGTAATAGACAATTTATTGATTACTCTCAGCAAAATCAGAAGCTAGATCAATTCTCCCCAATTCATACAATGTAGCAGGCTGAGGGCCAGTTGCTTACCTGTGCATGCAGGGAATTGTACGACAGGATAGGAAATGCAAATTAGCTGAGTACCTCCTATCCTTTTCTCCAGAGAAAGAGTTATCCTATCTAATACAGGGGTAATATGCAAATTAATCATCACTCCATGACAAAAGATGGCCATGCTCATAAGCCACAAATATGGCAGCACCCATAGCCACAAAGATGGAAGCATAGGCCAGAGCCACAGCAGAACCTGCAGGAGGCTGGGCTTCCTTTGTCACGGGGAGATGAAGGAAGCCAAGCCTCCTGTACGCCCAGCTTGGTCGCTGAGGGAGACATGCAGGGAGTGCAGTGAGGAGATATGTGAGGAGTGAGCAAGATTCCTGTCTGGGGGTTCCAAATCCGCCATTGGTTCCTTTCACTGCTGATTCCCCCCCCTCACAAGTATCCTCCACGCAAAAAACATTTTGTGCAAATATGCCATGTCCTAATGGGTAAATCCTAAACCAAATGCATATCACATCCGGGCAACCTAACTCCCGTTAGAAAAAGGACCTGGGAGGAGGAATTTAGGAATCACGAAGCCTTAGTGACCTTCTTGGTCTCAGGAACTGCTATCAAACACAGGTAGTCTGAGATCCTCCCAAACACCACCTGAGCTAAACCTGGGAACCAAGATATTTTCAAGGCCCGAAGTTAATGGGGGTAAGTGGGGAGGGGAGCAAAGAAAGCGGAACAGCCAACACAACGAAAGACGCAGGAGCCTAAGATAACACAGAGAAATATCCTTGCCACCAATGCTCTCCTGCAGACATGGTGCCCACACCCAGCTGGGGAGAGGGAGTGTGTACGTGCAGAATTTAAGGCCACTGGAAGGAGGGAAAGTTGAAGCATGTGTAAGGATTTTTTATACATGTCCTACAGTCAAGAAGCAAAGTCAGAATCAGAAAGCAAAGTCTTACCTCAGCACTGGGATGTTTAAATTTTCTAAAAATAGCAGTTCCTTCGCTGAGTCCACTGCATGTTTGCCACAAAGGGAGGCAAGCAGAGTACTTTCAGGGCAGCCTTATAACCTCAGGGGTAACAGCAGTTCTTGAGAGGGAGAGACTGATGCACTTATGGTGTTTAAAAAGCTAAACCTGCAAACCTTGGCCTATCCAGAAGCTCGGTGCTGCTGGAAGTTGCTGGCCCCTCCTTCTCCAGCATGAAGAGGAAAGGTAGATATGGTGGCTTCAGTGGTCCAATCTTGTCATTGTCTCCCTTACCTAGCCTCTGCACCCTCCAGGCAGCCTCAGTACCAGTGCAGAGAGGCTTTGGAGAAGGTCGTGATGAGGAGAATGCTTCTGACTCTAGATATCAATGAGACCACTGTCAAGAGCCTTTCTAGGGCTGGCAGGAAAATGCCGCAATGAAGGAATAATGATGTCTCAAAACAAAGAGGTTGGTGTTTTGTTTTGTTTTTTGTGCGTGTGTGTGTGTGTGTTTGTTTGTTTGTTTCTCATCAGCAAAATGTGAATACTACCTAAACCACATACTTTGCAAGACTTAATTGAAATAAAATTCCAGAAATTGAATAACAGTCAGCCTGAAATGGATAGGTTGGTTGAGCGTGAATGTAGTCCTGTGCACCGAAAGGTTGCAGGTTCCATTCCAGGTCAGGGGACATACTTGGGTTTCAAGTTGGATTCCAGGTCAGGGATCCTAAGGAAGGCAATAGAAGGGATGTTTCTTAGAATATTTCTTTCTCTCTCTCTCCCTTCACTCTCTCTAAAAATTAATAGAAAATGAATTAATGCCCTATCTACAAATGTGGATAACCTAAAAAGAAAATAAAAAGGTGTGTGTATGTGGGGGAGGGGCCACTAACCAGTTTGTCTCAATGGATAGAGCATCAATCTGTGGACGGAAGCATCCCAGGCTCGATTCTGGTCAAGGGCATGTACCTTGATTGCCGGCCCATCCCCAGTTGGGGGTGTGCAGAAGGAAGCTGATTGATGTTTCTCTCTCATCGATGTTTCTAACTCTGTATTTCTTTCCCTTCCCTCCGTGAAAAAAATCAATAAGATATATTTAGAAAAAAAAAAACAGGATAAAAGAGGCTAAATGTACTGTATAATTTAAAGCATGTAAAATAATATAACTTTTTAGGGGCATATATGTTATCTATACTAATAACATATATGCCCCTAAAAAGTTATATGTATACTAATATGCTAATTAGACCAGACATCTTTCGAACTTCATCCTTTTGAACAAAGATATGGTGGTGAGGGCAGAGGCAAAGGCCTTTAGGTGCAATCAGGCTGGCAGGGAAGGGCACTTAGAGGTGACCAGGTCAGCAAGAGAGCAGTTAGGCATCAATCAGCTGTTAGGGCAGTGGTTAGGGGGTGATCAGGCTGGCTGGCAGGCAAGCAGTTGGGAGCCAACAGTCCCAGATTGTGATAGGGATGTCTGACGGCTGGTTTAGACACGATCCCTATGGATTTTTTCTTTTTCTAAATATATCTTATTGATTTTTTTTTCCACAGAGATGAAGGAAGAGGAATACAGAGTTAGAAAGATCGATGAGAGAGAAACATCAATCAACTGCCTCCTGCACACCCCAACTGGAGATGTGCCCTCAACCAAAGTACATGCCCTTGACCAGAATCAAACCTGGGACCATATGGGATCAGGACTAAACCATCAGTCAGATATTCCTTGAGGGGTCCCAGATTGGAGAGGATTCAGGTTGGGCTGAGGGACAAACCCCTTCCCCCTGCATGAATTTTGTGCACCAGGTCTGTAGTGAAAATATAAACTTGTATGAAGAATTGAAAGCATTTGTGGATGTTTTTGGCATTCATTCTCTCCAGGATAGAGTGGTTCTGAATTTGACTGTGGCTTGCAGTATACAGTTTGATAATATTTTCTCTTAGACACAGAGTAATATTCTTTGGAAATACACCATCGATGTGACTGGATAGTCAAAGGCAAAATTAAACTTCCTTGAGAGATCTCTTCAGGTTAACCAAATAATTTACTTTATCATAGTGCTGTTTTTCTTTCATATTACCTTGTTTCTTCACAAGCTACTACAAAGTTTAGTGGTTTACTTATTAAATAAAATTAAATTTGTCATTCTGTTAGCATTTGTACTATGGGAGGATAAAAACAAATAGAATTTCATTAAATTGTGTCCCAAGTACTATATGAGAAACCAAGTAGATGATGCTTATTTTTAAAAAGTTTTGTTTGAAAGTTTACATCTGACAATGTTTTATTCCACTATAAAACCTAACTGATTAATCTTTTTATGTGTAAAATGTATTTTAGCTTTCAAATTTCTGTTGAGAACTCTGCTGTTATGCTGTTTTCTGACTTATACTTTCTAAATATTTTTGTATAGAAAAAAATAAAATAAAATTCTTTCATACAAGAGGCATTTGAATTCAGATACCTAATTCAGAAAATTATTCTTCCAAAATCCATAGCACTTTGTATATTTTAATATCGTAACAGTATGATGTTGGATGTGGGTTTGTCACATATTGCTTTTATTATGTTGAGGTATGCTCCATCTATACCCACCTAGCTAAGAGTTTTTATCAAGAAAGGATGTTGGATTTTGTCAAATACTTTTTGTGCACCAATTGATATGACTATGTGGTTTTTATCTTTCAATTTGTTTATGCTATGTATCACATTTATTGATTTGCAAATATTGTACCATCCTTGCATTCCTGGGATAAATCCTACTTAGGCATGGTGTATGACCTTTCTGATGTACTGCTGATTCAATTTGCTTAAATTTTATTGAGGATTTTGGCATCTATATTTATGAGGGATATTGGCCTATAATTCTCTGTCATTGTGTTGTCTTTATCTGTTTTTGGTATTAGGGTGATGCTGGCTTAATATAAGGTGCTTGAAAGTGTTCCTTACTCTTGAATTTTTTGGAATAGTCTGAGGAGGATAGGTTTTAGTTCTTCTTTGAATGTTTGGTAAAGCTCCCCTGTGAAGCTGCCTAGCTCTGGGTTTTTGTTTGCTGGATGCTTTTTGGTGACTGCTTCAATTTCTTCCATAGTTATCAGCCCATTGAGAATTTTAGAATCTTACTGATTAAGTTTTGGAAGGTTGTATTTTTTCTACGAATATGTCCATTTCCTCCAGGTTATCAGTTTGTTGGAACAGAGTTGTTCATAGTATTTTTTAAGAATCCTTTGTATTTCTGTGTTGTTATTTCACCTCTTTCATTGATGATTTTGTTTATTTGGGTCTTCTGTCCTTGCTTCTTGGTGAGCCTGGCTATAGATTCATCAATCTTGTTTATCCTTTCAAAGAACCAGCTCTTGATTTTGTTGACATTTTGTATTATTTGTTTGTTTGTTTGTTTGTTTTGGTCTCTATGTCGTTTATCACCTCTCTGAACTTCATTATATTTTACTTCTGCTTTCACTGGAGTTTTCTTGTTGCTGTCTTTCTAACTCTTTGAGTTGTAAGGTTAGATCATTTATTACATCTTTTCTTATTTTTTTGCAGTAGCTTTGTAGAGATATGAACTTCCCTCTCAAGACTGCTTTCACTGTGTCCCATAGATTTTGGATTGTTGCATTTTCATTGTTGTTTGTTGCATTGATGTTTTTTTTTTATTTCTTCTTTGATATCCCTGATAACTCAGTCATTGTTTAATAGCATGCTACTTAGTCTCCATATGCTTGATATTTTTGGATTATTTTTATTGTAATTGATTGCCATTGTGATCTGAGAAGATGCTTGATATGATTTCTATCTCCTTGAATTTGAAGAGACTTTGCCTATATAATGTAAATATCTGTGTTTTCTAATGGTCTTAGACGAACCTGCTAGGGGTTCTCAACCTGTGGGTCATGACCACCAGAAAACAAAGATATTTACATTAAGACCACCGGAAAACACAGATATTTACATTATGATACATAACACCAGCAAAATTACAGTTATGAAGTAGCAACAAAAATAATGTTATGTTTGGGGATCACCACAACATGAGGAACTGTATTAAAGGGTCGTGGCATTAGAAAGGTTGAGAACTATTGGTTTAGAGGATATGTCCAATGGTGACAGTGGGGTATTAAAGTCCCCTACTATGACTGCATTGCTGTCAATCTCTCTGTTGATATCCTCCAGAAGCTTTTTTTAATGTATTTGGGCGCTCCTGTATTGGGTGTGTATTTCTTTACCAGAGTTATGAATTGCTCCCTTTAGCATTATGAAGTGGCCTTCCTTATCTCCTTTCATGTCCTTTACTTTGAGACCTAGTTTGTCAGATATAAGTATTGCTACCCTAGCTTTTATTTTTCATTTCCAATTGCCTGAAAAATCTTTTTCCATCCCTTCACTATCAGTCTATGTGTGTCTCTTTGCTCTGAGGTGGGTTTCCTGTAGACAACAGATATATGGGTAATGTTTTCTTATCCACTCAGTTACCAATTTACATTTATAGTTATTATTGATAGGTACTTGTTTGTTACCATTTTTATTCCTTACGCCTGTGTTCCTTCTTAGCTTCCTATTTGCTTTTTAGCATTTCTTGCATTTCTGGTTTGGTGGTAATAAATTCCCTTATTCCTTTTTTGTCTGTGAAGCTCCTGATTTCACCTTCAATTTTGATTGATAGCTTTGCTGGGAACAGTATTCTTGGATTCAGACCTTTCCTTTGCATGACTTTGTATATTTTATTGCATTCCCTTCTTTCCTGATGTGTTTCTGTTGAGAAATCAATCACTCGTCTGATTGGGGTTCCTTTATAGGTAACTTTCTGTCTCTTTCTGGCCACTTTTAAAATTCTTTGTCATTGGTGTTTGCCAATTTAATTATAATGTGTCTTGACATCGATCTTTTGGGGTTCATTTTGTTTGGGACTCTGTGAGCTTCCTGGATTTGTGTGAGTTTTTTCTTCCCTATATCAAGAAATTTTTCTGTTATTATTTCTTCAAACAAGTTTTCTATTCTATGTTCAGTTTCCTCTCTTGGCACTCCCTTAGGCTCTCCTCCTGCTTTTTAATTTTTTTTTTCTAGAAGCTGATCTGCTTAGGGATTTTTTTTTCTATCTTGTCTTCTAACTCATTAATGCAGTCCTCTGCTTCTTCTATTCTACTGTTGATGCTTTCTATTGAGTTCTTTATAACAGCAATGTCATTTTTCATTTCTTCTTGGTTCTTCTTCATTATCTCTTGGTTTTTACACATATTGTTGAATTCGCCTTCCATTCTTTTCATCCACTTTATGACCATTTCTCTGAATTCTTTCTCTGACATGTTGCTTGCCTCCATTTTGTTTACTTCCTTTTTTTGGTGATGCCTCCTTTTATTTCATACGTGGGCCGTTTCTTTCTCTTCCCATGATCTCTCTTCTCTGGCTATCTGGTTATATAGTTCTCTCTCTCCTTATTCTAGGTGAAATCTGATCTTTCCATGAGAGGGTGCAGAGCTTCTCTGAATCTGTGTGTTTGCATTGCTTGGGGAATGGTGTTCCTGCATTTGCAGCTGTTCACTGTGTGTTGTTGAAGATTCAACTTATACATTTTTAACAGCCAAATAACATCCCACTGTGTGAATGACAAAAATATTTAGTAATTCCATTGTGTATTGACTGTTAAACATTATCCCCTAACTGAAGAAACTATTCATAGCAGACAATATGAGTGAATAAAATTGTATGGGTCTTTTTTTCATATATGGAATATAATGTGGGTTGTGTCCATTTACTCTCCTACCAGCAATACATGAAAGTTGATAGTCATGTGCATCATTGCCACTAGAATGAGTTACAAAACTTTTGTTAATCCTATAGATGAAATAATATCTCATTGTAGTTTTAGTTCATATTTCTCTTTTAATGGATGTAATCAGACATATCTTCATAGTTTGAAATTTTTCTTATTTTTTAAGCTTTTGTACATTTTCCAATTGTGTTGGAAGATGGCTTTTATTTTGCAGGTGATCTTTTTATAGTAAAAAGAAGAACCTGGCTAATTGATGCCTATGATGATGTATTATAAACATCTTTCTAGCTTGTCATTTTCAATTCGATTTTGTCTATGTTATTTGCAAGCAGTATTTATTTTTTTATACACAGAAAAACTATTCAGTCCTCAAGAGTTTAAAAATATAGTATTCCAAAAATATACACATTGAGTCCCAAAATCCTGGAGCTTTCATAGCAATTTTGCTTGAATTTAATGTTATCCAGTACTGCTGCCAGCCAAGAAAATTTACCTAAGAAAACATTATGGTAAACAGTAATGGCAAACCATACTTTCTTTAGATATTTTATAATAATTGTATTTACACTAGTGTAAAATATTGAAAAAAAGAAAATCTTAGCACAAATATTTAATGGTAAGATGAAAATCTCAATTAAACATCTTAATGGTCAATTGTCAAAAGTTTAGAAAGAGTAGACCCATCATTTTAAACCCTAACTTTGGCAAACTTGAGCATGTTAACTTACTGATTTTAGTTTTCTATTTATTATGAATTGAAACTAGATTTTATAATCATTCAAAAATGAAATAAAGATTTCATCTGTTGCTGCCATTGCCACATTTATGGAATAAAGAACATGTTACTTAGGCCCTTAGCTAATGACCACAGATGCATTTGGGTTACCACCACAAAGTAAATTGTCGTACAATGCCGATGAACTAGAACAAAAACCAAAGATATTTTAGCAGTCTTCTCTCCAGTGGTATCTATGAAATACTTCTGCTTGTTTTCCTTCTGTTTCCTCATCCTCTTTGTGTTAAAATAACCAAATTCTAGTTTGTCAAATTATTTATTTTGCCTCTATTGAGCAGAGCATTTGGTCAAATTCAAAGTACCAAGGAGCTATCACACATACAGTGCCCTTCTGGCTGTCAATCTAGAGCTTCCTTCAAGGAGGGGAAGAAAATGGAGATGGAAGAAAAATAGCATCAGGCATGCTCTTTAAAAGTTAACTTAAAATACCTAACTTTTCTTATTCTATTCATAATTATCATAATTGATATTCACATAAAATATTGAACTTCTATCAGTCAGAAAAAGCCAATCTATATTTCTGCATATCCACCTAACCAGTTCTGACCATTGGAAGCTGGATTATAAAAGAAAGGTTGAAAAAATATCATTAAGTCACATTTTGTAAATATCAAAAATATACTTGCTGCCATATCAGATCATTACATTAACTGAGATTAAAGATACAATAAAGAACACTAAATTAAAAATAAGTAGGTCAGTTAGTTAAATAGTACTTTCCCCCTTTTACAGGAGTGGTTTCCTGTTCCAGTTCTTATTATAGGTACTTGAGGCCCATTGCAGGAAGATTCCTGCAAGACCAGGGCTTCCTCGGGCCTATTCCTATAAGAATAGGGCTTCCTGCAGCCATCTCCACCACCTCACCTGCTTCCCTCCCATCTCCACTGCCCCACTTGTTCTCCACACCTTGTCTCCCTTTTGCAGAGCTTGGCTTTCTTCTATGCTATCTTCAGTCTTCACTCCTCACTGGTTATGCAAATCAACCACAATCTTGGTTGGGTTAATTTGCATATTCAAATTAATTTGATTGGCTTGTGGACATAGCAGAGGTAAGGTCAATTTGCATGTTTCTCTTTTATTAGATAGGATTTGTTTAGCTCTGGTACCATTATGAAGAAGATTTATCTTTCTTCCCCATCAGTAGCTATTAACACTGGTTCTCTCTCTCTCTGTCATTTTCCAACTCAGCCTCTGTCTCTCTCTTTCTCACACACAAACACACACAGCATCTGGAAATATAACTTTATCATATAACAATGAAAAATATATGTTGTACTGCATCAAATTACAACCAAGAACATATATCCCATCTTTTTTCCTGCAACATGCCAGCAAAATGGAGTCAATTAAGGCCAGATTATTTAGTCTTGACTACACACTCATATATAAAGGTAGATTTAGAAAAACAAAAGGTAAAGTTTAGTCCCATTATCCTCATTAATGTTATTAAAGTTTCATACCTAAAGTTTCAAGTATTATATTCAAGTGGAATCTGTTGTTTACTTTCTTAACTTTTTTCCATTTATTCTTATATACAGGATTGTATAAAAAACTGAATGGAATTTTCCTTGGAAATCCAAGAGCAGTATGATTAATATAGAACCATGTGGTAAACATATTGAATCCATATTTAGAAAATAAATCCTATCCTCTGAATTCAGAAAGAAATATTATGTTTTTTTCAAGTCTTAAGAAGTAGAAATTTATTTTTAATAATTATTCTTCAAATATTGATGCATTATTCTCAGAAGACAGAGATAAATGGATTCTATGTATTTTATATTATGTATATTAAATAGTTGAAAACTTATTATTAACATTCATCATTAAATTGGTATGTTAGAGCCTATTTGAGGAAAGAATGAAAAGAAACAAAATTAAACCAGCTTAAGAATAGCGCTGTGAACCTGTGAACAATCTGCAAAGTTATTTTCAGAAACCATTCTAGAGAATATTAACAAAAGACTATAGTTCCCCCTATGAAGTGGCAGGTAGAGATACTAAGGGAAATGTTCCAATAATCTTCAAGTGAGTACTGCACATGTATTCCTACCTGAGGTGAATACCAATTGAGTGTTCTGTAAATGCAAACTGACTTTTCTTTTAATGGGAAAGGTTAATAATTTTAAGAAATACCTAACTACTTTCAATCTTATTAGAAATGATGATGAGTTGCTAAGGCATTTGGAAAAAATAATCCAAGCTAGAGGAAAATCTTTAAATCACCAAAAGAAAATGAAAAGCATTGTAATAAAGCTTGTGTCATAAAATAAAGTACATGATACACAGAACAGAGAGCAATACTGAGATTATGCCACAGGTGAATAATTTACACAGAGCCACAGGTTTCACCAGGAAAGTGACTAGCTGTCTCCCATGTGCAGCTGCCAGTCTATGGAAAATGCTGAAGTTAAAAATAAAATAGAATATTAAAATATACTCCAATCATGTTTCAACCAACTGAACCTCCTGGCTAAGGCAAGCTCCTATATTTAAGCAAGTAAACTCAGGTCCTATAACACACACACACAAACACACACACACACACACACACACACACACAATTACAATTAAGTTTTGTCAAAGCAGTCAGAAGTATATTCATTAATATAATTTATTAAATATTCAGGAAATGTCTGAAATGCCATGTACATTCCAGGTATAAGAGATATAACAATTATCCAAATAGGCAAAAATTGCAGGTAGGTATGTTTAGTAGTAATTACTCCTTCTAGAGCAGCAGTTCTCAACCTGTGGGTCGCGACCCTTTTGGGGGTCAAACGACCCTTTCACAGGGGTCGCCTAAGACCATCAGAAAACACATATTTCCCATGGTCTTAGGAACCAACAGACCACTCCTCGGTGTAGCAAAGTGTAGCAATGTAGTTTACTGTTGTTATATGAAGACTGTTACCCATGCTACACCATGATTCAAGACAAAATTTCATTTATTTGTAATTAGAAATAAATATTTCACAAAATATAATTATATATTGTTTTTGTGATTAATCACTATGTTTTAATTATGTTCAATTTGTAACAACAAAAATACATCCTGCATATCAGATATTTACGTTACAGTTCATAACAGTAGCAAAATTACAGTTATGAAGTAGCAACAGAAATAATTTTATGGTTGGGGGTCACCGCCACATGAGGAGCTGTCTTAAAGGATCGCGGCATTAGAAAGGTTGAGAATCACTGTTCTAGAGGAAGGTGTAATTTCTTTGTGGAGCATGTATACAAGATGTAACAGAAGGATTCTGATGACTAATCTAAATATTTCTGTATATCTATAAGAATGTATGTCTTGTTAAAATTAAATATAGAATAAAGATCTCATTAATTTGGTTATAAAAATAGAAAGCAGAAATGCTAATTCTGTTGGCACTTTAGTATGGTCTTTCAGTCTAAGCTGTGAAAAATAAATAGGGATATGAAAAATTGCTCAGACACAGGATTGATCCATTATTCTTTGATACTTACAAAATACAGTTTGAAAGTAAAAATTTTAAGAATTCAAGATGGCAAAACCAAAGCATTACACCAAGCATATAGGGCCTGTCTAAGCTTGTGCCTGTGCAAAAGATGACACAGACCCATGGCACTCACTCAGTGACCATCACAACTAACCGATCAGCAAATTTTGTTGGTTCTAACTTCAAAATATACACAGAATCTGAATCCTTCTCACTACTTCTGCTGACACCACAGTGGTCCAGACCATTATAAACTTTTACCTGAATTATTCCTCTAGCTAACTAGTTAAACTCCATAATTATATCCCTGTCTCCTCTTACTTTCTGTCTAGTATGTTCTATCTCAGGACAACTAGAAGAGTGTTATTTTAACAATTAAAAACAAATTAGGCGAAACCGGTTTGGCTCAATGGAGAGAGCGTCAACCTATGGACTGAAGGATCCCGGGTTCGATTCCGGTCAAGGGCACATGCCTTGGTTGCGGGCACATACCCAGTGGGGGTGTGTGCAGGAGGTGGCTGATCCATGTTTCTCTCATCATCGATGTTTCTAGCTCTCCTACTTCCTTCCTCTCTGTAAAAAAATCAATAAACAAATAAACAAAAAAAGAAACAAATTATATAATCTTTCTCCTCAAAAGTTTTGAATGGTTTATTATCTCACTGAGAGTAAAATCTAATCCTTACTGTAGCCCAGTAAGCTCTATATGTTTTTGTCCCCCACCCCATATTCTCAGTGACCATCTCTTCTATTGTTTCTGTGTTACAATTATGCTCATGTTCTACAAAACTACCATCTTTCCTGTTCTTTTAAGCATGCTGAGCATGCTCAGAGCATTTGTTTCTGCAATTCAGGTTGAAATGCCTTCCTCAAAATAACTTCATGATTTACCTACTCAACATCTTTAAAAGCTTGATCAAACATCATCTGCTCACCGAGGCTTTCTCTAATCTGTTTAAAATTGTAAAAATGCCACTTACAGATTTCATTTCTCTTCTTCATATATCTCCAAAATATTTACCACTTTCTAACATCCAATATATTTTACATGTGTTTATTATAATAACTAGAGGCCTGATAACATATAGAGCCTACTAGAGGCTACAGTAAGTATTAGATTTTACTCTCAGCCCCAGCTTCATCCAGAAGGTCATCCAGACAGTGGTTCTGCTGTTCGGTTTAATTAGCATATTAGCTCCTTATTATATAGGATAATATAAATACTATGTGAAATGCAGTTTTTGTCTATTTGGATAATTGTTGTATCTTTTGTACCTAGAATGTGTCTAGTATTTCAGACATTTACTAAATTCTATTTATGGATATATTTCTGAGTGCTTTGATGAAACATAATTGTTGTATGTGTGTGTGTGTGTGTGTGTGTGTGTGTGTGTAATAGGACCTGAGTTTACCTGCCTAAATATGGGAGCTCACCCTGGCCAGGTGGCTCAGTTGATTAAAGCATTGTCCCATACACCAAAGGGTCATGGGTTTGATTCCCTGTCAAGGCACATACCTTGCTTCTGAGTATGATCCCAGTGAGGATGCATGTGGCAGGTAACCAATTGATATTTCTCACTCACAGCAATGTTTCTCTCTCTTTTGCCTTCCCTCTCTTTCTAAAATCAATAAACATATCTTCAATGAGGATTAAAATAAAAAGTAGCATTAGCTGACTTGGCTCAGTAGATAGAGTATCAGCTTGCGGGTTCTATTTGGGTCAAGGGCACATGACTGAGTTATAGGCTCAGTCCCTATTAGGGAGCTCGCAGAGGCAGCCAATCAATGATTCTCTATCATCATTGATATTTCTATCTCTCTTCCTCTCTGAAATTAATAAAAATATATTTAAAAATAAATATATATTGCAGCTTATAATTCAGGGTATGCTTAGAAAGTACATAAGCATTGTATAAGATGCTTCACCAATCAATAAGGACTATAGAATTCTTCCTAATTGTACCCAGTCATATTCTCTCTAAAATAAATATCATTAAAACTCACAAGCAAAATCAATCATTCAGGACAGAATTTCTACATTCAAAACTGTGTAAGGTCTATCTTAATGATGTAGTCCATCCTTGTACATACAGTATATTTGCATTTATTCACTTTTAAAATTTACTATATTGCATGTTACCATCCATTTTATGTGCAAATTTCTCTTCCTCATAATGATAAAGAAAACAGTTTAGTAAATATTACCTCTAAAATTAATTGCAGGCTATTACATTTGTCAATTTGATGTATAGTAATCTCCCGTTATCTATGTGAGATATATTAAGACCCCAGTGAATGCCTTAAACTACAAATGGACAAATCATATACATTCAAATTATGCTTTTTTCTATGCATATATCCATACCTATAATCAAGTTTAATTTATAAATTAGACAAAGAAATTATTAATAATAATAAAATAGAATAATTATAATGGCATCTTACCTAATAATAAACATGTAAATTGACCATACCTCTGCTATGCCCACAGCCAATCAGAGTGAGTATGCAAATTAACTCAACAAAGATAGAAGTTAATTGTATACACAGGCAGGGTGGGCAGCGCCATGGCGGGCTCCTGGGGGTCCGGGTCAATCGCCAGACATCGCCCACAAGGTACCAGTCCATCAGGCCAGGGAGATGGGTGGGTAGCACGAGATGCCTCCAGAGGGTTCAGGGTCCATCACAGGCCCCAGGAGGGGCAGCGCCCCCCCTTAGCCACTCCCATGGGACCCTGGGAACATCACCAGCCAAGGGATGGAAGGCCAGACCACCTAGCCATTCCATGGGGCCCACAGGGCAGGAAATATCGCTGCCCAGAGGAGGCACAGCCAGCAGCCTAGCTACTCCTATGTGGCTCCTGGAACTTCGCTGCCCTGGGGAGGTGCAGCTGGACCTGCTTAGCCACTGCCATGGGGCCCCTGGAACATCGCGGCCCCAGGGAGGCCTGGCTCGGCCTGCTTAGACATTCCCCCTGGGAAAATAGCTGCCCCCCGCCCCGAGATCCCCCCCCCCGCCGTCCCCCACCCGCCCTAGGAACATCTCAGGCTTGGGGTTGCTAAGAACCAGAGTGGGCTTCTGGCCACAGATTCACAGCTTCAAAAAGACAAGAGTAGGGATCTGCCTCACCTGAAGAGAGAAAGAGGTTCTGCAGTTGCTCCAAGACCCTAGTGGGCAAGGCCAGGGATCAAGGGACATGGAAGGATGCCCGGGTGGAGGGGCAAGGGCCTGTAGCCTTGAGGAGGGTGTTGAAGGGCAGTGATACCTCAGTGGAGGGGTGCTGCACTGCAAGTTACCAGACTGACCAGTGTGATTCAGACAAGCTCCCAGTTCTAACTGGCCTCACCCAGGCAGCCTTCACACTTCAGAAGTGGTGACTCCTGCTCCTGCCTTAACCCAAAAGCAAGCCCTTGCCGCTCTGCCCCTCAGCAAAGCATGCCTTGGTGGTGAGTGTGAAGCCTTCCTACTGCTCCGAAGAAAGAGGTCGGTAAAGAATGGGGGCAGAGGATCAGGGAGAGGAAAGAATGGGTAGCATCTGCAATGAAGAGGTGCGTAAGAAAGAGGCTCTGAAGCCCGACGAGAAGGTTTGTTCTGTTTGCCGGGTGGCTGCCCCTTAGGAAGGACAGAGAGCATGGCTCTGAGGGCTCCCCGTGCACTCAATTCCCACAGCCAACTGGAATTGGCCACAGTTTCCTGGTCTGTAAAATAGATTAAGCATGTCCCAGTGCCTTCACTGAGCTTTGATGGCCAATTGAGTACTATATAAGGCAAGTGAGGGAAGAAGTGAGAAAGAAAAGTAAAACAACACACATACAGACAGCAGGAGGAGGAGGAGGAGGGGGA
>JAAGEH010000286.1:34819121-34854170 GCA_011751065.1 Lasiurus cinereus | reverse complement strand
GGGAGGAGGAGGAGGACTGGAAGAAACCTTTAAACCCACTGCACTTAAATAGGGAATATCGTCAGTGGTGTAATGACGTATGATGCCAGGTGGGTATGGGAAATATCAGGGAACACTTTGTAAAGTATATGATTGTCTAACCACTATTCAATAACTAATATAAAACTTGACACTAATACAAAATAATATTGAATGTAAAGAAATGAAAATTGGAGTGAAATTTTTATAAATTTCAAAGTTTAAATAAAGGCTATAAAGAAAGGAAGGGGGAGATTAAAAGAGTGTTTTTCATTTTACCACTTTATTGTCTTTTCAGTACATGAAAAAGACAGTTGTCTTTATATGGTGCTTTTATACTTTTCTAAGTCATTATCTTATTTTAATTTTAGGGCAACTTAAAGATAAGACAAGATAATTATTCCCTCTACTATTCAAAGAAAGGAAATCTAGGTGTCTGGTCACAATGATTCAATCATCAAGCACTTATTATAAAGTAGGGTTAATAAATTTTCTGTGTAGGGTCATATCTATACTAATAAAAGCCTTGGGGATGATCAGGCCATCAGGGGAGAATAGGTGGGGGCAATCAGGCTGGCAGTTAGGTGTCAACCAGGCTGGCAAGGGAGCAGTTAGGGGGCAATCAAGCAGGCAGGTTAGTGGTTAGGAGCCATTGGTCCTGGATTGTGAGAAGGGTCCTGGATTGTGAGAAGGGTCCCAGGTTGGACAGGGTGTAGGCTGGGCTGAGGGACACCCTCCCCAGTGCACAAATTTCGTAGACCGGGCCTCTACTACTATAATAAAAGTATGAATGTGGTCTCTCAGCAAACTAGTATAATATATATATATTTTTTTACTTCTTTACAATTTCATGGAATATTTGTTCTTACATAGATTTTAGCAATATCACCATATAACCTTTTTTATTTCCTTATAATGACAATAACTTTTGCCTTTTCACTTAAATGAAGCATTGTATGGAATTTCTTTAGCATGTCCAAATTGTCAGTTTCACTATTCTTGTGCTTTGGGACAATTATTAGGTAAAACAAAAGTTACTTGAGAATAAGCATTGCAAAATGGCAGGAGCTACCAGATAACCAATATGGTAGCTGAGCAACTATTTAAAAATATAATCAATGATATCAAGGATAAACCATTTTATTAAAACATAAATTAGAATTACAGAATCTCAGAAATAAGATGGAGAACACATGAAGGGATTATATATTTTTAAAATTCGGGGAGAATCCAGGATGGTGGCATAGGTAAACACCTACCCTACTGCCTCACACAACAATTTCAAAACTACAACTAAAAGACAGAACAGACATCATCCAGAACCACAGGGAAGCTGGCTGAGTGGAAGTTCTACAGCTAGAAGGAAAGAGAGGGGTTCACAGAAATCCAGAGGAGCTGCAAAAAGCTGAGGTGCCAGAGTACCTGGCTGGCTTTCTCTGGCAGGAGGGAAATGGAGGTTCCCAACGGCATTGAACCCCTTATCTTATGACACTAAACCCCAGATCCAGCCAAAACTCATATGGGGGGAGTTTGGACTGTTAAAAGGGAGAGGTGCACGGAAATGTAGGGGTGTCGCAAGAGATCAGAGGTCTGGTGGCATCGCGCAGGGCACTGTGCAGAGGACAGATTGCTGATTGTGCCGCTGGCTTTCACGAGTGGGCAGGAGACAGACCCCCCCCCAACTGTGCCACTTCTGACTCCACTAAGCCCCTGTTTCGGGCAAAACCCTGGAGACCTAGACTCCTGTGGTCTTGGTGCGCAGGGGAGCTAGAAAGGCAGTGGTCTAGAGGCACTGCAGGCACGCGCGCGCAAGGACCACTCCAGCTAATTCCCAGTCATGTGAGACTCAGGGGCCGTGGAGGGCGGGGCCAACTGGAAGGCAAGGTGGTCCCATAAGCCCTGAGACTCCACCCTTCCCAAGCTCAACAGAGGCTTCTTCGGTTTTGCAAGTCTGGTATCATAAGGCTGAATTCAACACAGAAGTTTCCCCGGCATAGTGAAAGTGGCGAGATAAGGGAAGGGATTACAAACAAAAGAAATGGAGGGGAAAAAACGACTGGATATAGAGTTCAAAACCACACTTATAAGGTTTTCAAGAATATGCTAGAGAAGTTGGATAAAGTTAGTGAGAGCCAAGAGGAGATAAAAAAGGACCAACTAGAGATGCAAAAGATCCAACTAGAGATGGAAAAGGTCCAACTAGAGATGAAAAAGGATCAACTAGAAATTAAACATACACTGATTGAAATAAAAAATATTATACAGAGTCCTAACAGCAGACTAGAGGAAGGCAAGAATCAAGTCAAAAATTTGAAATATAAAGAATCAGAAAACACTCAACTGGAAAAGCAAGAAGAGAAAAGAATCCAAAAATGTGAAGATAATGTAAGGAGCCTCTGGGACAGCCTCAAGCGTACCAACATCAGAATTGTGGGAGTTCCAGAAGAGAGAGAACAAGATACTGAAGACCTATTTAAAGAAATAATTACTGAAAACTTCCCACATCTGGTAAAAGAAATAGACTTACAAGTCCAGGAAGCACACAGAATCCCATATAAAAGGAATCCAAAGAGGACCACACCAAGACACATCATAATTAAAATACCAAGAGCAAAAGACAAAAACAGAATATTAAAAGCAGCAAGAGAAAAACAGTTCATTACCTACAAGGGAGCACCCATACGACTGTCAGCTGATTTCTCAACAGAAACGATGCAGGCCAGACGGGAGTGGCAAGAAATATTCAATGAGATGAATAGCAAGAACCTACAACCAAGAATAATCTATCCAGCAAAGCTATCATTCAGAATTGAAGGGCAGATAAAGAGCTTCACAGATAAGAAAAAGCTAAAGGAGTTCATCAACTCCAAACCAGTATTATATAGAAGAGGAAGAAGAAAAAGGTAAAAGACAAAAAATTATGAACAACAAATACATATCTATCAACAAGTGAAACTAAAAAATTAAGTGAATTAAAAATTTGATCAACAGAATAAACTGGTGAATATAATAGAATCAGGAGCACAGAAAGGGAGTGGACTGATAAATCTCAAGGGGGAAGGGGTGAGGGGTACACAGGGAGAGACTGGACAAAAATCATACACCTATGGATGAAATCAATGGGAGGGAGGGAAGGGTGGGAGCTGGGTGGAGGTGAGATATGGAGGGGAAAAAAGAGAAACAAATGTAATAAGCTGAATAATAAAGATTTAATTTAAAAAAATAAAAAATAAAATTTGATATGAAGACAAGTTAAAAGAAATGCAACAGTGAATAACTATTTTATATATGTATGTGTATATATAATACCTTAAGAAAAGTTATATAGTACCAAATATTATATATATGTTACTTTAAGAAAAATATGTATAATACCATAATTAGTATTATTATATATCGATATTATTACTATATATTAATAACATATATATAAATATATATATATATATATTACTATACATGGTATTAAAATATCTTAAGAAAAATGTTAGATAAATATGAGGAACAAATATAAATTAAAGTGAAATGTGTTGCTTCTAGCCTTTAGTCTTCCCTTCTTTTTCCTCTCCTTTTTTCTCCTGAATGATGTTGGATAGTGTATTGCTGTTAGAGCCTACCTTAGTGTTTATATCTTGTTTTCTAAAAAAATTTTACACTTTAAATATTAGGACTATAAACCTGTCAGAAGACTGAAACTAGCTTGAAGTGGTTTACAGTTGCCAAATCTTGGAAATTTAAAGTATTAAAATAAATAATGTTAGAAATACATTGTAATTTATTAAATGAACTAGAAATTCATGAGTGCATACTCCTGTAAATAAGTAAATGAATGAGAAAACTATACTTTGGACTAAAATGATAATAAATAATGGCAGAATAGAGGAATAGAATTTAGAAATAACCATTTTAATCATCAGAAGAATAATGAATTCATGCAAAAATCTTTAATCCTATATAACAAAAGGCTAATATGCAAATAGACCAAATCAAACAACTGAACAACAGGTCGCTATGATGTGTGTTGACCACCAGGGGTCATGTGTGGAACATGATGGGCATAGGACTCGGTGGGATGGCTGAGCAGCTTAGTGGGGGCTCCAGAACAAGGTAAGGCACTGGTCACTATCATCAGGGCAAACCTGTGGTGGTTACTGAAAATTCTTTGCTCCCAAGCTCTGTGGTCCCGCCCAGTGCTTGCACCTGCTGCCTGTGCTGGCCCTGCTCGCACCTGCTGCCAGTACCAGAGCCACTGCTTGTTCCTGCTGCCAGTGCCCAGCACCAGTCCCAATCACTTGGTGCCATCAGAGGATGTGAGTGGTGGCTGTGGGCCCTGATCACCTCTGAGAGCTTCTCCATGTTCCCCTGCTCCTGAGGTGTAATCGGGGCAGCAGTTGCTGTTTACACCTGCTGATGGTGCCAGCCCTGCTTGCATGTGCTACTGGTGCGGGCCACAATCACTCTGCACCATCAGCAGGTGCAAGTGGGGCCAGGGCCATCAGTGCATGGGAGCGATGGCCATGGGAGTGGGGTTGCCAGCAGACAGGGTATCAGGGGCTATGGCAGGAGAGGTCTGGGGGGATCATGGAGGATGGGTCAAGACCCAGGCCTGTGCCTACCGCAGCCTTGCGGCCCATAGTTCCTTTCAAGGTGCATAAATTCATGCACTATGTATATAATAAAACACATGATAAATGTTTGATGAGGACCAGAATATTTACAAAGTATCATCTTATAAAAATACTCATTCAATTAAACAGAAAACAGTAATTTTTAAGGGGTCAGAGCAAAAGTTTACTGTAGGAGAAAACAGGTGCTAACAGGCAATAGGAGAGAAGGCATTGTAACCAGTACAGAGGCAGCAGGGCATAACATAGGAGACAGTGCAACACTGTCTGTATTGGGAGACCACAGGGACATTAGGCCACAGGAAATCTCAGAAAGCAAAGGACAACCACCTCAGGTAGAGCACACTTGCTTAATAAGTACTGAAGGAGTAAAGGGATTTATCAAGTAAAAGTTCAACAACTATGACTAGTTAGAGAATTAAATTACTGGACAATAAATTAACAATGTCTGCACCACAGTTGGCTGAAGACCACCATTTGTGAGTGAGAGCTTTTATGGACCACAGCCATCTGGAGCTACCAGGTATGTGGGCACATATTCACTTTCCAGCAGTAATTTTTTTTTAATTACATGTCTCCTTTTTTCCTCAATTGATCCCCTCTCCAGCCACTCCTACTCCCCAGGGCAATGACCACCCAAGTGTCTGTGTCCATTGGTTATACTAACATGCATGCATACAAGTCATTTGGTTGATCTCTAACCCCCTCTCCTCGGCCTTCTCTCTGAGGTTGGACAGTCTGTTCATTGCTCCCTGTCTCTGGATCTATTCTTGTCCATCAGTTTATGTTGTTCATTATATCCCACATATGAGTGAGATCATGTGATATTTATCTTTCTCCAACTGGCTTATTTCACTTAGCATAATGCTCTCCAGTTCCATCCATGCTGTTGCAAATGGTAAGAATTCCTTCTTTTTTACAGCAGCATAGTATTCCATTGTATAGACATACCATGGTTTTCTAATCCACTCATCTACTGATGGGCAACTAGGCTGTTTCCAAATCTTAGCTATTGTAAAATGTAGTGCTAAGAACATAGGGGTGCATATATCCTTTCTGATTGGTATTTTTTATTTCTTGGGTTATAGTCCTAGAAGTGGGTTAAATAGGAGTTTCATTTTTAGTTTTTTGAGGAAACTCCATACTGTTCTCCAGAGTGACTGCATCAGTTTGCATTACTAGCAGCAATGTATGAGAGTTCCTTTTCTCCACATCCTCACCAGCATTTGTTGTTTATTGATTTGTTGATGATTGCCATTCTAACAGATGTGAGATGGTGCCGCATTGTCATTTTGACGTGCATTTCTGGGGTGATTAGTGGCTTGGAGCATGTTTTCATGTGTCTCTTAGCTTTCTGTATGTCCTCTTTGGAAAAGTGAGTATCTAGATCCTTTGCCCATTTTTTGATTGGATTGTTTATCTTCCTTTTGTTAAGTTGTGTAAGTTCCCTGTAAATTTTGTAGATTAAACTCTTAACCAAGATAACATTAGCAAACATGTTGTCTCATGTAGTGGGCTTTCTTATTGTTTTGTTGATGGTTTCTTTTGATGTGCAGAAGCTTTTAATTTTGATGCAGTCCCATTTGTTTATTTTGTCCTTAGTTTCCATTGCCCTAGGAACTGTATCAGTAAAGACATTACTACTATGACAAATGATATTTTTCTCTTTGGTGGAAGGCAGGGTTCATAATAATAATAATAGCCCTATGGACACCTTCCACAGTTGAGCACTACACATGTCCCCAATATACCTGGACTTGGTGCAGCACAGTCTCCCTCTGACATTTTAGTCCCAGCTGTGCACATTTCTCTCTCCAACCCAGATCCTGGTTTCTGTTGGTCTCCTGGCTATCTCTGACCATTCTGACCTTGGATTGTCTCACCAGCTTGTTTAATTCACCAATTCCAGGTAGATATTATTTGATTCAGTTGTTTCTTCTAAGTGCTCCATGAGAAGGTACAGGAACTGTCTGCCTATTTAGTCTCCACATTGACTCCCCCTGGGCAAACTTTTTAGGAACCTGCTGCTGGGAAGGCTGGAGTCTAAGTGTTTGTGGATTTGCAGTCAAGGCTGCTGGTCCCTGACCAGTGTGGCTATAGGAGGGTGGTGTTTGAGGGCTACCCTGGTGAAGGTGAGGCTAGGATCCCAGTCACAGCCCCTATGCCCTTCAAGATGATGCAGTTTCTGTGGCAGAGCTTGGCCACCCCAGGAGATATTGCAGCAGTAATAGAGGATTCCTGGCTAGGAGAGCCTGGGCCGCCAGCCCCCAATCGTCCTGCAGAATATAACTATCCCTCACTCACAACACACACACACACACACACACACACACACACACACACACTCCCCACATATCCAGGCACTCCCCTTCTGCTCTCTTGCTCAATCACACATTCGTCCTCACTGACATACTGATGGCCGCCATTTTGGATCTCTTCTAGCAGTAATTTTCAATGAAGAAATATATTAGCTATCAATTTTAAGAAGTTAGCATTGCCAATTATGGACAAGTTGAATGGTATAAACAAGGAAGAGAGCATTATTTCTGTAATATTCTTTTAAAAATTCATAAATTCAAATTAGTTATGAAAAAATATAAAGCCACCCAAATTAAGGGACATCCTACAAAGTAACAAACTTAAAATCTTCAAAAATGTTAAGATGGAAAAGAAGAAGTAAAGCTGTCCTTATTTGTAGATGACATGATACTGTACATAAAAAACCTGAAGGACTCCATCCAAACTAATTGACTTAATAAATGAATTTGGCAATGTAGCAGGATACAAAATTAATGCCAAGAAATCTGTGGCATTTCTATACACTAATAGTAAAATTACGGAAAGAGAGACTAAAAAAGCAATCCCATTTACCATCGGACCAAAAAAATTAAGATACCTAGGAATAAACCTAACTAAAGAGGTAAAAGACCTATATGTAGAAAACTACAGGACACTGAAAAAAGAGATAGAGGAAGATGTTAACAGATGGAAGAGCATACCATGCTCATGGATTGGGAGAATCAACATCATTAAAATCTCCATACTACCCAAAGCAATCTATAGATTCAATGCACTACCCATTAAAATACCAGCGACATATTTCACAGACCTAGAAAGAATTCTTCATAGATTCATCTGGGAAAAAAAAAAAGACCAAGAGTAGTACAGCAATTCTGAGAAAGAAGAATAAAGTAGGTGGGATCTCAATACCAGACTTCAAGCTATATTACAAAGCAACTGTTCTCAAAACAGCCTCATACTGGCACAAGAACAGACATATAGACCAATGGAATAGAATAGAGAACCCACATATCCACCCAAACCACTATGCTCAACTAATATTTGACAAAGGAGGCATGAACATACAATGGAGCCAAGATAGCCTCTTCAATAAATGGTATTGGAAAAATTGGACAGATACCTGCAAAAAAAAAAAAAAAGAAAGAAACTGGACCACCAACTTACACCAAATACAAAAATAAACTCAAAATGGATACAGGACTTAAACATTAGAAGGGAAACCATAAAAATACTAGAGGAATCCACAGGCAGCACAATTTCAGACATAGGCCAAAAGAATTTCTTCACTGATACTGCTCCAAACGCAATGGGAGCTAAAGAAAAAATAAACAAATGGGACTACATCAAAATAAAAAGCTTTTGCACAGCAAAAGAAACCATCAACAAAACAACAAGAAAGACCACTGTATGGGAGAATATATTTGCAAATTTTATCACTGATAAAGGTTTAATCTCCAATATCTACAGCCAACTTATACAACTTAATAAAAGGAAGATAAACAATCCAAGAAAAAAATGAGCAACAGACCTAAATATAACCTTTTCAAAAGACGACAGAAGGAAGGCCAAGAGACACATGAAAATGTGTTCAAACTCACTAATTATCCGAGAGATGCAAATCAAAACGACAATGCAATACCATCTCACACCTGTCAGAATGGCAATCAACAAATCAACAAATGACAAGTGTCGGCGAGGATGTGGAGAAAAAGGACCCCTTGTGCACTGCTGGTGGGAATGCAGACTGGTGCAGCCTCTGTGGAGAACAGTATGGAGTTTCCTCAAAAAACTAAAAATGGGTCTCCCATTTGACCCAGCAATTCCACTCTTAGGAATGTATCCTAAGAAATTACAAACACCAATCAGAAAGGATTTATGCACCCCTAGTTTCATAGCAGCACAATTTACTATTCCTACAATTTGGAAACAGCCTAGGTGCCCATCAGCAGATGAGTAGATCAGAAAACCATGGTACATCTACACAATGGAATTCTATGCTGCCATTAAAAAGAAGGAATTCTTACCATTTGCAGCAACCTGGATGGAACTGGAGAGCTTTATGCTTAGTGAAATAAGCCAGGCAATGAAGGAGAAGCACCACATGATCTCACTCATTTGTGGATAATAAAGAACATTGTAAACCAATGAACAAAAGTATAGAAACAGAGGCAGTAAAGTATCAGACTGTCAAATTATAGCAGGAAGATTAATGAGAGATGGGGTAGATAAGAGATCAATCAAAGGACTTGTATACATGCAGATAAGCATAACTAATGAACATAGACACTGGGGGGTTGAGGTATGTCTGGGAGGGAGGGGGCAATGGGGAGATATGTATACATGTAACACAATAAAAATAATAATAATTATAACTCAAAAAAATGTTAAGATGGTGAAAATCAAAGAATGGCTAAGAAACTCTTGCTCATTGATGGAGACCAAAGAAAAGGAACAAATAAAAAGGAATTGTTGGAATGTTGGCAATTTTCTATGATGCTTTTACATTCTTGGCATGTCTTGTGATCAGAGATACTGGTGGAATTTGTTCTGTCTTTGTTATCTTTTCAAGGATGATTGTATACCAAAGAGAAGTGGGGTAGAGAGAGAAAGCTTTTCTTTGAACCAGATAGCAAATTTATTTGCTAAGCAGATAACTACTTTTAAGGGTAATATCTTTTACAGAGAAAAGGTTAGTGAAGATAGCTTTTGGTACATTACAAAAATACTGAGGTTTACTAGGCTCAAAGAATTTCTTCTGTGGTGCAATCCCAATGCATCTGCAGCATCCTTCTAAGACATACCATGTTACCTCCATAAAACTGGGAAGCATGGTTTTGGCAGCAAATACACTCACAAACCAATCCAAAAGAACTGAGAAACCAGAAATAAAATCACATGTAAATGGGCAAATCATTTTTGACAAATGAACCAAAAACATATAATAGATAAAAGAAAGCCTTTTCAATAATTAGTGCTGGAAAATTTTGAAACCTATATACAAAAGAATGAAACTAGACTACAGTTTGTCCCCATGTATAAAATTAATTCAAAATGGATCAAAACCTAAATATAAGATCTGAGACAATAAATTACATAGAAGAAAACATAGGGATTAAACTTACAGACCTTAGCTTAGGGAATATTTTTATGAATTTGAGCCCCAAGGCAAGGGAAATAAAGGCAAAAATAAATAAATGGTCATTTTAATTTGCATCTCTCTGATGAACAGTGACTCTGAGCATTTTTTTTTTCTTATGCCTCTTAACCAGCTATATGTCCACTTTGGAGAAGTGTCTATTTTGGTCCTTTTCCCATTTTTTAATTGAATTGTTTATCTTCATTTTATTAAATTGTATTAGTTCCTTATATATATTTTTATATTAACCCCTCATCAGATGTATAATTGGAAAATATGTTCTCTCATATAGTGGGCTCCCTTTTCATTTTGTTGATGGTTTCTTTTGTTGTGAGAAGCTTTTTATTTTGATGTAGCCCTGTTTTCTTTTTATTATCTCCTTAGTTTCCATTGCCTTAGAAGATCTATCCACAAACATATTGCTCTGGTAGATGCCTGAATTTTTTCTGCCTATGGTTCTTTGTATGATTTTTACAGTTTCACAACTTAATTAAAGTATTTTATCCATTTAAGTTTGTTCTTATGTATGGTGTAGATGGTGGACTAGTTTTGTTTTGCATGTATCTGTTCAATTTTCCTGGCTTTTTTTTTTTTTGCATGTATCTGTTCAATTTTCCTGGCTTGTATTTTCTTGCTTCCTTTTTCAAATAGTAATTGAATGTATTGGCATAGGTTGATTTCTGGGCTATCTGTTCTATTCCATTGATCTATATGCCTGTTCTTGTGCCAGTACCAGACTGTTTTGATAACAGTGGTTTTATAGTATAACTTGATATCTGCTGTGTGATCCCTCCAACTTTGATTTTCTTTATCAAGTTTGGCACAGCTATTTAGGGTTTTTGTGGTTCCATATAAATTTTTGGAGGATTTGTTCTACATTTGTGAAATATGCTGTTTGTGTTTTAACAGGAATTGCATTGAATCTATAAATTGTTTTGAGTAGTATGGACATTTTAATTATGTTAATTCTATCAATCCATGAGAACAATATATTTTTCCATTTGTTTATATTTTCCTCCAACTCTTTTTTCAATTTCCTGTAGTTTTCTGAGTACAAGTTTTTTTAACTCCTTGGTTAAGTTTATTCCTAAGTATCTTAATATTTTTTTGTTGCAAGTGTAAATTGGATTATCTTTTTAGTTTCTTTTTCTAAGAAGTCATTATCTGTACTAATAAAAAGGTAATATGCTAATTAGACCAGATAGACTAGATGTCCTTCTGGACAAAGTCATGGTGGCAGGAGCAGAGTTAAAGGTGATTAGAGGTGATTAGGCTGGAAGGGGAGAGCAATTAGGGGCTATCAGGCCAGAAAGAGGGCAGTTAGGGGCATCAGGCAGGCAGGCAAGTGAGTGGTTAGGAGCCAGTGGTCCCAGATTGTGAGAAGGATGTCCCAGATTAGAGAGGGTGCAGACCAGGCTGAGGGGGACACCCTCTCCCATGCATGAATTTTGTGTACCGGGCCTCTACTTGATGTATAAAAATGCCATTGATTTCTGTGTTTTAATGTGTTTTTTTTTCCTAATACATTACTGAATCCCTTCATCAGAGAGATGAAAAATTGAAATGACAAGTATAATCTCATACTTGTCAGAATGGCTATAATCAACAAATCAACAATGACAAGTATTGGTGAGGATGTGGAAAAAAGGAACTCTAATACACCATTGGTGGGAATCCAACTGGTACAGCCATTATGAAAAAGAATATGGAGTTTCCTTAAAAAATTAAACATGGAAATGCCATTTGACCCAGTGATCCCACTTCTAGGAGTATATCCTAAGAATCTGAAACACCAATCAGAAAGAATATATACACCCCTATGTTATAGCAGCACAATTTATGATAGTTCGTATCTGGAATCAGTTCAAATGCCCATCAGTAGATGAGTGGATAAAAATACTATGTTATATGTATTAGTATACCATGCAATACAATGCAGCAGTAAAAAAAGGATTCCTTACTCTCTGAAACAGCATGGGGGACTTGGAGAGTATTATGCTAAGCAAGTCTGAGAAAGACAAGTATCACATGATTTCACTCATATATGGAATCTATTGAACAAAATAAACTGATGAACAAAATACATCCAGAAGCAATAGATCCAGAGTCATAGAAGCATGCCAAATCTCAAAAGAAATGTGGGGGGTGAGAAGGGGAGGAGAGGGTGAATGGATGTGACATAGAGATCAACTGAAGAACTTCTATGCACATATGCATATCTGATGGACAAAGACAATAGTGTGGTGAAGGTCTGCATTTGGGGGCGTGTGCTGGCTAGAAGTGGTCAATTGGGGAAATGGATATATCTACAATACTTCCACAAACTATAGCAAACTAAAAAACTTCTGCACAACAAAAGAAACTGACAACAGAAAAAAAGGCAACCAATTTAATGGGAGAATATATGTATAAACAATAATTCTGACAAGGAGTTAATATCTAAAATATATAAAACACTCATAGAACTCAACACCAAGTAAACAAACAATCCAATGAAAAAATGGTCAGAGGACATGAACATACTTCTCCCAAGAAAAGATACAATGGACAAAGATGCTCAACTTTACTAACAAATCAGAACTACAATGAGATACCTCTTCACAACGGTTACAAAGGCTATTAGCAATAAGACAGGTAGGTAGTAGAGGAAAAGGAACCCTCATTCACTGCTGGTAAGAATGTAAACTGGCACAGTTACTACGCAAAACAATATGTAGCTTCCTCAAAAAAACATTAAAAAAGTTACCATATGACCCAACAATCCCTCTTCTGGGTATCTATCCAAAACTTTTGAAAACATTCATTTGCATAGATATATGCATCCCTATGTTTGATGCAGCAATATTCACAATGGCCAATACTAGGAAACAACCAAGGACGGTGTCCTTTGATAGATTATTGGGAAAAAAGATGTGGTACATATATAGTACAAAATACTACTTAGCCATAAGAAAAAATGAAAGATGTTATTTGTGACAACATGGACATGGATGGACCTTGCGAACATCATGCTAAGTGAAATAAGTCAAACTGAAAAAGTGAAAGCCATTTGATTTCACTCACCTGTGGGAAATAAAACTGAAATGCATATACACAAACCACAGTATCTATCAAAGGTTAAGATAATAAAGAGCAAGGGGTCAAATGTTTGACTTTAGGTGGTGGGCACACAATGCAATATATAGATTATGTGTCATAGAAATATGCACTGGAAATCTATATATTCATATTAACCAATGTCACCCATATAAATTTAATGTGAAAAGAGAAATCAAACACACATACACATACACAAAGAATAAAAACCAAAATAAAGTAGAAGTGGTGAAGCAAGACAAGTTGACATAAATGTGAAGCTCATGTTGCCTGCTGTATTGTGGACAAAGAAGTCCTATGTCTCACTGAAGGCTCAAACACATACAATTAGCATCCATGAAGCTGTTATAGATTAAATTTTAACTTACCATTCTGGTAAAATCTGAAAAAGTCCTAACACGGATAACTGGCAAAAATTGAATATCTCCAAAGAGTAAATAGTAATTACATATCTGATGGAATGCACCACATTAAAAAATATATATATCTAAAGTTTCATGAAAAAGTAATGTTTTTGGTATTGTGCTTATAATTTTTCCATAAGTTTAAAACAATTTTAAAATGTAAATGGTATTCTAAAGTAATAATTTAAATACAGATAAAATTAAACTCAAAGAAATACGGTAAACATTAAGAAGCAAATAAGAGCCCTTGTGGGTTTGGCTCAGTGGATAGAGCATCAGCCTGCAGAATGAAAGGTCCCAGGTTTGATTCCAGTCAAGGGAACATGCCTGGGTTGTGGGGTTGGTCCCTGGTGGGGGGCGTGCAAAAAGCGGCCAATGGATGATTCTCTCTCATCATTAATGTTTCTATCTCTCTCTCTCCCTCTCCCTTCCTCTCTGGAATAAATTAAAAAAAAATAGTTTTAAAAAGGAAGCTAATGAGAACAAATGTGGTATACTAAATATTTGTAGTATTTTTTTGCAATCAAGAAAAGGCAACACTAAGGGCAGAACAAATACAAAAGTTATATACTAAATAACAATAAAATAAAAAAATATATAAAAGTTAAATAGTTTAAAACACAATAACAACATCATATTATATATCTGAGAACATTGAATGAGAATGGTGAACACTAAGAAATATTCTGTTACTTTTTTTTGTCCAGAAAAATTAACAGGTTTATTTATATTGTTATAAAATTGAACTCCTGAAAACTTGTTCACTGAAACATTTGACTTGCATTAATGCTTTATGTTAAATTATATTAAAAAAACATCCACACACAAATGAAAATGGAAAAACTGCCAATACCTGATTTCTGTCTCCTATTTTCAACTTACAATCATATACTTAGATACCTTTTGACCCCTTGGCGGGGGGGTCGGGGGTCGGGGGAGACACACAAAACCTAATGTTCAGAACTACCAATAGCGAAAAAAAAGATAATTTTTTAAAAGAATTAAATGTTTTCCATCATAGTGGATTCTTAAGCACATTCTCCATATATGCAATGTGCTAGCTGGATGTCTCCTGGTATAACTGTTACAGATTTGGCATGGATAGCACACATGTTGATGTCTTCCAAAAAGCCAACCAGATAGGCCTCACTTGGGTCGCTGCACTTTGGAAGTGCAGGACTGTTCTGATCCTGAGTAGTTTCTCGCACCAGGCGCTGGAAGGTAAGTTTGCGAATCAGAAGTTCAGTGGACTTTTGATAAGGTCTAATTTTACAAAGTGCCACAGTACCAGGCCAGTAACGATGAGGTTTCTTCACCTGTCCAGTGGAGGGCGCATTCTTTTGAGTGGCTTTGGTAGCCAGCTGCTTTCCTCAGTGCTCTGCCACTGGTGCGGTGGATTTGCAGACAATCTGCCTGGTATGAGCCATGGTACAGAGACCTCTTTACTTATCCTCACCCATTTCTCCTTTGGCTGTAGGAACTGGAGGCAGCGCAGACATTGGAGAGCGATGCTGGCTGCAAACATCACTTTTTTTTTTAGAAAAAATGTATTTGGTTATTTAAGAATCAGAGTAAAAGAAAGAAATTTACATCATCCTATGAATTTTCTTCTGACCTTTACAATAATCATTTTTTTCTTTATTTCTTTGTAGTTTTTACAAACAACTTTTATGGCCTAAGTAAATGGATAAAAATATTTGATATTTCAAGGTAACAAAATGTGAGGCAAGAGATAGTTGTGTTAAAAGCAGGACAAAGCAAATGAGTAATTATAAGATCTTCCATTTATACTTGTGTCTTTGAGAACCAGACTTATTAATGTGGAGAAAAGATAAAACTATATACACATATTTCTTAACATACTCCTCAGCAAAGTACTAAGATCAATGACTAGTTTAGAAGCAATAAGCATCCACACCACTCAAATTATAATCTTCAAATACCACTGCCCACAACAGAGACTAGGACTTCTTGGCAAAATAGCTACTTCCAAATCCGGAGCAGGAAATATTCAAGAAGAGCCTAGAAATCTTATCATATTAGAAATTTTAAATGTTATCAAAAGTATCAGTTATGACAAACATAATTAGAAAACATATCTAAGAGATTTCCACTATCCAAATTTGAGACATCTTGAACTTCAATGAGTATATGTGCAAATAATTGAACCTGTGACTTATGTCTAAATCATGAGTTCTTAATGAAATTTTTTAAAATAGCTAACCAGTCAACCATGAAGAATAATAGAGAACCATTTCATTATTTTGAGAACTGGCCAATAAAAGAAATAATCTAATATTTATCCTGACTTTTCTGCTTGAACTAAACCAAGGGGTAATTACATAGTAGATAAGGAAAACAGCTCTGCAAGAGATAACCTAACTTATTGTCTGGTGTTGAAAGGACAGAGTGTCACCATGGTCATGCCAAATCCTTGTATATGCATTGTGCAATAGAAATGTACACTGAAAATCTGAATCTGATCAAGCCTCTGGATCCATATGATACTTTGCAGGGAATACAAAAGCATAGAAATGTTGAACAATGAATATACAAGTGGCAAAATTCAGAGTCTGGAAAATCCAACATACTAAAGGCTTGGTTCAGATCCTTCAATTGTGACAGGTAAGGAAAATTATTAATATAAAATAATGGATAGCAGATACATTTGTAAGAAGTAAGGGATTGTGATGGTGATAGAACATATACATGGGCAGCTAGGGAGGCTGGCAATGCTCTACTTTTTTATGGGGTTGTGTGTTCCAATGGTGTCTGCCTTAAAATAATTTTGCTAGACATATTGTATGTATGGTTGTGTAGATTTCTGTTATGTTATATACTATAGTAAAAAGTTAATAGTAAATTAATTCTGACTATGAGAAAAATATAATATAGGAAAAATAAAAGGTACAAATAATATTTATTATTAATCATGCACTTACATAAAAAACTAAAAATAAGGATACATTACTATGAATTTATAATATAAAAATTTGTACATAATGATATAATATTTCTTAACAGCAACTTGAAATAACATATATATGACTATGAACAGCAATTAAAATTAGTGTAAGAATCATAAGTTTAAAATGATGAGTGAAAATTATAGGTTTGAAGGTAAGCAAGTAATATAATAAAAAATTCAATTTGGTGAAATCTAAATCAATAAGCTAGTTTATGCTTTCATAGAAAAGGGTAAATATCATTTACAATTAAATTTATCAATCAAAATCAAGTATGCTGGTTATCAGCAAATGTCTGGAAAATATCACATTATATAGAAGATAAATGAATATGGGAAAATGTAGTTCAATTTAATAAGCAGACTTACAAATTGCTGTAATTTAAGATAAAGTCTTCAAAATAGTCAACAGTTTAGAATGTTAGTTAAGAATGGTATTCAACAACAGGAAAATAAAGAGAAAATTCACAGTGTATGTAAAACCATCATCAGCATAGTGATACTGATACAGAATTTGTAGCTTTTCTAAGTCCATCACTATACTACTGTGGTAATTAAACAACTTACTGAGTTCCAGATATACTTGCTGTTGAATGACTAATTTTATTTAGGTTTAGGAAGAAAAATAAAAGTATTTTCTTATGATTTTTCCCCCAGGAATGTGAGTATATTTGAAAGGAGAGGCTCTTTTTGCGATCATAGTTTTAATTAAACAATCTGTTAATGCAGAGTTTTACATGTTTATACTGGCATAACTCTAACAGAAGGATAACTAAAGAAGGGGAATTGATGTTAATTACCAAGAGAAAGGCACTAGCTGAAAAGAAGAAGAAAGTAACACAGAAAACAAACCCAAAGTAAATACACTATAAATACATGAAATTTTAATATAATCAACTTCCTATAAACATAAATAATAGTCTAAAAGTATCAGCTTTAATAAAGACATACTTTTTAAAATTGTTTTCCTGTAATTTGTTTTGTCTGTACTGACAAAAAAAGTTGAAGATTAGATGCCCTCAAAAGAAAAGAAAAGAAAAGAAAACAACTCTGGTATATATACAGCTTCCTTTTTTATAAACCTAATAGTAACCATACACAAAAATCCCCAAACAGGGCCATATAGCTTAAAGAAAGAGGAAATAGGTATGGAATATCACCAAATTAAAACATCAGACAGCAATACTTATACCTGACAAAATAGATTTAAAGATAACAAAGGACAAAGATGGACACTTTATAATGATAAAGAAAACATAACAAGTAAAGAAAAGAACCAATGGAGACACAGAGCTACCCAAGAACAAAAGGTAAATGGCTATAGAAAATCCTCATATCTCAATAATTACCCTAAATGTAAATGGCCTTGAATTCACCAATAAAGAGGCATAGAGTAGCACAGTGGATAAAAAAAATAAAACCCAACTATACACTGCCTAGAAGATACACATCTAAGGTACAAAGACAAAGGTAGACTCAAAGAAAAAGGGTGGAAAATGATTCTCCAAGCAAATAACATCCACTGAAAAACAGGTGTAGCAATACTTATACCTGACAAAATAGATTTAAAGATAACAAAGGACAAAGATGAACACTTTATAATGACAAAGAAAACATAACACTTCATAATAATATGCACCCATCCAGGAAGCATCAAAATATATTAAAAAACTTATTCACAGAACGAAAGGGAGAAACAGCAAAACATAATCATAGTTGAAGACCTCAATACTCCATTGACAGCTCTAGACAGATCAATCAAACAGAAAATCAACAAAGTAATATTAACTTTAAATGACACAATTATAAAGATAGAACAATAGGGAAAAAAAACTAATTCATAAAAACTAAAATCATAGTTGGGAATGAAAAAAAATTAGGTGTAATTAAAAAAAATAGTGTGGTGAAAGCCAGGGGTGTGGCAAAGGGGGAAAGAAAAGGGACATCTGTGATACTTTCAACAATAGAGATAAATTTTTAAAAATAGAATTTTGAAGTCTTTAAATATTTGAAGACCCTCTTAGAAGACAGGATACATCAATTATACGTAGGTTCATAAGTATAGGTTTTAGAAAAGTGTTTTAAAATTAAGGGCTACATTTTGTAGAAATGAAGGAATAGTCAAGGTTGTATAAAGGTAGAATTAAATAGCTTTCCAGGCTTGTGTTCTCCTATCTAAGGTAGGAAGTTTGGATGTGATGATTTCTAACATCCTTTGCAATTTTACTGTTGTACAGTGTTATTTATGTCTATATATACTAATATAAAAGCCCAGTGACTGTTATAGCAGAACAACCAGAACGGCTGGACCAATTGGTGGCTATGATGTGCACTGTGGCAGTCAACTGGTCTGGTCCTCTAGGGCAGTGGTTCTCAACCTTTCTAATGCTGGGACCCTTTAATACAGTTCCTCACGTTGTGGTGATGCCAAACCATAAAATTATTTTCGTTGCTACTTCATAACTGTAATTTTGCTACTGTTAATGAATCATAATGTAAATATCTGTGTTTTCCTTTGATCTAGGCTCTATAGTAGCCCTTACAGCTAGCAGGGTTGCCTAAGACCATCGGAAAACACAGATATTTACATTACAATTCATTAACAGTAGCAAATTTACAGTTATGTAGTAGCAACGAAAATAAAATTATGGTTGGGGGTTACTACAACGTGAGGAACTGTATTAAAGGGTCCCAGCATTAGAAAGATGGAGAACCACTGCTGGAGGGCTAGTTTATAGGTTGAAGTTCAACTACTAAGCCACAGTGTTCCTCTTTTTTTTTTTCCTTTTTTTTTCTAAATTAAATGTTTATTATTCAGATTATTACATTTGTTTCTCTTTTTTCCCCTCCATATCTCTCCTCCAACCAGCTCCCACCCTTCCCTCTACTCTTACCTCCCTCCCATTGAACTCATCCATAGGTGTATGATTTTTGTCCAGTCCCTCCCTTACACCCCTCCCCCCTTTCCCCCTGAAAATTATTAGTCTACTCCCTTTCTGTGCTCCTGATTCTATTATATTCACCAGTTTATTCTGTTGATCAAATTTTCAATTCCCTTAATTTTTAGATTCACTTGTTGATAGATATGTATTTGTTGTTCATAATTTTTTGGCATTTACCTTTTTCTTCTTCCTCTTCTAAAAGAGTACCTTTCAGCATTTCATATAATACTGGTTTGGAGTTGATGAACTCCTTGAGCTTTTTCTTATCTGTGAAGCTCTTTATCTGCCCTTTAATTCTGAATGATAGCTTTGCTGGACAGAGTATTCTTGGTTATAGGTTTTTGTTATTCATCACGTTGAATATTTCTTGCCACTCCTGTCTGGCCTGCATCATTTCTGTTGAGAAATCAGCTGACAGTCGTATGGGGGCTCCCTTGTAGGTAATGAACTGTTTTTCTCTTGCTGCTTTTAATATTCTCTCTTTGTCTTTTGCTCTTGGTATTTTAATTATGGTGTGTCTCGGTGTAGTCTTCTTTGGATTCCTTTTATTTGGGGTTCCATGTGCTTCCTGGATTGTAAGTCTATTTCTTTTACCAGATGTGGGAAGTTTTCAGTCATTATTTCTTTAAGTAGGTTTTCAGTATCTTGCTCTCTCTCTTCTTCTGGCACCCCCATAATTCTGATGTTGGTACGCTTAAAGCTCTCCCAGAGGCTCCTTACATTATCTTCACATTTTTGAATTCTTTTCTCTTCTTGCTTTTCCAGTTGAGTGTTTTCTGATTCTTTATATTTCAAATTTTTGTCTTGATTCTTGTCTTCCTCTAGTCTGCTGTTAGGTTTCTGTACAATATTTTTTAATTCAGTCAGTGTATGTTTAAATTTTAGTTGGTTCTTTTCCATCTCTAGTTGGGTCTTTTTCATCTCTTCTTGGGTCTCGCTAAATTTATCCATCTTTTCTAGCATATTCTTGAAAAACCTTATAAGTGTGGTTTTGAACTCTATATTCAGTCGTTTGTTTTCCTCCATTTCTTTTGTTTGTGATCCCTTCCCTTGATTTGGCATTTTCACTATGCCAGGAGAACTTCTGTGTTGGATTCAGCCTTATGATAACAGACTTGAAAAACTGCAGAAGCCTCTCTATTGAGCTTGGGATGGGTGGAGTCTCAGGGCTTAAGGGACCGCCTCGCCTTCCAGTCGGCCATGCCTTCAATGGCCCCAGAGTCTCAGGTGACTGGGTAATCGCTGGAGTATCCATTGGCTGTGCACGCTCTTGCAGTGCCTCTAGACTGCTGCCTTTCCTGCTCCTCTGTGCTCTGGGACCATATGAGTCTGGGTCCCCAGGGTTTCACCAGAAACTGGGGTTTAGTGAAGTTAGAAGTGGCACAGTTTGGAGGGTCTGTCTCCCGCCCACTGGTGAAAGCCAGCAGCACAATCAGCAGCTGATCCTCTGCATGCAATGCTGTGCACTTCACCAGACTTCTGATCTCTTGCAACTCCCCTAAATTTCCATGCACTTCTCCCTTTTCACAGTCCAAACTCCTCCCATATGAGTTTCAGCTGGACCTGGGATTTAGTGTCGTAGGATAAGGGGGTTCAATGCCATTGAGAGTCTCTGTTTCCCTCCCACCAGAGAAAGCCAGCCGGGTTCTCAGGCACTCACTCTCTCCACTCGCGCGTCTCCGTACCTCAGCTTTTTGCAGCTCCTCTGGGTTTCTGTGAGCCCCTCTCTTTCCTTCCAGTTGTAGAATTTCCACTCAGCCAGCTTTCGTGTGATTCTGGATGATGCTCGTTCTGTCTTTTAGTTGTAGTTTTGAAATAGTTGTGCGAGGCAGCAGTGTAGGTGTTTACCTATGTTGCCATCTTGGATTCTCTCCCACAGTGTTCCTCTTTTAAATGCCTAGGCCTTGATCAACCACACCCCACCCCCACCCTGGCTGGCCTGGCCCCTGATCCGCCCCCAGCCTTTTTCTGAGCCAAATTAACAAATGCTCACTGATTTGATTAGAGTCAACATTCAGATTGAGTCACCTACTGACTCAGTAAACCTGGCTGAAGGAAGGGGGGAAGGAGGAAGGGGTAGGAAGGAGGAAGCTGGAGGGGAAGGAGGTGGTAAGCAACACAGCAGCTAAAAGACAGCAGCCCTAAACATCCAAGGGAAGTTATCATACCCAAATCGAAAGTGCATGAATGAAGTCAAGGCAAGGAAAAACCAGGTTCAGTATCAGAAAGTAGGAGTCAAAATAAGAGGATCACACCAACCTTAGAGGGAGCTGCCCTTCCCCTCGCCAGCCCCACTGCCGATCAGCCACTTCCCCCCTTCAATCTGGGGTGGGTATGCTGCCCAACCTCTCGCGGTCCTTCCCTCCCCACCAGACTGGACTGATGGACCCCCATCAAGACAGTCTGGCTGGAGCCCACCTGTGCACAGGGCCTATAGTATTTTACATATCAACTCCCTACCCCTGCTCAGTGCATTTGTAGGACCTATTCCTATGGAATAAATACTTAAGATGCATGAAATGAGATGACCCATATCCATACATCTGTTTACCAGTGTTATAGAGGAACTGCTATAAGTTCTTTGTCTCTTCCAACACCTGTCAACTCTTGGTTCAATTTACAACCAATACACAAGCTCTACTTTAGTTAACTGTTATAATCCTAAAAAAAAAAAAAAAAAGAAGTCAGAATATCAGGATATTCTCAGACTTGTCAGTCTGGGCAGGCTGAGGTTAGTTTTATTATAAACTTTGCTATTTTTCTGGACATTTTCCACTATTTCTGATTTAATTAGTATTCTGTTTCAAAATAGACCTAATTGCCTTTTGCCTGTTTTATTAATGGTACAGTCTAGACTATTTCACCCTATGCTTTTCCCTTCAATGTGAACTATCTTGGATCTCAAAGATAGCCTGAATCAAGCCCATGTATGTCACCTCCCTTTAATTATTCTAGTTGGAATTATTTTTTACCCAACTACAAAGCCAACTCTATATCCAAGACTCTTCTTTAGTGGCCCAGTCCTAATCAAAGTATGGGATTCTACCTCTTCCTGTGCTCACTACAGCTCTATGAGCGAAAGCCTGCTTTTTTGTTGGAGAAGAGAGAGGGGAAGTCCTATCCTCACTGCAAAAAGAGGCATTTAAGGCAACATCACCAGGCCTCAAAACAGTTTGTTCCCTTTTCTTTTCACCTCTCTCCCCCATATGCCCAGATAGGATGAAACAGATGCTCATTAATTCTTAAAATTACTTTAAAATATATAATACACATTCTCAGATTAGTGAGGTTAAAACACATGGTAGTTATATAACTTGCAATGTGCCCTATTATCAACAGCACTATTTGCAAGGTAGGCAGTAAAGCTTAAAAATTTTTACCCAAAGCCTGAAAAGGAAATACCCCTCAAACTGCCATTGGTTGTCATGATCTGAGCAAATAAATGGTATTGTTGCACACTGTCAACAGCCCACATTCTATGCCCGGTTTTGTTTCTAACAGACTGAAAAGACCAACAGCTGTTACTGAGTTAAGAAGAACTAAAGGATTTACAGTAGGTGGTACCACCTGTGCTTTTCTTGTTCTACCCTTTAAAATCTGCCATTTTTTTTTGGAGTTGGATGGAGAAGATGGTAGTGACTCAATGTGTGTATGTGGGGTGGGGGTGAGTAGTCAACTGTGGATCAGTTCTGGTTTGAGGAGTAACATCAACTTTGCATGTCACAGTAATGTGTGTTGATCAATATCTTCTCTTGTTTGTGCTTTACCCATTTCAAGTATTTAGGCAAACACCATAAATAAAAAGCAAGTCTGGCCAAAACCAGTTTGGCTCAGTGGATAGAGTGTCGGCCTGCGGACTGAAAGGTCCCAAGTTCGATTCCAGTCAAGGGCATGTACATTGGTTGCAGGCACATCCCCAGTAGGGGGCGTGCAGGAGGCGGTTGATCTATGTCTCTCTCTCATCGATGTTTCTAACTTTCTGTCCCTCTCCCTTCCTCTCAGTGAAAAATCAATAAAATATATTAAAAAAAAGCAAGTCTGAATTCAGCTGACTTCACTATAAAATGAAAAAAAAAAGATTTATGACCAAGATATAATGCAAAGTTCTCTATGTATGCAATTAATGATCTTTCCTAGCTTTTTTCCCAGAAAGACTAGAAAAATACACTTTCCAAGTACTGCCAACTTGATCCTCTTAGCTGTGGAAGTTTAAATTTAAACAGCCAATGGGTGAAACATGTCTTCTATTTCTAAAGAAGTGTTTAAGGGATTATGGAAAGGAGAAGTCATTTGTGGGGCAAAACTAGTTTTAAAATGTGGCAACTTGAGTAACCAAACACTTTTATATGAAGTTTCCCCTAAATGCTCAATTTTAAAAGATTACTAGTATATTCAAAATAATTTAAGGCATATAATATAGTTTTGGTTTTTTTACAAAAGCAAATGTATTGATTGCCTCAACTGAATCAAGGAAGCCCTACTTAACCATGTGGTGATATTTTTGCACCTTGCCATTCTAAACTAATCAATATTACATAAATCCAATTGGAATTTATTCAATGAAGAACCAATAGAGGATAATCCTTTCTCTTATTTTTACTACTTTCTACATTTTCCATAGTTGATATGGAAATTTGCTCAATACTAGGCCTGAGAGGGGACTGAGATCCAAATATCTAAAACACACAAACATATACTCTTTAGTAATTTGTATTGACTGATAAAGATGCTAAGTGGTAAAACAAGAAGGAAACTTGGAGACCAACAACACAATGCAATGTGGTGAGTATTTTTTCATCCATTGATACCAGAATCCATTAATTAGTTCTATTCATTTCTTCACATTATATTCAAATTTTGCTCCAATTTTGTTTGTTTCCTGAAGAATATTCCCCTGAATAAACTACCTGTCAACAGTATTCCAACCCCATCTATTTTTAACCACCTTTGTTGCCCTCTGAAACAAGGAAGAAAAAATAATATTCTTAGACCAAAAATAGATAGCATAGCTTGAAAGCATTTTCCTTTGCATGACTCAGTCTGAAACTTCAGCCAAGGAGCAATGTTGTTTTTCTGCTGCTATTTTGGAAAAAAATATTTGCACCTATCTGTACTTATTAAACATAACTTTCATCTATAACATTTAAAATAGGTTTCATTTATAATCATGAATTAAGTACATTGTCAGAGAATGGCTCAAATTTACTCCATCTCAGTTCTTGTTATTCACCTTAAACTTCTCTATTAGTTGTTCCTTGAGACTTTTCTCTATAGTAATATTAACAAACTAGAGGCACAGTGCATGAAATTCGGCATGGTGGTGTGTGTCCCTCAGCCCAGTTTGCATGCTCTCCAATCTGGGATCCCTCGAGGGATGTTAAACTGCCCGTATAGGCCTGGACCTAGTGGGATGGACATAAACGGGCAGTCTGACATCCCTTTCACAATCCAGGACTGCTGGCTTCCAACCACTCACTTGCCTGCCTGCCTGCCTGATTACTCCTGACTGCTTCTGCTTACCAGACTGATCACCCCCTAACCACACCCCTGCCAGCCTGATTAATGCCTAATGGATCCCCTGCCAGCCTGATTGCCCCTAACTTCCCTCCCCTGCAGGCCTTGTCACCCCCAACTGCCCTCCCCTGCAGGCCTGATTACCCCTAACTGTCCTCTCCTGCTGGCCCTGTCACCACTAACTGCCGCCTTTCCAGCATGATTACCCCTAACTAACCTTCCATGCTTGCCTGATCATCACCAACTGCCTTCGTCTGCAGGCCTGGTCTGCCCCAACTGCCTTCCTCTGCAGGCCTGGTCTGCCCCAACTTACCTCCCCTGCCGGCCTGGTCACTCCTAACTGCCCTCCCCTGCTGGCCTGGTCTTCCCAAACTGCCTTCCCATGCAGGCTTGGTCCCACCTAACTGCCCTCCCCTGCTGGTCTTCCCCCCAACTGCCCTTCCTTGCATGTCTGGTCCCCCCCAATTGCCCTCCCCTGCTGATCTGATTGCCCACAACTGCCCTTCCCTGCCAGCTATCTTGTGATAGCCATGTTATGTCCACATGGGGGAAGCCATCTTTTACCACATGGGGATGGCCATTTTGTGTGTTGGAATGACTGTCAATTTGCATATTACTCTTTTATTAGATAGGATGATATCATTTTCAGATAGTTCTTAAGTACTCTAAAGTATCTCCTTTATTGAGTAGCTATTTACTTATAATTTTGTGTTTTTCTTTTCAATCCATCGAGACACAGTTTTCTCCACAGCACATGTTGGCAACAGTGCTATCACACACATTGAAATCTTCCACTCTGATTACATTAACTGTTGGTACTGCTGCAATGAATTTGTCTAGATAGCTATAAAATACCTTTCTTTTATCAGCATTTTTCATGTTCAGGACACAGTCACTGATGTTGGTGGCACAGTGTTTAGATTAAAATTGAATAGTTTGGGGTATTTTGTGACAAGTGACTGTCACACTGACAGCTGAGACCCATCACTAGGAAAAAGGAACATCTCCCTGAAGGCTACATAATCAAGGTCGTTCACTGTAAGCTACCGCTTATCAAGAATTACCTAATGTAAAGAACAGATCCCCCAAGTGATGTTTTTCCTGCAAAAGAATATCAGGCTTTCTTTTATTCCTCCACAATTACTTCTGATGACTTGAGGAAAATACTTCAGGAGACTGTTAGATAGAGCAGTTGACATCTGATAGCTCACCTCTGCAAAATGAGAAGGGAGCTGATACCACAATGTAGACTTATTAAAGAAACTCTAGTGGCAGATAGTAGGGGGACAGGAACATGTGCTGGGGGGTGGGAAAGGCCAAGGATAGGTCAATAGGGGATAAAGGAGACATATGAAATAATTTCAACAATAAATAATTTAAAATTTAAAAATGTGGAATAAAATAAAAGTGAATAAATGAAGTATCTAAGTACTTAATTGGAAGCATTTACTAGATGAAATAAATCCCAAAATAAAAATGTTTTTTTTGAAAATATAGGTCACAAAATTTGTGCCATGAAAAGGGATGAAAGATAAGGAGGACAAAGAATTTAGATGGGGGTCTTGATTTTACAAAAGAGGAAGGCATTAAGGAGAAATGTTCTGCTCGGAATCATTACAAAATTTAAATGAATACCTTGGGTTACACCTCAGTCCTCTTGGCCTCTGGGCCAAGTTTCTATTTCCAATAGACCAGGCTATATCAGATTTTAATAATCAATAACTGTCAATCAAACCATCTTTCAGACAGTGAAATTACATCCAAGTGTTTCGCCTATCTAGAATGGGAAAAAGATAGGTCCATTAATTCTAATGTGAAAACACCATTCTAAAAATTTTATTTATGATACTGAATGTACAGTTGACAAGAGTTATGCTTGAGAGCAGAGAGATCATAACCGTTTCATCTAGGAATAGATAGGTAGATATACTACTATATGGACTTGCCACAAAACATACCTACTAGACAGCATTCTTTGTCTTTTGTGTTGTTGTTTACAGTTCATTTAATAAGATACATTTGTATTAGTAAAAATTATAGTTAATATGTTTCTGAACATTATGAAAGTTTGCAAGTATAGTCATAGTTCATACCACCCACTCAAATATATTATAACCCTCCTTGAATCTGGATTAGACTTCTGACTTGCTACAGCAGATTCAGAATTGTTCTGCCAAGGTTCCTCTTCAAGGAAAGACTTATTGTCCAGCTGTGAGGTACACAGTTATCAGTAGCTTAAAGTTTTCACTCTGCTTCAGTTGCAGGGAGCCTTAACACTTAAAGTAGTTGTCTTTCCTGGTTGCTTAATTTCAGTGCATGAGCAAAGGAAGAGAATAAGGACCCAGTCACTATGGCTCAATACAGGGCAATGGGACAAGCAAGCCCTACTCCAGAATGCACCACATTGGTTGTGACTGTTGAAACTGCATTGCATATAAACTTCTTCCTCAGCCCAATTTTGTTTTCTATGTTCCTCTCATAGATGGGTAAATCTATAATAAATAACTTATACTCCAAAACCCATAATAGCATCTGTTTCTGGAGAACACAACCTATGATATTTGTGCATGAGCAATAAAGTGTGGTGTAAGTGGCACTGTACCAGCTCTGAGACTAGACTTAAGAACAAAAATTAAAAAAAAACTATATAATAAAAGCCTAATATGCTAAGTGTCCAGTCATCCAGTTGGCTGTTCAAGCAATCAAAGCGTAATATGCTAATTATATGCTGAGGCCGCTCAACCACTCACTATGATGTGCATCTACCACCAGGAGGCAGAGAGTCAACCGGTTGACCAGTTGCTGTGATGTGCAACAACCACTAGGGGGCAGATGCTTTGACTGATAGTTTAGCTTGCTGCTAGGGTCAGGCAGATCAGGGCTGAGTAAGACAGGCACACCCTGAAGCTCTCCCACAGTCCCTCCCCACCAGGGGACAGATGCAGTGAGCAGAGTGGTAAGGAGCAGTAAGCAGGTGAGCAGTAAAAAGTGAGGAATCCCAGACTGTAAGAGGCATGTCTGCAAACAAACAAACAAAAAACAGGTGGATCAGGCCTAAGCTGGCAGTTGAACATCACCCAAGGGGTCCCAGACTGAGAGAGGGTGCAGACCAGGCTGAGAGACACCTCCCTCAGTGCACAATTTTTGTGCGCCAGGCTTTTTCAGATTCAGTTTTTGATAGACATATATTTATCATCATTTTATGATAAAATGATGATAAATATATGTCTATCAAAAACTGAATCTGAAAAAGCCAAATAAAAAAACAAGCAGAACAGAAATAGATACAGAGAACATTTTAAAGGGTGCCTGATGGGAGGGTGAATGGGGGGAATTGGTGAAAAAAGTGAAGGGACTAAGAAGTATAAATGGGTTGTTACAGAATAGTCATGGAGATGTAAACTATGGCATAGGAAATATATCAATAATATAATAACTATGTATGATGTCAGATGGGTCTGAGTTTTACCATGATGATCACTTAGCAAGTTATATAATGTCTAATCATTGGGTTGTATACCTGAAGCCAATATGTCAACTATATTGGGGGGGTTGGGGAGGGAAAGCCTGCCGATTGCTGGGAACCATACCAAGGCACCATTTAAACAAGTTCTGAATTGTTTGCTGAAAAGTGAGAGAGCATGGAAAGAAGATATAAACCATTCCAGCTAAGGCCTTCCAAATTAACCAGGGCTCAATCCACCCTGCACTTGACTGTAGACAAATGAGTAAACTCTGACTATACTCAAAGAATAGCTCAGATGAGCTCAACCAAAATTGCTAAATAACAGGAAAAAAAAAGAGCTAAATAAATGCTCATTGTTTTAAGCTATTAAATCCTTAGGATGATACCCAGTGGTTGAGCATCAACCTATGAACCAGGAGGTCATGGTTTGATTTCGTGTCAGGACACATGCCTAAGTTGCAAGCTTGATCTTCAGTGTGGGGTGTGCAGAAGACAGCCAAACAATGATTCTCTCTCATCATTAATGTTTCTATTTCTTTCTTCCTCTTTATTCCTCTCTGAAATAAAAAATCCTTTATAATAAAAGGCTAATATGCAAATCGACCAGAGGGACAACTAGTAGCTATGATGTGAACTGACCACCAGGGAGCAGATGCTCAACACAGGAGCTGCCCCCTGGTGGTCAGTGAGCTCCCACCAGGGGATCACTGCTCAGCCTGAAGCCCAACTCACAGCTGGCAAGTGCAACCACAGTGGCAGGAGCCTCTCCCACCTCTGCAGCAGTGTTAAGAATGTTCAACTGTTGGACATCCCCAGAGGGCTCCTGAACTTTGAGAGGGTGCAGGCCAGGCTGAGGGACCCCCCACATCCGAAGTGCATGAGTTTTGTGCACTGGGCCTCTAGTATATTTATATTTTAAAAATCCTTAATAGTTTTCAAATAGTAAAATCTATTTGATTATATAAGCATACGTAACATTTTGAAAAATAAACTCAAATTTGTTTGAATTTTTAATACTTTAAATTTTATAAAATGATACTATACTAATTAACATACAGTTCACATTTAGCATAGGCACATTAACATGGATTCACACAGCGCTGTGCTTATCTCTGGGGGATGCCTGGAAATACAGCACTGACTTTTGGCCAAACTAAGGCATTGGGCTAACTGATGATTTAGTGTGTGCTGATTCACATCTGAAATTCCCTTGTGGCACCCAGGCCCAGTTGGTTTATTGATAGCTTACTCCTAGAGTAACCAGTTAGGACAGCCTGACTTAACTCTGTAATCAAAGGGTTATGAAAATCCCCACTACCAAGTTTGAAGTATACCTCCCCAAATCAGTACTCATTGCATAAGTTTTGGTGATTCAATCTAGAAACAAAACACATTCTTATACTTAAGGAATTTGCTTCTGGAAGATTTTGGGCCCCTAATTCTTGCCCAAATTCTCTTTCTTCCTCTTTTTTATCTTCTTTATAGTGTCTTTTGCCTTTATTAAATGCTTTACATTAACATGCTCGATGGTGTCTTATGAGTCATTTAAATTAACCATTGTATCTTTTTTTGCAGGTGTGCGTGTGTGTGTATGTGTGTATGTGTGTGTGTGTGCGTGTATGTGTGTGTTTCCAGGTACACTTCACAAATTCAGAAGATCAAGATTTATGAAATTACTTAGGTGGTATAGATCTAAGGAAAGCATATTTGCACACAAGATCAAAGTTGAATATTGTTTTGATTTCTGATAAGGGTCTTTGTAAATGTGTACAAGTATTTTTACTTTTGCAAGGGTAATACTGCACCTCAACTATTGAGGTGAGTATAGCATAATACTCAATGGTTTAATGTATTTAACATGATCCAAGTGCAAAACACTATTGAAGAGTAGCTTAATTGCACTAATATTGTGTTCCCTTATATTGTAGGTAATAGATTAACAAATTATTTCCTCCTTCTTCATGAGAATCTGACCTTAGGTTAATTTTCTAACTCTGTTTACCTAACAAAATTAAAATATGTTGTATTTCTAAGAAACAAAAATTATAGTAAAAACTAGAGGTCTGATGCATGAAATCTGTGCAAGGGCCTCAACCCTTGCAGCCCTGGCTTTGTCCAGAAGGTTGTTCTGATGTGTGGTCTAATTACCATATTATGCTTTTATTATTATAGACAAACTCTGTTGGCAAATGTCATCTGGACTAAGAGATCTAGAAATGCTTGATAAGAAGCCACAGCTTCATCATTCCATGAATGTAATGATTCTAGGAATATCTCTTGAGAAGACTCTGAAAACTAGGTCTATGGGATTGTGACAAAATACATTGGCTCTTGTGGGACTTGGCACATTTGCCTCCTGTCAGGTCCTGCACTCACCTGAGGCACCTTTCTTCTCCTTGCAGGTGAACAGTATAGGCCATGAAATAACTGTAGAAGAGAAATGTTTGAATGTTCCCTGCTGACAAATTGTGTTTTATATCCCAATCCTTCTTGGTAGCCTGGTGATAAATGTGGCTCTTAATAAATACATTTTTATTGGTTTCAAGGAAGAAGGGAGAGGGAGAGAGAGATAGAAACATCAATGATGAATGAGAATCATTGACCAGCTGCCTCCTGCACACTCCACACTGAAGATCAAGCCCATAATCTGGCATGAGCCCTGACAAGGAATCAAACCATGACCTCCTGGTTCATAGGTTGATGCTCAACCACTGAACCATGCCAACTGGACCATAAGTATGGCTTTTGAGAGTCTTAGGATTTGACTGTCACGTGATTCTATGAAAATCCCTTTATGGGTGTTACACTCCATATATATACAGAAGAACTATGCTAATAAATTGTGAGTAGCTCTTCATTATTTTGAATGCTATCATCCGCAAAGGCCCTCTTTCCAAATAAGGATATATTCCCAGATATTGAGGGTTAGGACTTCAACATATTTTAGGGGGATATAATAAACCCAGAAGAGAACCATAATCCTCAGAGCTAAAATCATAAAGGTCAGGCAGATTGCCTAGTTAATTAAAAAGGTATCCCTGGATGTTGTAAGGTACCTTTTAAGTTAGAAACAGCATAGAGGTAGTAAATGTTTCCTTCTATTTCCAGCACAAATTTCTTCCTTCAGTGTCCAATTGATTTCCTTACATGATGAAACCAAAATGACACGAAAAAGAAACACTTCCACCCCTATTTTACTTTCAAAAAGCTTATTATAATACAATTTCAAAATGTAGGTTTAATTTACATGGCAGATATTGAGTAAGAAGACAATGTAAGCAGAATATTTAGAAAAACAGTCTGCAACACATACAAGTGTAGGACAGTAGTCTTTCTCATATACTCCATGAGTGGAACCTTCATTAGAGTACATTTCTGATTTATGTACTTGTTAAAACAGATATGGAGAAATGGGATATAATCTAGTGTATGAAATCAATAAATATCTTAAGAGGAATAAGACAGAATTACAAGATTAATTTTATAATAAAAATTAGAATATGACAAATTCTACTCATTGATCATGGCTAAAATTTTTTTCATGACAATTTGCTAATCAGAATACTTGAGGTTACTAGTCAAAAACCTAGTTTAAGTATTTTAAGTTTCTGAAAGCTATTAAGAACTTCTCTATGGGGGCAGGGCAGGCTGGGAGAGGACAATGGGAGAAAAGGGGACATATGTAATACTTTCAATAATAAAGAATTTTTAAAAAGAGCTCCAAAAATCATCCAAATATATGTTTAATCATATCTTCAGCTAAAATGCACTTTTAAAAATAAAGGTGATTATATTTTCCTACCAACAATGTTATCTAAAATTTATCTTATGCCATAGTTTACATCTCCATGATAAATTTTACATGTCTTTACTTTTTAATACGTCTTGCTGTGAGGAAATATTTATTGCCATGTATCTTTAAAAAAATAAATAAAAGGAGTAATACTTGGCAAAGTTCCTGGGTCAGTGATCTGCAGGATAAACCTCCAAATGCTTCATATTAAGCCAATTATTTAAAATAATTCTAGAAAATGATGAAAACATGTTAATTTTTTAAATGTATGTAAATCACATGGGATACTACTGAAAACATGTCAAATAAATCATTGAGCATTACAGTGTGATTGTGCTAAAGACCTGCATTTGTAGGGCTGCTCAGCATGTGTGCTCCACATTGTGCTAAATTATCCTCCTGCAGTAAACTTAGATGGTTCCTCAAACCACAGTCCCTATACAGATTTACATTTCATTAAAAGTATCCATCATGTCACATCCAGTTATTGTCTTAGATACATATTATAAAGAATGCCAAAAAAGTTGGACAGTTTAAGCTGGCACTTGTTCCCATACACCTAATATTTATTTTAGCTTACTTTTTTCCATTTCTGAGATATTTGACAAGATTTTCTTTACTATGGTAAACATCTCCCTTGAGTTTCAAGCTAGACATTGTAATATAAACACAGTCAATGCACCTCTCCTAGGTGAAGTAGAGACTTATTATGCTTCAAAGGGTAACCGTGTCAGTCCTTTAGTTCTCTTTCCATGTTTGAAAATGAACTTCTCTATGCTTTTTTTGATCAATCCAAAATAGTTTTTGCATGAGCATGCTCAAAATACCAAAAATTTCCCCCAATTTTGTCCTATGTTTAAGGACTTGTGAGGGTTCCCTTATTCTGGAAAGCCAGTGAGTGAGAGAACTTTATCTTATGGCAGAGTGATTAACCCTAACTTAACACATTGTAACTTCATTGTTTCAGGCCTTTCAGGAACACCATCTCTCTTAATTATGTAATACATCTTAAGGATGATATTAGAATTCACATGATCATGACTCTGAGGCTTAGAGAATTAGGTTAATTTTTAAGATCACAAATCTAGTCATGAGCTGTCACATACTTGTGACCTGTGTCACTCTGAAGTTAAGTTCTACCTGTCCCATGAAGCTGTGCATTTCTACCATTAATTATCTATTTCATCACTGAAAAATCATTAAAACAATCCAAATATTTATTCTTGGTAAAAATTTGTTTTCTTCCATAGTTATATTGTCTATTATTTAATACTAGATGCCTGGTGCATGAAATTCATGCACGGGTAGGGTCCCTAGACCTGGTTATCGATCTGGGTTGATCTGTGGGGTGACCTGTGGAGCAATTGGGGCCCCCACACTCACCCACCTTGGCATGGCGCTGCCCACTCACCTGTTCCACCATCCTGCTGTGGTCCCACTCTTATTGGGGACCATTGGGCCTGGCAGTGCCTCCACTGTTGCCTGCAGCTAGCACCATGTCACTCACACACATGATGCCCGCCATGTTCCATGCCACCCCCTGGTGTCCAGCGAACATCTAACTCCCAGTCAATCAAACTCCCACTTGTGGGGACAATTTGCATATTAACCTTTTATTATATGGGATAAGGCATTTTTGAGAGTTTAAGGGCACTATTCATAATTATGCCAGAAGGGCACACATACAATGGATGGGCAAGGTGGTTCTCTTCCATAGACTTCTCATGCACTGCTAATCCCATTCAGTTCATTTTCCCTGGAGTAATTATTTATGGCTCCTCCCTCACAAGAGAAAGATACATAAAAGTAAGAACCTGTTTTTGCTTATCCTTTTATTCCTAGAACCTAGAACAAATTCCTGGAAATTACTAGACAAATAATGATTTCCTTAATGTATTAAAAAATACATTAGAAGGGTCTATGACTCTTTGGCCAAATGGATTAATGGTTGAAGGGAAAAAGGAAAGAAGAAATATGCTATGCAAAAATATAAAGTAAAACGGAATTAATTTTTCTTAGTAATGTATGTAGAACCTAATTTTCTAAGTATTTAGTTGAAAGTGATTAATTTCTCTATCAATTACTAAAGTTTAAGTATCATTGTGATAGTTTTATTTTCTAATTTATTTCTGAGCTTCCACATTTTGATAACTATTGTAGAACTTCAAATATATGGGTGAACATCTTAAATTTATAAATATAAAAAAATCCTAAGTTTATTTCTGACATTAATTTTATTGGGAAACTCTGAACAGTCAGTAATTTTTAAATATGTAAGGAAATTGCTCAATTATTTCAAATCATAAAGATAATCATCCCAGAACAAATCAAACTTCAATGTGGATTAATGAATTCTAAAATATATAAAATAGTTTAAAAAACAAACCTTTTTTTCTTATAATTTCTGGGATTGATCAATGAATAATAAAAGGTACATTTTTTACCTAATCAGTAAACAGGAACAATTTGGGGAAAAATAGAGAATGGTAATTTAATTGTGGACCTGAATTGAAAACTTGTACACCCAAGTGGTTTTTTCAATAATGTGAGTTCTATTATTGAAAGTACCAAAGCTAGTCTATGATATATATTTTATGAAATTCTCCTTTAGGCTATCCATCTGTGATGATATCCCACTGTTATCTTTCATACTGACTTTTCCTTGTCTGTAATATAGGGAGAATGAAGCTAAAAGATTATTCATGATAGTAAGGAGCAACTAGAATTAAAATAAAATGTAAACATATATATATATATATATATATATATATATATATATATATATATAT
>JAAGEH010000286.1:34780325-34819021 GCA_011751065.1 Lasiurus cinereus | reverse complement strand
ATGGTGTAAGTGGTCCTTTTTATAGCTTAGGAAACTTTTCCTCAGGTTAAAATTTATTTTTGATACATTACAACAAGGAGAATTTGTCTCATAATTAACTAGCTTGGGAAATGGAGAGATCCATAGATTTTCATGTCCCCTATGCGTAAAGTTGCTTTCATTTTGTTATCTTTCTAATCATCTTCCTTATCTCTCACCTAAACTCTCTAAGTTGATACTATCAAGCAGAGCCTACACACACACACACACACATACACACACACACTACACACACACACACACACACACACACACACATACACACTAGGTGTACCAGTTAATAATGTGGCTTTTTCCCAATAGATCGAGTTACACATATGTTGATATATATGCAATTTGATATATATGCTATTTTGTTGTATTAACAACAAACTTCAAAACTTCATATGTCAAATTTTCTGAAGGTATTAACGTCATAGATATTTTTATGCTTAAAAATGTCAAATTTCGTGCCAAAAGCATTTGTGGGAAGTTTTAATTCATTATTTTATTTTGAAGAGAAGTTGTGCTAAATACATCAGGAAGCTTATGGTGAACATGCTCTATCTTAAGATACTTGTGAACACCGATTTAAATGCTTTCAAAGTGATAATTTCAATGTGAAAGACAATGTCAAGTCCAAATCTACTGAAAAACTTTGAAGACTAACTATTACATACATTATTGGATAAAGATGCTTGTCAAACTCAAAAGCAACTTGCCAAAAGATTAAACTTTGATCAACAATTTCCGATCATTTACAAGCAATGGGAAAGATCTTAAAGGAAAGAAAATGGGTGCCACATCAACGGAACGAAAGACAAATGGAAAACCAAAAAGTCATCAGTAAAATGTTGCTTCAATGACATGGAAGAAAGTCTATTTTGTATGGAATTGTGACTGGTGATGAAAAGTGGAATTATTTTGAGAATCCCGAATGCATAAAATCATGGGTTGATCCAGATCAACCATCACATCAACTGCAAAGCCAAATCGCTTTGGAAAGAAGACAATGCTCTGCATTTGGTGGGATCAGAAAAGTATGGTGTATTATGAGATCCTAAGATCAGTTGAAACTGTTATACTGATCATTACTGACAACAAATAATCAATTCAAGCCATGCTTTAATTATGAAATGACCAGAATGTTCCATAAGACAAGGCAAAGTAATTTTGCTTCAAGATGATGCATCATCACACACTTCAAAACCAGTTAAAGACACATTAAAAGATCTTGCCTGGGAAGTATATATTTTTTTAAATTTTTTAAGTGATTATGGTGTTACATATGTGTCCTTATTCCCCCATCACTCCCCCTAATCCCCCCCTCATGCCCTCACCCCACTGTTGTCTGTGTCCATTGGTTATTGCCTGGAAAGTATTACCCACCCGCCATATTCACCAGACCTTGCTCTTTCAGATTACTACTTGTTCAGATCGATAGCACATGCACTTTCTGAGCAACACTTCAACACATACGAAGAAGTGGAAAATTTGGTCTCTTGACTCAAAACAAGAAAAGTTCTATTGAAATGGTATTCACAAATTACCTGAAAGATGCGGGAAATGTGAAGCTAGTGATGGACATTTCTTTGAATAAAGCACTTTTGATGTTTCTCTTAAAATTATCCTGTTTTCTTTGATTACAAAATCACCATTATTAAGTAGTACACCTAATTATCCAATCTAATAAAACAGTAATATGCAAATTGACCATCCAACACACAAGATGGTCACCCCTATATGGACACAAGATGGCCACCACAATATGGTTGGCAGGGGAGGGCAGTTGGAGGAGACCAGGCCAGAAAGGGAGGGCAGTTGGGGGGGACCCAGGCATGCAAGGAAGGGAAGTTGGGGTTGACCAGGCCAACAGGGGAGGGCAGTTAGGGGGCCATTTGGCAGGCTAGAGAGCAGTTAGGCATTGAGCAGGCTGGCAGTGGAGTGGTTCATGGGTAATGAGGCTGACAGGCAGAAGCAGGCAAGCAGTTGAGAGCCAAAAGTCCTGGATTGTGAGAGGAATGTTCAACCACCTGTTTAGGGCTGATCCCAGTGGAGTGACTGGGCCAGCAGAGCAGGGCACTTGGCCTGATTGCCCACAACTGCCCTCCCTTGCAGACCTCCCCTGGGATCAGGCTTAAATGGGTGGTTGGGTATCCCTCAAGGGGTCGCAGATTGGAGAGGGTACAGGCTGGGCTGAGGTACACTCCCCACCCCCCGTGCACAAATTTTGTGTTGCAGGCCTCTAATTTGATAGTATATGGAATCTGTTGCAGTCTAGAATATGATATAACTTCTCCAACGGGAAATTATATCATATTCTAGACTGCAACAGATTCCATATACTATCAAAATAGATGTTAATAGCCTTTAAATCATTTGACATGTTAAGAAAGTCATCATGCAAATCAAAAGTTATTATTACTCTGAAAAGCATTAAATCTTGGAAAATTAATTCTAACTAGTTTCAAGACATTTCCTTTACAGTATGTATTTCTTATCACACAGAATATTTCTACTTGAGATGCCAAGGAAGCTATCATTATTAAAAGACTGACGATTAATAGAAACACTGAAAGTGTTAAAAAATTCATGTATTTGATTAAAACCATTTGTGTTTCCATTAGAAACTTTCCTCTTGCAGAAGTTTGGTTGCAGTGTGTTAACTTAATGCTTTTAAATAACTAATTCATGTGCACTAATGTACTGATAACTTTTTCTAGAATTGTTATGATCAATTCACCCACACAGGAGCTTGTGTGCTTACCAACAATTAACTCCTTGGGTATCTCAACTGAAATACAATGGGTAAGAAATCTTAGGAGATGTTAAGTCTCATGCATATTGGATTAAACATTCAGCAATATAGTTATACTGAAAAGAATAACCATATGAAAATGAAATATCAGTGTCAAATAACTGTACTTCATATCAGGTTTCTTTAAACTGTCACACTGAGTTAGACAGAGACTGAGACAGATTGAATAACCAGGTTGAAGCCTTTAAAATAATTTTAACCCTGGCATGCCACTGAAGACATTGATTGCTGTACATTAATAAAACCTTGGATTCTCTGACCAACAAACAATCTATTTTTCTTCTTCTTTCTAAACTTAATCCTATGGATAGACTGTAAAAGCAGGCATAAACAGTATATATCTTGTCAAGAATGCATATGTGTATGAAGGAAATATAATAGCCAGCCCATAATTTCAAAATATCTTTTCTCTCTTCTTCTAAAATATATTTTTTTAAAAAAGTGATGAAGATAATCATGAATGTATTTTACACTAGAGAATCAGAATAAAATCTTGAGAAATAATCACTATACCTTTTTATATAAGCCCAGATTTTAAAATGTACTAAGAAACATAATATATAGATCACTTCCACAAGAAAAACTTACTGATTTTTTTAAAGTATTGATTCAAAAATTGCTGTCATTTTATCCCAATATCAATTACAGTGCCATGCATTAATGACCAGCTTCATTATGCCATTTTCTTTCTTAAGTATACTCATGGAAGCAACAATATAGAATAGAGAAGCATTTTTAAAATTACTATTTGCTACATAGTATATAGCAAATACACTTGACTCATATTTTATATCATAAGAATAAATCAAATAACAACTATTATATGTCCTGAAATCTTACACAAATAATAAAATATTAAGGAACTTTAATTTCATTCATTACAATGATCTCCCAACAGTTTTTGAATTTTACTGCATGTGTGTATATATAATGTATCTTTATATATAGGAACACATGTATATCATTATATTGTACTAGAGGCCCAGTGTATGAAAATTCATGCACTCAGGCTGGGGTCTCTCAGCCCACCCTGCACCCTTTCACAATCTGGATCCCTATGGTAGGGTTCCTAGGCCTGGCCTGAGATCAGAGCCTTTCGGGGATTTCCTTTTGATGGCTGCAGGCAGCTGGCCCCACCCCTGCCACTGCCACTGCTTGCCTTCTGTGCAGTGCTGCCCCCCATCCCCTTCCACTGTGACCTCCCTCTGCAAGGAACAGACTGGGGTGCAATGGCTTGGATGCCTCTTTTCTGGGGGGTAGGGCCAGCCCTGCGAGGGGCCATCTGCCTACCTGATCTCCCCTAACCACTGGCCTGACTACCTGATTGCCCCTAACTACTTGCCTATCTACCTGACCACCCCTAACCACTCTGCCTGCATGCCTGATTGCTTCTAGCCACTTGTTTGGGGGCAAGGCTAGCACAGGGAGGGAGGGGCCATCTGCTTACCTGATCTCCCCTAACATCTGGCCTGCCTACCTGATAACCCCTAATCACTCTACCTGCTTGCCTTATTGCCCCTAACTGCTTGCTTGAGGGAGAAGCCAGCCCACAAGGGACCAACATGTTCTGGTCTCTGGTTATTTCGGTCATGACGCCTCTGGCCTTTTATTATATGGATATTATTTTTGATTGGTACTTGACATCCAATCTAGCAGGCTTTCAGTATTATAAAATCGGGAAAGCGACATATTATAAATCTCAGATTTTCTTGAAATTAGAGTTATGAATTCAAATTAGATTCCACCAATGGAAGGCACTAGTTCAAGTTCCTGAAAATGAATTAAAGCACAGATCATCTTCCTGCTGTAATTCCTACAAGCCAGAATGGTCACAGAGATGTAAATATTGGGAACTTTCTCCAAAGTCTAGATAGAATCTTGAGGCAGTTGAGGCAGTTGAGTGATCCCAATCATTAGCCATCAACTTCACAAGTGGAAATAGCTGAACAGGCAGCAGCTGTGTCTTCTCCTCTGAGTTAAAACTAAGGTATTAGTACATAGTTGAAATTACTAATCTGTTGGCAGTCACTTTACTTTTGTTTTTCCAGATACTCCAATATTGTCAAGCATGGAATATCTTGTGTAAAATTATTTTGTAAAAAAAAAAAAAAAGTCTCCTATGTCCTGGACCATTATCCTGAATGATAACACAAATAGAGAAAATCAAAATTCTCCCAAATAGGCCTTTGAAAGACTGTGTAGAATCTTCTATTATCTTCATCTCAATACTATACTAGCCTCCTTACATTATGTACTTGAGTAATACATTTTTTCTGCAAATATTGAGATGGAAAATATTCTGAGCATGAACTCTGCACATATATCAGTGAAGAAGACTTTGAAACCTCAGTGGAAAATGTACATAGTGGGAAGTGAAGACTTTAAAGTAAAGAGCACTTCTATTCTGCAGAGATAAAGCATTTAATTAATCACTGAACCTCTTATTTTTTGTTTTTAAAAATTATGAAATTGGACAGTACATGGTTATTTTGTTTACCCTGAATCAAATTTTATGAATAATTATTGTTCCTTGATTTGACAACTTTTAAAGCCTATGTGGGTAAGGTATGCCGAAAGCCCTAATTTCAATGCCTTGGTAAAACATACTTAATTCAGCTTGAGCATTCAAGAAGCTTCGCTATCTTGGCCACCAGTATAGTTCAAATATCCTTCCAATCAGAGTCCTTCCTTGGATTTAATCTATAATATACCTTCCCTGGTATTAAAAGATACAAAGGCTACTAAAGTTTGGAGTTCCCAGGGCTGCCCTATACCCATGTGGAGAGATGTACATCTGTGAATTAAGGCATGCCAAGATGAATAAAGCCAAGGGTAGGATAAAAAGAGGCTTTCTAAAAATATTGTTTGAATCCTTGGATACAGATGTGCTAAGAGGACATTTACTAGTATACTGTATATTTTGCAATAGCACAAATATGTGTTTTTAGCTTAAGTTTAAATTAGCACTTGTAATATTAAAACTCAGTGGATCCTAATATAGATCCAATAATTGGGTTAAAACTTTGAAACCATTTTAAGTAAATGGTTAGGGTGTAAAACTCAGTGCTCTGCTTGTTAGTATATGTGTGTTTGAATTTTTGTGAAGTTTTATAATAAAAATTTCTCTAGGAAAATGTATTTTTATTTAATTAGGAACTTAATTTGTTTTCCCATAGAAAATATGCTTAGATTTGGAAAGTTTATCTTGCTAATAGGGAAATTATGAGCAGACTCCAAAGAACCACACACAATGTGTGTAGCATGTTTATTTGTAGTGAGAGAAGCTTGTGAGCAAAAAGTGGAACTTCAGGTAGATGGGATGTGATATGTGGCATCACTTTTGACAGAAGTTGGTCTGTTCAAAATGGCAATTTAGGGAGAGAGGAATTCATCATAAAGCTGTTACTAGTAGATAGCAACAGATGTTAGACCTCGTCCTTAATTTGGCTAGGAAAAAAATCAGAGCCAAGATTTGAATACAAGTGAAAGTTTATTTAGAAAGTCACAGAGGTAAAGAAGCCATAAAAGAAGTGAGCCAGTTGGGCTGCATGGACTCAGAAAACAAGAGGCAAAAGAAGGGCCCTTGGATTTAGGAAAAGGAAGGCAAAGAGAATAGGTCTGGGGGAAGAAGTGAGGGCAAAGTGCTATGTGCTCCAGAAAGAGCATACCTGGGGAAAAAAGGGGTGGGGAAAGCAAAGATGTACTCTAGAGAGAGTGAGCAATTACTGGCTCTTTTTTTTTGTCTTGAAGGTTTCAGATGAGGCTCACAATAGAATATTCATCAGGATTCCAGGTGTGTTCTTTTAGGGTCATGGTCTATACTGATTGTTCCTTGTCAGGGTACGGGGTGTCAGAAACCAAATATTGTTCTCACTAAATGGATGTAAATGGGAAGCCAGAAGGCTGGCCAACCTTAATTGCTCTGAAAGGTCAGAGCTGATTACTCATTGTTTAGTTGAAACTATCTGTTTGTATCATGTTAATTTCTGTTATTTCCTGCCTAAAGGCTAGGGGTGTGTCCCAAAGCCTTAATAAAAAGGAGAAAAAGGCCGGAGCAAATGGCAGTCCTTTCCACTAGAGGAAGGCTCCTGCCTGGCCCCCTAATATCGCCAAATTAATGCTTTCTAGTCTCTCATTTCGTTTGCGTGCGGCCTCCTTCAGAACCCGAACCCTGACCCGGGAACCCTGAACCACGCGGGACGTGGAAAGAGGTTCCCACAAGGGGGTCATTAGTTATTATAGCTTATCCTAATAACATCTTGGCCTCAGAGCTAAAATGCAACTGAGGCCAAGATGTTACCTCCAGTTTGACCAAAACTCTGTTTCTGTGGTAAACAGACCCAAGGCTTTGTTCTTAAGATTATTTGATCCACATCAGAACTGTGCAAGGTCTTATATAAGAGTCGTATAAGATTGTCCTCTTCCCACCCCCTTGGTCCTCCATTAATAGGGTCTACTGTATGGCTGGCGACATCCCAGAGGAAGAATGGTCAGGAGAGCATCTGAACTGCATGGTCAAGGATATTAAAGGTCAGGAGGTTAAACCATAAGACCAGTGATATGCTAAGAAAGAAAAGTCACCCCTAGGAGTGAGGTCCCACCCTACAATTGTCTGTTGCTAAGCACCCAAGATTCTTTGACATGGGTGACCTTCTGTATCTAGTCTATCATTCTACTCTGTGCATGTCTAATTGTCTACCATATCACAGTCATTCAAAGTTAGTAATGTAGATAGTAATAAGAGTAAAACCTCGTCCTATATAATAAAGAGCTAATATGCAAATTAGACTGAACAGCAGACCAACTGTCTGGACAACCTTTGAAACTAAGCCAGGCTGCAAGGGCTGAGTCCCTTGCATGAACTTTTGCATTGGGCTTCTAGGTGTAAATTAAAAACAAGACAAGTGAAACTTTCAATACTGGAAATAAGTTTGAAAGTCTGAAACAAAGTAACTTTTAACTTAAATGGAGCAGCTTATAACTTAAATAAGTCAATAAATAAATAAATAATTTTATTAAATTATAAGTATTATATATCTCGTGATGTGTGTGTATATATGTGTGCATATTATGAATTTATTTACTTTTTCCATGATATTCTGTTTTGCCACTTTTGTTTTCATGTACATTTTTTTAAATAGGCCTATTTCTTAATAAATTTGAAGAATAACTTGAACTTTTATCTTTCTGGCTCAATTATACATTACTGGAAACAGGCTAAATAACTGTTCTCATTTATTTTTAAATATCCCATTAATTGGTATAGTAAAAAGCATGTTATATTGACTCAGCATGTTTCTGTATTCAGAATGTTAACTTTTGCTAAAGTTTGGATAACTCTCTTTTGAATCTATTTAATTATCCCAGATTACTTTTCCCTTAGGAGTTACTCACAGAACAACAGAAAAAGAAGTTAAAACATTTTTTTTCTTTTATTCCTACTGACTTCTATTTAATCTTTTTTTTTTTTGGCTAACTTTTTAATAGTGAAACTCAAGTCTAAAATAAGTATGAAATATTCCTTTAAAATATCAATTACACTTTCACCTTCTGATTGAAACCTTCTCTGATCATCTCAGTTGAAATAATTCTCTCTTGCCTGGAGATTTTCTAGTTTATTTTGCCAAATGTCTTGTTTGAAACTTATAATTAAGCATGCTTTTATAAAATTGATTTTTAGAGAAAGAGAGAGAGAAATATCTTGTTCCACTTATTTATGCATTAATTGGTTGCTTCCTGTATGTGTCCTGACTGGAGATCGAACCCACAACCTTGGCATATTGCGACTATGTTCTAACCAACTAAACTACCCAAAAAGCCTAATTAAATGTATTTTTAAAATTACTCTTATATATACTGGTAGTGTCTGCTGTTAGGAATTAGATATCAATCTTTCTTGGTGTCTTTTCTTCCCTATATTCCCAACTATAGGCCTGGTACATGAAAATTCATACACTGGAGGGGTTGCTCCTCAGCCCAGCCTGCCCCCTTTCACAGTCTAGGAGCCCTCAAGGGTGGGATAAAACTTGGCAATTAGGGGGATGTGACACCCCATCACACTTCTGCTGCTGCCACTGCTGGCAGCGCAAGCCTCTCCTGACTCTGATTATCTGCTCCTAGGAAGCTGACATCTAAGGTTTGCTTGAGCCCTGGGCCAGCTGTGGGTGGCTGGGAGCCTAAGTGGACTGGGGGACTCTAGAGGCAGGAGCGCAGAGTGGCTGGGCCCACCACATACTTGCTGCCCCAACAAGACTGAGGGGACTGGGGACTGCCATCTTGTGGTTGTGGGTGCCACCATCTTTGAGGGCGTGGCAGCTAATTAGCATATTTCCTCCTTATTGGATGTGGGCATCGTCATTTTTGAGACAGCATATTCCCTCTTTATTAGATAGGATTATTTCTATTCAACATGAGCTCATAAATACTCATTTATAATGGACCAAAATTCACCATATATAACAATATAAGAAATGAAAATACTTATCTTAGATCTCATCTTCACACATTATCCATGACCAAATTGGCTAACAGAAATCCATTTTCCTTCTCCAAATTTTCTGAAAGTGGACCATGTACTCTACATTTCAGGAGTTTCAAGGATACTCTTCATTTTTCTAGGATATAGTAAAGAAGATGAATTCATAAGAGAAAGGTACATATTATTCATAATGCTGTATGTTAAGCTGAAAAATATTGGGAATGATTTCTCATAGAGATTAATATTTTGTTTAAGTTGTAACAGTTTTAAATGATAGTTTTATTCTGTTTTAGTAGCATTATTAACTAAAAGGATTTCTTCTGTATGATTTGAGAGAAGTGGCAATATGCAGAATATATTTTCTTCGGAAAATGTTTTATGTGTTTCAAACAATTAGCTTAAATCAAAAATTTTTATGCATAAATGTTTGGTGAGCTTGGGACTGGCTATACTAAATTCTTCCCAGAGTTTCATGATTCATAATATGGGGAACTGGGCAAAGGGATGGATTGATCTTAAAGTAGATTGTTTTAAAAATAGTAATACCAACATAAAAGCTGTATAATGTTTCAGAAGAGAGAAACAATAAGGAAATTCTCCATTTTGACTTTCAAACCTTGGCATAATTCTGTTACAGAGCACAACTCTTTTACAGAGCATGGGGTTCAATTTAATTGAATATTCAGGAGGGGAAAACATGGTCAGTTAATTTGAATATATACATATAATAATAAAAGCATAATATAATAATTAGAATGGACAGCTGAATGACCAGACGTCATTCTGAATGTCCTTTCAGACAAATCCACAGTGGCGGGGGCCGAGGCAGAGGCAGTTAGGAGTGATCAGGCATGCAAGATTAGTTAAGGGAAATCAGGCAGGCAGAGTAAGGGGCAATCAAGCAAGCAGGAGTTTAGAGGTGATCATATAGACAGGTGAGTGGTTAAGGAGGATCAGGCAGGCGGGCAAGTGAGCAGTTAGGAGCCAGCAGTCCTGGATTGTGAGAGGGAAATATATATATATATGAATTGAGGTTTAAGACAACATACTTCATTGATAATCTGAATATTTGGACTTAAAAAAGGAAAGAAGTACAGAGACAGAAACTATCTTTTGGAATTAATGATGCTTTCTGGGCAGATCTTGATCACTTTATAATGTTTCCCTCAGGTCTGATTCCATGCAGTGCCTTTGACTTTTTAAAGACTCCTCCTGAAATGTCAGTCACAGTCATTTCTTCTTTATCATCTATTTTTAACATTCACTCTTATTTAAACATGTCAGTTTCTCTTCTTGAAATCCAAAGTCTTTGGAGGAGTTCATAGTCCATGACAATATAAAATGGAGTGAATGCCAGATAAGCTCCTCCTGGGTAAGTCACTTATTTTCACGTGTTTATTGCCTTGTGTGCCTTATTATATCAAATTAATGTTTACAAAATGTTTCACACTGATGCCCCTCAGTAAATACTTAGTTTGGTCATCCCTGGCACCAATATTAATTAAAGGTGCTTTGTAAGAACTATTTACAAAATGTTTTGAAATGTCCAGATGATAGTTGTATAAAATGCATCACATTGATTAATATTTATTAGCTGTTTAAAATTTATACAGTACTATCATATTGAAACTTCAAAACTTTGACCAGAATATGGTTTTAGCACTAGAATAAAGTGGGAGGAAAGAAAAAAGTATCTTATTTGTTAGGCCAGCCCATGCCCAGTAATAAATTCTATGCAACTAGGTAAACATTGTGGTAAGTGAAATAAGCCAGTCAATGAAAGAGAAATACCACATGATCTCACTCATTTGTGAATAATAAAGAACATTATACACTGATGAACAAAAAGAGGCAGTAAAGCATCAAACAGACTGTCAAATTACAGCGGGAAGATTAGGGAGAGGTGGGGTAGATAAGAGATCAACCAAAGGACTTTTAAGCATGAATATAAGCATAACCAATGGACACAAGACACTGCGGGTGGTGGGGGGTGGGGTGAGGGCATGTATGGGAGTAGGGTGGAAGAGGGCAAAGGGAAGATATGTACACATGTAATAAATTAATAAAAAATAATTTAAAAATGACTTGACAGGGGCAAGATGTTATTAAAGATAAGAATCAGGGGGTGGTGAGGGAAGCAGATGCAGAGGCAAAGAAGCAATGAACAGACTGTCCTGCTACAGTGGGAAGGCAGGGGAAGTTGGGGAGGAGGGGCCTGTAGGAGATCAACCAAAGGACTTGTATGCATGTGTGCGTAGGCATAGCCAGTGGATACAGGGCAATGAGGGAGGGTTGGGGGAGTGGGGGACAGATGAGGGCATGTACTGGGGGGTGGGGTGGGCAATAGGGGGAAAAATAAATACAAATAAATAAATAAATAATAATAATAAAATGACTTGAAATTTGTAATTAATAGTAGCACTCCTGTCTCTTGTCCTCCTTATTTTTCTAGCTAATTTTTACTCTCTACTTTCCCTAAATATTGATTTCATACTTACAGTCAAAGGCACCCATTCACTTTGTTCTGAATTCTATGACAACTCAGCTACCTCTTTCTTGGTCCATCACTCTGATATTCATGTTCCCCTCTACTCTCCTTCCGCGTATGTGCTAGTGTCTTTTAAACATATAATTTTTGGATGGAAGATATATTTCAACCTAAACACACAATAGTTTGAGGAATGAGGGTTTATTCCATTTGGGAATTTTACACATAGGCAGAAATTTCATATTTAAGATTTTCTATAGATTTTATAAAAGACAATTGGAAGAAAAGTAATATACTCCAAGAATAGGAAAGATATGGTCCAACTTAGTAATTATATTTTATATAAATAATCTTACCACAAATAATGAGCTTCATGAAATTTGCTTTTCTTTTCCATATGTCCTTAGTAAGTTTTAAAACATTTTATGGAATGGTGCATTATTCCTTGGGATCAGCACAGCAATTTGGGGGACTTCTCAGAATAGGAATTATGTGTGTGTGTGTGTGTGTGTGTGTGTGTGTGTGTATGTACACATTTAGTTTTATTGTAACAAAGCAACTTATATACTTTTAACATTTAAAACTGAGCATCATATTTCCTTTTCAGTGAAACAAAAAAGAAAATTTAAAAATAAACAGGAATAAAACTACAATAGAGAAATGTCAATTCAAAATAAGATCCTACAGGTTCTGCTGATTCTCCCATCGACTGGCAGGGCTCAAGTCATCATTAGTACAGAATTTTATTTTAAAAGTATCATCTTAGACTGCAAGGATCACAATTAAACATGCCAAAGGAGAAGCCATGTTGTTAAAATGCCCATTTAACCCACCCAAACATCTCAAACTCACCCTTTGGTGACCTTCTATAACCCCCTCCTTTTATCAGTTTTTTTTTTCTTTTCTTTTCTTAAACAAGAGAAAGTAGACAGGTACATGTTGGTAAATGCTAACTATACATATTCACATAGAGACACAGTATAATCTCTGAGCCCAACATACAAAGAAAGGCAAAAAAAAAAAAGCTAGAATTCTATGCACTACTACACAGGGGCCTAGCAACCTCTAGCTCCCAGCAGAGCTAAGGAAGCAGAAGGTTTTTCTTTTTTTTTTTCCCACAGAGAATGGTGGTGTTGATTCCATTAAGTTTTTCTTGAGACAGGAAGGGATAAAAATGAATTTGGGAGGGAGAAAAAAATGGCGGCGGAATAGACAGATGCATCTGGAGATTTGTCGCTGGGCAGAGGGAGAGAGAGCAGCTGAGAGTCGCACGGGCAGTGTTTGTTGGCAAGTTAAGAGTCAGTTATCCTCCAGGAGAAGGCGGAGAACTGCTGGAAGGGGGGCTCTCTGGCCAGGCAGCCCCACTGCCTGGGGGTTTTTGTCCACCGGAGCCACCAGCGCGAATGCGGAGACCCCGCCATCTTGCAGAGGGAGGTAGATGTCTGCGGCGGTCTGAACACTGAGGCTGAATTACTCACCAAACAGGGGGGGACCCAGAACACCACTCTCCAATCAGCGAAGACACGCGGGCGGCGGATTCAGAGATCCACACAGCACACAGAAAGGTCAGATTTCGCCTGAGATAAGGTGAGGTCTCCTGCCCCTCAGAACAGAGACATGCACACTGTGGGAACCGGGCTGCAAGAAAGCTGCCTCTGGAGAGGTCCAAGGAGGTGGGGAAGAGCGTGATCCCTAAGTGTGGAGGCAAACTCTCTGAGCTGTTGACAGAGGGGACCTCTGGAAAACGACTCGTTTTTATCTGAGGCAGAGGGAGAGCTTGGAAATTATTACAGTGTCCCGGCTGCAAAATCCCCACAAACTGGCTTTGAGAACCACAGAGAAGCAGGATCTGAGCACAGCCTAGAGAGGTCCTGTGCTTTGCCTCAGAGATCAATTCTGAAACACTGGCACCCAGTGGATGACACACAAATTAACTCTTGCATAACCACAAAAGAATAAAGAGATTAAAACGTCAACAGTGCAACACAAGGAACTGCAATACCTTCCCTACTGGGAAACAGGAGTGCCAAGCAGAATAATAGTAGAAGTGAATGACGATTCTATTTTTTTTTCTTTTTCTTTCTTTTTTAAAAATTTTTTAAATTTTTTTATTTTTACATATTTTAATTAAAAGACTATTTTTTCCACCTCAATTGATTTTACCTTTTTAATTATTACATTTTTGTTTTCAACTAGTATTATTACTACTAGTTTTTTACTTTTTTGGAAAAAAAACAAGTGTCATTTTGTTTTCTCTTTATTTTACTTCAGGATTAGAGTTTCATATTCTATTTTCATCTTTCCTTTAGCATAATTTTACTCCAACTCAACTCTACCTTTATGCCAACACTTTCCACGTAACTTTCCCCATTTTGTTGTCTTGTTTCTCTTTCCCTTTTCCAACTTTAGTTTCTCCCTATTCTTTCTCTTTACCTAGTTAAAATTTCACCCCACTTAGATATATAATTTCAAATGCGCTACTACAAGTCTATACAAACCTCTCCCTTCTTGCCTTCACTAGCCAAAAAATTGTTTTTTCTCTATGTCCTTTTTTTCCTATTTGCCTGAACAGTGATTATATTGATTTTTTTAACTTTTTTGTGAGATTGGTTAGCTTATTCTACTGTTTTGTTTTGCTTTTTGCTTGCTTTATATTCTACCTCTCTTTTCCTACACCTCCCTCAATACCAGTTGTTATTTGCAGTTTGTATTAATCTCCAGGTACTGGTTGCTGGCCTTTACTGGGATTAGTGACTGTTCTATTGGAGTTTTCTCCTGACATCTATATTTTGTTCCCCTTTTCTCTCTTATCCACTTTCTTTTCTCTCTGACTTTGTTTCTCTTTCACTTTTCTTTTTCTTCTTCTCCTTTATTTTATTTTATTGTTCATTTAGTTATTTTTTTTTCTCCCTCTCGCAATCTGATTTGGGCACTTCTTTCCTTTCTTTTTCCCACATTTTCCTCTTCTTCTTTCTCTACTTACCCCCAATTTGTCTTTCACTGGTGGTCACCTTATTGGTGATTATTAACATCGTGAATACATTTCTGTTCAGTGCCTTGTGTGCTGTACTGGGTCGTGTTGTAGTTTGTGCCTTTAAATCAACGTAAGAGAGAGAACCACATAACCAAACACCCGGGGAAGAAAAACCATGGGCAGAAGAAGAAACAGCCCGCATACGACAGAGAGCAGGTATCACCAGAACAGGAATTAAACAAAATAGAAGCAGAAATAAGCCTGTCAGAGAAAGAGTTCAGAGAAATGATCATAAGGTGGATGAAAAGAATGAAAGACAAAATCAACAATCTGAGTAAGAGCCAAGAGGAAATAAAGAAGCAGCATGTAGAAAGGCACAAAAAAATAAAAAATGACATCACTGCTTTAAAGAACTCAATAGAAAGCATCAAAAGCAGAGTAGAAAAAGCAGAGGACCGCATCAGTGAGCTAGAAGACAAGGTAGAAAAAATACCCAAGTACAGCAGCTTCTAGAAAAAAAAAATTAAAAAGCAAGAGGAGAGCCTAAGGGAAGTTTGGGATAACACACACAAAAAAAACAACATCCGCATAATTGGGGTTCCAGAAAGAGTGGAAACTGAACAAGGATTAGAGAAAGTGTTTGAGGAAATAATGACAGAAAATTTCCCCAATATAGGAAAGGAAAAACCCACACAAATCCAAGAAGCTCACAGAGTCACAAGCAAAATGAATCCCACAAAACTGACACCAAGGCACATTATAATTAAATTGGCAAACAGCAACGGAAAGCAAGAATCTTAAATGCAGCCAGAGAGAAACAGAAAATTACCTACAAAGGAAACCCCATAAGACTAGCTACTGATTTTTCAACAGAAACTCATCAGGCCAGAAGAGAATGGAATGAAGAATACTAAGTCATGCAAAGGAAGGGTCTGAATCCAAGAATATTGTACCCTGCAAGGCTTTTAATCAAAATTGAAAGTGAAATCAGAAGCTTCACAGACAAAAAAGGACTAAGGGAATATATTTCCACCAAACCAGCAATGCAAGAAATGTTAAAGGGTCTGCCGTAATAAAAAGAAAGAGGAAGCAAAGAAGGAACTTGGGGGTAAGGACTAAAAATGTCAACAGATAAGTACTTATCAATAATAACTTTGAATGTAAAAGGATTAAATGCTCCAATCAAAAGACATAGGGTAACCGATTGGATAAGAAAACATGATCCATATATCTGCTGTCTACAAGAAACCCACCTCAGGAAAAGAGATGCACACAGATTGAGATTGAAGGGATGGAAGATGGCATTTCAGGCACATGGAAATGAAAAAAAAGCTGGGGTTGCAATACTTATATCTGACAAATTAGATCTCAAAGTGAAGGACATAACAAGAGATAAAGAAGGCCAATTCATAATACTAAAGGGAACTATCCAACAAGAAGAAATAACTCTGGTAAACATATATGCACCCAATATAGGAGCACCTAAATACATAAAAAAACTCTTGGAGGATATTAAGGGAGAGATTGACAGCAATACTATCATAGTAGGAGACTTTAATACCCCACTGTCACCACTGGACAAATCCTCTAAACAAAAAATCACCAAAGAAACATCAATCCTAAATGAAACACTAGACAAGATGGAATTAATTGACATCTTCAGAACATTTCACCCCAAAGCCACAGAATATACATTCTTCTCCAGTGCACATGGGTCATTTTCAAAGATAGATCATATGTTGGGTCATAAGAAAAGTCTCTTCATATTCAAGAAGATAGAAGTCATATCAAGCATTTTCTCAGACCACAGTGGCATAAAACTGGAAATCAACTAAAATAAAAACAATAGAAAGAAATCAGACACATGGAGACTAAAGAGAATGCTATTAAACAATGACTGGGTAACCAGAGAGATGAAGGAAGAAATAAAAAACATCATGAAAACAAATGACAATGACAACACAACTATACAAAATTTATGGGACACAGTGAAAACAGTCTTGAGAGGGAAGTTCATAGCCCTACAAGCCTACTGCAAAAAACAGGAAACAATGGTAATAAATTACCTAACCCTACAACTCAAAGAGCTAGAAAGAGAGCAACAAGAAAAGTCCAGTATACTCAGAAGAAAGGAAATAGTGAAGATCAGAGCGGACATAAACTACTTGGAGACCAAAGAAACAATTCACAAGATCAACAAAACCAAGAGCTGGTTCTTTGAAAGGATAAACAAGATTGATGGACCTCTAGTCAGGCTCACCCAGAAGCAAAGAGAGAAGACCCAAATAAACAAAATCAGAAATGAAAGAGGAGAAATAACAACAGAACCTGTGGAAATACAAAGGATTGTTAAAAAATACTATGAACAACTCTATTCCAACAAACTGGACAACCTGTAAAAGGGGACATTTTCCTAGAAAAATATAACCTTCCAAAACTCAATGAGGAGGATTCCAAACATCTCAATAGTCCAATAACTATGGAACAAATTGAAGCAGTAATCAAAAAGCTTCCAGCAAATAAAAGCCCGGGACCAGATGGCTACACAGGAGAGTTTAACCAAACATTCAAGGAAGAAATAAAACTGATCCTCCTAAGAGTATTCAAAAACATTCATGAAGAAGGAACACTTCCAAACACCTTCTATGAAGCCAGCATCACCCAAATACCAAAACCAAATAAAGACAACACAATGAAAGAGAATTATAGGCCAATATCTCTCATGAACATAGATGCCAAAATCCTCAACAAAATTCTAGCAAATCGGATCCAGCAGTACATCAGAAAGATCATACACCATGACCAATAGGATTCATCCCAGGAATGCAGGGATGGTACAATATCCGCAAATCAATAAACTTGATACATCACATAAACAAATTGAGAGATAAAAATCACATAGTCATATCAATTGCTGCAGAAAGAGCATTTGACACAATCCAACACCCTTTCTTCATAAAAACTCTCAGCAACGTGGGAATAGAAGGAGCATACCACAACATCATAAAAGCCATATATGATAAACCCACAGCTAACATCATACTCAATGGGCAAAAACTAAAACCATTTCCCCTAAGAACAGGAACAAGACAGGGATGTCCACTCTCATCTCTCCTGTTCGACATAGTACAGGAAGTATTAGCCATTGCAATTAGAGAAGAAGAAGAAAAAAAAGACATCCAAATTAGAAAAGAAGAAGTAAAGCTGTCCTTATTTGCAGATGACATGATATTGTACATAAAAAACCCAAGGGACTCCATTCCAAAACTAATTGACTTAATTAGTTAATTTGGCAATGTAGCAGGATACAAAATTAATGCTAAGAAGTTTGTAGCATTTCTATACAATAATAATGAAATTACAGAAAGAGAGACTCAAAAAGCAATTCCATTTACCATTGCACCAAAAAATTAAGATAACTAAGAATAAACCTAACTAAAGAGGTAAAAGAACTATATGTAGAAAACTACAGGACATTGAAAAAAAAGATAGAGGAAGATGTTAACAGATGGAAGAGCATACCATGCTCATAGATAGGGAGAATCAACATCATAAAATGTCCATACTACCCAAAGCAATCTATAGATTCAATGCACTACCCATTAAAATACCAACCACTTATTTCACAGACCTAGAAAGAATTCTTCATAGATTCATCTGGAACAAAAAAAGACCACGAAGAGCTACAGCAATTCTGAAAAAGAAGAATAAAGTAGGTGGGATCTCAATGCCAGATATCAAGCTATACTACAAAGCAACTGTTCTCAAAACAGCCTGGGACTGGCACAAGAACAGACATATAGACCAATGGAATAGAATATAGAACCCAGATATCCACCCAAACCCTATGCTCAACTTATATTTGACAAAGGAGGCATGAACATTCAATGAAGCGAAGATAGCCTCTTCAATAAATGGTGTTGGGAAAATTGGATAGATACATACAAAAGAATGAAACTGGACCACCAACTTACACCAAATACAAAAATAAATTCAAAATGGATACAGGACTCAAAATTAGAAGGGAAACCATAAAAAACTAGAAGAGTCCACAGGCAGCACAATCTCAGATATATGCCGAAAGAACTTCTTCACTGATACAGCTCCAAAGGCAATGGAAGCTAAAGAAAAAAATAAACAAATGGGACTACATCAAAATAAAAAGCTTTTGCACAGCAAAAGAAACCATGAACAAAACAAAAAGAAAGATCACTGTATGGGAGAACATTTGCAAATGATATCAGTGATAAAGGTTTAATCTCCAACATCTACAGCCAACTTATACAACTTAATAAAAGGAAGATAAATGATCCAATAAAAAAATGGGCAATGGACCTAAATACAACCTTTTCAAAAGATGACAGAAGGAAGTCCAAGAGACACATGAAAAGATGTTCCAAGTCACTATTTATCGAGAGATGCAAATCAAAATGACAGTGCGATACCATCTTATACCTGTCAAAATGGCAATCTTCAACAAATCAACAAACAACAAATGTTGGCGAGGATGCGGAGAAAAAGGAACCCTTGTGCACTCTTGGTGGGAATGCAGACTGGTGTAGCCACTGTGGAGAAAAGGATGGATTTTCCTCAAAAAACTAAAAATGGATCTCCCATTTGACCCAACAATCCCACTCTTATGAATTTATCCTAAGAAGTTACAAGCACCAATCAGAAAGGATTTATCCACACCTATGTTCATAGCAGCATAATTTACAATCTCTACAATTTGGAAACAGCCTAGCTGCCTGTCAGCAGATGAGTGGATCAGAAAACTATGGTACACCTACACAATGGAATTCTATTTAATGCTGCCATTAAAAAGAAGGAATTCTTACCATTTGCAGCAACCTGATTGGAACTGGAGAACCTTATGCTTAGTGAAATAAACCAGTCAATGAAGGAGAAGCATCACATGATCTCACTCATTTGTGGATAATAAAGAACATTATAAACTGATGAACAAAAGGATAGATACAGAGGTAGTAAAGCATCCGACTGTGAAATTACAGCAGGAAGATTAAAGTTAGGTGAGGTAGATAAGAGATCAATCTTAGGACTTGTATGCATGCATATAAGCATAAGCAATGAACATTGACACTGGGGGGTTGGGGTATGCCGGGGAGGGAGGGGGGACAATGGGGAGATATGTATATAAAATTAATTAAAAAAAGATTAAATAATATTAATAATTTAAATAAATAATAAAAAGACAAAAATGAATTTGGAACTGACAGGGGCAAAGATTATTTTCCCAATGTATTCTGCTCAAGGTACATCCCCATAAATAAGATGAGAATCATGGTGTAAAGGAGAAAAAAGAGACCTCAAAAACAGGGTGACTGAGCACAATAGGGGGGAGGTGGGGAAGGGGAGAAGAAAAAGAAAGAAAAAAAAAAGACTGCAATTTGCTCCCAGGGATTGGAGAAAATTAAAAAAGGTTGGAATCTATCAGTATTCATTAATCATCTTCTCCTTCATCCTCTTCTCCTTCATCCCCTTCATCATCATTTTCTTCACCCTCATCCTCCATCCCCTTCTTCAACAATATCTTCCAACACTTCTTTTTCTTCTTCATCATCATCATCTTCTTCTCCTTCTTCTTCTTCATCATCCATGTCAGGAACCAAGTAGTACAGTAATGGATTTGGCCAAATGTAGTATTTGATGACTTCTAACTCATCTGCACCCACATCAGAATGGTCAGTAAACCAGGTAAAGAAGCTTTCTGGTTCCTCCTGCTGGCTGAATTTTGTGTTTGACTTGAATGTTTCGTCAAATCCTTTCCAAATTTTCATTTGATTTCAGTGAACTTTGAAGATGGGACACCACTCTAATTTAGATGAAACTTTGGAGAGAACTTTATTTTCAAAGTAAGAATTTTAATCAAAATAAAAATCTATTCTATAACCTGATTTAAAACCTTCAAATTCTGTCATTTCAATTCTTTTCAAATAATGCAGTGCCTCTTCATCCTCTTCTCCAAGCAGTGCAGATACTTGTGGATGGTTGGCAAATGTGCTTACCCCAAAATTTGGGATTTTGGCGATCAATTCTGACCTGTTCTGAAAAAAGAGTTGGCAGAGTTTGTTATATTTCTGTTCTACTTTCAAAATCTCCTCACTGGTTTGTTCATTAAGTCTGTCTCTTTCATTTTGTACTTCATCAGTATGTTCAATCACTGCTTGCTGTTCTTCTTCTCCCTTTGGCACGTCCTGAGGGGTAGGCTTCTTCTCCTGCTTTGGGGCTGGAGGTGGTTTTGGTTTTTCTGAGGATCTGAATACTGGGAATTCACCAGGCCTGAAGGCGTGCTGAGCACTCAGAAAAGTAATTTTTACTTTTCAGAGTACTTTCAGGATCAAATGCCAAAAAGATCTGGATGCTTTTATAGGAAAAAAAAAAAAAAATATATATATATATATATATATATTTCAATGATCTGAGATCCCCAAATGTTTAGGTTCCATATAAAAATAAAAATACAATTAAATTGACTCTATTGGCTTTGTTTTCTAATGGACATTGATTACTTAAACTATCAAGCATTATAAAGCAATAAACTTGACTATTTTTTGATATTTTCTATGTGTGTGCTTGTCAGAGATATTCTATTCTGCCTTGATGATCACCTGTCCACATTCTATAAACCATCATATAATTCAAAGACTATTCTGGTGATTTATCTTTTGTCACTAAAACAGCATTCATTTAGTTTATTGAAGATAAATCTGATGATATCTAATACACAAAATGTCCTGTCTTATAAAAAGTCATCCACATTTACACTTATGACTTTAAAGTCAGGACATAGAGGAAAGTTTATTTAAAAAGGCTCAGCTTGATAACAATACCACCTGGCTGCATCTCTCTTCAGAAGCTTGGAGAGAAGGAAAAGACATTGCAGATAATACGTATGCTATTGGTTGAGGAAATAAGCAAACATTTCAGATGGTGATGTAAACATTATCTTAATAGTTGAATTTGTTTTTTATTTCATGTTCCATTGAAGATCATAATTTGTCTTAATATGCTGAAAAGTTTATAATTTCTCTCCAAGATATGACCAAATATGGCCAATTCAAATTCCATTTCCTTAATGAGATTAATAATAAATACATTCAAAATATGTTAAAAGAAAAACATTTTTCACTAATTTTGTCCATGATTTTGATAACTATCATTGTTCCTAGTTTTGATAAAAACGAGGAGTATGGTATGAATTTATATGAACCATATTTCAGCATAACTTTGAGAAAATTATGATGCAAAAATAGAGTAACTTTAATTTATCTCTTAACTCTAGTATATATAGGGTGTCCCTCCAAAAATGTATACATGCACTTTGAATAATTATAAAGGCACTAGAAGACTGGTGCAATGAAAATTCATGCACTGGAGTGGGAGTCACTCAACCCAGACTGCCCCCTCTTGCAATCCAGGAGCCCTCATGGGTGGGAGGTAACTTGGCTATCAGGGGAAGGTGACACCCATCACACCTCTGCTGCTGCCACTGCCAGCAGCACAAGCCTCTGCCAGCCTTGGTTACCTGAGCCTCGGGCGGCCCTGAGTGGCTGGGCAGCAGCTATATGAGACTTGACTGCGCCTTGGGCCAGCCCTGGTCGGGTAGGCAGCCTCCATCGGAAGCTCGCTTGTGCCTTGGGAGTCTGAGGGGACTGTGGAAGTCCAGAGGCAGGTGTGAGGAGTGGCTGGGCCTACCTGGGAGCAGGCCCTGTGTTGCCGTGTTCCTGTCACTCCGGCGGGGCTGAGAGGACTGGGTGCCACCGTATTGTAGCTGTGGGCACTGCCATCTTTGAAAGCATCACAATCAATTAGCATATTTCCTCCTTATTGGCTTTGTGGGCATCGTCATTTTTGCGATGGCATGAGTCAATTAGCATATCCCCTCTTTATTAGATAGGATTGTTTACTAAAATACATTTCATTTGAAAAATTGAGCTATTAGCTGTTAAAATATGTATATGTTTTGGGGGGCATATTCCTCTATAGAAAATGGATTTATCTTTTTTACCAGAGTTGTTGAGAAACATAATTTGAAGACATCCAATCAGCCTTAAACTAATTGGACCAGCCTTAACCAGTTTGGCTCAGTGGATAGAGGGTAGACCTGTGGACTGAAAGGTCCCAGGTTTGATTCTGGTCAAGGGCATGTACCTTGGTTGGAAGCATTCAGGAGGCAGCTGATGGATGTTTCTCTATCATTGATGTTTCTCTATCCCTCTCCCTTCCGCTCTGTAAAAAATCAACAAGATATAATTTTTTAAAAAGTAACTGAACCAAAAGGCTGTGATTCATTAATAGTTAAAGGTGAATTTTAACAAACACTTTAAAGTTTTAAAAATGCAATATTTGAACACTAGAAATTTGAATTTTTATTACCAGTTGAGAAAAACAAAAATAGAGTAAACATAACTTATGTCTTAAACTTTTCATTAATATTAGGGACTATTTTATTATCATTATGAGAAAACAAAATTAAGAAATCAATTTATATGACAATATGAATGATAATATCTATTCTGTAGTGCATGATAAAATCATTCAAAAAGAAGTCAATGATTCTTAAAAAAGCAATTTGTAGGTTTCTCACATTACTTAGTCTAGGGTGCAAGTTTTTTTATTTTATTTGTTTGTATTGCTACAAAGATATGATAGGAATTAAATTGCATCCACACATAACATGTAGATGGAGCTGTATTGTGCATGAAGGAACTTTGTATTTTTTTATGAACAGTTTAAGATAATAATATTTGCACCTCATGAAGTCCACATTCCAATCCATCTGTTGCCATATAGTTGAAAATTTACCTCTGCCCTTTTATCATTATTTGATACCCTGTTCTGTAACAATCAGTTTGAACCTAGTCACTAAAGCAGTCAAAACATCCATAACTTTTAAAGAATTCTAATTGAACAATGAAAGCACCCTGAGCCCTCTACTAAATTATCAAGAGCTTATCAGCCACACTGTCAATAACAGCATTGTGTTCTCTTTACCAGTTTCTGCACTTCAGAATGAAAGACACTTCTTTGTGCTGAAGTGAATTAGGGATTATATTTTGTAAGAACCACTATGGGTGATGGACGCCTAAGTGATCTCCTGCTGCTGGCCTTGGACAGTGAAGCAGCCAAGAATACTAATAGCAACAAACCAAGAGCAGTCTTTGCCAGTTTAAGATCATGCCAGTCTCTTTTGAGGTAAACAGGGATTTGATGGATGCAGTGATCTGTCTGCTCTCACAAGCAGCACATAAAACTTATTTTAAATTGCTTATCCTCTTAGATTTCATCTGAAACGCAGGACAGATTGTGACAGAACTGATGATAATATTGGAATACAACTTTGAGGCACACAATTAAAGTAGCACACTGCTTTTTTATCACCGTGTCTTTTTGCTTTCTGTCAGTTATCATCCCTGCAGAATTCAATGAAAGCAAAATAAAAATTTTAAAGAAAAAAATGAAATGAAAAAGGTGATGCTTAGGGGAAGACCTACTGCTTCAAATCAGGGATGAAGGGAGAATAGAGAAGTGTGGGTTGTAGAAGCAGCATTTAAAGCCCTCATATAACTTCTGATTTTCACACCATATTCTACCAGTATGTGTGTGTCTCAGATGTGTAGTACCTTGCAGCAAGAGATTCTCCTAGAGAGAAAAGCTGTTTTCAGATTCTCTGTTCTGTGAAACCTTCCTCTCCAGGATTCACAAAATGAACTCTTGTTTTCCAGACTCAGCATTTATTTCTCTTATGTTTTGCTGCTGAATAATAGTTATGTACAGTTTGGCCTTAAAATGGCACCCCTGAAGTGAATCACTGTAACAGTAACTAATGTGAAAAGTTGATTTCAGATTTCCCTGTGTCAAATGCTCATTTCATGGTATTATCACAAAGCATTTTTTCAAGCATCAGAAAAACAGAGGACTGACATTTCTAGACTAATGTGCTGAAATTCTTATAAGAAGGATAAGAATCAGGCAATAAAACAGTGAGCACCTGGTAGGGCAAAAGGAGGTTTACAGTTGTATTTGAAACACAGTTTAATATTGTACTATTATTAACTAATTATTGCATTATTTTACATACAAATTACTGTAAATTTACTTTTGTTCTATCCTGTATTTATTACCAGTGCTTTCATATGCGTTTGATTAGCCGATCTGGTACCAGAAGGATGGCATCATATCCACTTGAAAAAATGCCAAATATAAAAAGTATAGCTTATCAGGACAAAGCATGGGGTATAATGGTTATATTAGTCAGATTTTTCTCAGTGGTATCCAAAGCATGCATAAAGCCAAAACCGGTTTGGCTCAGTGGATAGAGCATAGGCCTGCAGACTGAGGGGTCCCAGGTTCAATTCCAGTCAGGGCATGTATCTTGATTTGCGGGCACATCCCCAGTAGGGGGCGTGTAGGAGGCGGCTGATCAATGTCTCTTCCTCATCGATGTTTCTAACTCTCTATCCATCTCTCTTCTTGTCAGTAAAAAAAACAATAAAATATATTTTAAAAAATTTAAAAAATTTTAAAAAGCATGCATAAAAAAACACTGTTTTCCCATGTACAGGCGTATCAATACTTGTTTGTGCTTCATTTTATTGTGTTTCACAGATGTGGGATTTTTTCAAATTGAAGGCAAGACCCTCCATCAATAAAAAGAATACAACTCAATTTATTGCATCATTCACTTTATCGAGGTCGATTGTAACTGCAACAGCATTATCTTTGAAGTATGCTTGCATGTCCCTTTATAAGAGCAGTCCTACAGAAATTCTTTCAGAAGCCCCTCAAACCTGTTTTCATCTTTCTTTATAACTCATCGCCTACATCATATATATAATCTTTATTGATTTCAGAGAGGAAGGGAGAGGCAAAGAGAGATAGATGCATCAAGAGAATCATTGATATGCACCTTACTGGGGATCAAGCCTGCAACCAGGCATATGGCCTGACAAGGAATCAAACTGTGACCTCCTGGTTCATAGGTCCATGCTCAACCACTGGGCTAGGCTAGCAGGGGAATAGTGTTTATCTTCATTGCTCTCAACCTAATGCTGTCTTTTATTCTCTCTCCAAATTCTAAGCTATTTTCCTCTCCTCTCAGGCTATATCTGTATCTTCATTTCCAACTTACCCAGTGGAAAGAAACCTCCTTTCCATTAGTCTTCCATTGGTAATGAACTGGTAAACCATTTAAACTAAGATATTAATAAAAGATAATTCTCATTGTGTTTTTCCTTCCAGGAACAACAATCCAATCTGAAATTAATAAAAGGAGAAAATGAAAGTACGATGTATTAAGGCAGTATATTATTTCATGCTCCTCAAATGTCAGCACATCTTATAGGAAATGTGTTCTCTCATTTGGAATAACTCTCACAAGAGTACACTCTTAAAATGAGTCTCTAGAAACAACATGCATCCCAAAGTGCTGAGGACAATTCCCCTGGGATCCTACACTGCATTCCCTTATGGACTGATTAAGGCATTGCATCTTTGCTTCTGGTAGAAGGTGGCACATATCAGTATGACAGAGATCTGCTAAAATTGAATTATCTTCTAAGTATAAGCAAGATATCAGATAATTTGTCTGCAAGAGTGAATAATATTAATTCAAATAATAGCTTTGGTTTAGTTACATATTATTTTTACTTATATGACCTTTAAATCCCGTTTTTACTTATATGACCTTTATAACCCCTTTTATATCTAGCAACTGCTATATTTATGTGATAGCAGTAAGAGACACCATTGACTTGAACTGCAGACTTATGGATGGACCTTTTAAGCCAGGTTTATTTCTTAGTTAACCTTGATTTACTAGTTTAATGTGAAGTGATAATGGAGAAGAGCTGCCTACAAATTCTCTAAATCACTTTGTATCCCACACAAGAGATACTCTGTACACAAATATCACTGATACAGAGGATCATCAATATAAAAATCAATTTAGTGTTTGCCATGAAAATGTTGTTTACCCTCACTTAAGCCACTGCTGAAAATACCAAAAGTTATAACCATGAGCATATATAATATATTTATATAAAGCTTTAAAATTTTCAAAGAGGTTATGCATTTATTATCTTATTTGAGTTTCATGACTACATGGAATTTTTGATAATTTGTTTGGAGATTCTAGGAAGGGAACACAGCTACTCTTATACCCTTAATGGAAGACCGTGTCCCCTCCTCTGGGCGGAAGCTTGTCCTCATTGACCCCAGAGTACAACTTTGGGATGGACACACATAGATCAGTGAGGGAGGAGGTGAAGATCTGCTTAACTAGCCAGATTAGCCAAATCCACCCTAGTAATCAATAGAGTGACAGATCTTGCACCCAGATTGCCCTCACATCCTACATTGAATTTTTGGATTTAAAAACAATATATGTATAAAGGTTAATGGGTTATACAATAGTGTAAGTTTTGTAGAGCTGGTAAATTAGAAAATATTCTTAGCCTGATCATGTATATTTGGATTATATTTTAGCATTTTATTGCATTTGTGATAATATCTTTTAATATATGAAGAGATATATAAATATATAAAGTTAATACTTAATAAACAAAGCAAAAATAGGATAGAACCCAGATTTTCTAATTCCTTATGCAAGTGCTCAATAGGCTTTCCTCTGCACTTCACACCATGATATTCTGACTCTTATTTAAAACAGCTTCCAGCATCAATTCAGTAACCAAAGCTGCCAATATTGCCATTATTTTATATATATGCCAAAAGGTATCAATGACTATGGATTTGGACATGTGCCCTCTTGAATTATCATAAAGTATTCATGGAGCTTTCATGGTGTTTGATGATACTGTTATAGGTCTTACTGAGAAAATTGCATTGTATCCTGCTAGGAAGATTTTATAAAGGTCAATGACCATCTGATAATAATTATTTCTAGTCTTTATTAATATAGTCTATAATGGGGAAAGGAGACTGTTAAAACTAAAATAAGGAACATATAACAAAGAAAACAATATTTAAATAATTAATTATATTTCTCAGATTATTCCTTAATTATAATTTGTACTATATGAATAGTTCTAAGAACTTAGTTTATTTTTTCCATAACCTAATATTGATTTCTAAAGCTAATCTGCCTGAGTTAAAAATAACTTCCAAACATGATAACATATTATTTGCACAGATATAATAATTTTCCCAAACATTTATATTGATGCTTTTTATGTTTAATATAAATGTTGATGCTGGAAGTCAGGTATTTTTGTAACAATTTGATAGATACACTCACAGAGAATTAAATGTATGTTGTCAAAAAAAATAAAAAAAAGGTTTTTGGAGATTGCACAATGTTGAATATGCCTAGTGCTTATAATTATTCCGCGAGTACAAAGATGTAATTAAGAATATATAAAACCAAATGTCAGGTAAGTTCAGTCACAAAATTAGAAAAACTGTATACATTGCTCATTGCTATTTTCTCTTCATTGCTTCATGGGATAATAATTATGCTTTGGGCCATATCTGCCAAGAAGTACATTTGGAAATTTACTTCATAATGGCTCCTATTAAAGAAATAGAAATATTGAAGAGACAGGACTTTATTATGGGTTAGTCTAATTTTGGTGGATACTTTGCATGTTTTTAGAAGTTCATGAAACTCAAGGATATGTTTTTACTCCAACACAGACTTCATATCAATTTTTAGTTGTTTTTTTCTAACAGGCATTATGTAGAAATTTTATCATAAATTATTATTATAAAAACTAAAAGTAGGAAAAGAACTCTTTTCTTGTTCCCTATCAACTAAGAAAAGTCACATGACCTATGCTCAGCCAATCATTTAGAGATAATTGATGGCAAAGTGGCAATGATAGATGATGAGAAGTTAGGAACAATGCCAGTGATATGGAAACAAGTATCAAATATCCGGTGGTGATACTGTCAGTGACATACTAAGAAGCATATTCTTCTTGCAGAATTTGGTTGATTATTACTCCTTAGTCCTTGATAGAATCTATTATCAGTAACTAATTGTTAATCCTGACAAATTAATTATTTTCCAATAATGTTAACAACTTCAATTGTTTGTAGTTAGTAATTGAGATTGCTGACAAATTCAGGGCTAGATTTAAAAAAGGTATATGTATAGGTGCACATATATTTTTTCATGCTTTAATGTTTTAACGTCTATAGCACACACAAATTGTGAAAAATGTGATTAGATTCATCCATTCTTCAATTGTAAAGTATGTCTTTAGTGTGTCCTCATCAATGCTGTTTTGGTTGAAAAGAACAGAAAACTGAATGAGTCAGCCATTTGTGAATAGATCCATAAAACAAAGGTAGAAAGAGAGATACTTACTCCACTGAAATAAAATGATTGCCCTAACAGGTTTGGCTCAGTGGATAGAGTGTTGGCCTACAGACTGAGGGGTCCTAAGTTTGATTCTGGTCAAGAGCATGCACTTTGGTTGCAGGCATATCCCCATTAGGGGGTATGCAGGAAGCAACTGATGGATGTTTCTCTCTCATCGATGTTTCTAACTTTATCCTTCTCCCTTACTCTCTGTAAAAAAATATAAATAAAATAAAATAAAAATGATAAAATGTAAGAATGGAGGTATATATGGCTATTTTTGGAAAGGAAAAGCAGATTGGTATGGGTGTTGATGCTGCTATAGCCCTTAATCTCACAGGAAATGTTTGATCGATAAGACAGAACATTAGAGCTCTGGGCCTCTGCTTCTCTGCTTTGAATGCGAGATATGAAATGTGAAAAATATCAAAAGATGCATGCTTTTACGGAAAAATGGTGTGACCTTGCTATTGTAGGTGGTAACCTGACAAGCTTGATTATCTCCCTCTTTCTCTTGAATCATCAGTTTCACTCTTCTGAGTCATTTCTATCAGGACTGAAACATGCTATACTATACCCATTTTAAAAAACACTTTTTTTCTCCCAGATGCCTTTCTAGCCATTAGTTTATTTATTTCTCTTTATCAAAAATTGTCCAAATAGTTATCTCTCTTTACTGCCTGCACTTGCTCAATTCCTACTGTCCTGTTTGGATTTCTTCCAAGCCTTTGCCCTCATTCTTATCAAATAATAAATGACTGTCATGTGGTCAAATCCTGAGTCTTCATCTCTGTCAGCACTTCAATAACTTGTCATGGTGGTCACTCCTTCAGTCATGAATCATCTTTTCACTTTGACTTTATGAGCTCATATACATCATAAGCCATTCCTGTTTAGTCTCCTTTTTGATTATCCTTTATTTACCTAAACTCTAAATGCTAAGTTATACTGGGACTTCAGTTTTAGACTTTTTTTTCACTACATTTACTCCATAAGTAATCTTACTTAGACTCATGGCTTTAAATGGAATCTCTATAGATTACTTCCCAAATATATGTCTATACAAATGGCCTTGCTTCTTTAACTACAAACTTAACTATCCACCTGCCCATTCAAAATCTTCCTGTGGATATTTACTTGGTAAATCAAACTTAACTGAGTTTGGACTACCCCACATTTCTTACTCCTAAAATCTATTGCCCATTTTGATCAAGGCAATTCACTCAGACAATTGTTTGAACTAACAATGGAACTGTTCATGATTTTTGTTTATTTTTAACACTCAAAATTCAATCTATTAGCAAAATCATGTCACTGAAACTCAAAATACATGTTAAATTCAAGCTTCTCTCTATATCTCCAGATGAGTTCCAAGAACCACTTTTTACTGAGCTACAGGAATAACTTTTTAACTCATTTCTCTGGTTCCAATTGTACCTCTTTGCAAACTATTTTCTACATGGCAATCCGATGTTCTGATGGTTACCCATAGAAGAAGGAGAAGAAAGATGAGGAGAAGGAAGAGGAGGAGGAGGAGGAGGAGGAGGAGGAGGAGGGGGAGGAGAACTCTGCAAACAGAGTCTTATAGACCCAGGACTCATACCCATTCCTGATCTCACTATTTTTGGAATATTATTTTGCTACAATTTTGAAATTATTTGATCTATTGAAATATAATTCCAAAATCATTGAATATTTAAATTGTTTATAGTTTTTGTTATTACACTTTGATGTATTGAACATCTGAAAATATATCTTCATGAGAAGCTCTATATATTTATATTAGAAATTCTAAGAAGGCCTTCACCAGTTTGGCTCAGTGGATAGATAGAGTGTCGGACTGCAGACCAAAGGGTCTCAGGTTCGATTCTAGTCAAGAGCACAGACCTTGATTACAGGCTCCTTCCCAGTCCAGGCCCTGGCATCACATCAATGTTTCTGTCTTTCCTTCTCTCTTCCACTCTTTCTAAAAAAATAAATGGAAAAATATCTTCAGGTGAAGATTAACAAAAATAAAAAAATAAATTCTAAGAAGGTGAATTATTACTCAAAGGATTAGTCACATGCAGAGAAACAAACACTGTGGGTGGCCAAAATGAGGAGACAAACATATCTATCTATGCTAATAAAAGGTAATATACAAATTGGTAAGGATGCCCTCACAGTAATGACCAAACAGCAGGCTGCGTGGGTGAAAGGCCAGAGGGGGGTTAGTTAGGGACAACCAAATGACTGAACAGCAGGCTGCATGGGGTGACCAGGCTGGTGGCAGCAGGGGGAGGGAGGGGGGGCAGTGAGGGATGACCAAATGACTGAATAGCAGGCTGAATGAGACAAACAGGCTGGTAGGCAGGACAGTAAGGGGCAACCAGGCCAGTTGGGTGGGGGGGAGTAGTGAGCGGTGATGAGGCTAGAGGGAGGGCAGTTAGGAGTAACCAGGCCAGTGGGTGGGGTGGAGGGCAGTTGGGAGCAACCAGGCTGGCAGGAGAGTTAGTTGGAGGTGACCAGGCCAGCAGAGGGGGACAGTTGGAGGTGATCAAGCTGGCAGAGGGGGAAGTTTTGAGTGGCCAGGATGGTGGGAGGGGGGCAGTTTGGGGCAACCAAGCTAGCATGGAGGGCAGTTGGAGGTGACCAGGCAGGCAGTGGGGGGCACTTAGGTGCAATCAGGCTGGCAGGAGGAGCAATTAGGAGACAGAGGTCCCAGATAGTGAAAGGGATGTCCAACTGCCGGTTTAGGCCTGATCCTCAGTAGGACATCCTCCTAGGGGTCTCACATTGGAGAGGGTGCAGACAGGGCTGAAAGAAACACCCTCCTATGCATGAATTTTGTGCGCTGGGCCTCTAAAACCTATATAATAAAGAGGTAATATATAAATTGACCATCCTCCAACACACAAGATGGCCACCCCCCTGTAGACATAAGATGTCCACCACAAGATGGCCAGCAGCGAAGGGCAGTTGGGTATGACCTGTCCTGCAGAGAAGGACAGTTGGGGGAGGACTCAGGCCTGCAGGAGAGGCACTTAGGGGGATCAGGCCTGTGAGGGAAGGCAGTTGGGTGGACCCAGGCCTGCAGGGGAGGGCAGTTGGGAGGTACAAGGCTTGAAAGGGAGAGGGCAGTTGGGGAGGAGCAGGCCTGCAGGGGAAGGGAGCTAGGGGCAAACAAGGCCAGCAGGGGAGGACTGTTAGGAGCAACCAGGATGGCAAAACAGCAATTAGGGGCAACCCAGGCAGCAGGGGAGGACAGTTAGGGATGACCATGCTGGCAGGAGAGGGCAATTAGGGGCAACCAGGCTGACAGGGGAGGGCAGTTAGGGGCAACTGTGCCTGCAGGGGAGCAGTTATGTGTCTATCAGGCTGGCAAGGAGTAATTAGGGGGTGATCAGTTTGGCAGGCTGAAGCAGTTAGGACCAATCAGGCAAGCAGGCAGATGAGCAGTTGAGAGCAAGCAGTCCTGGATTGTGAGAGAGATATCTGACTGCCCAGTGGGATCAGGCTTAAATGGGTAGTCGGACTTCCTTTGAAGGGTCTCAGATTGGAGAGGGTGCAGGCTGGGCTGAGGGACACACACACACACATGCACAAATTTCATGCACTGGGCCTCTAGTGTGTGTGTGTGTGTGTGTGTGTGTGTGTGTGTGTGTGTGTGTATGAACCTAAGCTACTAATACAATGGAATGACCAGAATACCCAGAATTACTGGAACAACCAGTCCCTATGATGTTTAACACAGGAGCTTTCCTCAGTCCACAGGCCCTGATTGCCTGCCAGCCAACCTCCTGGTTCCACCCGCCCCCTGGCTGGGAGGCCCCTTTTGTGGCCAGGCCACCAGCCTGGGACTGGGAACCTGGGGTGGGTGGCTGAGGATGTGGCCCCTTTCCTAGAGGGTATGAGGGTCTGCTCCCTTCTCAGGGCCAGCAGACATCTTTCAGGTCTTTCCCCCTGTCTCTCCCCACAAGCCAGCTGGCCCTGATCAATTGATAGGCGCCAGGCCCCAGGCTGGGATAGGGAACCATGGTTAGGTGGCAGCAGATGTGGGCCATGAGGGAAGGAGTGGGGAGGTGGGGAACCTGATCAGCCCTGATCGTCAGCAGGCCTAGGGACTCCACCCATGCATGGATTTCATTCACTGGTCCTCTAGTCTCAAATAAAAAAACAAAAAAACAAATCAGAACTCTATAAAAAGAACTAAATATAATGGAGACAAGCAATCTACCAGATATAGAGTTCAAAGAATGGTTATAAGGATGTTCAATGAACTTAGGGTAGATAAACTCAGTGAGAACTTTAACTAAGTGATAAAAAAAACATAAAAATTAAGATAGAAAACATGAACAAAATACATCAGATATGAAGAATATAATAACTGAAATGAAGACTACATGAAAAGAAATCAACAGTGGATTAGATGAATCAGAGGATTGAATTAGAAGATAAGATAATAGAAAACACCAAATCAAAACACCAAAATAGAAGACAGTTGAAGGGGCCTCTGAACAATATGAAATGTACCAACATTTGCATGATAAGGGTTGCAGAAGGAGACGAGACCAAGGACTTGAAAATCTACTTTTAAAAAATGACAGAAAATTTCCCTAACTTGGCCAAATAAATACATACATAAGTATAGGAAGTACAGAGTCTCAAACAAATGAGCCAAAACCAAGATACATCATAATGAGTCTGGCACAAAATATTAAAAGTGATGAAAAACAAGGACCTACAGCCCAGACTACTCTACTCAGCAAAGCTTTATTTGGAATCAAAGGACAGCTAAAGAACTGCCTGGACAAGAAAAAGCTGATGGGGTTTATCACCATCAAACCAAAATTACAAGAAATGTTAACAGGTTTTCTTTACGAAGAAGAAAAAAAAAAAAAGATCAGAAATATAAATAGTAAAATGGCAATAAATACATACCTATCAACAATTATTTTAAATGCAAATGGCTTAAATGCTCTAATTAAAAAACAGAGGATGGCTGAATAGATAAGAAAATAAGATTTGTAAATGCCATCTACAACAGACTCACTTCAGATTGAAAAATACACACAGATTAAATGTAACGGGATGATAAATATATTTCATAAAAATGAAACCTATAACCTGGAGTAGCCATACTTATACCAGATAAAATAGACTTTATTTTTTAAATATATTTTATTGATTTTTTTACAGAGAGGAAGAGAGAGGGATAGAGAGTTAGAAACATTGATGAGAGAGAAATATTGATCAGCTGCTTCCTGCACACCCCCTACTGGGGATGTGCCCACAACCAAGGTACATGCCCTTTACCAGAATCGAACCTGGGACCTTTCAGGCCGCAGGCTGATGCTCTATCCACTGAGCCAAATTGGTTTGGGCTAAAATAGACTTTAAAACAAAGCAATAACAAGAAACAAAGAAGGACTCAATAATTCCACTTCTGTATATTTATCCAAAGAAATCCAAAACATTAAAATGAAAAGACATATGCTTCCATATATTCATTGGCATATTATTGACAATAGCCAAGGTATGTGTTCATCAATAGACAAATGGAGAAAGAGTGGTACATATATAAAATGGAATATTACTTGTCCATAAAAAGAATGAAATCTTACCATTGTGACAACATGGATAAACCTAGCAGTTATATATACTGAGCCAAGGTAAGATGTCTTAACATACTAGATTTGGGACATTGGGGGTCCCACACAATTGGGACAACTGGGTCAGGACACTGAACTTTCATTGTCACCACCTCCTGGAGCACTGCTTCCAGGGCCATTCCCAGGTGCACTGACCCCTGTGGGTTACCATCATTAAACGGTCAGCAGTGAAGACTGTTCCATTATTGATGTGGAAGAATAAATTGGCACATTGCCCAAGATTTTTGAATAGCTATTTTAAATAACTTCTTACATCAATCTATTTTAACCTCTTACATCAATCTATTGATTTGTACTTGGGACTAAAGAGGTATTTCTTAGCAAAGTGTCTCCAAATGCAAATATCAGCCACTCTTCACATGATCATGTTTTTATTTTATATAGTTTCCACTTGGATAAGCAAATGACTACCTTTCCCAGTCCTCATGTTTATAGATAAGATCTGGCCAGTGATTTATTCCCATTAGAGTACTGGTGATGATTATATCCCAGTAGAGTATTGGTAAAAATTATTTGTGCCACATGCATGCCACATTGTATACTATCTCATCACTACTCATGTGTTTTCCCTACTCACACTACTGGACATGTAAGTCTGAGGAAAAGGGATGTTGTATGAGGAAAAGAACCTGAATTCTAAGGTCACAGCCTAGAAGAACAATAATGCTTAAGATAGAGAGTCAGAGATGTTTGCAATAGCTATGTATGAACTAGAAATAAAATTCTTGGGTTACACTAACATATTTGGGATTTAATTATTCCAATAAGACAATCCTAACACAGTTAGTATATACTTAGCAATGAGCAATGCCAGTCCACACTCTGTCTTGAGACAGATATTATAAACTTTCTTCCTTAAATATTAGAAAGTGTAAAGAAATGGACCACTTCTTTTTGAACAGATATATTTGCCTTACCTCTCACTCTCCTATCCACCTCTAATAATATCTCTTCCATTTTAATATATAGGGAATTAAAAATGCTTGTCTCAATATTGGCTTTATTTGTATAATGAGAAGCTACCGATTCAGGACCTATTTTTATAAAGAGCACGTAGAATATGTTTTATACCTTTACAACAGTTTCTTAAGTAATCAAATCATAAAATTTAATATGAAAAATTTTAATATATGCTTACATTGCTTTTTATGTGTGTTTTTTTCCTTAGACACATCATGCAAAACTGAAATTGTGTCCTGCTTTATAAAACACTACAAGATAATGAAGAGACAAGTTAGCATAACTAAACTTTAGTAAAGACATACTCTGCCCTAGCTATTTTGGCTCAGTGGATAGAGCATTAACCTGAGGACCAAAGGGTCCCAGGTTTGATTCCAGTCAAAGTCACATGCTTTGGGTTGCAGGCTCGATCCCCAGTAGGGGGCGTGCAGGAGGCAATTAACAATGATTCTCTTTATTGATGTTTCTATATCTCTCTCCCTCTCCCTTCCTCTCTGAAATCAACAAAAATATATTAAAAAAAACGTACTCAATATATTAGATGTCCTAATAAAGTCACATATTAAATTACATTTTAATAGAATCAAGAAAACGTAAAAAAAGTGAATGAAATCATGATAAAAGAACAAAGTTTTGACATTTTAGTTTTTGAAGCATGGTATTTAGCATTTCAACATGAGAGTCATGGTATTTATAAATGCTGGAGTTTACAAAAATTATTTTGGACTCCTTTCAGACCCACTGGTTTGCTGTAAGAGTAAGATAAGATATCAGTAATGTCAAAGAGATGGTAGAGTTTATGAATAAAAATTGATAATTAAATATCACATTTCATGTTTCTAAAAATATAAAATATAAAGTAAAGATAGAATGAGGCAGAACATAATAAAATCTAAGAGGAAGTAAATTATTTAAACTTATGAGTTCCTCAAGTTAGTAAAGGCTTACCAATTTGGAAAACTTACCTAGTTGGTGTCAAGAACTATACTTTCCTTCATTAGGGCCATAGTATATGTGGAAAAAATGTCACAGTCAACTTTAAATAATTTTTTAGCCAATTTATATGTACATTAGTAACATGTTACAAAGGAAAAAACTTCCAATATCATCATCTTCCAATATCTGTCCTTTGTTATTAACATCAGTAACAATGCAATAAGCTCAGCTCATGTGGCTCAGTGGTTGAGCCAATATTGACCTATGAACCAAGAGATAATGGTTGTAATTCTCAGTCAGGGATATGCCTGAGGACTGGATCCCCAATTAATGATTCTCTCTCATCATTGATGTTACTATCTCCCTCTTCCTTTCTCTCTGAAATAAAAAAAAAATTATTAAAAAATAACAATACAATTAAAAAGAGAAGACAAAACAAACCCCCCCCCAAAAAAAAGAGTGTGGTGAAGATCTGGGATGGGGGATAAGTGCAGGGTGGAGGGAGGGTCAATGGGGAATAAAAGGAGGACTTCTGTAATGCTTTCAACAATAAAGATAAATTGAAAAGAATAAAAAGAGAGAAATTAGGCGGAGATAAAAATGAAGATTATTCCACAAAACTAAAAAGCAACATAAGAAAATGTTAGAGAAAAATAAGTTATATATTATTTACTTTTGAAAATGCACTACATTACAATTGAGTGATAACTGTATCTTCTACCAGGAGAGGCAATATTAATTTGTTAGAGATATAAGAGATGGAGACATAAGAGACCAAACAACTCTTTTGCAATTTGTAATCCAGAAGTAGAGGGATAAAGTTAGAGTAGTACCAACGAGACTGAAAAAAGAAAAGGCATATTTTTAATGTATCTCTTATTTTCCTCAATAGGGAAGACTTCAACATTACAAATGACATGGTTTTATTAGAATAAAATTAATAAAATAGTAGTAAAGTCTGATGCACAATATTTTTGTTAAATCCTCTTTGTGATAATAAATTTTTTGAATTTTGTCCACAGGAATGATATAGAAAACTATTACCTCATAAAATAAAATAAAATAAATTCTGCAAGATGTGTGGAGCTAAAGATATAAGCTATAATGACTTCACAAATGTTAATTTAATGTAGTTTCAGCAATTTTTAAACCATCAAAATACATATATAATAGAATTACACACTTTGGTAAGCAAGTGCATTTTCTCTACATTGATAGGAGACACTATAAAATTAAAGAACACTTTTAAATTAGTACTACATAAATTTCCCTTGATTTTACAGCCAGGTGAAAAGCAAATGTGGTAGATAGTAAATTGAACCTCCAAGATACAAAAAAAATAATTAGAATAATTTTGCCAATTATTATGACTTTATAGAAACAATGATAAATAGTATATTCAATATTTAATTGTCAATGTCAAATGATTAATTTATAAAACAAAACACCTTTTACACATGGCAGTGATCTACCACAAACTGATACAGGAGCAAGATAGCATTCTGCAATTTGAGGTTTGAAAAACTATTAAAATAGGTGCTGATTGCCCTAAATAGTTTGGCTCAGTGGATAGAGCATCAGCCTGCAGACTCCAGAATCCCAGGTTCGATTCTGGTCAAGGGCATGTATCAAGGAGGCAGATGATCAGTGTTTCAAATTCTCTATCGCCCCTCCCCCTTACTCTCGGTAAAAAAAATCAGTAAAATATATATTAAAAAAAATAAAATAGCTGTCGACAATTTCATTTTTGCTCACAGTACTTATTGCTGTCCCCCTACTCATTTACTAAGACATCAGAAAATAGCTTTATCACAGTTGCCCTTTTTAAGACAATAATAAGTTTAATTATGACAGCCCTGGCTCAGTTGGTTGGAACATCTTCCTGTGATCATGGGTTTGATTCCAAGTCAGGTTGTGGGTTGGGTCCTATTTGGGACACATACAAGAGTTAACCAATCATGTTTCTCTTTCATTTGTCTCTCTCTCTCTCTCTCTCTCTCTCTCTCTCTCTCTCTCTCTCTCTCTC
>JAAGEH010000286.1:34694424-34780225 GCA_011751065.1 Lasiurus cinereus | reverse complement strand
CTTCCCTCCCTCCCTTCCCTTCTTTTCTTGCCTATCTCAGAAATCAGTAAGCATGTCCTTGGGTGAGAGTTTTTTAAAAATTAATTATGTCAATTTATGTGTCATCATAAACTTTCAACTCTGTACAGTGATTTCTTTCATCACCACCCACATTATGGTGTCTTCTTGTTTTGATCTTATTTTAGCAGTTATGTGCTTTGCAGACATTACTTATTTTATTTTATGAGGTAATAGTTTCCTATACCATTACCGGTGGCACAAACTTCAAAAAATATATTATCACAAAGAGGATTTAACAAAAAACATTGTACAAAGTTCTGTTGGGTTTCATCTACTGAGGTAATGAATATGTTATATACAATGTAAAATCTAGCTATAAATGCAGTTTTATCTTTTAAGAAATTTTCTGAGTGATATCAGCCTGGTCTATCCTCATTTATGCCAATTTTTCTTTCTAACCTTTCTATACACAGCTGCAGAATGTAGGCAACATACAAATGAGACATATTTAGAAAGAATACTTCATATTTCTCAGAATTTTCTAACTCATCTATAAATAATCTTTGCAATTTAGATATCATAGGCCTTGTGTAAGAATAAATGTGATAACTAGGTAAAACTCAGAAATAACATTTCTGTCATTTACATTCTCAATCAATCTACAGTTTTGGTGATCTAAATTTGTTTACCTATTGCAAAGGACTATGGAAAAGAGACTAGCTAGAGGCTTTGTTATGATGAGCTTTAATACAATAAAGAAGAAGAAAACCTTTACTAAATTAGTTTTCCAACTTGACAAAATTTTAGATTTCTAAATAGCTATAATTGACATAAGTACAATATTGGATGTACATAGGAAAAAAACTAAAACCCACGCAGGTTTAGGCAATGTAGGAAGCCATTATCTAGAAGTTGCATCTGAATTCAATAAAGAAAGCCATTTCAGATAGAGAAGAAAGAGATAAATAGATATTTTGAGAGAACTCAGTGGGGTTAAAAGTTATGCTGCAAATATAGATAAATATATCACGTTAAACAGTTTCAATTTCCCTGTAAAAACAAGTTAGATATAATTACACAAATAGTCAAATTTCACTGAGCATTTACTATTTACCAACTTCTAGAATTACTAAATTTTTAAAATAACCTATGAGCTGGGTATTACATTATTCCCCATTCATTAAAAGGAAAACTGAGGAGGTAGACAAATTCATATACCTCTGGTGGCAAAATCTTAATTTGTATCCATGCAGTCGGAATTCACAGACTATATATAGTTTACACTGCAATACTATACCATTCTAAGAAATCATATTTTTATATTATGATGTGAAAGAATAAACAGGCCAAAGATACTGCCTCCTTATAAATACTTAGTAATGTTTATTAATTTAAGTCTAATTTTAGTTCAAAACTAATGAACAGGATAAAGGTATTTTGAAATTACTGAAAATGTCTTATTAAATAATATCTCATATTATATTTCATGCAATCAAATATTCTTTCAATAAACATTATTTTAACTTCATTTAATACATTGCTTATTAAATTATCTTAGCTTTTATGATCCAATTCTTCTCTTCTTTTTTTTTTTTTTTTTTGGTCTCACGCTTTATTTATTTATTTATTTATTTATTTATTTATTTATTTATTGTGTTACATGTATACATATATCCCAATTGCCCCCTACCTCCCAGGCATACCCCAATCCCCCAGTGTCTATGTTCATTGGTTATGCTTATATACTTATATGCATGTATACAAGTCCTTTAATTGATCTTTTATTCACCCCACCTCTCCTTAATCTTCCTGCTATAATTTGACAGTCTGTTTGATGCTTTACTGCCTCTGTATTTAACCTTTTGTTCATCAGTTTACAATGTTCTTTATATCCACAAATGAGTGAGATCATGTGGTGTTTCTCCTTCTTGAATGGCTTATTTCACTAAGCATAAGGTTCTCCAGTTCCATCCAGGTTGCTGCAAATGGTAAGAATTCCTTTTTTTTTTAATGGAAGCATAGAATTCCATTGTATAGATGTACCACAGTTTTCTGATTCACTCATCTGCTGACAGGCAGCTAGGCTGTTTCCAAATTGTAGAGATTGTAAATTATGCTGCTATGAACATAGGTGTGGATAAATCCTTTCTGATTGGTGCTTGTAACTTCTTAGGATAAATTCATGAGAGTGGGATTGTTGGGTCAAATGGGAGATCCATTTTTAGTTTTTTGAGGAAAATCCATCCTTTTCTCCACAGTGGCTACACCAGTCTGCATTCCCACCAAGAGTGCACAAGGGTTCCTTTTTCTCCGCATCCTCGCCAACATTTGTTGTTTGTTGATTTGTTGAAGATTGCCATTTTGACAGGTGTAAGATGGTATCGCATTGTCATTTTGATTTGCATCTCTCGATAAATAGTGACTTGGAACATCTTTTCATGTGTCTCTTGGACTTCCTTCTGTCATCTTTTGAAAAGGTTGTATTTAGGTCCGTTGCCCATTTTTTTATTGGATCATTTATCTTCCTTTTATTAAGTTGTATAAGATGGCTGTAGATGTTGGAGATTAAACCTTTATCAATGATAATATTTGCAAATATGTTCTCCCATACAGTGGTCTTCCTGGTTGTTTTGTTGATGGTTTCTTTTGCAGTGCAAAAGCTTTTTATTTTGATGTAGTTCCATTTGTTTATTTTTTCTTTAGCTTCCATTGCCTTTGGAGCAGTATCAGTGAAGAATTTCTTTCAGCATTTATCTGAGATTGTGCTGCCTGTGGATTCCTCTAATATTTTTATGGCTTCCCTTCTAATGTTTAAGTCCTGTATCCATTTTGAATTTATTTTTGTATTTGGTGTAAGTTGGTGGTCCAGTTTCTTTTAGTTTTTTCATGTATCTGTCCGATTTTCCCAACTCCATTTATTGAAGAGGCTATCTTGGCTCCATTGTATGTTCATGCCTCCTTTGTCAAATATTAGTTGAGCATAGTGGTTTGGGTGGATATCTGGGTTCTCTATTCTATTTCATTGGTCTATATGTCTGTTCTTGTGCCAGTACCAGGCTGTTTTGAGAACAGTTGCTTTGTAATATAGCTTGAAATCTACTACTGATATCCCACCTACTTTATTCTTCTTTCTCAGAATTGTTGTGGCTATTTCTCATCTTTTTTTGTTCCAGATGAATCTATGAAGAATTCTTTCTAGGTCTGTGAAATAAGTTGTTGGTATTTTAATGGGTAGTGCATTGAATCTATAGATTGCTTTGGGTAGTTATGGACATTTTAATAATGTTGATTCTCCCAATCCATGAGCATGGTATGCTCTTCCATCTATTAACATCTTCCTCTATCTCTTTTTTCAGTGTCCTTTAGTTTTCTACATATAGGTCTTATACCTCTTTAGATAGGTTTATTCCTAGGTATCTTAATTTTTTTGTGCGCAATGATAAATGGGATTGCTTTTTGAGTCTCTCTTTCTGCCATTTCACTATTAGTGTATACATATGCCACATATTGCTTGGCATTCATTTTGTATCCTGCTACATTGCGGAATTCATTTATTAAGTCAATTAGTTTTGGGATGGAGTCCTTTGGGTTTTTTATATACAGCATAATGTCATCTGCAAATAATGACAGCTTTACTTCTTTTTGTTGTTGTTGTTTGCCAATTTATTTTTTTTATTTAATCTTCTTGTCTAATTGCAATGGCAAATACTTCCAGTATTATGTCGAACAGGAGAGGTGAGAATGAGCATCTCTGTCTTGTTTCTGTTCTTAGGGGAAATGATTTTAGTTTTTGTCCATTGGGTATGATATTAGCTGTGAGTATATCATATATGGCTTTTATGATGTTGAGGTATGATCCTTCTATTCCCATTTTGCTGAGAGTTTTTTATCAAAAAAGGGAATTGGATTTTGTCAAATGCTTTTTCTGCATCAATTGATATGACTATGTGATTTTTTTCTCTCAATTTGTTTATGTGATGTATCATGTTTATTGATTTGGGGATATTGTACCATCCCTGCATTCGTGGGATGAATCCTACTTGGTAATGGTGTATTACCTTTCTGATGTAATACTGGCTCCGATTTGCTAGTATTTTGTTGAGGATTTTGGCATCCATGTTCATGAGAGATATTGGCCTATAATTCTCTTTCTATGTGTTGTCTTTATCTGGTTTTGGTATTAGGGTGATGCTGGCTTCATAGAAGGTGTTTGGAAGTGTTCCTTCTTCTTGAATATTTTCGAATAGTCTGAGGAGGATAGGTTTTAATTCTTCCTTGAATGTTTGGTAAAACTGTCCTGTGTAGCCATCTGGTCCTGGGCTTTTATTTACTGGAAGCTTTTTGATGAATGCTTCAATTTCTTCCATAGTTATTGGACTATTGATATGTTTAGATTCTTCCTGATTGAGTTTTGGAAGGTTATATTTTTCTATGAATATGTCCATTTCTTGCAGGTTATCCAATTTGTTAGAATAGAGTTGTTCATAGTGTTTTTTTAACAATCCTTTGTATTTCGGCGGGGTCTGTTGTTATTTATCCTCTTTCATTTCTGATTTTGTTTATTTGGATCTTCTCTCTTTGCTTCTGGGTGAGCCTGACTAGAGGTCCATCAATCTTGTTTATCCTTTCAAAGAACCAGCTCTTGGTTTTGTTGATCTTGTGAATTGTTTCTTTGGTCTCCATGTTGTTTATCTCTGCTCTGATCTTTACTGTTTCCTTCCTTCTGCTTACACTGAGCTTTTCTTGTTGCTCTCTTTCTAGCTCTTTGAGTTGTAGGATTAGGTAATTTTTACCATTGTTTCCTGTTTTTTGCAGTAGGCTTATAGGGCTATGAACTTCCCTCTCAAGACTGCTTTCAGTGTGTCCCATAAATTTTGTAGAAAATGCTTGATATGATTTCTATCTTCTAAATTTGAAGAGACTTTTCTTATGATCCAACATATGATCTATCTTTGAAAATGACCCATGTGCACTAGGGAAAAATATATATTCTGTGGCTTTGTGGTGAAATGTTCTGAAGATGTCAATTAATTCCATCTGGTCTAGTGAGTCATTTAGGATTGATGTTTCTTAGCTGATTTTTTGTTTAGAGTTTTTGTCCAGTGGTGACATTGGGGCATTAAAGTCTCCTACTATTATTGTATTGCTGTCAATCTCTCCCTTAATATGCTCCAGGAGTTTTTTGTTTTGTTTTGTTTTGTTTTTGTATTTAGGTGCTCCTATATTGGGTCTTTATTTGTTTACCAAAGTTATTTCTTCTTGTTCGATTGTTCCCTTTAGTATTATGAAGTGGCCTTCTTTATCCCTTGTTATGTCCTTCACTTTGAGATCTAATTTGTCAGATGTAAGTATTGAAATCCCAGCTTTTTTTCATTTTCATTTACCTGAAATACCATCTTCCATCCCTTCACCCTCAATCTGTGTGCATCTCTTCTCCTGAGGTGGGTTTCTTGAAGACAGCAGATAATGGATCATGTTTTCTTATCCAATCCATTACCCTATGTTTCTTGATTGGAGCATTTAATCCTTTTACATTTAAAGTTATTATTAATAGGTACTTATCTGTCGCCATTTTTAGTCTTTACCCGAGAGTTCCTTCTTCAATTCCTATTTCTTTTTATTACAGCAGACCCTTTTACATTTCTTGCATTGCTGGTTTGGTGATAATATATTCCTTAGTCCTTTTTTGTCTGTGAAGCTTTTGATTTCACCTTCAATTTTGATTGAAAGCCTTGCAGGGTACAGTATTCTTGGATTCACACCCTTCCTTTGTATGACTTTGTATATTTCATTCCATTCTCTTCTGGATTAATGAGTTTCTGTAGAGAAATTAGTAGCTAGTCATATGGGGGTTCCTTTGTAGGTAATTTTCTGTTTCTCTCAGGCCTTTTTAAGATTCTTATTTTGTTGTTGGTGTTTGCCATTTTAATTATAATGTGCCTTGGTGTCGGTTTTGTGGGGTTCATTTTGCTTGTGACTCTGTCAGCTTCTTGGATTTGTGTGGGTTTTTTCTTTCCTATATTTTGGAAATTTTCTGTCATTATTTCTTCAAACAGGTTCTCTAATCACTGCTCACTTTCCACTCTTTTTGGTACCCCTATTATGCGGATGTTGTTTTGTTTCATGTTATCCCAAAGTTCCCTTATGCTGTCTTCTTGCTTTTTAATTTTTTTTTCTAGAAGCTGCTGTACTTGGTTATTTTTTCCTACCATGTCTTCCAGCTCACTGATGCGGTCCTCTGCTTCTTGTAGTCTACTTTTGATGCTTTCTATTGAGTTCTTTATAGCAGTGATGTCATTTTTCATTTTTTCTTTATTATTCTGCATTTCTTCTTGCTTCTTCTTCATTTCCTCTTGGATCTTACTCACATTGTTCATTTTGTCTTCCATTCTTTACATCTACCTTATGATCATTTCTCTGAACTCTTTCTCTGGCAGGCTTATTTCTACTTCGATTTCATTTACTTCCTTTTCTGGTGATACCTGCCTTTCTGTCATTATGCGGGCTCTTTCTTCCTCTGTCCATGGTCTTTCTTCTCCGGGTGTCTGGTTCTGTAGTTCTCTTTCCTATGTTGATTCAAAGGCACAAACTACAACCTGATCAGGTACAACACACAGGCACTGAACAGAAATGTATTCACAATTTTAATAATCAAAAATAAGGTGGACATCAATGGAAGAGAAATTAGGGTTAAGTAGAGAAAGAAGAAGAGGAAAATGAGGAAAAAAGAAAAGAAAGAAGTGCCAAAATCAAATTGGGATAGGGAGAAAAATAAGTAAATAAATAAATAAATGAAGAAAATAAATAAAAAATAAAAAAATAAAAAGGAGAGAAGAAGAAGAAAAGAGAAAGAGAAAAGGAATCAGAGAGAAAAGAAAGAGGATAAGAGAGAAAAGGGGAACAAAATATAGATGTCAGGAGAAAACTCCAATAGAAAAGTCATCAATCCCAACAAATGCTGGCAACCAGTACCTAGAGCTTAATACAAAATAGAAATAACAACTGGTATCAAGGGAGGCAAGGGAAAAGAGAGGTAAAAAACAAACCAAAAGAACGCGAACAAAAAGCAAAATAAAACAAGTAGAATAAGCTAAAACAATCTCACAAAAAAGTACAAAAAAATCAATACAACAACCATTCAGGCAAACAGCAACAAAAGTACATAGAGAAAAACAACTTTTTGGATAGTGAAGACAAGGAGAGAGAGGTTTGTATGGACTTGGAGTAGGGGATTTGAAATTAGATGTATAAGTGGGGTGAAATTTTAACCAGGTAAAGAGAAAGAATAGGAAGAATCTAAAGTTGGAAAAGGCAAAGAGAAAGAAGACAACAAAATGGAGAAAGTTAGGAGGAAAGTGTTGGCATAAAGGTAGAGTTGAGATAGAGTAAAATTATGCTAAAGGAAAGATGAAAATAGAATGTAGAACTCTAATCTCAAAGTAAAAAAAAAACAGAATGACACTTGTTTTTTTCCAAAAAGGTAAAATAATAGTAGTAATAATACTAATTGAAAACAAAAATATAATAATTAAAAAGGTAAAATCAATTGAGGAGGAAAGAAAAAGATAGTTTTTTTTAATTAAAATACGCAAAAATAAATAAATAAATAAATAATTTAAAGAAAAAGAAAAAAAAGAAAAAAAAATAGAATGGTCATTCACTTCCATTATTGTTTTGTTTGGCACTCCTGTTTCCCAGTAGGGAGGATATTGCAGTTCCCTGTGTTTCACTGCTGAGTTGTGTTTTAATCTCTTTATTCTTTTGTGGTTATGCTAGAGTCAATTTGTGTATCATCCACTGGGTGGCAGTGTTTTGGAATTGACCTCTGAGACAAAACACAGGACCTCTCTAGGCTGTGCTCAGATCCTGCTACTCTGTGGTTCTCAAAACCGATTTGTGGGGATTTTGCAGCCGGGACCCTATAATAACTCCCAGGCTGTCCTTCTGCCTCAGATCAAAATGAATTGTTTTCTAGAGCTCCCCTCTGTCAACAGCTCCAAGAGTTTTCTGCCACAGTTAGGGAATCATGCCCTGCTTCACATCCACGGACCTCTCCAGAAGCAGCTTTCCCGCAGCCCAGTTCCCACAGTGTGCTTGTCTCTGTTCTGTGGGACAAGAGACCTCCCCTTATTCCAAGCAAAATCTTACCTTTCCATGTGCCGTGTGGATCTCCTCTGAGTCTGCATGTCTACGCCGATTGGAGAGCAGAGTTCTGGGTCCCCGGCTGCTCGATGGGTGCCCCAGTCGCCGGCTTCCACCTCCCTCTGCAAGATGGCACGATCTCCGCGTTCATGCTGGTGGCTCCAGCAGACAAAAACCCCTTGGCAGTGGGGCTGCCTGGTCAGGAGAGCCCCGTCCAGTAGTCCCCCTTCTTCTCCTGGAGTATAACTGACTCTTAACTTACCAACAAACACTCCCAGTGCAACTCTCAGCTGCTCTCTCTCCCTCTGCCCAACCACAAAGCTCCAGATGCGTCTGTCTATATTCCACCGCCATTTTTTCTTTCTCTTGATCCAATTTCTTTATAAGTGTTTTAGCTATCATTGTTAGACATGTAGGTTTTTATGTATTCAAAACATTCCACAGTATGTCATAATTGAATATCTAAAATAAAATAAAAATTTGCCTATGCTCTGGCTTTAAAGGTGCTTGAGTCCATGATCTAAAACAAGTAGAATAGGTTTTGGAATCTGACTCGGCTAGATTCAAATCCCAGACCTACTACTTATTTAGTCTGACTATGACTGTGACTATGGTAGATCATTAACTTCATTTGATGTCAAATTTTCTTATTTCTAACCTGCAAATACTAATACTTCACTCATATATTCCTGGTGAGAAATATAAAATGTAGTATTAAATTGCATAATATACATTATAAGACATAATTTTTAAAAATTAGTGCACCCATGTTATTCTTGCTGTTCTTGTTGCTGTCATCATTGTTGACTAGCCCAGCTTTCTTCCAAAGTCACTCATCCCAGCTACCGTAGTCATTGATATTCACTTATTGCCAGATTTTCTATGTTAATGTGAAAAGTCAATTTTTTTAAAGTAACCTCTGTTTAAGCTCTTCTACCAGTGACTATTAACTAGTACAGTCAAATGACCATGGGATATATGTCATTTCCAGAAACCTTCAGGGGTGATGCTCTTGTGGAATGGCTTTGTATCTAGTTTCCTTAGCATAATGATGAACTTGAAGCAAAATAATCTTGACACTTAAGTAGGAGAGATTTTTTTTCAGCTATTCTAATATAAGAATAATATATTTAAGAAGCTGAGTGCTGTCAGTTGAATCTAATTGGCTGAATTTTATTTTTTAGGTGGAAGGAGGTGCTAAGACTGACATATTCTAGTAGATATGATGCTATACTGGGTTTTATCTTGGATACTTACTAGTTTTCAGATAGTTTTCAAATATTTCTCAGTTTTGAATGTTCCCAGAGATCCAATCAAATGTTGCTGGCTAATAGGATTGAAAAGAGGAAAGACTAACATTGTCTGCTTTGCTTTTCTATCAAAATTTTGAGCCCTATAATTTCCCTAAGAATTTGGGTTTTAAATGAACATCTGGAATTAACAAATGGAAGACAAACATGTAGGTTTAATTATTAATCTTTTCTGTCCAAATTTAAATCTGATCAAAAATCTTTTTCACTTAGTATCATTACTAGTCTTGCTTACAAGTATTTTTAATGAAGGTTTTAATAAATTTGCATATAATTCTTATATGAAAGTATTAAAGTCTTTTTAGTTTATTTAGTTTCCCAAATATTTAATACAAAAGGTATATATGTCTATAAGCATATGTATGCACACACATATAACTTTATCTGTATTTACACAAAATATGTTTTTTTAATTGGTTATTTTTCTTTTTCTTTTATCTTATCCAAAATTTTGCATATTTTTTGTTTTATATTCTCATTCATATACTTTCTCTCATGTTTCTAGTTTATTATACTTATTGCAACTATCTTAAAGCTGCCATGTAAGTTCTTAAAACTGGCCTCACAGAAACAGGGACTTCTTCCAAAAATTAGTCATTAGTTTGTATTTAAAATATCTCACTTGAAATAACTAAAATTCCAATTCTTAATTTGGTTTAGGATGCAGTTATAATATATAGAATTATTCATAAGTAAAAGGGAATAATCTAAATGCTATATTCAAAGCACCAGTGTTTCTTCAGATCAATGGCATCTCCCAAAAGTGAAGTGCTAAATTTCAAATATAATTTAACCAATGCAATAATGCATAGAGGTTATGTTTCCTGTGTTAGACTAGCAGGATGGTCAATAGGAACCTAAAGGATAACATTCATTGCTTTAGCAAAATTAAAGGTCTGATTCTCAATACTGCAGATATATAAACTTGATTCTGTCAGAACATACAGAGTATGCCCATCTCTCAGGACCAGATATGAATCAAGCTCATGCAACTGATGATAAAAGTAGAAGCTCAATCATTCTGTGGATAAAATGTGATGGATTTTTAATCCTCATTTTGGCTATCACTCATTGGTTTTTACTTATAATCAAATAATCCCTTTAATCTTACTATAAATGCAATTTCTTTCACAGTATAGTCTTCTAGCAGCTATAAATTGGTGAATAAAATCAGGGCATCCCCAACTTTATTTCCCACCCTTTCTGAATGTTTTCAGCATTTATGAGCAGAATTTCTCAACAACTTTTTTCCATATGCCCAAATCTCTTCAGACAGAAAGGAAAAAAGATTAACACGCTAAGTAAAAAGTAAAAAATAAGCAAACTTGCCAGAAACCAAATATTGTCTCACTATGAACAGGAGACCAGAAGGCTGGTCAACCTTAACTGCTCTGAAAAGTCAGAGCTAAACACTGACTGTTTAGTTGAAACATTGTTGGCTGAAGCAGCCTCTACCTGTTTGTTTCATGTTAATTTCTGTTATTGTAATTCCCTGCCTAAAGGCTGTGGGTGTGTCCCAAAGCCTTACTAAAAGGGAGAAAAAGGCCAGAGCAAGTGGTAGTCCTTTCCACTAGAGGAAGGCTCCTGCCTGGCCCCCCAATATCGCCAAATTAATATTTTCTAGTCTCTCTTTTAATTTGCATGAGGCCTCCTTCAGAACCCGAACCCTGAACCAGGAACCCTGAACCACGCGGGACGTGGAAAGGGGCTCCCACATCTGGCGCCCAACAGGGACGCGGAAAGAGGTGCCCATATCTGGCGCCTAACTATGGGACTTCTGGAGGAGAAGGTATTATTTGCCTAAGAGCGAATGAAGGAAAATTCACCAAGGAAAATGGTGAGGGAAAATTCACCTAGGAAAAGGTGATGGGAATTCAACATAAGCAAAGCCCACGGATTAACTGCAGAGTCGAGATTTGTAAGTAGGGTGGGAATGTCTTTTGCAGCCAGGCTAATGGGGAAGAATTAGGTTATAAATATACAGTAAACTTTATTATAGACTTTTGGTTTGCATGCTTAAATAATGTGGTTTCTTGTTCCAATTAAAATCTTAGTTTGCATTTGGAATCTGAAATCTGTAGCAAGTGAAACTCCACTGCTGAAACCACCTCTGGTGTGGAGAAATTCAAAGGTGGCAGGAGACGGCAAGGCTATCTGCTCTCCTGCAATGAGATTACTGGTTTTATTTAAAAATTATAAGAGAACTCACAGGGAAATGCAAATCTTGGCCAAATTAGGTGCTAGTTATTACTTCGGAAAGTGAAAAAGAAAGAAAAAATTTAAGATCTGTCTTTATCTTTTAAGCATGAAAAGAAATTCGGACAGATCCGTTACTGATGCTTTCCCCTGAAGTAAGCAGGATGTGGGGGAAGGGAGAGACACATGGCAATCCAATATGAAAGTCCAATCTCTCTGTATACTAAAATCTCCTTTCTCGCCATGAAAAAGTTTTAAAAATTTAGAGATGTGTCTGGAATTTCTGTACTTGTGAGGAAAGAAGCCCGGCTTAAAAAGAAATGCGAGCAATTGTCCACCTTTTTGGACATATTAGACAGGGTTTTAAGCTGGAATCTCTCCACAAAAGCTGCAGAAAAAGAAAAACCCAGAACTGGTCTTTATTTTTTAAGAAAAATGGCGTAAAGGAACCAAAAGGAGATTTTATGTTATTAATCAAGGTTTTTCAGCTAAATGCAAATTAAATTGGCAGAAAATAAAATAAAATTTCTCTAATAATTAGGAATTCAAAATACGTTGTTGACTAGTCTAATAAAAAAGGATTAATTCTGTGATTTCCAACTGAAAATTTTAATATAAAAAGTTTAAAAATATAATTGATATCTTAAGATAATTATAAAAAGTATTATAATCTTTAAATCATATATGAATATATATATTTGGTGTTTTTTTCCATGTTAAAATTTCAAGGCTTTAACAGAGATGATTCTTGGAAAGCTCTATGGGCCTGGAGTAATACAAGAAATTTGTTCTCTCTTCTTAAAAGGAAAATTTTTAAATTTAACCATTCTAATATACTTGAAATTGCATGGAAAGCCTTATCAAATAAGAATTAATAACTATATTTTAAATGTTGTAAAGGTTTTGGCCTCTAAGAAGGACACAAAGTAGCACTCTAGGAAGAGGCATAAACACTCAGCCTCTGAGAGATCCAGTCTCTCAGTGTCCTAGATGTCGGAGAGGTAACCATTGGGCCAGACAATGTAAATCGAAATTTCATAGAAATGGGCATCCTCTAGATCAAGATACAGGGTATGGTCAACCGCCGGGAAACGGCCAGAGGGGTGCCCCCCAGTCCCGTTATTAATAGGGGCAACCTGCCCTGCAAGGCCCACAGTGGATTCCCTCATCCGAGCAACTCCAGGAAGCGCAGGCCTGGATCTCAATAGCACTATAGCGGTCACTTTGACTCCCGATATTGCTCAGCCAGCTATTCCTACAGGAATTTGGGGTCCTATGTCACCGGGAACTTTAGGATTAATCTTAGGGAGGAGGACAACCCAAACAACAAACAGTCTGGAGGCCACCAGGAGCGTGGTAAAGACGCCTAAGAACATCTTTCTTGCAATGACAACAGTTATCAGCTGTACGGTAATATTACCTGGGGTACATGGGGAAGTATTTTGGACTTATACTCCTGACCCTTCATGGGCAAGAATCCTTAGGTGTGCTGATTCCCCTGCCTCTTGTAGTCTCTAAGAAGGGCGAAATTAAGTAACTAAATATTTCTTAAAATTCCAACATTAGAATTTCAAATGACAAAAAGCCCATAGCCACCTGTATTCTTAAGCTAGAGGCAGGGCAACATTTGTGGTTGTGAATCAGACATAAACATTTACTAAATTTGTTTTGCTTTTTAAATTAAGATACCTACTTTAATTAATAAATTAGCTTTTTAAATAAAAATCAAGGTTTTCAGCCAAATAAAAAGCCAATGTCTTTGTAAGCAATTTGATTAAGTATTCTAATAAAGTAACTAAAACCTTGTCTGTACAAAAAGAAATTGATAGCCAGTTTGAAATTGAATTGCCATGGCCTAGAACAAAGAATATCCTTACATGATATTATTCTACAATGTCATTATAATTTTTTGACAAATATCCCAAACAAACTTACAATAAATTCTTTGAATATTTGGTAGCAATTTTAAAAATAACATGAAAGGATTAAGGCAGTGAGAAGGCACTTGAGCATTCTCTATTGGCTTTTCTTGCTCTTTTTGCAAAGACCGACCCTCCCACAGCTGTCGCCTGAGCTTTCTATTCATGCTGAGGTTGAAGCCTCATGGTGGCTGGTACCATGAATCTGTCTCTCACCCAGTGGTGCGAGCTGGACCCTCCCTAGAGAAGAAACCTGGGTTCCCAGAGATATGTGATCAGTGCTGGGACCCTGCCAGCAGGTGAGGGGATCCCAAGGCAGGTACTGGGCATGGAGGCCACAAGGGCATAGGCTACCAAGGAGATGAAACTGAACCTCACATCAACCTGCTTGGCCCCGGAGGATGGCTGGTTAGCCAGAGACGGGTAAGATTCCTCCGGAAAGGAATAACCTAAGACAGGCATAGTCGCAGAGGGGCCATCAGGAGAAAACTTGGGGATCAACAGAGGAGAGGCACAGATCCTCACCCCGCCCCCAACATTGCAGGGGCTTGAACCTTCGCCCCTTCTGAGGGAGGTCTCCTGCCCCATGGCTGCTTCACTTCCCACGCCCAGCTCAGATTGGGACCCAGGTGACAGACAGAGTTTTGGCCCAGCTCAGTTCAGGATATAGGTGACAGACAAAGATTTGGTGCACCTCAGATTGGGACCCAGCAACAGACAGAGACTTGGCTGACAGCTGCCCTATATTCTAAATCCAGCCTAACACCAAGAATGCTCAGGGCCTACTCAAGAATGCAAATAATCCTTTCCACTAATATTTACAGGATAAAACTAAGATTATTGTTAGAATATTAAATTTGACAATAAAATAGTAGTCAAGTTTTCAAATTAATTTAAATTGGCTAATTGGAATAAGTGAATATTCAAGAAAATTTAATTGTACTGGAAAAAAGTTATTCCTAAAGTATTAACAAAAATTTCTATTGGTAGTTCATTGCATGGCAAAATTACTTAACATGCAATAACATAAAGCAGTCATATTTGCACTCCTAATAATTAAATAGAAAAGGGGGGGATAGTACAGTAATATTATGTAAGGAAAAGTATCCTGTAAGCAAATTACATCTAGGAAATTTTTTTTTACTTATCAGCAAGACACCCATGAAAAACATACATAGTATCAAAATAAGCCAAAGCAAAATCATTTGGGCAAAAATAAAAAGGATCCAAAGTCAAATTTATAGAAAAAATTCCTTTACTAACTTTTGGTCGAGAATGTTTGTATATTTTCAGAAAAACAGCTCCAAGACCATGTGAATTCCTACAACAGAGAATGCTCCATCTATGAAGACAAGAGGAGAAACAGTCCAGAGATGGAAGATGCTGACGACACCTTGCCATCCTAGCCATCAGCAGCTGTGCATTGATGCAGGTTGCCCAGGACCAAACCAAAGAGAGTCGGACCTGCATTGCCACCATTTGTCCACCATCCAGAACTGAAATATCATTGCTAACATGTCCACTCAAAAAACTGTTCGACATTGAAACTGGGACTCAGAGTACTATTGGCCCAGAAAGAAACTTACTACAGACTTATTAATTTACCTTTTAGCATAGCCAGTGTTGCTTGTCTTATATTTTGTTCTTAATGTTTATTTCTAATCTGCAGATGCAAGATTTTTTAGAGGAAAGAAAACGGGGGAGATGCCGGAAACCAAACATTGTCTCACTGTGAACAGGAGACCAGAAGGCTGGTCAACCTCAATTGCTCTGAAAGATCAGAGATAATCACTCACTGTTTAGTTGAAACATTGTTAGCTGAAGCAGCCTCTACCTGTTTGTTTCATGTTAATTTCTGTTATTGTAATTCCCTGCCTAAAGGCTGTGGGTGTGTCCCAAAGCCTTACTAAAAGGGAGAAAAAGGCCAGGGCAAGTGGTAGTCCTTTGCACTAGAGGAAGGCTCCTGCCTGGCCCCCCAATATCGCCAAATTAATATTTTTTAGTCTCTCTTTTCATTTGCGTGAGGTCTCCTTCAGAACCCGAACCCTGAAGCAGGAACCCTGAACCATGCCGATGTGGAAAGGGGCTCCCACACAAACTATTCCTTTAAAGTTTCCAAAACCTTACAAGTTTAATGACTCCCTAAATCTTCAGTGAATTTGTCTTCCCATTGAATATGACATCTACTTTATTGTATTATTGAACAAAATAATTTGTAAAAAAAACTGCCTTGCTATAGTCCTGAACTTGACCCCAAAAGATCTTTTCAGAAAGGTCACTGCGAATTACTCTGTAAAAGCCTAAACATCAGATGCTTCACAGTAGAAAGTCTCACATGATCCATGATTTCCAACCTCCATTTCCCATTATGTCGGCAAAAGGATTGACTGGAAAATGCTCCTATAGGACTATAAAAATTGACACCAGCTTTTCCAAGGTCAGAGAGCACCTGTAATAAAATTTGAGCCATAGAGAAATAGGAATCCTTTATGCTCTGATGCCAATTCAGTGAGACTAAAAGTTACCAGTGAATCAAACACCACCTATTTCATCAGGAAAAGCTTCAAACAATTCATTCTTGTGTCCATTTAAAAAAGGTTGATGCAAAATAAATTCCAAATGGATACAGGACTTAAACATAACACAGGAAACCATAAAAATTCTACAGGAATCCACAGGCAGCACAATCTCAGACATATGCCAAAAACACTTCTTCAATAATACTGCTCCAGGGGCAATGGAAGCTAAAGAAAAAATAAACAAATGGGACTACATCAAAATAAAAAGCTTTTGCACAGCAAAAGAAACCATCAATAAAACAACAAGAAAGCCCAGTGTATGGGAGAACATATTTGCAAATGTTATCACTGATAAAGGTTTAATCTCCAACATCTACAGCTAACTTATACAACTTAATAAAGGAAAGATAAATGATCCAATAAAAAAATGGGCAGGAGACTTAAATAGAACTTTTTCGAAAGACCACAGAAGAAAGGCCAAGAGACACATGAAAACACGCTCAAAGTCGCTAATTATCCAATGCAAATCAAAATGAAAATGCGATACCATCTCACACCTGTCAGAATGGCAATCATCAACAAATCAACAAGTGACAAGTTGTTGGTGAGGATGCGGAGAAAAAGGAACCTTTGTGCACTGTTGGTGGGAATGCAGACTGGTGCAGCCTCTGTGGAGAACAGTATGGAGTTTCCTCAAAAAACTCAAAAAGGAACTCCCATTTGACCCAGTAGTCCCACTCTTAGGAATACATCCTAAGAAACTAGAAACTCCAATCAGAAAGAATTTATGCACCCCTATGTTCACAGCAGCACAATTTACAATAGCTACAATTTGGAAACAGTCTAGGTGCCTGTCAGCAGATGAGTGGATCAGAAAACTATAGTACATCTACACCATGGAATTCTATGCTGCCATAAAAGAAGTGATTCTTACCATTTGCAGCAACCTGTATGGAACTGGAGAGCCTTATGCTAAGTGAAATAAGCCAGTTAATGAAGGAGAAACACCACATGATCTCACTCATTTGTGGATAATAAAGAACATTATAAACGGATGAACAAAAAGATAGATACAGAGGCAGTAAAGCATCAAAGAGACTGTCAAATTACAGCAGGAAGGTTAGAGAGAAGTGGGGTAAATTAGAGATCAACCAAAGGACTTGTATGCATGCATATTAGCATAACCAATGAACACAAGACACTGTGGGGTTAGGGTATGCCTGGAAAGGGAGGGTGGGGCAATGGGAAGATATGTATACATGTAATAAATTAATTTTTAAAAATTGAATAAATAAATGACTTTGGAAATGACTTTGCGAGAAAGACTTTTTCAAACTGGGACAATTTTGGGAACTTTGAACAAAATTAATACCTATGCCAGAATCATAGGTAAATATGGGAGTTTCCTGGGATAGCTGAGATGTATGGCTCATGCATAGGAGTTTCTAAGGATAGTCTTTAAATTGGGATTCAACATCAGTCTTTTTAATTTATTTATTTACTTAAAAGCAGCAAGAGAAAGGCAGTTAGTTACCTACAGGGGAGCACCCATATGACTGTCAGCTGATTTCTCAATAGAAACTTTTCAGATCAGAAGAGAGTGGCAAGAAATATTCAAAGTGATAAATAGTAAGGACCTGCAACCAAGATTACTCTACCCAGCAAAGCTTTCATTTAGAATTAAGGGTCCAAACAAGAAAAAACTGAAAGAGTTCACCACCAAACCAGTATTATATGAAATTTTTGAAGGGTATTATAGAAGAAAAAGGAATAGGAGAAGGATGAGAAGAAGGAGGAGGAGAATAGATAAAAATATGAACACAAAAATAGCAACAAATATCATATTTGCTAGATGCTGAAAGGATATAACATATCATCCTATGATATATACATATCATCAACAATTGAATCTAAAAATCAAAATATTTGCTAGATGCTGAAAGGATATAACATATCATCCCATGATATATACATATCATCAACAATTGAATCTAAAAATCAAAATAAACAAGAAATCTAATAAAATAAATGAGTAAATAAAACAGAAACAGAAGCATGGAAGCGGGGAACAGAATGACAAATCTCAGAGGGAAGGAGGAGAGAGTGTGGGAAGAGATTACCCAAAGATCTTACTTACCTGTGGACACAGAAAATATGGTGGTGAAGGCCTGACATGGGATGGGAACTGAGTGGAGAGGAGCAATGAGGGGGAAAAGTAGGATATCTGTAATGCTCTCAACAATATTTTTTTAAAAAAACTTAGAAGACAAAAATCTATATATTATTGTACCAAATTTCCAAGATAAAGAAAAATCCATTTAAAGCAATCAATTTGCTATTTTTAAGACTATGCAGAATATAGTTATTGCTTTGATTATACAATTTTAAATAAAATGTTAAAACTAGTGACATGTGTGGGTGAGTGCTTAATTTTTTCCCCTTATATTACCTCTTAAGCAATTTTCAAATATTAAGGCTAAAAATGGATTGTCTTCATTGGTAGCTGTTTAGTTGTAGGCGAATGATTGATAGTAATATCCTAAAAAAGAATATCCAGAAAGTGAAATAACTGCCAAATAGTTGAGCAAGAAGTGGAGAAGAGAAAGAAAGAGACAGTCAGTGGGGTGCACGAAGTCTGAGAGGAAGCATTAATTATATAACTAGATCTATCATATTTCCTATAAGTGTGTAATAGGGTTGCATTCACCTCCTTTATAAGACAGGAGTTGACTAGGCACGCTACTCATTTATCTCTCTTTCACTAATATATTTGTCTTCTTTCTCCCTAAATTTAATTAATGATCAATATGATGTAGCTATGGGGATATTGACTTGGTTTTCCTATGGTCTCAGAAAATAAGCCTTATTGATATTTTGGTCATATATAATTCTTAAAATAATAATGTTAAAGATGATAACTTATCACATCATTTCAAGTACATAAGTCTATTAAAAACAGATTTTAATAAACTTGCTGTTTCTGTAAATTACCATATACATTCTCCTAAGTTATTGAAACTTGATTACATAATAATGCATTTTCTTATTAGGATCATCACTAAATAACGAGGCAATTCTATTCTATATCTATGCTCAAAGTTAAACAGATGTAAATTGGGGTATATTACATCAACTGCTTTTACTTCAAGCACACTCAAATTTCAGGTCTGTAATAGACATATATTTTATTTCAATAATCCTTTATTTTATATTCCTCTCATCCTTCTGACTTTCTTTCTTTTTTTCTTTGTTGTTTTAATGTTTTGTTTTATTTTGTTTTTCAAAATGTTTAACAGTGCCATAAACTTAGGATCAGAATCAAATCAAGGAATTATTAAGAACTAAAACCTGGGAATAAAAACTGTCCCTTTTCTTTGTTATATCCTTTCAGCATCTAGCTTATGAATGGTAGGGCCTTAATATGCTGATTTAAATTTATTTTCAGAAAAAAGCTATGCATATAAATACTGATAATAAACAAGTTAGAGTCTCATGTTTCTTCAGATTCATTTTTTATAGTAGTCCATACACTTACAGCCTGAATTTCCAATGTTGGCAATATGGAAAAAAATACCCTAATGAGATTCTCTGTCAACATATGTATTGCCTAATCTATCACTGGGACCTCTCAAAAAGCTAGATCAAGGTCATGGAGAAACAGAAGTCAAAATTGGTCTGTAAGAAACCAAATCTTTGGATAGAGATACATTTTCTTAAGGTGAATTCTTACCTTATACCAAGCAAAAGCCTGGGACTATCTGAGTGCATTAAGCTTGCATAACAATACAGGTAGTAAGACTACTGAACTTAAAGTATACCCTCTAGGGCAGGGGTAGTAAACCATTTTTCTGCCAAGGGCATTTGGATATTTATAACATCATTCACAAGGATACAAAGTTGTCAACCTAAAATTTACCCTGCTACATTTGGTCAAACATTTAATTAACTCACCCCAATGCCTTGGCAGGGCCTGACCAAATGATTTTCTGGGCCTTATATAACCTGCTGCCTGGACGTTTTTTACCTTTGCTCTAGGACAGTGGTTCTCAACCTTTTTAATGCCTTGACCCTTTACTACAGGTCTTCCTGTTGTGGTGACCCCCAACCATAAAATTATTTTCATTGCTGCTACTTCATAACTGTAATTTTGCTACCGTTAATGAATCATAATGTAAATACCTGTATTTTCCAATGGCTTTAGGCTACCCCTGTGTTTTGGTCATTCAACTCCTGCCGGGGTCGCGACCCACAGGTTAAGAACCACTGTTGTAGGAGAAAGACAGCTTTTGAAATAGGCTGTTTTAAGTAATCCAGTGTCTTACTATTCAATTAATATTTCCCAGGAACAATAGTGGGTTCCTTTAGGCCCTTATTCTAATCCAAAACCACTAGGTTTTGACCAATTTCATTCCCTGAAATCTATTCAACTCCTGAGACTATGAGATCAGAAGCTAAACTTTTCATAATCTTAACATAACTGATATACAAAATTATTTTATGTTGTAGCCCTCAAGAGAACTTATTATCCTGCCTAATGAACTTGAATACTGGCAACCTGCTTGGTAAAATGTGGACAAATTAACACTCTGTCTGGATTTGACCTCTTGACCTGTTCCATTAAATTAAGTTATTTTCCTACTGAATACAACTCTGAAATTAGAGATAATCTCTGATATCTTTCACTCATCCATTGATAAACAAAACTAGAGGTCTATATAGTTAAACTTAACCATGACTGTTTAGAAACTTCACTGTATTTTATTTGAATAAAAATGATATTACAAAGAAGTTTGGCTGAGATCTGATATATTTCTATTCAGATCAAACTACATATCTAATTGAAGACAAATATTATCATAAAAGTATTTAATTAATTTTGGAGGAGAAAAAATATTTTAAGAGGTAGCAGAGGGTAGATAAGTTTTTTATAAGAACAACTTAAATCACTGTTTCGGTGGACAACAGGGGTTGAAAGGTTCCTTACTATTTGCTACCTATTGTATTGAAACTTGGATGCTTATACTATCATCATACATGTGATATTTTGAAAAACTAAAGCATTAGCATTTTAAGTGGTCAAAATCAACTCTGAGATAGAAATAATATTATTTAAAGATAAAGAAATTAAAGACCTACTAATTGTTTTTTCTGGGCTACATTAAGTCACTAGTCTCAAACAATTTTTTAAAGCAATGGGATATTGGGCACTAATTACATAAGACATATAAATGAGTGCAACAATTCTTAAAAAAAACAGAAATGAGGAAGAAATGAAGAAAAAGATATCATTTCATCTCAAGAAAAATCATTATTATGTCCTTCCTCTTCTAAAAAGCACAGAAAATACTTCAATGAGAGGGTCTGAAGAGGCTAAGGAGGGGCTTTGATATGCATTATCTGAATACAAAGGTAAAGGGATTAAGTTGGAAATAAGAAGAAACTATTAAAATACTACAAAAAATGCAATAAAACGAGTGACCAAAAACTTCAAAGCAAAAAGTCTAAATAATGAAAAAAATACAATATTTATTTTAAGTTAAAATGGATAAAAACAGGTTTATTATATGCAATGACCAGGAGACCCAAAGTTTCCAGAGCAGTCCTACTTGGGAGCTGGCATGGGAGTCAAACTAACTGGGTTTTCATCGAAATATTATATCATATTAGCTAAGGAAACTTTAACAAGATATACATATATGTGTGTATATATTACATATACACATATTCCTCTGCATACCTCATGGAACAATTTTTAAAAGATTGAGTTTGCAAAACAAAAAAGAAAAAAAATTTACAATAGCTACAATTTGGAAACAGTCTAGGTGCCCATCAGCAGATGAGTGGATCATAAAACTATGGTACATCTACACCATGGAATTCTATGCTGCCATCAAAAAGAAGGAATTCTTACCATTTGCAGCAACCTGTATGGAACTGGAGAGCCTTATGCTAAGTGAAATAAGCCAGTCAATGAAGGAGAAACACCACATGATCTCACTCATTTGTAGATAATAAAGAACATTATAAACTGATGAACAAAAAGATAGATACAGAGGCAGTAAAGCATCAAAGAGACTGTCAAATTACAGCAGAAGGTTAGGGAGAGAAGGGGTAGATAAGAGATCAACCGAAGAACTTGTATGCATGCATATAAGCATAACCAATGAACAGAAGACACTGGGGGGTTAGGATATACCTGGGAGGTGGGGGCCATGAGAAAATATGTATATATGTAACACATTAATAAAAATAAAATTAAAAAGAAAAAGAAAAAAAATCATGCCAGCAAAATAAAAATTTACTGACTCATAGACATATTCATATTTGTGACTTTGTATAAATACTTTATAAATCTATCAGATTTTCCTTTTTAGAAATATATATGTGAAAATAAAGCACAAGAAGTTGGGGTAATGCCTTGGTTTTAAGATTCACAGTTCCTATTTAGCATTTCAAAGTAAGACCTATTTAATAACCCACCCATCACCTAAACACAAAACTCATAATGTCCAATCAAAAATTAACATAGTTTGTGTGAGAACATCACACAACACATCAGACCTCTCTAGGAGCATCACCTGAAGAGCTGTTAATGAGCAGGCATCTGAGAACATGCTTGACCTTGTTTCTCTAGATAGAGGGGAAAGACACAAAGAGGGCATAAAGAATATTAACCAAGGGGAAAGAACATAAAGAGGGAAAAAGGAATGTTAACTAAGGCAGATATGATTTAGAAAAGTTATGTATAAATTCAGCTTCCCAATAAAGAATAGATCATTGCAATGACCATATAAAGAGAACCATATTTGGCATTCAAATAACTAAAGAAGACATAGGAACTCTATCTCATGGCATAAGTACATAGAGACAATAGCAACTATTCATGTATATATGCATGTCTACTTCCTTGGACTATTATGTAATATACTAGAGGCCTGGTGCACAAAATTCAGGCACTGGGGTGGAGTATTCCTCAGCCCAGCCTACACCCTCTCATAATCCAGGATCCTTCAGGAGATGTCTGACTGCTGGTTTAGGCTCACACAGGGACCCAGATTGTGAGAAGGATGTCTGACTGCTGCTTTAGGCCTGATCCCCATGGGCCAGTCTGTGGGGATTGGGCCTAAACCGGCAGGCGGGCATTCCCCAAGGGATGTAGCAGTGCAGCAAGCAGCAGGCATCCAAGGAGGAGCACAAACTGGGGCCAACTGCCATGCCACTTGCACTCCTCCCAGCCATTGCGCCTGCTGCTGCTGCTCGGTAGTTCTGCCATAGAGTCAGGAGAGGCTCCCACTGCTGCAGAAGAAGAAACAGCCCACATACAACAGATAGGCAGGTATCACCAGAAAAGGAAGTAAACGAAATAGAAGCAGAAATAAGCCTACCAGAGAAAGAGTTCAGATAAATGATCATAAGGTGGATGAAAAGAATGGAAGACAAAATCGACAATCTGAATAAGAGCCAAGAGGAAATAAAGAAGCATGAAGAAATACACGAAGAAATAAAAAATGACATCACTGCTTTAAAGAACTCAATAAAAAGCATCAAAAACAGACTAGAAGAAGCAGAGGCCTGCATCAGTGAGCTACAAGACACGGTAGGAAAAAATACGCAAGTACAGCAGCTTCTAGAAAAAGAAAATTAAAAAGCAAGAGGAGAGACTAAGGGAACTTTGGGATAACACAAAAAAAAACAACAACATCCGCATAATTGGGGTTCCAGAAAGAGTAGAAACTGAGCAAGGATTAGAGAACCTGTTTGAAGAAATAATGACAGAAAATTTCCCCAATATGGGAAAGGAAAAACCCACACAAATCCAAGAAGCTCACAGAGTCACAAGCAAAATGAACCCCACAAAACCGACACCACGGCACATTATAATTAAATTGGCAAACAGCAAAGGCAAAGCAAGAATCTTAAATGCGGACAGAGAGAAACAGAAAGTTACCTACAAAGGAAACCACATAAGACTAGCTACTGATTTTCAACAGAAACTCATCAGGCCAGAAGAAAATGGAATGAAGTATATCAAGTCATGAATAGGAAGGGTCTGAATCGAAGAATACTGTACCCTGCAAGGCTTTCAATCAAAATTGAAGGTGAAATCAGAAGCTTCACAGACAAAAAAGGACTAAGGGAATATATTTAAACCAAACCAGCAATGCAAGAAATGTTAAAGGGTCTGCTGTAATAAAAAGAAAGAGGATGCGAAGAAGGAACTCGGGGGTAAGGACTAAAAATGGCAACAGATAAGTACTTATCAATAATAACTTTAAATGTAAAAGGATTAAATGCTCCAATCAAAACACATAGGGTAACCGATTGGATAAGAAAACATGATCCATATATCTGCTGTCTGCAAGAAACCCACCTCAGGAAAAGAGATGCACACAGATTGAGAGTGAAGGGATGGAAGATGGTATTTCAGGCAAATGGAAATGAAAAAAAAGCTGGGGTTGCAATACTTATATCTGACAAATTAGATCTCAAAGTGAAGGACATAACAAGAGATAAAGAAGGCCACTTCATAATACTAAAGAGAAAAATCCAACATGAAGAAATAACTCTGGTAAACATATATGCACCCAATATAGGAGCACCTAAATACATAAAGAAACTCTTGGAGGATATTACGGGAGAGTTTGACAGCAATACTATCATAGTAGGAGACTTTAATACCCCACTGTCACAATTGTACAAATCCTCCAAACAAAAAATCACCAAAGAAACATCAATCCTAAATGAGACACTAGACCAGATGGAATTAATTGACATCTTCAGAACATTTCACCCCAAAGCCACAGAATATGCATTCTTCTTCAGTGCACATGGGTCATTTTCAAAGATAGATTATATGTTGGGTCATAAGAAAAGTCACTTCAAATTCAAGAAGATAGAAGTCATATCAAGCATTTTCTCAGACCACAGTGGCATAAAACTGGAAATCCACTATAATAAAAACAATAGAAAGAAATCAAACACATGGAGACTAATCAACATGATATTAAACAATGACTGGGTAACCAAAGCGATCAAGGAAGAAATAAAAAAAATCATGGCAACAAATGACAATGACAACACAACAATACAAATTTATGGGACACAGTGAAAACAGTCTTGAGAGGGAAGTTCATAGCCCTACAAGCCTACTGCAAAAAACAGGAAACAATGGTAATAAATTACCTAACCCTACCACTCAAAGATCTAGAAAGAGAGCAACAAGAGAAGCCCAGTGTACTCAGAAGGAAGGAAATAGTGAAGATCAGAGCGGACATAAACAACTTGGAGACCAAAGAAACAATTCACAAGATCAACAAAACCAAGAGCTGGTTCTTTGAAAGGATAAACAATATTGATGGACCTCTAGCCAGGCTCACCAAGAAGCAAAGAGAGAAGTCCCAAGTAAATAAAATCAGAAATGAAAGAGGAGAAATAACAACAGACCCTGTGGAAATACAAAGGGTTGTTAAAAAATACTATGAACAACTTATTCCAACAAATTGCACAACCTGCAAGAAATGGACATTTTCCTAGAAAAATATAACCTTCCAAAACTCAATGAGGAGGAATCCAAACATCTCAATAGTCCAATAACTATGGAACAAATTGAAGCAGTCATCAAAAAGCTTCCAGCAAAGAAAAGCCCAGGACCAGATGGCTACACAGGAGAGTATTACCAAACATTCAAGGGAGAATTAAAACCTATCCTCCTCAGACTATTCAAAAACATTCAAGAAGAAGGAACACTTCTAAACAACTTCTATGAAGCCAGCATCACCCTAATACCAAAACCAAATGAAGACAACACAATGAAAAAGAATTATAGGCCAATATCTCTCATGAACATAGATGCCAAAATCCTCAACAAAATTCTACAAATGAGATCCAGCAGTACATCAGAAAGATCACACACCATGACCAAGTAGGATTCATCCCAGGAATGCAGGGATGGTACAATATCCACAAATCAATAAATGTGATACATCACATAAACAAATTGAGAGATAAAAATGACATAGCCATAGCAATTGATGCAGAAAAAGCATTTGACCAAATCCAACACCCTTTCTTCATAAAAACTCTCAGCAAAGTGGGAATAGAAGGAGCATACCTCAACATCATAAAAGCCATATATGATAAACCCACAGCTAACATCATACTCAATGGGCAAAAACTAAAACCATTTCCCCTAAGAACAGGAACAAGACAGGGATGTCCATCTCACCTCTCCTGTTCGACATAGTACTGGAAGTATTAGCCATTGTAATTAAACAAGAAGAAGAAATAAAAGGCATCCAAATTGGAAAAGAAGAAGTAAAACTGTCCTTATTTGCAGATGACATGATATTGTACATAAAAAAACCAAAGGACTCCATTCCAAAACTAATTGACTTAATTAATGAATTTGGCAATGTAGCAGGATACAAAATTAATGCTAAGAATCCTGTGGCATTTCTATACACTAATAGTGAAATGGCAGAAAGAGAGACTCAAAACAATGCCATTTACCATCGCAGGAAAAAAATTAAGATACCTAGGAATAAACCTAACTAAAGAGGTAAAAGACCTATATATAGAAAACTACAGGTCACTGAAAAAAGAGATAGAGGAAGATGTTAACAGATGGAAGAGCATACCATGCTCATGGATTGGGAGAATCAACATCATTAATATGTCCAAACTAACCTAAGCAATCTATAGATTCAATGCACTACCCATTAAAATACCAATGACATATTTCACAGACCTAGAAAGAATTCTGCATAGATTCATCTGATACAAAAAAAGACCATGAATAGCTACAGCAATTCTGAGAAAGAAGAATAAAGTAGGTGGGATCTCAATACCAGATTTCAAGCTATACTACAAAGCAACTGTTCTCAAAACAGCCTGGTACTGGCACAAGAACATACATATAGACTAATGGAATAGAATAGAGAACCTAGATATCCACCCAAAGCACTATGCTCAACTTATATTTGACAAAGGAGGCATGAACATTCAATGAAGCGAAGATAGCCTCTTCAATAAATGATGTTGGGAAAATTGGACAGATACATGTAAAAAAAATGAAACTGGACCACCAACTTATACAAAATACAAAAGAAACTCAAAATGTATACAGGACTTAAACATTAGAAGGGAAACCATAAAAATACTAGAGGAATCCACAGGCAGCATAATTTCAGACATAGGCCGAAAGAACTTCTTCACTGATACTGCTCCAAAGGCAATGGAAGCTAAAGAAAAAATAAACAAATGGGACTACATCAAAATAAAAAGCTTTTGCACAGCAAAAGAAACCATCAACAAAACAACAAGAAAGATCACTGTATGGGAGAACATATTTGCAAATGATATCACTGATAAAGGTTTAATCTCCAAAATCTACAGCCAACTTATACAACTTAATAAAAGGAAGATAAACGATCCAATAAAAAAATGGGCAATGGACCTAAATAGAACCTTTTCGAAAGACGACAGAAGGAAGGCCAAGAGACACATGAAAACATGTTCAAAGTCACTAATCATTCGAGAGATGCAAATCAAAAGGACAATGTGATACCATCTTACACCTGTCAGAATGGCAATCATCAAGAAATCAACAAAGGACAAGTGTTGGCGAGGATGCGGAGAAAAAGGAACCTTTGTCCACTGTTGGTGGGAATGCAGACTGGTGCAGCCACTGTGGAGAACAGTATGGAGTTTTCTTAAAAAACTAAAAATGGATCTCCCATTTGACCCTGTAATCCCAGTCTTAGGAATTTATCCTAAGAAATCACAAACACCAATCAGAAAGATTTATGTACCCCTATGTTCATAGCAGCACAATTTACAATATCCACAATTTGGAAACAGCCTAGGTGCCTATCAGCTGATGAATGGATCAGAAAACTGTGGTACATCTACTCAATGGAATTCTATGCTGCCATTAAAAAGAAGGAATTCTTACCATTTGCAGCAACCTGGTTGGAACTGGAGAACCTTATGCTTAGTGAAATAAGCCAGTCAATGAAGGAGAAGCATCACATGATCTCACTCATTTGTGGGTAATAAAGAACATTATAAACTGATGAACAAAAGAATAGTAGAGCATCAGACTGTGAAATTACAGCAGGAAGATTAAAGTTAGGTGAGGTAGATAAGAGATCAATCAAAGGACTTGTATGCATGTGTATAAGCATAATCAATGAACATTGACACTGGGGTATTGGGGTATGCTGGGGAGGGAGGGGGGCAATGGAGAGATATGTATAAAAAAATTAATAAAAAAGATTTAAAAAATAATAATAAAGTAAGTAGAAGGTAAAAAAAAAAAAGAAAGAAAAGAAACATCGATGAGAGAGAGACATCAATCAGCTATTTCCTGCACGCCCCTTACTGGGATGTGCCCACAACCAAAGTACATGCCTTGACCAGAATTGAACCTGGGATTTTTAGTCTTCAGGCCGACATTCTAACCAGTGAGCCAACCTGTTTCAGCTAATTAATCCCCTTTTAATGTGCATGAATTTCGTGCACTGGGGCACTAGTTTAGAATAAGGAAAGACTGATCACTAGATAGGACAGCTGAACAAAAACATTACCTTTGTTCCATCTCTCCCATTCATTTATCTTTAGAAACTCAAGATGGCAAAGAGGGAAGCATGAAAATAGGTCATGAATGGAAGTACTGAGGTTGATTAAGTGAGAACCTTCTTTTTTAAAAACTTTTTTTTAAATTTACCATTGATATTTTTATTTTTAAATAAATCTTTATTGTTCAGTTTATTACAGATGTTACTCTTTTTCCCCCATAACTCCTGTCTACCTGATTCCCTACCCCCTCACCCCATGCACATACCCACTGCCATCCATAGGTGTAAGATTTTTGTCCAATCTCTTCCTGCACCCCTCACTCTCCCTTTCCCCTGAGAATTGTTAGTCCATTCCCTTTCTAGGCCCCTAATTCTGTTATATTTGCCAGTTTATTCTGTTCATTGGATTTTTTATTCACTTGATTTTTAGATTCACTTGTTGATAGGTATGTATTTGTTATCATTTTGCTGTTCATAATTTTTATCTTTACCTTTTTATTTTTCTTCCTCTTCTTAAAGAAAACCCTTCAGCATTTCATATAATCCTGGTTTGGTGGTGATGAACTTTAGCTTTTTCTTATCTGTGAAGCTTTTTATCTGCCCTTCAATTTTGAATGATAGCTTTGCTGGGTAGAGCACTCTTGGTTGTAGGTTCGTGCTATTCATCACTTTGACTATTTCCTGCCACTTCTTTTTGACCTGTATAGTTTCTGTTGAGAAATCAGCTGACAGGCATATGGGCACTCTCTTGTAGGTAACTAACTGTTTTCCTCTTGCTGCTTGCAAAATTCTCTCTTTGTCGTTTGCCTTTGGCATTTTAATTTTGAGGTGTCTTGGTGTGGTCCTCTTTGGATTCTTTTTGTTTGGTGTTCTGTGTGCTTCCTGGACTTGTAAGTACATTTCTTTAACCAGGTAGGAAAAGTTTTCAGTCATTATTTCTTCAAATAGGTTTTCAGTATCTTGCTCTCTCTCTTCTTCTAGCACCCCCATAATTCTGATGTTGGTATGCTTGAAGTTGTCCCAGAGGCTCCTTACACTATCTTCACATTTTTGGACTCTTTTTTCTTTTTGTTTTTCTGTTAGGGTGTTTTTTGCTTCCTTATATTTCAAATCTTTGATTTGATTCTTGGGGTGCTCTAGTTTGCTGTTAGATTCTGTATATTATTCTTTATTTCAGACAGTGCATGCTTAATTTCTGACTGGTCCTTTTCCATTTTGTTGACATTCTCATTAAGATCTTTGAAGGTCTCACTAAGTTTCTCAGAGGTCTCACTAAGTTTGTTGGCGGTTTATAGAAGATTCTTGAGTAACCTTATAAATGTAATTTTGAACTCTATATCCGGTCATTTTCTTTCCTCCATTTCTTTCATTTGTGACATGTTTCTTGGTCTCCGCAATTTGGCTGTTTCCCTGTGTTGATGGAGTGGCTTTTTGTGCTAGTTGTCCTTAGGGCCCAGTAGCTCCGCCTCCCAACCACCTAAAGTGGATACTCTTTGTGCACCCCTTTGTGGGCTGGGTTCACAGTCTTGTTGTAGTTAAGCCTTGATTGCTATTAGTACACTGGGAGAAATTGACCTCCAGGCCAACTGACTGTGAGGATTAGCTGTGTCTATTAATGGAAGAACTGCTGTGCTGGAGACACTTCTATGGGGCAGAACTTGCTTCAGTGGGGCTTTGGTGCTCACCGAGTCTGCCTTTTGAGTGTGTCACTTATGTATGCAAGGAGTTGAAATCTGGTGTCTTCTCACACTGACCTCTAGGTACACTGGTTCCTGGATCTCCAAGGAGGTGCAAGTCAGCTTCTTTCTGAGGCCACCCAGCAGGAGCCACAGGGAGCTCTGCAGATTTCTCCTCTTTGCTTGGAGTTTGGAAGTTTTGGAGTTGATTTCTCCTCTTTGCTTGGAATTTGGAAGTTTTGGAGTTGTCTGACCCAGTTGCAATTTGCTAGGTTAAGCTGCCAGAGGGCAGGCCATTCATATGCAAAAGTCGCCCCAGAGCTGGGTGGATTCCTAAATTGGGTGGGGAAAGGGTTGCAGGGAATCACTAGGCTAGGGCATGGCAAATAGCAATGGCTGCCAGTCAGCCCTCTCTGCTGCGTTCTGTTCAGTGTCCTGTGTCCTTCGCCCCAGCGTAGTAAACAATGATTTCAGTGTGCAACTCTGTGAGAGCCACCATCCCTTTCTGACCCGATGGCAGACAGTCCAGTTTCTCCCTGTATGAGTCTGGTCCCCAGAATCTTGCCAGAAACTGAAGTTCAGAGAGTTGGGAACTTGTAACTGAAAAACAACAGCGCATGCCAGCCCAATTCTTGAGCATCTGCATACCTCTGCCTTTCTGAGCCTCTGTATGTCCTACCTGGTCTGAATACACTTTTTCTTTCCTTCTAGTTGTAGAACTTCCACTCTGCCAGCTTTCCTGTGGTTGTGGGGGATAGTTGTTTTATCTTTTAGTTGTAGTTTTGGTGTGGTTACAAGAGACAGCACATATAGGTGTATATCTTATGCTGTCATCTTGGTTCTCTGAAGTGCTAACCTTCTGCTACAATCTGCCTTAAGGCACAAAGGGGAAAGTTAACATAGTGTAAGGCCCCTCATTCAGAAAGTATCCTTTGTACAAATAAATTTAAACAGGGGATCCTTCCTTTCCCTGATATTCCTGGGAATTCTCCTCTTCCTCCTTCATTCTACCTACAGCAGATCTCACTGGTCACCTAAAATATTCCTCTCACCAAACCCATACTTCATCCAAATCTAAACTTCCTCAAACTACTACTAAAAACATAAGGATGAAGTCCTCTGTGGTTGAAATTATGCTGCTAAAGGATGACTCTGAGGACTTCAACCACTTCAGTCCTTCCATTCATGACCTATTTTCATGCTTCCCTCTTTTCCATCTTGAGTTTGTCAGTATAGATGAATGGGAGAGATGGAACAAAGTGAGGGACATTGGTCTAGCCATTGCTCAATCCTCTTGTTTCCCAAACCCAAAATGTAGGACATTGAAAGGTAAGGTTGATGAGTCCCATTTCAAAAAACCTGATTGCAAGTACCAAATATTTCATTAATTTTAATTTATTATCAGTTGGTTCAGAATGCCCATGCCTACTTTGGGATATTTTAGGATAATGTGTACTCTGACCATGGGGAATCAAGAAAAGTGATAATTCCGATAGTGAATGTGAAACATACCTCTCTTCCCTCCTATTTCATATTTTCTAACTTCTCTAAGAATAAAGTTACATCTTATTTAAATGAAACTTGAGCTTCAGTATTGATAAAGTCATGAAACATTCCCATTTGGTACATTAGAGCAGAGGTTAAAATTAATTCAGAGCCTATGTTGTGGAGACATAAAATTTAATTAGGATTTTTATCTATTTATTGTAGAAATTGTTTTAGTAAATTTTAGATCTCCAGTAAAGTTTGAATTTACAATTTAGCAAATTTTAGACCTCTTTTTAAGTTTTGTTCTTTGTTGTTTGACTGGCTACTGGATATACTTCAAGGGAATCCTCCATATTTTGCTCATATTTATAAGTTTCTTCCTTATGCCCAAAAAGAATGTCTTCTAATTGTTTCTACCCCCATTCTGGAAGAAACATTAGAGTTGTAGGCCTCTCCAATGCAACATTAGCTTTATTGGGTTTAAGAACCCACTTTAACCCTTGACTGAAATTGAATTTGAATATGAGTCATAAGGGTGTCTTGGGAGTTTTTCCCTAAATTGTAAGTATAAGGGTTTTTTATTTTTTATTTCTTAACACAGACAAAGAGATTATTCAAATCGTAGTGAGCTGAAACCGGTTTGGCTCAATGGATAGAGTGCGGGCCTGAGGACTAAAAAGTCCCAGATTCGGTTCCGGTCAAGGGCATGTACTTTGGTTGTAGGCACATCCCCAAAAGGGGCGTGAAGGAGACAGCTGATTGATGTCTCTCTCTCATCGATGTTTCTCTTTTCCTCTCTCTTCTTTTCTGTAAAAATCAATAAAAATATATTTAAAAAAAAACATAGTGAGTCATCTGTTTCAGGGGTATGGCTCTCAGCATACTACATAGTGACTACTCTTTCACCACATGAGCAACCACCGATGAGCCTGCACATTTCCCTTAAGTACTCAATAGGATGGGGGTAAGTGCCAGACTGAGATACACAGTGGTCACAGGGCAGGAGTCATTCCTTTCAACCTGATGTCAGTTATGGCTTATTTTAGAATCAAGACAGATGATCCACTGAGACACACAAATAGTTCCTGGCCAACACAGATTAACTACACTCATTTTAAGGAAGTCCCCTATGCCATACCACTGTCCCTAAATGCCAATTATCAAAACAGCCAACTTAGGTCAGATAAATCTGTGGGAGAGACTCTGGGAGGGCTGAGCAAATGAAGCACAAAGCATCACAGCGCAAGGTACCAAATAGCCAGCAGGCAGCCACTCCAAGTGCATGCCTGCCAGCAGGCAACAAAGCCAGTTAGCAAGCCAAAGCCTCAGAAGACACCTTCACAGTGGCCATTGTCTGGCTTTCCTCCTCACAAGGCCAGTTGATTTATTTACCCCACGGAGTTCCTCCACACACACCTAAAGTTTGACCAAACATTGTTCTCACTAAATGGATGTAAACAGGAAACCAGAAGGCTGGTCAACCTTAATTGCTCTGAAAGGTCAGAGCTAATCACTCACTGTTTTGTTGAAACATTATTAGCTAAAGCAGCCTCTACCTGTTTGTTTCATGTTAATTTCTATTTTGTTATTTCCTGCCTAAAGGCTAGAGGTGTGTCCCAAAACCTTAATAAAAGGGAGAAAAAGGCCAGAGCAAGGAGTAGTCCTTTCGACTAGAGGAAGGCTCCTGCCTGGCCCCCCAATATCGCCAAATTAATAATTTCTAGTCTCTCTCTTCGTTTGAGTGCGGCCTCCTTCAGAACTCGAACCCTGAACCACGCGGGACGTGGAAAGGGGCTCCCACAAATTGTTTTGTGGTTTTCCCAAGGTCACTGCCTTATCAAATTTGTCATTCTGATGGCACTATTATAGCTGGAGGTGCTCATGGTGACATCACACAAAATTATCCGCCTTCTTGTTTCTGCCCAAAGAGAATGTCTTCCCATTGTTTCTGCCCCCATTCTTGGGGGGGAAATCCACGAGGGACCATTTACCCAAATGAACCTCTCAATGTGTTTGCTTCTAATTTTGGAGGAACATTTGAGTTCCTCCCTGGGAAAAAGAATTTTAAATGTGGGGTGTTCTATATCCTCCCAACCCCCATTGGCCACATAAGTACCTGCTGCAAGGGAATCTCTATTGTCTCGTGAAATAAATAGTTACCAAAAGAAACAGCATGAGGTGTCAGGTTGAGCAGTGGCTGGCGTGGGCCCCAGAAACATGCCCGGGGACCATCACTGCACCTGGTCTGGCCAGGTGCGGGACAATGCCGGCGTGGCGGGAGTTGGTCCTGGCTCCGGGCCAGGTGTGGCCCAGTCCCACCAGGACTGCAGCGCTGCTGGGAGGCCCGGCCCGGCTGGAGTTGGCCAGGAAGCGGTCCGGACTGGGATGGGAAGGATTCCTCTGGCATCTTCCCTGGCTGGGTGGCTGGCGTCCTGGAAGGATTTTCGGAACAGAACCTGCCCCCTGGTCAGACATGTCGGGGAGGACCGCCGGCAGTCCCCAGCAGCAGGGAAGCCACAGGGCTCTGCGCCGCCAGGCCTCACAAATCTGGGGTTTCCAGCACTTGGGGCCCTCGAGGAAGTGGTCCGGCTCCCTATTCACACAGGACAGATCCCACCTCTATGTCCAAACACGGGGTCGCCACCGGGGAGGCAGGCTCCCTGGTGGGCTGGGCGGTCCGGTCCGCACGGGGGGCGGGGCCGCCCCTTCTCACGCTGCCTCCCTCCCGGGCAGCCCGCTGCAAGCCTGTCAGCGCGCCTTGAGCTCCTGGAGGCACCACCCTCTCGGCGGGCTTGGGGTCGGTGTCGTGGGGCCCAAAGTACCCCATCTGGTGGGCTCGGCACATCCCACTCCTACTACCCAGCCAGGCAGTGGGTCTGCCGCCTGAGCTCCGCGGACACCTCACCCTGGAGGACGTCCTAGGCCAGGCCCAGGGGACGGGCCTCGTCTTCAAGGAGCGCACACTGCTGGTGGGGCCCTTGGGCAGGCTGAGCATGGCAGCATCCCCGCTGAGGGAGGGCCTCACTGCTGGGGGTTTAATGCAGGCAGATCGCCCTCCAGGGTGCGCTCCGCCCCCGAAGGTGATGCACTGCACCTGGAGGTCTAAGGCGACCAGGCCCGCCCAGCTGGGCCGGTGGCCAGGACCTCGGCCTCCAGGGAGATCCCGAAGGCAGGATTCACACTGAACTTCATCCCCTGCATGTGGGTGTGCTGGCGCTCGAAGTAGTTAGTGCTGGTGCCCGTCTTCACTGGGACTGGTCAACGCCAACCAGGCCCAGGAGATCCCTGCGAGGTTCGGGACCCCCAACCCCCTCCACCTCCCCAGTCCACATCACTGCACATCCTGAGGACTGTTCTCTGGATTGGCTTCCGCTACGGATCCTCCTTCCTCTGCAGGTTCATAATCGGCGGCATGTAATGGTGGGAATAATTTCACAATATACACAAATCATTATTCTGTACACCTGAAACTAATGTAGTGTTATATGTAAACTAAACCTCAAAAAAGAAAAAAAAAACATTTCTTGCAAAAAAAAAAGTTGAGGGTATGAAACAGTTTATTAATCACATTTAGAAGTTTGAACTTGAACACAGAGTAAGCTCACAAGCCTCTTTAAGGAAAGTGAACTTTTCCCACTTTGAAGAGATGGAGGGGGACTCTGTGAGAGTCCTTTCTAAAATCGGTAAAGTCTTCAAGAAGAAAAAACTTTTCATTCTTTGTGCATCTGCTTAGAAGGAAGACACTGTCATAGGTACTTATGCTAACTGAACGGAGGAGAATTGGAACCAGAATAAAAGGGGCAGAGAAAGAAAGAGAAAGTGAGCATGGGAGAGAAAGAATATTAATATGTGTGTGGGTTGCAAGACATAGAAAGAACCAAGAAGTTCTCCTCTAAGTGTATATATAAAGTATTCTTCAGGGGCCCACTAGACCTACAAAGATAGGTAGTATTGTAAGATACAGGATTGCCTTTACACCTACAGATTTGGGGAATAAAGAGGCAAGAGGGACATAGGCATTAGAGGAAAACAGTATAAAGGTCATCAACTAAAGGCCAACTAGCAGGTGAGGCCAAACCTCAGAGGTAAAAATGCCTAGGGGAGCTGAATGCATACCCTATCGTCATGACATGTTGGAGCTTCCAGTCAAGGAATGGAATCGTTATATACAAGCAAGGAAAAGACTGTAATCTTGCCCAGGTAAAGAAGAGACTATTGAACATTTTCCTTTTCCTTCTCATGTCTCAACACATGAGAGGATCTAGCACCTAAAAAAGTGGAGAAAATAGTATATAAAGAACAGACATTAATTTCCGCACCTTAACTTCATCTTTCCCATGGTAATGCTGGTCTATGCTGGAATTGGAAAAGGAGAGGAAGAAAATTTACTGTTGAGTTTGAAACTGAAACTTCAATTTGCAGCAAAGTCTTTAAAAAGTGGGAAAGTGAGATCAGTCTAGAAACTAAAAAAGACCAGAGAATGTTTTAAATCTGATCTTTCAGTGAACTTTTAGAAAGAAATTTTATTAGCATGGTACCATTTAAGGATAATTTTTTAAAGAATAATTTTTTAAAAAAATGTATGCCAGATATATTCACATAACAGAATTTTTCTCAGTCTTCAACTCTCAGGTGTTAAGTTACTGGGGAACCTGTGATCATCACATTTAACTGTTTTGTCTCCTTAATAATGAACAGTGGAGTTGGGAAATTACAGTAGACAAATGGAATCTGAAGCTCATAGGCCTTCTCTTTTTTATGTGCATGTGTGTGTGCCCACACACAGTTATACAAATGTGTTTATTATAGATGTTCACTTATGGGGGGTGTACAGTAAGAAAAATAGGAGTCTACAGACTGAACATTGAGAAACATCAATGTTTATTAAAGAATTGCTTATACACAAATGAGAGGAAACAGAATTAAAAAGTGTGTACCAGAATAACATGGATTCAAAAATAAATAAATAAAAGGAAGGGGAATTAGCACAACCAATGGACATACACACTGGGCCAGTCAAGGCTTGCCTGGGGTAGAAATGGCTGGGAGAATGTCAATTGGGGGAAAAGGAGACATATGTAAAACTTCAGACAATAAAACATAAATAAGTAAAGGAAAGGAGAATAATAAAGAGTACCAAATCGTGCAAAAAAAATTCCCTAAGCTATATACTCAGATGTTCAATTTCAGGTAGCACTTTGAAGAGAGACCTAACTGTCTCAGCAAGAGGTATTTTTGTAACATCAGAGCAGAGACATTTCAATAAAGAATGGGGGAGGGGGGTGAGAAAAAGTTGTTAAATAACCAACCATGAGGAAGTATGGAAGTTCTTATATGTGGTAAAACAAACTGTTTAAAAAAACATCAACAGAAAATTAAACAAATGAAAAATATTTTATATACCTAATTTTTAAAATTATCCCAGCTAGAAAATGTATGTCTATTGCATAACTGCTATAAATGTATAGTTTCTATCTGGTGTGAAATTTTAACATTATCTGATGATGTGAACTATGAATGATCTAGTAGATTGCTATCTAAGTAACACTTCAGATTTGAGAAGTTGGTGCAGACTATTGAAAACATTTATTTTGTCTAGGTCTCAGTTTATGAAATGAATCAGTTTTAGCTCAACTTCTAGATGTTATATATTTTATATTCATATGTCCACATATAATTCCTATTCTCACCTAATGTAGGAGAATTAGACCATCACATTTATAATGCTGATATCCCACTTGAAAGCTATATAAGTTTGGGCAGTAAATGTGAATAATAATAATAGTCACTTCATAATGTTATAAGGATAAGTGAGAAATTACATGTTAAGACCTTCACAAAGTGATTGTTACAAGGTAATTGCTTAATAAATGCCATCTATTATGTTATAATTGCATTTAATTCTAAAACAGAATATATATATATATATTCACATATACATACAAGATCTTATATGGATTGTACATGTACTTCTTTAAAAATATTTAACAATTTGGGTCTTTATAAAATTATTTTCCACAAAATTAGTATGTATAGATATGAAGCTCAAAAAGTAGAATTTTTAGCTCTCAAGGATTCATACAAGAGAGGAAAAGACTCTTTTCATAACTGGAAAAATACAAATACGTTTAGACAAATATGTACCTGAGGCTATAATTCACTTTACTTTCCTATCATTGCACCAACAGCATTATGAACCAGAAAATTGTTTGCGCAGCAACAGATAAGGAATTACAAATCTGGAAGTTCAAGAGTTGTATAAAGCAGATGTAGAGTTAATTTGCATGGTTTAGTTGCCTCAGATTTTTTTCAATATATTTCAATGGCTTGAAACTCTAAAAAATTGATAGCAAATAAAAGGTTTTCTATAGGCTGCCTGATTTCTTGCCTACTCAGCTTTCTGAAGGCAAAGCCAATTACTATGGCTAGCATTTCCTTGTGCAGAAACCAGAACATATTCATTGTTAAATAGAGCCATTAAATATTTAGAGGAGAGAAAAAAGTTTTACGAATTGAAATTATAATAGTGAAAAACTACCCATACACATTTTCATCTTAAACAACAAGAAAACACTTTTGAAGAGTTTGAAAATCTCATATGATTGGATTTTATATCAATTTAGTAGTCTTTGTAAATGTTGATTTTTAGGTTGGCATATAAGAAAAAAATCCTCTGGTATAAAGCTAAATTTTATCTTCAGTGTAATAAAAGAGCCAATATGGTCTCCTGAACAAAGAACTAGCTGAAGAATTGGGATTCTATTTTTGGCCTCACAGGTGACTTGCTCAGTGACCTTGGACATATTACTTAAATGGCTTTGTGCCTCAAAGTCCCCAACTGTAATATAGAGATTATAGTGCCTGCCCCTACTTCACGGGACTAGAGAACTATTTCACCAGAATTTGTTTAAAACTCCAAAGGCTTTTGAAATTCTCAGAAATAACTGTGAAATTCAAATAAGGTTGTATTTTATTGATTTATTTTTTTTTTTACTGTTTGATTTGGTTTTTCTCTAGACTTTCATAATCCTCCTACTAAAATAAATCACTGGGATAAAATTAATAAGTAATTTTCATTGGGTATTAAGGAACACTTCTAATAGTGAAGGAAAATTAAAAATACATTTCTGAGATCAACTGATATAATTTCTACTCCTTGGAATATTTAACTCAAAATAGAATTTTATATATATATATATATATATTGAACTGTACCCCTGAACCCTGTACAATTTTATTAACCAGTATCACTATAATAAATTCAATTTTAATATATATACACTTATTTTTTTATTATGATTTTTGAAATTATTTTTTTCAAACTTCAAACTAGAGTTTGAGAAGAATAACTATTCCAACCATGGAAATAGCTTCTTTGCTCTTCTCTCACAATATCTCTTAAAACTTTGGAATTTCACACTATCTTACAAAATTATACACTCAACATTTCCCACTTATAAGTGGAATAGCCTTAAACCAGTCATTCCTCCTCCTGTCATAGCCCTCAGTCTCTGGAATCACATTTTAAAAATTTATTTGTGCTTTTCGTTATTGATTTTTGCTGCTTAAAATGACTTCGAGTATAATGCTAAAGTGCCTTCTAGTGTTCCTAAGTGCAAAAGCTTATGATGTACCTTAGAAAGGGGAAGGAGGGGAGAGAGGGAAGGAAGAAGGGAGGGAGGGAGGGAGGGAGGGAGGGAGGAAAGGAGAGAGAAAGAAGATGGAAGGAAGGAAAGAAGGAAGGAAGGAAGGAAGGAAGGAAGGAAGGAAGGAAGGAATGGAGGGGGAGAGGGAGGGAGGGAGGGAGGGAAAGGAAAGGAAGAAAGAGAACTTCATAAACAGACAATGGTATGGTCATTACCAGAGGGAACAGGGGTGGAGGGAGGTAGAAAAGAGTAAAAGGGGAATAAATGGTGATGCAAGGAGACTTAACTTGGGGTGGTGAACACACAGTACATTATGCAGATGATGTAATATAAAACTGTACCCCTGAACCCTATACAATTCTATTAACCAGTGTCATTACAATGAATTCAATATCTTAAAAAATCAATTGATTTTCTACATTAAAGAAAATGAAAAAAATACACATACATTCAAGCAAAAGCTATAGTGCTATTTGCCATGAATTCAAAGCTAATTACACAATTAACTATATATTAAATAAGGTATCTTTAAACAGAAACACATAAAAAGGTATTATATTGATCAGTTAATTAAAAATGTTATAATCAGAGGTTCTCAAGAATGTAAACCTGCATTTCCTCCAGAAGCAATGGTTTTATATTCACTATTTTAGAGTCTGTGGTTACTTTCAAAAACATAACATTTGTTAACAACAAGAATCGGCTCTCTGTGCCTATTTTATTTGTTTGTAAATTGCCAGGAGCCTTTCCTTTTCTTTTTTGACTCTCCCTTTAAATTCCACAATAGCATCTTTCTTGTGCAATTTTTTAACTTTCTGGTCATTTCAATTACAAACAAACCTTTGGCCAACTTTCAAGCTTCAATCTCATATCCATTTTATTCTCACCTCCTTTCTCCTAAAACTAACAAGATAACTAACCCAAGAGTGGGTATCAGGTTGCAGCTTTTATTCTTCTTACTATTCTGGGTTTCCTTCTCCTGTGATGAAATGGAAAAGGACATTTAATTTACTAACCTGAGATTTGCTATAGTTCCCTTTTCTATATTCCTCCTGCCCTTGCTCAGATTAACACCATTGATGCTTTCTGTGTGGCAGGCATCCAAATACTGGATCTCCATTTATACTCACTCTACATTCTGCATGTGATTTTATTTATATTCTAGAACACAAGTGAACATTTTTCTTCAGTAACTGCCATGTCTTTCTTCCTTTAATCATGCTAGTCTTTCTATTTGGTATATGTGATATTTTATTAGTTATTCTTTTAATAACTACCATGGAAATCATTACTGTTATTCTCAGATATTTTTTCTTCTTTCTGGAACATGGTAGTATTCCTCTTTGACACACCAAGCACTGTATAAACTCATGGATATTTTTACCTTTAAGAAGTGTTATAATTTGCCATGTCCCTTTTCCATTGCCACAGCAACTTACAATTCTACAGACAATAGAATTTCCATCAAAGTAATTCTTGAAGGAATACAATGTGAAGACTAAACCCTGTCCTTGGTATCAAAACACAGAATGCTGCTCTAAAAAGTAAACTATATGGAACTAGATGCCTGTTGTATGAAGAGATTCATGCAATAGGCCTTCCTTCCCTTGGCTTCCAGCACCAGTTTTCCCCTGGCATCCAGGACCCAGGCCTTTCCTCTGGCCAGAGTGTGCCACTTAATCTTCACTGCAGAACACAGCTGGAGTCTGCCATCTTGGTCTTCACTGCAGACTACAGATTCTGTAGTCTTATCTTCGCTGCACTGGAGTGCTGCTCCTGTAGATCCCTTTGCTGTGTCCCCGGCTTCCCACCTTTCCTCCCATAGCAGGCATTTGCCCCCCCTGGTCACTTCCCATCTGGAGTAGCTGGGTGGCCCCCATTCGTCCTTCTTATTTGCATATTCCCTCCTGATTGGTTAATGGGAGTAGCAGAGTGATGGTCAATTTGTATGTTTCTCTTTCATTAGTGTAGGTTGGCTTATGAATTCAGCATATTATAAAATAGGACTTTTATTGGCAGTTAAAAATTTCATTGGTGAAATATTTTTATAAAATTGTTTGAAATAATTTAGAAGGAAGATTTGGTACTTTAGATATAAAGTTTGGAAAACAAATATTGGTAGCGTGTTTCAGTTGCTGGTGATTTATTTAAGAAATGTATTAAAAGAAGACAAGCTCAGAAAAAAATGGCCAGTTTGCAATTGGGAATAAAAGAGAAAAGATTTAAAAAATTTTGGGACTTCAACTATAGAAAAATAGACTGAATTTTAGGACCCATGGATGAATAGATAAAATTGAGAAAATACTTTGATCCACAAAGACAAGTCAAAATTCCTTTTCAAATTAATTTCAATTTCAGCCTATCAACATCCTGTGACTGGGTATGAAGTTGAAAAAAAATCAGATCATTGTCTACTGCTAGTTAATTTGAGCTGCCTCCAGCACCCTCTGTTTCTCATCTTCCAACAGGCTATCCGGGGCTTGCTCTCAGAGTGATAGCATGAGTACCAGGACATAAGCAGAAGTATTCAATACCACTTGGAACCTAAACACAGAATTAATACACTATCAATTCATTTATATTTTATTACCCAGAGCATATCACAAGAATAGTCCAGTTTAAAGATGTAGAAAGAGACTCCAAATCATAATATGAGATGCTGCCAAGTCCCACTGCAGTAGGCATGCATCTTCTAACCTTTGCTAAATATCTCAACACTATAAATAAAAAGGAGGATTGAGAAAAATACAATTAGCCCTAATCAGTGTGGCTCAGTGGATAGAGCATTGGCCTACGGACTCAAAGGTCCCGGGTTTGATTCTAGTCAAGGGCATGTACCTTGGTTGCACGCACATCCCCAGTGCAGGAGGCAGCTAATCAATGTTTCTCTCTCATCAATGTTTCTTAATTCTCTATCCCTCTCCTTTCTTCTCTGTAAAAAATCAATAAAGATATATTAAAAAAAGAAAAATACAATTTAATATAGCAGTTATAGGTTCCATTTTAACCCCCTGTTTCCATTAGAAAAGTGTATTCTATCTATATTTTGAAAGTTGGAAGAATTTACAAAATTTCATTTCCCCCGTTAACTATCGGCCAGCTATTAAATTAGTTTTATAATTATTTTTTCATCTTTAAAATTTCTAAAGACTGTGTTTGAAATATTTGCTGTGTAAACAAACAGCCCCCAAACTTCAGTGGCATGAAACATTACTGTCACAGGCTTCATGTCTGGAGCAGCTGCTCTGCTCTATGTGTCTTTCCAGTTGGACTCTGACTTAAGGAACAATCTCTATTGGGGACATCTCTGATATTGGCAAAGGAAAAAAATAGCTGAAAGAAACAAAATTATTTTTGCTACTCAGGTGTGTTCTAAGTTATATCTCAAACAGCCAAATCACATCTCATGGTTATGCGCAAATGGCTGTACATATGGATATATTCTTCTATCATAGTGGGTAGGAAGCTATAGGAAAGGATGTAATATACTGTTATAGCAAGAAAATAAATGGATATAACAGTAAAAGTGCCAGTGTCTGCCCTCTTGATAACTCCATACACTATCAAAAGAAGTTAATCCAACAAAAGTCCTATCCATTCACTGCATCCTCTTGAAGTGTCACAATCCTTACTTCAATCCACAGTTCATACCATCAGAAACCTACCTTCTAAAATTATAACAATAATCAATAAAAATAAAGTTACTTCCTCATCATAAACCAATATACAATGGTGAATGTGTACAAGATAGCCACAATAAGCAATTATTTCAAGAAAGATGAAGAGTGAGAGGTTTACAGCATTCAGTGGTTCATAGAAACTCTGAAATACTTCTGAGAAACCTAGTGAAGGCATTAAAAGTTGAGAGGAGGAAATCTTATATAGGCTATTCTCCCCTCCTTAGAAATGACTTCCAAGTCTATTTTCCTGTTTAAAAATTATTTCCATGCTCTTGGAAATCCTTCATGTTTCAATATCATACTTGAACACAGCTTAAAATGGCATCAAAAAACAAACAAAAAACAAAACAAGAATCCTAAGGTTATTTATTTTATCCACATAAACCTGAAATTCTCCATAAACTTTCCAAACACCATAATACTATATAATCTTACATGAACTGTATCTTCATCATTACTAGGATATGTAGTATACTGTGAATTTACTATTTTAATTTGTAACATATTCCAGTAGAGCTACAAGGGAAGCTCCTATACAAGCTTATGGGTATAAATAATGAAAGAAGGGAGTTTAGTCCTAGAGTTTTTATAACAAATGACCACAAATTGAGTGACTTAACACAAGAGGAAATAATTCTGCCATAAGCCAGAGGTCAGAAGTCCAAAATCAAGGTATTGACAAGATTGGTTTCTATTGGAATCTTTGAGAAAGAATCTGTTTTGTGGTTCTCTTTTGGATTATGATGGTTGTTGGCTATCCTTGGCATCACATGACTTGTAGATGGATTACCCTATTCTTTACCTGTGTTTTTATGGTGTTCTCTCCTCTTGGGCCTGTGTCCAAAATTCTCTTTTTATAAAGATACCATTCATATTGGATTTATGGCCCACTTCAATCCATCATGTCCTTATCTTAATTTGATTATATCTAAAAAGATCCTGTTTTATATTAGATCACTTTCTTAGGGTTCCAAGTAGACATATATTTTTGGTGGACACTATTCAGTCCAGTACAGGAAGCTGAAGAGATTCCATGAAAAAGAGAGGTGGGAGTTTCAAAACTAAACTCAAAGCACAGATACATTTTTATTAAAACAAGTCCAACATTAAGAACTAAATTAGTAAAAATAATTCTAGAAGTCAGTAATACTCACCCCTTGCTCCAAGGATGAAACTTTGAAATTAATTAGATTAGAGGTGGAAGCCGAAGAGATATATTGCACTGCAGAAGAAGATTTATAGAGAAGGGTAAGTAGCCATTTGAGATGAGGCAATAAACAGAAATAAAAAGTATATTAAATAAAAAACAACAACACAAGAGCTGCTTGATCTTTAAAGAAATTGGATTTTAAAACTAAATCTGTCCATTAAAAAAAGGAATTAAAATGCCAAACAAAATCTATACAAGTTTACCTTAGCAAGAGAGAATAAAATTAAAATGAAGTCATGACTATAAAAAAATTTCACTGCTCTCACCAACAGAAACCTTTTCTAAAAATGAAATTGATCAATAAGACAATAATAGAATGCAATCCTTAAGTAGGAATCTGCACATGAAAATTTAAGAGTGGGAAATATTCAACCAACTTCATATAAAATTCCTCTATATGAAAACAGGTAACAAGAATCAGAACATTTGAGGTAATGAAATTCCCTACCAAAAGTAATCTACACTAATAAAAGATTAAGATGTAAATTGACTATACTTTCCCAATGCCCACCAGCCAATCAGGAGTGAATATGCAAAGTAACCCAACAAAGGCTGGTTAATTTGCATGCACAGGCACCTAGTAGCCAAGGGCAGGGTGAGATGCTTGTGTTGTATCCATGGCAATGACTCGGGCTTCTGCACCATCCCTGCTGTTCTGAGCCTCTAGACAGTGTGGCAAGGCAGAAAGGTGGTTCTATCCAGAGCAAAGGTGGTGCTATTAGCAGGGGAAGAAAGGCCCATTCTTTTTTTATTTTTTTATTTTTTTATACATATTTCCCCGTTGTCCCTCTTCCCTCCCAGGCATACCCCAACCCCCAGTGTCCATGTTCATTGGTTATGCTTATACGCATGCATACAAATCCTTGATTGATCTCTTATCTACCCCACCTAACCTTAATCTTCCTGCTGTAATTTCACAGTCTGTTTGATGCTTTACTGACTCTGTATCTATCCATTTGTTCATCTGTTTATAATGTTCTTTATTATCCACAAATGAGTGAGATCATGTGATGCTTCCCCTTCATTGACTGGCTTATTTCACTAAGCGTAAGGCTCTCCAGTTCCATCCAGGTTGCTGCAAATGGTAAGAATTCCTTCTTTTTAATGGCAGCATAGAATTCCATGGTGTAGATGTACCAATGTTTTCTGATCCACTCAGCTGCTTATGGGCACCTAGGATGTTTCCAAATTGTAGCTATTGTAAATTGTGCTGCTATGAACATAGAGTTGCATATATACTTTCTGATTGGTGTTTCTAGTTTCTTAGTAGTGAGATAACTGGCTCAAATGGGAGTTCCATTTTTAGTTTTTTGAGGAAACCCCATACTGTTCTCTACAGTGGCTGCACCAGTCTGCATTCCCACCAACAGTGCACAAGGGTTCATTTTTCTTCGCAACCTCACCAACACTTGTTGTTTGTTGATTTGTTGATGATTCCCATTCTGACAGGTGTAAGATGGTATCGCACTGTCATTTTGGTTTGCATCTCTAGGATAATTAGTGACTTTGAACATGTTTTCATGTGTCTCTTGGCCTTCCTTCTGTCGTCTTTCAAAAAGGTTCTATTTAGGTCCGTTGCCCATTTTTTTATTGGATCATTTATCGTTCTTTTATTAAGTTGTATAAGTTGTCTGCAGATGTTGGAAATTAAACATTTATTAGTGAAAACATTTGCAAATATGTTCTCCCATGCAGTGGTCTTTCTTGTATTGTTCATGGTTTCTTTTGCTGTGCAAAAGCTTTTTATTTTGTTGTAGTCCATTTGTTTATTTTTTCTTTAGTTTCCATTGCCTTTGGAGTACTATCAGTGAAGAATTTCTTTTGACATATGTCTGAGATTGTGCTGCCTGTGGATTCCTCTAGTATTTGTGTGGTTTTCCTTCTAATGTTTAAGTCCTGTATCCATTTTGAGTTTATTTTTGTATTTGGTGTAAGTTGGTGGTCCAGTTTCATTTTTTTGCATGTATCTGTCCAATTTTCCCAAGACCATTTATTGAAGAGGCTATCTTGGCTCCATTGTATGTCCATGCCTTCTTTGTCAAATATTAGTTGAGCATAGTAGTTTCGCTGGATATCTGGATTCTCTATTCTATTCCATTAGTCTATATGTCTGTTCTTATGGCAGTACCAGGTTGTTTTGAGAACAGTTGTTTTGTAATATAGCTTGAAATCTGGTATTGAGATCCCACCTATTGTATACTTCTTTCTCAGAATTGGTGTGGCTATTTGTAGTCTTTTTTTTTCCAGATGAATCTATGAAGAATTCTTTCTAGGTCTGTGAAATAAGTTGTTGGTATTTTAATGGGTAGTACATTGATTCTATAGATTGCTTTGGGTAGTATGGACATTTTAATCATGTTGATTCTCCCAATCCATGAGCATAATATGCTCTTCCATCTGTTAACATTTTCCTCTATCTCTTTTTTCAGGGTCCTGTAGTTTTCTACATATAGGTCTTTTACCCCTTTAGTAAGGTTTATTCCTAGGTACCTTAATTTTTTTGGTGCAATGGTAAATGGGATTGCTTTTTGAGTCTCTTTCTGTAATTTCACTATTAGTGTACAGAAATGGCACAGATTTCTTGGCATTAATTTTGTATCCTGCTACATTGCCGAATTCATTTATTAAGCCAATTAGTTTTGGGATGGAGTCCTTCGGGTTTTTTATGTAAAGTATCATGTCATCTGCAAATAAGGACAGCTTTACTTCTTCTTTTCCAATTTGGATGCCTTTTATTTCTTCTTCTTGTCTAATTGCAATGGCTAATATTTCCAGTACTATTTGTTGAACAGGAGAGGTGAGAGTGGGCATCCCTGTCTTGTTCCTGTTCTTAGGGGAAATGCTTTTAGTTTTTGCCTATTGAGTATGATGTTAGCTGTGGGTTTATCATATATGGCTTTTATGATGTTGAGGTATGCCCTTTCTATTCCCATTTGCTGAGAGTTTTCATCAAGAAAGGCTGTTGGATTTTGTCAAATGCTTTTTCTGCATCAATTGATATGACTATGTGATTTTTATCTCTCAATTTGTTTATGTGATGTATCACATTTATTGATTTGGGGATATTGTACCATCCCTACATTCCTGGGATGAATCCTACTTGGTCATGGTGTATGAACTTTGGGATGTACTGCTGGATCCTATTTGTAGAATTTTGTTGAGGATTTTGGCATGTATGTTCATGAGAGATATTGGCCTATAATTCTCTTTCATTGTGTTGTCTTTATCTGGTTTTGGTATTAGGGTGATGCTGGCTCCATAGAAGTTGTTTGGAAGTGTTCCTTCTTCTTGAATGTTTTTGAATAGTCTGAGGAGCATATCTTTAATTCTCCTTTGAATGTTTGGTAACACTCTCCTGTGTAGCCATCTGGTCCCAGGCTTTTATTTACTGGAAGCTTTTTGATGACTGCCTCAAGTTCTTCCATAGTTATTGTACTATTGAGATATTTAGATTCTTCCTGATTGAGTTTTGGAAGGTTATATTTTTCTAGGAAAATGTCCCTTTCTTGCAGGTTGTGCAATTTGTTGGAATAGAGTTGTTCATAGTATTTTTTAACAACCCTTTGTATTTCCACAGGGTCTGTTGTTATTTCTCCTCTTTCATTTCTGATTTTATTTACTTGGGACTTCTCTCTTTGCTTCTTGGTGAGCCTGGCTAGAGGTCCATCAATATTGTTTATCCTTGCAAAGAACCAGCTCTTGGTTTTGTTGATCTTTTGAATTGTTTCTTTGGTCTCCAAGTTGTTTATGTCCGCTCTGATCTTCACTATTTCCTTCCTTCTGAGTACACTGGGCTTCTTTTGTTGCTCTCTTTCTAGATCTTTGAGTTGTAGGGTTAGGCAATTTATTACCATTGTTTCCTGTTTTTTGCAGTAGGCTTGTAGGGCTATGAACTTCCCTCTCAAGACTGCTTTCACTGTGTCCTATAAATTTTGTATTGTTGTGTTGTCATTGTCATTTGTTGCCATGATGTTTTTTCTTTCTTCCCTGATCTCTTTGGTTACCCAGTAGTTGTTTAATAGCATGCTGTTTAGTCGCCATGTGTTTGATTTCTTTCTATTGTTTTTATTATAGTTGATTTCCAGTTTTATGCCACTGTGGTCTGAGAAAATGCTTGATATGACTTCTATCTTCTTGAATTTGAAGAGACTTTTTCTATGACTCAACATATGACCTATCTTTGAAAATGACCCATGTGTACTGGAGAAGAATGCATATTCTGTGGCTTTGGGGTGAAATGTTCTGAAGATGTCAATTAATTCCATCTGGTCTAGTGAGTCATTTAGAATTGATGTTTTTTGCTGATTTTTTGTTTAGAGGATTTGTCCAGTGGTGACAGTGGGGCAATAAAGTGTGCTACTATGATTGTATTGCTGTCAATCTCTCCCTTAACATACTCTAGGAGTTTTTTTTTTTTATGTATTTAGGTGCTCCTATATTGGGTGCTTATATGTTTACCAGAGTTATTTTTTTGTTGTTGGATTGTTCCCTTTAGTATTATGAAGTGGCCTTTTTATCTCTTGTTATGTCCTTCACTTTGAGATCTAATTTGTCTGATATAAGTATTATAATCCCAGCTTTTTTTCATTTCCATTTGCCTGAAATCGCATCTTTCATCCCTTCACCCTCAATCTGTGTGCCTCACTTCTCCTGAGGTAGGTTTCTTGTAGACAGCAGATATATGGATCATGTTTTCTTATCCAATGAGTTACACTATGTCTCTTGATTGGAGCATTAGTCCTTTTACATTTAAAGTTATTATTGATAGGTACTTATCTGTAGCCATTTTTAGTCTTTACCCCAAAGCTCCTTCTTCACTTCCTATTTCTTTTTATTACAGCAGACCCTTTAACATTTCTTACATTGCTGGTTTGATGGTAATATATTCCCTTTTTTGTCTGTGAAGCCTCTGATTTCACCTTCAATTTTGATTGAAAGCCTTGCAGGGTACAGTGTTCTTGGATTCACACCCTTCCTTTGTATGACTTTGTATATTTCATTCTATTCCCTTGTGGCCTGATGAGTTTCTGTTGAGAAATCTGTAGCTAGTCTTATGGGGCTTCCTCTGTAGGTAACTTTCTATTTCTCTCTGACCGCTTTTAAGATTCTTATTTTGTTGTTGGTGTTTGCCAATTTAATTATAATGTGCATTGGTGTCTGTTTTGTGCGGTTCATTTTGCTCTGGAGTCTGTGAGCTTCTTGGACTTGTGTGGGTTTTTTCTTTCCTACATTGGGGAAATTTTCTGTCATTATATCTTCAAACAGATTCTCTAATCCTTGCTCACTTTCCACTCTTTCTGGAACCCCAATTATGCAGATGTTGTTTTGTTTCGTGTTATCCCAAATTTCCCTTAGGCTCTCCTCTTGCTTTTTTAATATTTTTTTCTAGAACAGCTGTGCTTGCGTAATTTTTTCCTACTGTGTCTTCTAGCCCACTGATGCAGTCCTCTTCTTCTTCTAATCTACTTTTCATGCTTTCTATTGAGTTCTTTAAAGCAGTGATGTCATTTTTAATTTCTTCTTGCATTACTTCTTGCTTCTTCTTCATTTCCTCTTGGGTCTTTTTCATTTCCTCTTGGGTCTTTTTCATTTCCTCTTGGCTCTTACTCATATTGTCGATTTTGTCTTCCATTCTTTTCATCCACCTTATAATCATTTCTCTGAACTCTTTCTCTGGCAGGCTTATTTCTGCTTCTATTTTGTTTACTTCCTTTTCTGGTGTTAACTGACTTTCTGTCATATGTGGACTGTTTCTTCTTCTGCCTATGGTCTTTCTTCTCCAGGTGTCTGGTTATGTAGTTCTCTCTCTTACATTGATTCAAAGGCACAAACTACAACACGACCCAGTACAACATACAATGTATTCCCAATGTTAATAATCACAAATATGGTGACCACCAATGAAAGACAAATTAGGGGTAAGTATAGAAAGAAGAAGAGGAAAATGAGGAAAAAAGAAAGGAAAGAAGTGCCAAAATCAAATTGGGAGAGGGTGAAAATAAATAAATAAATAAATAAATAAATAAATAAATAAATAAATGGGAAAAAAGTAAAATAAAAAAAATAAAAAGGAGAAGAAGAAAAGAGAAAGAAAAAAAGTGAGAGAGAAAAGAAAGAGGATAAGAGAGAAAAGGGGAACAAAATATAGATGTCAGGAGACAACTCCAATAGAACAGTCACTAATCCCAACAAAGGCCAGTAACCAGTACCTGGAGATTAATACAAACTACAAATAACAACTGCTATCAAGGAAGGTAAGGGAAAAGAGAGGTAAAAAACAAACCAAAACAAAGCAAATAAATAACAAAATAAAACAAGTAGAATAAGCTAAAACAATCTCACAAAAAAAGTACAAAAAATCGATATAATCACCATTCAGGCAAATAGCAAGAAAAGGACATAGAGAAAAACAACTTTTTGGATAGTGAAGACAAGAAGAGAGAGGTTTGTATGAACTTGTATTAGGGGATTTGAAATTAGGTATATAAGTGAGGTGAAATTTTAACCAGGTAAAGAGAAAGAATAGGGAGAATCTAAATTTGAAACAGGGAACGAGACACAAGACAACAAGGTGGGGAAAGTTAGGAGGAAAGTGTTGTCATAAAGGTAGAGTTGAGATGGAGTAAAATTATGCTAAAGGAAAGATGAAAATAGAATGTAGAACTGTAATCCTGAAATAAAATAAAGAGAAAACAAAATGACACTTGTTTTTTCCCCCAAAAAGGTAAAATAGTAGTAGTAGTAATACTAGTTGAAAATAAAAATGTAATAAATAAAATGGTAAAATCAATTGAGTAGGAAAGAAAAAATAGTTTTTTAATTAAAATATGCAAAAATGAAAAATAAATAAAATAAAATAAAATAATTTTAAAAAGAAAGAAAAAGAAAAAGAAAAAAAATAGAATGGTCATTCACTTCCACTATTGTTCTGCTTGGCACTCCTGTTTCCCAGTAGGGCGGGTATTGCAGTTCCCTGTGTTCCACTGCTGATATTTTAATCTCTTTTTTCTTTTGTGGTTATGCGAGAGTCAATTTGTGCGTCATCCACTGGGTGGCAGTGTTTTGGAATTGACCTCTGAGAAAAGCACAGGACCTCTCTAGGCTGTGCTCAGCTCCTGCTACTCTGAGGTTCTCAAAACCGGTTTGTGGGGATTTTGCACCTGGGACACTGTAATAACCCCCAGGCTGTCCTTCTGCCTCAGATAAAAATGAGTTTTTTATCTTTGTTTTCTAGAGCTCCCCTCTGGCAACAGCTCCGAGTCCACTTCTACACTTAGGGATCACACCCTGCCCCAAATCCACTGACCTCTCCAGAGGCAGCTTTCCTGCAGCCTGGTTCCCACAATGTGCGCATCTCTGTTCTGCGGTACAGGAGACCTCACCTTATCCCAGGCGAAATCTGACCTTTCCATGTTCTGTGTGGATCTCCTTTGAGTCTGCATGTCTGCACCAATTGGAGAGCAGTGTTCTGGGTCCCTGGCTGTTCGGTGAGTGCTGCAGGTGCAGCTTTCAGACCACCGCAGACATCCACCTCCCTCTGCAAGATGGCGCAGTCTCCGCGTTCGCACTGGTGGCTCCGGCCAACAAAAACCCTGTGGCAGTGGGGCTGCCTGGTCAGGAGATCCCAGTCCAGCAGTCTCCCACCTTCTCCTGGAGGATAACTGACTCTTAATTTGCCAACAAACACTCCCAGTGTGACTCTCAGCTGCTCTCTCTCCCTCTGCCCAGTGACAAAGCTCCAGATGCGTCCGTCTATTCCACCACCATTTTTCCTCCTTTAAGGCCCATTCTTGCATGAATTTTTGTGCATCAGGCCTCTAGTCATAAAATAAAAGAAAATAATACCATTTACAAATTCAACTAATTTAAAGTAAAAGAAAAGTATACCATTAACAAAATAAAATAATTTAAATAAAATATAAAATGCATATGAATGAAAAGCCCAGAAATTCCAAACAAAATCAAAAGCAATATTGAAATTAACTCAAAGATTATTGACTTAGCTTAGAGAATAAATAGAAGAAAATGACAAAACATTCTCAATATGAAGAGTATTATAATTTGTCCAAGAGAGAAGTGAATAGAAATTTATTAAGCATAACAACAACCTCACAATTCATGGAACATTGGGTAGAAGGCTCAGAAAGGTCATAACACAAATTGCCATAGAATTAATGCTGCTCATTCCTCACATAGTAAGTCATAAAAGCAAGACCTGGAAAGATCAAACACTGTACCAGTAAGTTAACTGAGTCTCAGAACAAAGCTTAATTATACTTATAAAAATGAAAATAATATATATCTATGAATAAACAAATAAAAATATACCAATGACTACAAATTAATAAAAAGTAACCAGATATGCAGAGGCAATAACAAAATAAACACATACAAAAAAGCACATCTCAAATTGAAGAGGAAAACTAATCAATTAAAGCTGATCCAGAACTGATAAAAGTGCAAGAATCCTATATATTAAAGAGGTAATATGCAAATTGACCATCACACCCTTGCACAAGATGGCTGCCCCCATGTGGTCACAGGATGGCTGCTACAAGACAGCCAGTAGGGGAGGGCAGTTGTGGGCTAATAGACCACCAAGGGAAGGCAATTTTGGGTGAAAAGGCTGGCAGGGCAGGGTAGTTGGGGGTACCAGGCTAGCAGAGGAGGGCAGTCAGAGGCAATTGGGCCAGCAAAGGGGCAGTTAGGCATCAATCAGGCTGGCAGAGGAGTGGTTAGGGGAAGATCAGGCTAGCACACAGAAGTGATTAGGGGCAATCAGGCAGTCAGTCAAGCAGTTGGGAGCCAGCAGTCCTGAATTGTCAGAAGGATGTCCAACTGCTTGTAGGATTCCTGTGGGATCAGGCCTAAATTGGCAGTTGGACATCCCCTGAGGGTCCCAGATTGGAGAGGGTGCAGGCTGGGCTGAGGGACACCCCCTCTGAGTGTATGAATTTTGTGCACCAGACTTCTATAGTGAGTAGATAATGATATTAAAATAATTATTGGAATTGTATTTCACATGTTCAAATTAATTAGGTATTGAAAATATAAAAATTATACAAACTGAACCTCTGGTGGGAAAAAATACAGTGGCAAAGATGAATAATATAATTGATTAGAATAGGCAGATTAGATATTACAAACTAAAATGATCATGAAATTTAAGAAAATAAAATTGAAACTTGAAAAGAAAAAAGTAAAAAATAAATTAAAGGAGTGAAAAATCATAAATAAGTTGTGTGAATATGTATCATTTTAGTTTCCCAAAAAAAGGAAACAAATGAAGAGTCAAAAAATATAATTGAAGGAACAATAGCTGAATATATTTCAAATTTTATTAAAATTATAATCTTCAGAGATTTAAAGAATCCAATAAACCCATTCATAAGACATAAAAAATACTCAAATCACTTTATATGCTAATTGCTCAAAACCAGTGTTAAAGAGAAAATATTTGAAATACCTCCCTTCCAAACAAAAGAAAAAATTATGTACCAAGGAGGACAGCAGATTTTTCTCACAAACATTGCCAGCAAAAGTCAATCAAGCAAGCATTTAAAAAAAAGAATAGTGTGACTTAGAATTTTATACTCAGCAAGAAATCTCTCAAACATAAAGACAAAAATAAAGATTTTTGTCACCATTAGAACTACGTGTCAGAAAAATGTTACCAATGTTCCTTCAGAGTGAAGAAAAATGATGAAAAGTGGATCTACAAAAAGACATGAGGAATACCAGAAATGATAACTACATAGAGAAATATATAAGCTATTTTTTTATATAATCATCTTCTAATGATAATTGAATTTTTAAGAGAGGATTCAGGGAAGATGGTAGAGTAAAAGGCCTCAGAAATCTGTCTGTCCCCTAGACAACAATTGCACTAAGGGAATCAGTTTGATGAAACTTTTTTGGAACCTTGAAGTCTACAGTAGGCTTGCAATTTCCAGGAGGAGTCGTGGATGATAAATTGTGTTTCATTTCAGTTAGTGTCACTTAGATCAATAGCAGTTACCCATTCCTTACCCTCTATGTCAGGCAGTCTTGTACATCCTGAAACAGTAGAATCACTTAAAATGAATGAATACATATTTTAGTCAATACTATTAATTGAAAAAATAAGTATTATTACTTTGCTTTTAGTTGTGTGTATACGCAGGGACATGGGTAAAAGAAACATGAATTATTGTCTACTTGCCTCAAACTCTGACTAAATAAACTTGAATTTTTCATTTTTAAATGTTACTTGTTCAAACATGTTAAGTTTATTTTTACCTGAGAAATTGAGCAATCATAGATGTACTAAGATAGTTGTGATCAGATTCTAAATAGAGTGTGAATATAAAATATTTTTTATGTTGCAAGTTTGTAGAGCTCATTTCCATGCTATATAATTCACTAATGCTATTATAGTTAAGTTGGAATCTATCTAGTGACAATTGCACTATATGAAATGTTTCTTCCTAATTATGATATTAGATGAAGAGATGCTGTGAAATCTGTTAGTTTGATTAGTTAAAACTTGTAAAATGTGGGATCTTATTGCATTAGGCACATATTTTGGGGAAAAAAAAACTTTAATGATGGATTAAAAGTTTGTATTATCTTTTCTAACCAAAATAGCTTGTCATAATTGAAATATACAAATTCTCTTTATGAATAGTCCACCTATTATCACTTTGCCCTGGGATAGGAAAATTGCTCTTTTGTAAATATGAAGGTAGTTTTAAAATGGTTTCTCCTTTCATATAGTTGAAAATAAACTTTTTTTTCTGACTTTAAACTTCCATTTTGATTTTGTTCTCAAGAATAATTTTCAGGTCTTCAGTAGAGCACTGGTACAAGTGGACTTAGAAAATCCCCATCAACTGACAAAAAACATTACTAACTCTTTATTCTTCCAGAATGATTTTTAAATGTTAGAAGTCAAACAACAAATTGCAATACAGAATGGTCTTTTAGTCATCGTTAATTTTTTAATATTTCTAGGTAATTTTTCCCTTTATTGGTTGCTTCATTTAGGGATTCTCAATAGATTTTATCTTATTAATATTACTATGCTCTCCCATGTGTATGCAATACATGAGAATAAGCATATAAACAAATGGGAAAATATGAGTATTAAAAAATACATATATTTTTGTCTACTAAAAGCCTATTACATGAAAACCACAAGTTTATAATTGATATACAGTTGACAAATAGAATTGACTTCAAAAAACATTTCTACCATCTCTAGCCACAAGTCTTAGTTATTTGGAAAGCATTCATAAATAAAGAATTTAAATGTACACAGATTATTTGGGAAATTATTTCAGAAATATTAGTGGAGTGAGAGTCAGTGAGATAGGAAAGAAGGGAGTAAATAGAAGGTACTGACATGAGCAGATCGCTGCTGTGGGCCACCGGAGCCCAATTCCAATAGTGACTTCTGGGAGATTGTACACAATAGCAAACTACAACTTTGGGGTCAAATCAGGCACAGCATCTGTTTTTGTACCCCCTGCAGTCAGGGGCACTACTCCAGCAGTCTAGCACTGAGACCAAGTTTAAAGGTCCTCTTTGTCCCTGTCTCCCACTGCTCCCAGCACCTGCCTCACCAACCAATGGCTGCACAAGTCCTGTACTAGTTGTCACTTTCACATTGGGGACTCCTTTGTTGGCAATTTCTGAGCACCTAGCATTAGAATCTCAGAGTGTCAGGGACTCAGAAAGTCACCTCCTTTCCAAATAGAGTTTGCAAAACTCTTTAGGAGGAATGTTTTTGGGGTAGAAAATGAAAGTGATGAAGGGTAGCCAATACTTCCCACTGCCAAGGTGATTAGAATGGGATACCAATAATATCTTACACACACCTTACAACTGTCTGTTATCACCTATTTATTGCAATACCTAAAGCATTCTATTTTTCAAATAATTTTTCCCAATTCATACATTTGGGGATGATAGTCTTTAGGCCTATTTCATACTAGAGGCCCAGTGCATGACAATTCATGCACTGGAGGGGGGTGGTCCCTCAGGTGGACCTGTTCCCTCTCACAGTTTGGGAGCCCTCAGGGGTGGGAGGCAACCCAGCAATCAAGGGAAGGCACTGCCTCCCTCACACCTCTGCTGTTGTCACTGTCTGCAGTGCAAGCCTTGGCCAGCCCTGGTTACCTGAGCCTCGAGATGCCCTGGGTGGCTGGGGGACTGAGGCCAGGTTCAGCCACACAATGCACCTGCTGCCCCACCCCCACCCAGCTGAATTGAAAGGACTGGGGGACTCCAGCAGGACTGAGGGGACTGGGTACCACCATCTTTGTGACAACATGATGTTCAATTTGTATATTCCCTCTTTATTAGATAGGATAACTTTTTTAACCAGTCCTTGTGCCACTGGAGGTATAATGGTTCTAAGCCAGTTGCGTTTAATGTTTCTCTTCCTAGATGATTTGAAAGTTTTTGTGTTTTCTTTTTAAACATGTTTTATAGGTTAGCTTCCCTGATGCAGTTATACCACTATATTGATTTTTGTTTTCTAATAGCTTTCTTTATTCAATTTCCCATTTTAAGCATAGTATTACTGAAACACACCACAACTTTCTTTTTTTTTCTCTATATAAAGAATAAACTGCATTTTGAAAATAAGAGAATATCTTTATATGATTCTTACCATAAGATCAGCTATGATCTTCTCAAAGGGGAAGAAGAGCTAATGCCAATAAATAAAAGCAAAATGTTTCCAGAAAAGTACAGACATTGGGCATTAGAGAGCATGATGGACAGGGATTGAACCTTGCAGCTGAATGAGCAGGATAAACGATAACAAGCTTTAGTGCTAGCAAGACTAAACAACAGGCTCCACTAAGGAAAAATAAAATCTGAACATCGTATGTCAGCAATACACAAAGCCTCCAATCAGATTATCTAAGAATATAACGAAGATGAAATTAGCATTAGCATCTCTAGAGCATACAAACAAAATCATAAAACCAAGATAAGGTGTTTGATTAGTACTTTAAGGTGGTTTTAAAAATTATATATAAATTTCAGAAAAAAACATTTTTGGTTTTCAAATTTTAACTTTAAAGGTTACACTCAGTTCTACAGCATATTAAGGTAGGAATTATTAACAATGTAAGAACAGTACATTCATTCTATGGTCACTGATTTTTTAGCTTACAAGTGTAGTTATTAATCCACAAAATCAGAGATATTTTTGTTTCATTTTCACAAATATAAAATTATTAATTTATTCTATCAAAGTAAAGAAAAAATAAGCAAGGAGGGTAACCAAGATGGCAGCATAGGTAATCACCTACACTGCTGCCTCGCACAATTTCAAAACTACAACTAAAAGACAGAACGGACATCATCCAGAACCACAGGAAAGCTGGCTGAGTGGAAATTCTACAACTAGAAGGAAAGAGAGGGGCTCACAGAGACCCAGAGGAGCTGCAAAAAGCTGAGGTATGGAGACGCGTGCGTGGAGAGAGCGGGTGCCAGACTACCTGTCTTGCTTTCTCTGGCGGGAGACTCCCAACGGCATTGAACCCCTTAACCTACGACACTAAACCCCAGGTCCAGCCGAAACTTATACAGGGGGAGTTTGGACTGTGAAAGGGAGAAGTGCATGGACATTTGGGGGAGTGGCAGGAGGGCAGAAAGGCGGTATGCACAGCACTGTGTGCAGAAGACCTACTGCTGATGGTGCCACTGGCTTTCACAAGAGGGCGGGAGACAAAGCATCCCAACTGCATCACTTCTAACTTCACTATACCCCAGATTTGGGCAAAACCCTGGGGACCCAGATTCATATGGTCCCGGAGCACAGGGGAGCTGGAAAGGCAGCCGTCTAGAGGCACTGAGAGAGAGAGAGAGAGGGAGAGAGAGCGAAAGAGAGAGAAAGAGAGAGAGAGAGAGAGAGAGAGAGAGAGAGAGAAAGGGAGAGAGAGAGAGACAGAGAGACCAAGCAATTACCCAGTCATGTGAGACTCAGGGGCAGTGGGGGGTGGGGCTGACTGGAAGGCAAGGCGGTCCCTTAAGCCCTGAGACTCCACCCATCCCAAGCTCAACAGAGAGGCCTTTGCAGTTTTGCAAGTCTGGTATCATAAGGCTGAATCCAACACAGAAGTTCTCCCGGCATAGTGAAAATGCCGAGACAAGGTAAGAGATCACAAACAAAAGAAATGGAGGAAAACAAATGACTGGATATAGAGTTCAAAACCATGCTTATAAGGTTTTTCAAGAATATCCTAGAAAAGTTGGATAAAGTTAGCAAGACCCAAGAGGAGATGAAAAAGAACCAACTAGAGATGGAAAAGAATCAACTAGAAATTAAACATACACTGACTGAAATAAAAAATATTATTCAGAGACCTAACAGCAGACTAGAGGAATGCAAGAATCAAGTAAAAAATTTGAAATATAAAGAATCAGAAAACATTCAACTGGAAAAGCAAGAAGAGAAAAGAATCCAAAAATGTGAACATAATGTAAAGAGCCTTGGGACAGTTTCAAGGGTACTAACATCAGAATTGTGGGGGTACTAACACCAGAAGAAGAGAAAGAGCAAGATACTGAAAACCTACTTAAAGAAATAATGACTGAAAACTTCCCACATCTGGTAAAAGAAATAGACTTACAAGTCCAGGAAGCACACAGAACCCCATATAAAAGGAATCTAAAGAGGACTGCACCAAGACACATCATAATTAAAATACCAAGAGCAAAAGACAAAGAGAGAATATTAAAAGCAGCAAGAGAAAACCAGTTAATTACCTACAAGGGAGCATCCATACGACTGTCAGCTGATTTCTCAACAGAAATGATGCAGGCCAGACGGGAGTGGCAAGAAATATTCAGCGTGATGAATAGCAGGAACCTACAACCAAGAATACTGTATCCAGCAAAGCTATCATTCAGAATTGAAGGGCAGATAAAGAGCTTCACAGATAAGAAAAAGCTAAAGGAGTTCATCAAGTCCAAACCAGTATTATATGAAATGCTGAAAGGTACTCTTTTAGAAGAGGGAGAAGAAAAAGGTAAAAGATAAAAAATTATGAACAAGTGAATCTAAAAATTAAGTCAATTAAAAATTTGATCAATAGAATAAACTGGTTAATATAATAGAATCAGGAGCACAGAAAGGGAGTGGGCTGATAATTCTCAGGGGGGAAGGGGTGAGGGCTGTACAGGGAGAGACTAGACAAAAATCATACACTTATGGATGAGATCAACGGGAGGGAAGCAAGGGTAGAGGGAGGGTTGGGAGCCTGATGGAGGGGAGCTATGGAGGGGAAAAAAGAGAAAGAAATGTAATAATCTGAATAATAAAGATTTAAGTTATAAAAAGAACAAAAATGAAAAAAATAAGCAATATCTAGTACAGATGATGGAAAACACTGATATTATTTCATATGAAACATTTTTTATAAAAATGTTTATGCATTACATGATTTGGCTCAATAAATTAGCCTGAAGACTGAAGGGTCCCAGGTTCAATTCTCATAAATGGCACATGCCCAGGTTGCAAGTTTGATCCCCAATAAGGGACATGCAGGAGGCTGCCAATCAATGATTCTCTCTCATCATTGATGTTTCTAACTCTCCTTCTCCATGCTCTTTAAAGTCAATAAAAATAAATTATAAATGTTTATTTATATAATTTTAATTATTTTTATTAATGAAAAGAAGGAACACCAGATACAAGTTGTCTACAAAATAGAATTTGCTAATGTACCCCTATGGGTAAGCACCTTGATTAACATAATGCTAAATATTTTTACACTATATATATTTTTTTATTTGAAAAACGTATTGAAGCATAACTGTAATAGGTTGAATAATGTGAACTCCAAATTTATTCATACCCAGAACTTTAAAATTTGATCTTGTTTTGGAAAAGGGTCTTTGCTGATGTAATTAAAGTTAGGAACAAAATACATTCATATTATAATTAATGTAGATTTTAAGTCCAATGAATGTGTTTATAATAGACGGAAAAGGAAAAATGGAAGCATAGAGAAAATTGCTATGTGAAGATAGAGCCAAAGATTTGAGGGATGTATCTACAAGCCAAGGAATGTCAAATATTGCTAGAAGCCACCAGAAGCCAGGAGAGGAATGAACAGGTTTTCCCTTAGAGGCCCCTAAAGGAATCAATTTTGCCAACACCATGATTTTGTTTTAAATTAAATATTAATGGTTAAAATTATTACTTATGTCACCCTTTTTCCCAATTGTCTCCTTCTAGCCTGCCCACACCCCAGGCCTTCAGGACCCTATTGTCTGTATCTATAATTTACGCATAAATGTGTGCAAGTTCTTTAGTTGATCTCTTCCCATACACCCACTCTTCCACCTCCACCTTCCTCTGAGATTCATCAGTCTTTTGGTACTTCTATGACTGTGGATCTATTTTATTCAACAGTTTATTTTGTTCATTATATATCACGTACGAGTGAGATCATGCGATATTTGTCTTTCTCTGACTGGCTTACTTCCTTTGGTGATACTGTTTATCTATCCGTCTGTGCTGTTTCAATGGGTAAAAGAGCCTTCTTTTATAGTTTTGGATAGTATTCCATGGTATAGACATACCTCTCAGCATTTTTATCCCCTCATCTACTGATGGGAACTTAGGCTCTTTCCAGATCTTAACTATTGTAAATTGTACTGCCATGAACTTAGGAGTGCAAACATTCTTTCTAATTGGTATTTTAGGTTTCTTAGCATATGTTCCTAAAACTGGGATCACTGAGTCAAATGGCAGTTCCATCTTTAATTTTTCAAGGAAATTCCATGCTGTTTTCCATAATGGCTGCACCAGTCTGCATTCTCACCAGCAGTGAACTAGGATTTCCTTTTCTCCACATCCTTACAAGCACTTGTCATTTGTTGATTTGTTGATGGTAGCCATTTTGACAAGTGTGAGGCGATACCTCATTGTCGTGTTAATTTGCACCTCTTTGATAATCAGTGACTTTGACCAGTTTCTAATGTATTTTTGGCCATTTGTATGTCCACTTTGGAAAACTGTCTATTTAGGTCCTTTGCCCATCTTTTTCTTTTAATTGAATTGTCTTTATTGTCTTCTTTTTTTTTTTTGTTAACTTGAGTTTCTTATATGTTTAGAATATGAAACCTTTACCAGATGTATCATTGCCAAATATATTCTCCCATACAGTGGGCTCATTTTGTTGATGGTTTCTTTGTCTATGAAGAATCTTTTTATTTTTATTTTTTTCCCATTTGTTTATTTTCTCCTTGGTTTCCTTTGACGTATAACATATTATTATGACAGATGTCTGAGATTTTGCTACCTCTGATTTCTTCTAGGATTTTTATGGTTTCACAACTTTTATTTAAGTCTTTCATCCATTCTGAGTTCATTCTTGTGTATGGTGGTCTAGTTTCACTTTTTTTTGCATGTACATGTCCAATTTTTCCAACACCATTTATTGAAGTGACTATCTTGACTCCATTGTGTGTTCTTGTTTCCTTTGTCAAATATAAATTGAGGGTAATAGCTTGGGTTGATTTCTGAGGTCTCTGTTCTGTTCCATTGATCTATATGTTTGTTCCTGTGCCAGTACCAGTATGTTTTTATTACAGTGGCTTTGTTAATACAGCTTAATATCTGATATTATGATTCCTGCAACTTTGTTCTCATTTCTGAAGATTGCTGCAGCTATTTGTTGTTGTTTTTTTCAGTTCCATATATACTTTTGGAACATTTGTTCTATATCTGCGAAATATATCCTTAATATTTTAATAAGGATTGCATTGAATTTGTAGATTACTTTGTGTAATATGGATATTTTAATGATGTTAATTCTACCAATCAATGAACATAGTCTATTCTTCCATTTGTTTATATTTTCCTCTACTTCTTTTTTAATGTCCTGTGTTTTCTTAGTACAAGTATTTTACCTTCTTGGTTAAGTTTATTCCTAAGTATCTTAATTTTTGTTTTGTTTTGTTACAGTGGTAAATGAGATTGATCAGTTTCTCCTTCTGAGAATTTATTATTGGTGTATTAAAATGTCATTAATTTATTGGTGTTAATTTTTTATCATGTTACACTGACAAATTCATTTATAAATCCTAGATTTTTGGTGGAATCTTTAGTATTTTCTATGTACAATATCATGTCATCTGCACATAATGACAGTTTTACTTCCTCCTTTTCAATTTATGACTTTTATGTTTTCTTTTTATATGATCACTGTAGCTAGCATGCCTTTATTATGTTGAGATATTATACCTCTATTCCCACTTGTCATTTGCTGAGAGTTTTTTTTTTTATAAAATATGGTGTTGGTGTTGGCTTTTGTCAAATTATTATTTTTTTGCATCTATTGACATGTTCCTATGAATTTTGTCTTTCAATTTGTGTGATGTATGTATCACATTTATTGATTTGCAAATATTGTACCAGCCTTGAATCTATGGAATAAGTCCCACTTTGTCATGTTGTATGATTTTTTAACATATTGCTGGGTCCAATTTGCTAATATTTTGTTGAGGATTTTAGCATCTATGTCTATCATGGATATTGGCCTGTAGTTCTCATTCTTTGTGGTGTCTTTATCTGGTTTTCAAATTAGGATAATGCTGGCCTCATTTAAAAAAAAGTTTCTTCATGGATTTTTTTTGGAATAATTTGAGGAGGATAGGTGTTAGTTGTTTTTTGAAGCTTTGGTAAAATTCCCTTGTGAAGCCATCTAGACTAGGGTTTTTGTTTTCTGAGAGTTTTGTATTGTTTTGTTTTGTTTTGTATCACTGTTTCTATTTCATCAGTTGTTTTTGGCTATTCAGGTTGTCTGATTCTTCCTGATTCAGTTTAGAAAGATTGTATTTTTTTAGAAATTTGTCCATTTCCTCCACATTGTCCAGATTATTGGCATATAATTTTTCATAAAATTTTCTTACAATCCTTTGTACTTCTGTAGTGTCAGTTGTTACTTCACCTCTTTCGTTTCTGATTTTGTTAATTTGGGTCTTCTTTATTTTTTTATGAGTTTGGCTAACTGTTAATAAATCTTGTTTTTCTTTTCAAAGAACCGGCTCTTGGATTTATTCATTCTTTTGTATTTTGGGTTTTTTTAGGCAATATATCATTTGCAGTATTTCTTCTCTAGTCTTTATTATTTTCTTCATTCTACTTACTTTGGGTTTTTCTTATTGTTCCTTTTCTAATTCTTTAAGTTGTAGGGTTAAGTAGTTTATTATTAATTTTTCTTTTTTGTGTGTGTTAGGCATTTAGTACTGTGAACTATCCTGTGAAGATTGCTTACTGTGTCTCATAGATTTTGGGTAGTTGGGTGTTCATTGTCATTGGCTTCCAGAAAGTTTTTTGTTTATTTCTCGATCTCATTGGTAATTCATTCATTTTTTAATAATATGCTATGTAATCTCCATGTGTTTGAATGTTTATGAGTGTTTTTACTGTAGTTGATTTTTAATTTCATTCCATTGTGATCTGAGAAGTTGCTTGATATGATTTCAATCTTCTTAAACTTGTAGAGACTTGTTTTATGTCCTAACATGAGGACTGTCTCTGAGAATAACCCTAATCCTTAAGCTATCCTCCTGTTTTTTAATTTTATTTTTAGTTTTGGTTCTCGGATTGAGTGATCTTTTTTTCTACCCTATCTTCTAATTCATTGATTCACTCCTTGGCTTCCCCTAATCTGCTATGAATTCCTTTCATTGTGTTTTTTTTTATTAGTGTTATATTAGTCTCCCTCTCATGCTGTTGAGTATATGTGCCATCATTATTCTGTATTATTATCTATATATATAAAAGCTTAATATGCAAAATGTCTCCTTGGGAGTTTGACCAACCAGAGGTTCGATCACTCGCTATGATGTATACTGACCACCAGAAGGTGGAGTGGAATGAAGAAAAGCCCCAGCTGTAAACTGGCAGCCAGGAAAGGGAGGCCCCAGCCAGTGGCCAACAGCCAGCGGCTGCTAGGGTCCTACCCATGAATGAATTTCATGCACTGGGCCTCCAGTGTCTGATAAATTTCTTATCTTTATTTCATTTAGCTCTTTTTCTGAAGCATTCTCTTGTTCTTTTATCCCTCCATTTTGGTGCATGTTTGGGTTTGTGTCTGTGTATTAGGTAAATCTGCTATGACTCCCAATCTCTAATGTCAGACACTGTGACTGAACATGAGTACCATGTTTGGAGCTATCACCAATTCACAGCTTGTTGCTCCCTCTACTAGGCTGGGTCCCTTTGGAAAGGACTAAGATGTGCACCTTTTCTAGCTCCAGACCAGATTTAGATCAGGCAAAGTCTCAAAGCCAGCAGAGACCCATCTCTGCCTGCAGTCCCATTGGCCATCAGACTTGATTAGCCTCAGACTATCAACCACAGGGCTGGATGAGAGGTCTTCCAACAGGGTGGAACAACTGCCTTTCTTCCAGACAAAACCACCTGGATTGCAAAGATCTATAGGAGAAAGATTTCCTCTACAGCATGAGGGAATGACTCAGCACAGGAAACCAGGGTGGCTTCCCTCTGGGCGCCAACCCTGTAGCTTCCAATTCTTGCTTCTGCTCACTCTATCCCCCTCTGCTGGAGCCCAAGATTAGTGGACGCACACAAAATATTGTACATTGGCTCTTTAAGGGAGTGCCTGCATTTCCAACTGCCTCTGGCTGGCAAGCAGCAACCCTGCTGCTTTTCACAGGCAGATGTTATGTGAGCACCTTTCTCAGTTCTGGTGCTCTGGTCTAGGGAGCCAGGTTTGGTGTCCAAGACCCCACAGTTCTCAGTAGGAACCCCCCACAGCTGAGGTATTCCCCTGGAATTTCTGCTGCTGTTTGTTGGGGTCTGGCCAGCCCTTTTTCATCTCCACACTTCCTACCAGTCTTTATGTAGTCTCCACTTTTTATCCTTAGTTATCAGCTTCCTTTTCAGCTAATCTTCAGTTGATTTTTCAGTTCTTCCAATTTGGTCCTGGGAGAATGCCTGTGCAGTTTCTAGTTACTCTGCCACCATTTTGGAAATCAACACCATGTTTTTGAAATCATGAACAGTGAAATGATAAATGTCTATTTTTTTAAGCTTTAAAATTGTGGCAATTTGTTACAGCATCCCTAAGAAACTAATAAATAATAAAGAAAATGGCAGAAGACCTAAAGTTAATGACATTTTACTCAATAATGGGCATCAGAATCATGAATTAGAATATTACTAGAGCATCTAGGGAAACCACTTTGTATGAGTAATCACTGTTGTCTTGGTTTCTGTTCAGTTTTGTCTAATAAATTAATTTTGTCTGGTTGAAAATCAAACATAATGTGCATGTGTATTTTTGCATGTCTTGTTTCTTCACTCAGCAATAACGCTTATAACATTTATCCATATTGAAGCTATAAAACTTTGTTCTTTTTTACTGTTCATTATTTTATTGTATGACTATATTAATATTTATCATTTATAGTTGATAGGTATTTGTATTATTTTCTTTTTCTCTCCCCCCCCCAGAATAAGTATATCATTATTAAGCATATCATTTTCACACTCACATGTGCACAATTATGTTTTGTAACCTCAGTTTTCCAAGGGGAATGAAGTAAATTGCATTTCCATTAATACTTTATAATACTAATATACAAGATTCAATTGTTTATTTCTTTGCAAATACTTGATATTTTTTCATTTTTTATAATTAGACATTCTAGTGGGGTGGTAACATCTTATTGTGATTTAAAATGTTACTTCTATGATTACTAATGAAGTTGAGTTTATTAATAATAAGGATTAGCACTTTTATGAAATGCCTGTACAAGTATTTTGCTTTTTTTTTCTTTCAAGCTGTTTTTTTAATTTATTGAATTCTTAAAATTCTTTATGTAATATTTCATAGTATTCTATCTAGAATTATTTTTTGTATGTGATGGCAGATCAAAATCTTATTTTTTTCAATATTGTTCATTTAATTGACTTAAAGCTATTTCAAAAAGTCTTTCACTACTTTTCAGTACTAAAGGATTGTCATAACCTATGTGACTAGGTAAGTGTGTGTGTTTTGATTTTTTATTTTTTTAAATGTATCTTTATTGATTTTAGAGAGAAAGCAAGAGGGAGAGAGAGAGACAGAAACATCAATGATGAGAGAGAATCAATGATCAACTGTCCCCGACATGTCCCACACAGGGGACTGAGCCTACAACCCTGGTATGTGCCCCTACCAGGAATCTAACTGTGACCTCCCAGTTCATAGGTTGATGCCCACCCACTGAGAAACACCAGCTGTGAATGTTTTTGAAATTACCTCTCTGAAATGAACCAATATCACATGGTCTTAAATACTATCACTTTATAAAAAAAATCTTTGTAGTTGAAACCTTCATTTTGTTGTTCTACCTGAAAATTGTCTTGACTATGCTTGCCCTTTTGATTTTCTACATAAAATTGAGAATCATCACCCTACCAATTCCTCTGGGAAAAAACAAACAATAAAAACCTAATCATCTTAACAAGAATTTCATTACTATTGGTAAATATGAAGAGTATTACCATCTTTTGAAATCTGAATCTTTCAATTCATAATGTAATGCTAGAGGCCCAGTGCATGAAATTCATGCATGGTGGGGAGTGTGTGTGTGTGTGTGGGGGGGGCATGTCCCTCAGCCCAGCCTGAATCCTCTCCAATCTGGGACCACTTGAGGGATGTCCAATTGCCCATTTAGGCCTGATCCTGGTGAGCAGTTGGACATCCCTTTCACAATCCAGGACTATTGGCTCCGGACTGCTCACCTGCTTCTGCCTGATTGCCCCCAACCACTTCTGCCTGCCAGCCTGATAACCCCCTAACCACTCCTATGCCAGCCTAATCAATGCCTTAATGCTCCCCAGACAGCCTGATTTCCCATAACTACCCTCCCCTGTTGGCCTAGTCACCCCTTACTGCCCTCCCCTGCCAGTCTGGTTATCCTTAACTGTCCTCCCCTGCAGGCCCGGTAACCCCCAACTGTCCTCCCCTGCAGGCCATCTTGTGGCGGCCTTCTTGTGTCCACATGGAGGTAGCCATCTGTGTCTTGGAGTGACAGTCAATTTGCATATTACTTTTTTTATTAGATAGGATATTCTTTCATTTAATTAGATATTATTTGATGTTTCCCAGTATTATGTATATTTCCATATACATAATTCTTCTTTTTCATTTAATTATGTCACAGGTAATTGATAATCTTGCTGCTTTAGAGAATAGTATCTTTTAAGTTTTTCAGTTTTGTGTTTCCAATATATAGAAATCAGAATGCATATTTATATAGATTTTAAAACTATCAATTTTTTTAAATTTGCTTTTAAACTTTATTACTTAGCTATAGATTATTTGATTTTTTTTAAATTTCCTCATATCATCTGAGAATAGGGGCAATTATATTTCAACTTCACTTTTGCTTTTTCTTGCTCTATTGCCCAAAATATATTCTAGCCAAGACTGGTTTGGCTCAATGGATAGAGCTTCAGCCTGTGGACTGAAAGGTCCCAGGTTTGATTCCGATTGGGGGCATGTACTTTGCTTGCGGACACAACTCCAGTAGGGGGCGTGCAGGAGATGGCTGATCGATATCTCTCTCTCATCGATGTTTCTGACTTTCTATCCCTCTCTCCCTTCCTCTCTGTAAAAAAATCAATAAAATATATTAAAAATAAAAATAAAACATTCTAAATATATGTTAATTGAACTGGCAGTTGTGGGCACTGTAATCTCATTGCCAATTTCAAATAAGCAGTTTGCTATATTTCATCTTTTACTTTATAATTGAGATATTCCTTATCAGAATAAAGTGTTCCTACATATTACATATATGATGTGTTTTTACTATAGTTGTTTTAAATTTTATGAAATATATTTTTCACATTTATGAGATGATTATATTATTTTTATGTATTTTATTAATGTGGTAAGTTACATTCTTTAATTTCTAAATATTATACCATTTTTTGATTATTCAAATAAAATCAGTTCAGACATTATGTATTATCCTTTCAAATGTTTTTCAATTTCACTATTAATATTTTGTTTTGGTTTTTATTTCTCCTGTAATTATGAAAAAAGTTGTTGCATAATTTTCTTCTGAACTTAATAAGGTTCTAGCAGGAAAGTTATTCAGGCTTTATATAATGATTTTGAAAGAAATTACTTTCAATAATAGCTATATTTTCAAATCCTATAATAATTAAAACAAAGATAAATAATTTACTCCACTTTTATACCATATCCTATTTAATTGTTCCATTTTTTATTTACTTATGTTGTTCTGGGGAGTGGGAAAGGACCAAAAACAAACTTCTCATCACTGTGGCAAAAAGAAACATTTTCAATAGTACTCATTTTCTTCAGTCTAATATTAACTTAAATTAAAGCTTATTAAGACCACTATAAAACATAACAAACATATTCTATTTTTTATTGTTTTACTTTGTTTGAAAATAATGAAAGGAGTTTTGGGGGGGTAAAATAGGAATTTGGGGAGCTTAAATAGGTAGGTTTAGGAAAATTTAAAAATTAAGGGGTCCATAATAAAAACACAGGCTACAGAGTTACGAAAGTGTGCATTTCCATAAGAGGAGGCAGCTAGAAGTGCAAAAGATACACATTTATAGGATAAAGGGGAGGAGAAAAAAACCCAGAGGGAGAAGGAACAATGAAGGAGGAGAGCCTCACATGTCACATGTGAGGTTCAACTTTTGAGTTGAAGTTGCTATAGTGACCAAATCAGAAGGGAATGGTGACCAATCAGAAGGGCTATCAAGACACAAAGAACTGCAGCCTTTATAAACGAGGAAGGGATTCAGGAGTACTTTCCCCCTCCCCACATGGGAGTCTGTACTGTGACATTCTTTTCCCTCCCCTTGTGGGAATCTGTACTTGTTCCTCAGTAAATTTCAAACTTTACTATATCATCTTCCATATGTGATTTCATTCTTTGACTCCCATAGACAAAGAGCCTAGGGAAAAAACCACTGTGTATTTCCAGTCCAAAATTCCCGTTTCAATAAGAAACAAGATAAGCAAAAAAAATTAAATGTTTCTTTTACATTACATTATCAAATAATCTCATGAGAATTCATTTACTTATTCATTCATATCTATTTTGTCAGGAAAAATTTGAAATTCTCAATATACTTCATGTTGTTTTATCAATTACATGAAGTCAGTAAACATGTACATAATCTAACTGAAGTACCAGCAAATCAGTATGACCTATTTTAAAATCATACATGAAAGGCACAATTCAAAATTAGTATAGGATTTCAGATAAATGAGTCATATATAAGACATAAGAAGAGTAACAAGTGCTACAAAATAATAATTTCCAAAATAAGCAGAGCAGATATAAATTTTACAAATGCTTCAATCACTTTAAAAAGCACTGTTGCCTTACCAGTTTGGCTCAGGTGATAGTGTCAGCCTGTGGACTGAAGGATCCCAGTTTGATTCTGCTCAAGGGCATGTACCTTGGTTGTGGGCACATCCCTAATAGGGGGGTGTTCAAGAGGCAGCTGATTGGTGTTTCCCTCTCATGGTGTTTCTAACTCTATATCCCTCTCCCTTCCTCTTTGTAAAAAATAAATAAAAATATATTAAAGAAATATATCTGTTATCTCATGAATATATTTGGCTATTTCCCAAGATTTTAATTTTTTTATTTTACCTCACTAGAGAAATAAAATTTTCAATCTAATATCAGAGGATAATATTTTATATAATAAATGATGTACCATATAATAATAAACTATAAAATATGAAGAAAATTAATTTTGGAAAATAAAGTTTTCTGAGTTTTGTGCTCTATTCTCTCATCTTTCACATTTGAGGTCATGTTTCATTCGTGCAAGCATGACTCTGAAAAACAAAATTATGGCTTACATTTCTTTCCACCCATTCTTTTTAAAACCTGTCAACCATCCTTGGCTCTGCTTTTTAATTTAATGAGTAGCTTGATGCTTATTTAAAAAAAAATCTACCCCATCTCTGGTGTCTGCAGTCCCATCTGGGCGGTCTGCTGCTTCTAACTTTGCAAGCAGTTAGAATATCTGCTACAGTGCATCTAGTTCTTTTTGCTGGGAATTTAGTGTAATTACTTTTGATTGGGGTCTGATGACTTCAGCTACCTGCAGAATCATTTACATCCTTCAAGACCCTTGCCCTTCATCATATTTAAGTCTTGGCTCCAACTATTATTTTGTGATTTTCTCTCACCTTCCTTCTGTTTATCTAAATCTTATTTCCCATGGCCGGAATAAGTTCAATCTACCTTATTGTAGCCTTCTTTTGTTTTTTTTTTCTTTTTTTAAAATATATTTTATTGATTTTTTACAGAAAGGAAGAGAGAGAGAGTTAGAAACATCGATGAGAAACATTGATCAGCTGTCTCTTGCATACCCCCTGCTGGGGATGTACCCGCAACCAAAGTACATGTCCTTGACCTGAATCAAACCTGAGACCCTTCAGTCCGTAGGCTGACACTCTATCCACTGAGCCAAACTGGTTTCGGCCTTCTTTTGATTTCTTTAGCTGACACTCAACTTTACTTTAATTTCAATCTATTGCATATGTAATTCAATTTCACAGTTTATTCATGAATATTTTCTAATTATTTCATTTGTTTTCTTCTATCACTACAGATAAATTATTAGTCTCTTGAAGGCAAAGGTCATGCTCTATATTATTATTTATATATTCACTACAGTAACTATACACACAAAGTGTGCAAAAATAGCTGAAAACAAATGTTGCTTTCCTGTTTGTTTACTTATCAACCACTAATACTGTTCAAACCCAGTTTTACAGCAATTTTGAATATAAATTGCTATGTAAATTTTATATTCAGATTTTTATATTAATGAGCAAGGCATATGCTGAGTCACTTTTTTCTGGTTTTTATATCTCACAAACTAGGCATAATATCTTACTTTAGACCAGTCCAAATTTCACACAGTTCTATCTTAAAGTTTATCATTCTCAAAGTCTTCTACTTTGCATTGTGTTATCTATATAATATATAACGAGCAGTTCATAAAAGCAATTATGAACTCTTCTGGGGGTTTAGCCGGGGTACAACTTAGTTGGTCAGATGAGCTTCACTCCCAACACTATGAAATAGGGAGATAGTACACCAGCTTTTTCCTTACTTTGTCTCTCCCAATTTCTTGTATTTGACCAAGATTTTAGTGAAGACCAGTTTTTTTTTTATTTCTCCATGGCCTCCTGATCTAACATATGGCATTTTATCTTATATGCCCCCCAAAAAATAGCCCTGAAGTCTTTATTTGTAAAGTATTTTAATGTTGTGCCCTTTCCAACTACAAATTTATTGTCTCCACCACAATATTCTCCTTTTTCTTTCAGTATTTTAGTGCTGTCTTCACTTACCTTTACTTAGTAAGCTGAACCCTCCAAGCCTTTATAAAAATCATCAATTGACCTTTCTTGTTCCAAAGTATGACAAGAACTTCAGTACTTTTAGTCATAGTTTATAAATACAATCAGGTTCAATAATGTGCCCTCCCCCAATACCCTTAACAATACAATAGTCTTATTCTCTCTTTTAAACTATCAAAATACAATATATTTTTACTTCCTATTTACTCATTACCACCCTGAACTCAGAGCATTTCCAAAGCATGATATCTACATGAATTTGAATTCTAGCTTCAACATTTCTTAACTAAATTTTACCTGACATCTATTGTCTAACTCTTTACGATTGAGATGGAAATTACAACAATATCACATAGTTGTTCTGAGGATTAAATGAGAGAATTCAGGAAATGTAATGAACACAGTACTTGAAGCCCCAATAAACAAATTATTTTTGTTATTATTATTTTTGTTATTATTATTAGTCCACCTGTAATTCTCTTAATAAGGTACCCACTAATTTCAATTTTTAAAATCCAATGGAAAATTTTCCTTCTCCATTTTCCTCATTCTTTCTACTATAATTTCCTTCCTTCATTCAATATATAGTTACTGATTAACTGCTATGTGTCAGGAACAGAGGTAAATTTATGATATACCGGAGGTCTGTTGCACAAATTTGTGCATGGATGGAGTCCCTCTGTCTGACCAGCGATCAAGGCCTATTGGGAGGCCAGCTGGCCAATGGGGAAGGACCCGGGAGGTTGGCCGACTGGCCCCCTAATCAGGGCCTATGTGGGGGGCAGCTAGAAGGGGGGAGGTACCAAGGGAGGTTGGCCAGTCAGAAGGAGGGGCTGTGGGAGGTTGGCTATGGGAGTGCACTGACCTCCAGAGTGCAGCTCCTGCATTGAGTGTTTACCTTGTGGTTATTAGTGTGCATCATACCAACTGATCAACCAGTTGTTCTGTGCATTCCAGTCATTTGGTCATAATGGTCACTTAGGCTTTATATATATAGATATTGATGATAAAGAATCCTCCTTTCTCCGTGGTTAACCAATCTAAAAGAAAAAATAATGAACTAACAAATATCTAAATATATGTATGTGAGGATCATTATGATAGAAAAAGTGTACAATATCATAGTTCACTTCTTTTTTTTAAAATATATTTTATTGATTTTTTACAGAGAGGAAGGAAGAGAGATAGAGAGTTAGAAACATTGATGAGAGAGATACATTGATCAGCCGCCTTTTGCACGCCCCCTACTGGGGACATGCCAGCAACCAAGATACATGCCCTTGACCGGAATAGAACCTGGGACCTTTCAGTCCACAGGCTGACGCTCTATTCCCTGAGCCAAACCGGTTTTGGCCATAGTTCACTTCTTGTCACTGAACAGTATTTCATAGTATGGATATGATACAGTTTGTTTAATCATTCATCCATTGAAAGATACCTGCGATATTTTATCCATAACAAATAAAGTTGCTATAAACATTTGTGAAAAAAAAGAAAAGAAAAAATGTATTTTAAAAAAACACAGTTATAATAAAAGGGATAATAGTGGGGAATTATTTTAGGGTGATAAGTTGGGAACACTTTTTTTAAGGAGATGGTACTTAAGCATAGACCTATCAGGAGATAGCCTAAGTGGAGTAAGTTGACACACATTCCAGCAAAGAAGACCACTAGTACAAAGCCCTACTGGCAAAATGTTCACTATAACTTCCATATGAAACTATTTTACCCCTCAGTTGCCATAAACTCATTATCTCATTTATAACTCTTAACTTTCTGTTAATCATATTTCAGTTTTCTGATGCCTGTTTACTACCCTTTCAAAAAACATTTTATGGGCCCTAACTGGTTTGACTCAGTGGATAGAATGTTGGCCTGTGGACTGAAAGGTCCTGGGTTCAGTTCTGGTCAAGGGCATGTACCTTGGTTGTGGACTCAATACCCAGTAGGGGGCGTTCAGGAGGCAGCTGAACAATGTTTCTCTCTCATTGATGTTTCCAACTCTATCTCTCTTCTTTCCTCTCTGTAAAAATAAATTACAGGAGAATCCAAGATGGCGGTATAGGTAAATACCTACACTGCTGCCTTGCACAACAATTTCAAAACTACAACTAAAAGACAGAACAGACATCATCCAGAACCACAGGAGAGCTGGCTGAGTGGAAATTCTACAACTAGAAGGAAAGAGAGTGGCTCACAGAGACCCAGAGGTGCTGCAAAAAGCAGAGGTACAGATACGTGCACGTGGAGGGAGCAGGTGCCGGAGTACCTGGCTGGATTTCTCTGGCGGGAGGGAAACGGAGACTCCCAACAGCATTGAACCCCTTATCCTATGACACTAAACCCCAGATCCAGCTGAAACTCATATGGGGGGAGTTTGGACTGTGAAAAGGGAGAAGTGCACGGAAATTTAGGGGAATAGCAAAAGATCAGAAATCTGGTAATGCACACAGCACTGTGCGCAGAGGACCGACTGCTGATTGTGCAGCTGGCTGTCACAAGTGGGCAGAAGACAGACCCTCCCAACTGTGCCACTTCTAACTCCACTAAACCCCATTTTAGGGCAAAACCCGGGGGACCCAGACTCATATGGGCCCAGAGCGCAGGGGAGCCGGAGGGGCAGCAGTCTAGAGGCACTGCAAGAGAGCACGTGTGCGTGCACAGGAACCGCTCCAGCAATTACCCAGTCACATGAGACTCGGGCCATGGAGGGCGGGGCCAACTGGAAGGCAAGGCGGTCCCTTAAGCCCTGAGACTCCACCCATCCGAAGCTCAACAGAGAAGCTTCTGCAGTTTTGCAAGGCTGGTATCATAAGGCTGAATCCAACACAGAAGTTCTCCCGGCATAGTGAAAATGCAAAGACAAGGGAAGGGATCACAAACAAAAGAAATGGAGGAAAACAAATGACTGGATATAGAGTTCAAAACCATGCTTATAAGGTTTTTCAAGAATATCCTAGAAAAGTTGGATAAAGTTAGCAAGACCCAAGAGGAGATGAAAAAGAACCAACTAGAGATGGAAAAGATCCAACTAGAGATGTAAAAGGACCAACTAGAAATTAAACATACACTGACTGAAATAAAATATATTATTCAGAGACCTAACAGCAGACTAGAGGAAGGCAAGAATCAAGTAAAACATTTGAATTATAAAGAATCAGAAAACACTTAACTGGAAAAGCTAGAAGAGAAAAGAATCCAAAAATGTGAAGATAATGTAAGGAGCCTCTGGGACAGCTTCAAGCGTACCAACATCAGAATTGTGGGGGTGCCAGAAGAAGACAGAGAGCAAGATACTGAAAACCTATTTAAAGAAATAATGACTGAAAAATTCCCACATCTGGTAAAAGAAATTGACTTACAAGTCCAGGAAGCACACAGAACCCCATATAAAAGGAATCTAAAGAGGACTACACCAAGACACATCATAATTAAAATACCAACAGCAAAAGACAAAGAGAGAATATTAAAAGCAGCAATAGAAAAACAGTTCATTACCTACAAGGGAGCACCCATACGACTGTCAGCTGATTTCTCAACAGAAACAATGCAGGCCAGACGGGAGTGGCAAGAAATATTCAACGTGATGAATAGCAAGAACCTAAACCAAGAATACTCTATCCAGCAAAGCTATCATTCAGAATTGAAGGGCAGATAAAGAGCTTCACAGAGAAGAAAAAGCTAGAGTTCATCAACTCCAAACCAGTATTATATGAAATGCTGAAAGGTACTCTTTTAGAAGAGGAAGAAGAAAAAGGTAAAAGATAAAAAATTATGAACAAATACATATCTATCAACAAGGGAATCTAAAAATTAAGTGAATTAAAATTTGATCAACAGAATAAACTGGTGAATATAATAGAATCAGGGGCACAGAAAGGGAGTGGACTGATAATTCTTAGGGGAAAAAGGGGGAGGGGTATACAGGGAGAGACTGGACAAAAATCATATACCTATGGATGAGGTCAATGGGAGAGAGGTAAGGGCAGAGGAAGGGTGGGAGCCGAGTGGAGGGGAGCTATAGAGGGGAAAAAAGATAAACAAATGTAATAATCTGAATAATAAAAATTTAATAAAAGAAAAAGAAAAAGAAAAAGAAATCACATACACACACACACACACACACACACACACACACACACCACATACACACACATATATATTTGGGTTTTCCTTGAGATTTCTTCTTAGATTATTTCACTTTTTTTGTATTTCCGTTTTGTTTTTGTTTTGTTTTGTTTTCAGATATAATGTTTATGATCACCACCTATGTGGATGAATTAACTCCCTAGTCTGAAATTTAAACCTTAGCTATTTTATTTTAGTAAACTTCAGATTTTTAACTCACTATTTATTGTAACATCTCACCTGGAGACCAAAGTGTCCCTGCATTTGTAACATATTTAAATCTGAGTCAGTGATCTTTGTCCTACATTCTTTTTGTGAATGGTCTAAAGTCATCAATAGCAAAACCATCTACTCATCCAGTCAAGCTACACAACTAAGAGTCATTCCTGACCTGTTTTTCTCTCCTCTCTGTTAGTCAACTTATTTCCTTTTCTACATGTTATGAATGGAAAGGAGGGAGTGGTTCTATGAAAGTAACCTCACAGGTTGATCTGATTATAAATTCTTAATTGGGCAAGTCATGGTGGGTACTTATGTCCCAGGCATATAACTTTGGATAAAAGGTTCATCTTTGCCTTAAGCAAGCCCTATTCATTGTTTCTATGCCATATGGATAACCCAGAACAACCCTCAAGAGAGGACATAATCTTGCTAACTATCCTGTAATCCAAGCCAAGCTATTCTTTCTCTCCCACCTCCATGCAGTCTTCCTTACCATTCATCCTTAAAGTCAAATGCATTAAAAAAACTACAAAATGGTTATTCTCAGTAGCATTTGAGATCTTGCTCCCCATAATATGTCATCACTATGATTCAAATAAACTTATAAAGAGTTCCTACAGGTTTGAATGTGTGTGTGTGTGTGTGTGTGTGTGTGTGTGTTTATGTTCACAAAATTTTGTATACCTTTTTCTTTTTAGTTTCTATCACAGCTATCAATTTCCCCATTAAATAATTTTTCATATATATATTAATTCTCCTCTTGTTCACATTCATCTTAATTTTCATCTGGAATATTATAGGGCTTTCTAATTGGACTCTATATCTCTCTTTCCAGTCTGTGCTGAAACAAGTCCAAGGTCCCCATGACCTATTCTTTTCCATAGTGCCAATCTCAAACCCTACTGCATCTCTATCTCCATGTAGTACTAGTACATATGAATGTACTATTGTTATATATACAGCATTATTCTATTTCTTCCCCATATGTATATTTTAGCTATTAGTACTTAACTTCTCTTTTCCTGATTAAAGTTTCATCACACTCCAGGAAATATCAATCAAGCCAATAGGTCAACTTACTTTTAGGACTTCAAGCAAAAGAAAAAAGTGTACTTGCATGAAATAAAAAAAGTACATAGGAACTTATTATCTTAGTATAAACAGAGTCAATAAGCTGATCTACTTACATAATCAATAGCATAAAATAGAAATATAAAAATCAAATAAAAATACTGGTTTCTGGAGAAACATAAGGAGACTAGAGAAAAATATATTCTAATCTCTGCACATTTTTTGCAGAAATATTTAAGAGCATAAAGCATACATGAAATGTTATTATCTTAAAAAGAATAAATATCAAAAAGCAAAAATAGACATGGGGTTAAATATGATAAAAACATTTTTATTTTATTACCATTACTCTCAAAATTATTATTATCTTTAGTTGATTATAATTAATCAACTAAAGCAGAAAATAATATGGAAAGGAAGTAATTATATATGAAATACTAGACAACAATTTCAAAAGCAGAGAAAGAATAAAGGCTTTAGTGTCATAAAATAAATGATAGCTATGTCTAAATTAAGGATCCTAAATTCTTCTAAGTGGAAGAAAGTAAACTCCCTATAGAATGCTATCAAATTAACCATCAGAAATATCAACACCAGAAGATAATAAGGAAATGTCTTATTGCTTCTGAGGGAAAATTTGGAGTCTAGAAAGAGATATATACAAATCAGTTTGGGAGAACTGACTAAAGCCACAATTAAATAAAATGGACTCAAAAAAGTTATTTCTGGAACATGAATTCTTACTTCAGGATATTCTCCAATAAGTGAAACAAAATTCAAAAATTAGACAGTAACAGACTCTTGAAAACCATAGATTCTCACTATAAAAGTGGTAAGAGGTCTTAAAATAAAGGCATAGGAAACATTGGGCTACTAATATACTCAAATGCTTAAAAGAATATCTGACACTTGATTAAGTGCTGAAAAACATTGGTTAAAGAAATGAATAAGGAATAATTTACCAGGAGAATGAAGAACTCCTTGAGACAGAATCTAGACATAAAAAAGGCATGGTAGTACAAAAAGGTTGACTGACTCTAGGGTATGATAATACAACACACACACAGAGTCAACCCATGGCTGTTGTAGCCAATTCAATTATAATAGGAATCTTCAACAAGGAATCTCAATTCAGCAAAGGCTCCTTTGAAGAGGTAACAATCAGGGACCATGGCCGGGCCTATGGGCATGGAGTATGAACTGAATCTACAGAAAGAGCCTGGTGCCTGGAACCATGTTCTCACCACCAAGGCTTGGGAGGCTGTGGTTGAAGGTCCAGGAGGCAGACGCTTTGGCCTGGCTATCCCCTTGGCAATCCCCAGTGAACTCCAGGCTGGTCAGATAGGTGAGAAGCAGGTATATCTGGCTCAAATTTGGGCTCCTCCATGGCTCTGCTCTCTCCTCCAGGGTTTAGTTGGGAACACTGGGATCACAGTTCCTAGCATACATGGATAGAGGTACAAAGGTAGCCAAGGAAGAACTAAAGCTTGTATAACATAGAATATCCAATAAATGTAGTATGGCTAGCTTTTAAATAGAACATTTGGGAAAATAAAGGGGCCAGCATTCACTTTAAGAAGGAAATACAGGGATCCCATGCCATCTTGAAGGGAAACAGGACCTTTCTTTGGGAACTCACCAACACCGCCAGCTAGACGGGCATTAGAGTTGCCCTGTGACCCAACAGCCACTCCAGGCAGAGTCCCGCAGACCCGTGGACCCAGGGACCTCCACCTCCAAAGTAGCGAGTGCAACCTCCTCCTCCCCAGCAACATTGGTGCAGCTGCTGCAGTGGCCACACAGGGGTCCCAGCTTGCTATCTCCCCAGTCACCTAGCGCACCTTGTGCAGCGGGCCTTCACACAAGTTTCCAGACACCCTAGTCCCTGTATTTGTGCCTCGGGGTCGCCCCGGCTGTGGTTTCAGCTGCTGTTACACACTAGGCGCCCCCCTTCTCCCCCTGCCCGAAGAACTCTGGGGTCAATGTGTTCCCACGCACCTCAGCATTCCCTCTCACGTCCGCCATAGGCCTTCAAGCCAGCTTGCTGACACCCTAATCCCTGCGTTTGCACGTCAGGCTCACCCTGTCTGTGGCGCCCTAGACCCTGTGTGTGAGTGTTCTGGTCACCCTGTCGGTGGCATACCCTACTATCTGGTTTGTGGAGCTCCCTAGTAACCTGTGTTTTCAGTGTTCCCTTGAGGCCGCCACCCAAGGCAGGTTTTCAGCAGCACGTATCTAGTGGTCCACCCCTTAAACAGTGCCTGGGAGCCACAGGGAGCCCCTGCAGATGTGATTTTTTAACTCTGGACACCACAGCCACACCTCTCCTGGGTATAGGCCCCTGAAACACATCACCCAGACAGACGGGTCCTTGGTGCCACTGTGTATCACCGCTGGGCATGCATGATCTCAATTAAGGATGCAAAACAGCAAAAATAGGGACACTCCTCTCCACGGCTGCTCAAGATCACAGATCTACATCAAGAGAACCCAAATAGCTCAAGTAGTAAACTACAATATATTAACAAACACAGGAAAACTGAGAGAATACACCAGTAGCACCACCCCCTGACCCCCCCCCCAAAAAAAAAACACCAAAAAAACCCCCAAAACTTGGGTAGTAAAACAATTAGATCTACAATTAAAACATTACAAGAAAACATGGGAAGACGTAAAAGCAATCCCCAAAGGAAAGAAAAAGAGGAATCACCAGAAAGGGAGTTAGATGAAATTGAAGTGACCAGCCTTTCAGAGAAAGAATTCAGAGTAATGGTTTTAAGGATGTTTAAATGGATGGAAGACAATTATACACAACTCAACGACAATATCACACAACTCAATCAGAACTATAAGGAGCTGAATGAGAATGTCACCAACATGAAACAAAACCAAGAGGAGATGAAGAACAACATAGCTGCAATAGGAAAACAATGGAAAGCCTAAAGAGTAGACTAGAAAAGACTGAGGACAGCATCAGTGAATTAGAAGACAAGGTAGGGAAAAACACACAAACACAGCAAAAACTGGAAAAAAGACTTGAAAAACAAAAAGAGAGCCTAAGGGAGCTTTGGGACAACACAAAACAAAACAACATACTTTTAATTGGGATACCAGAAGGAGTGGGAGAAAAGGAAGGAATAGAAAACCTATTTGAAGAAATAATGACAGAAAATTTCCCTGATATTGGCAAGGAAAAACATATGAAAGTCCAAGAAGTACACAAGCTGAACCAAAAAAAACTGACACCAAGACACATCATAATTAAATTGACGAATACTAACGACAAAGTAAGAATTTTAAAGGCAGCCAGAGAGAGACAGAAAGTTACCTAAGAGGGATCTCCTATTAGAATACCAACTGATTTCTCAACAGAAACACACCAGGCCAGAAGGGAATGGAATTAAATATATAAAGTGATGCAAAACAAGGGTCTGAACCCAAGAATACTATACCCAGCAAGGCTATCATTCAAAATTGAAGGTGGAATCAGGAGCTTTACAGACAAGAAAGGGCTAAGAGAGTTTGTCACTACCAAGCCAATAATGCAAGAAATGCTAAAGGGACTGCTGTAAAAAGAAGAAAGAGAAAGGAAAAAAAATACCTAAAAAAAAAACACTAAGGAAAATATGACAATAAACATGAACTTGTCAATAATATCATTAAATGTAAATGGGTTAAATGCACCAATCAAAACACATAGGGTAGCTCAATGGTTAAGAAAACAGGTCCCATACATTTGCTGTCTACAAGAGACCCACCTCAGAGAAAAGGATTCACATAGACTGAGAGTGAAGGGACGGAAAAACATTTTTCAGGCAAATAGAAATGAGAAAAAAGCTGGGGTAGCAATACTTATATCTGATAAAATAGACCTCAAAGTAAAGGCTATAATAAGAATAAGGAAGGCCACTACACATACTAAAAGGAGCAATTCATCAAGAAGATATAACTCTGGTAAACATATATGCACCTAATACAGGAGCCCCTAAATACATAAAAAAACTCCTGGAGGATATCAAGGGAGAGATTGACAGCAATACAATCATAGTAGGGGATTTTAATACACCACTGACATCTCTGGACAAATCCTCTAGACAATAAATCAGCAAAGAAACCACAATTCTAAATAACTCACTAGATCAGATGGACCTAATTGACATCTTCAGAGCATTTCACCCCAAAGCTACAGAATACACATTCTTCTCAAGTGCACATGGGACATTCTCAAAAATAGACCACATATTGGGTCATAAAAAAAGTCTCCCCAAATTCAAAAAGATTGAAATCATCTTAAGCATTTTCTCAGACCACAATGGCAAAGATCAGAAATAAACTGTAATAAAAACATTCAAAAAAATTCAAACCCTTGGAAGTTGAATAGCATGATATTAAACAATGATTGGGATATAAATGAGATAAAAGAAGAAATTGAAAATTTTCTGGAGACTAATGACAATAAAAACAAAACAACAAAAATGCTATGGGACACAATGAAAGCAGAGGTAAGAGGGAAGTTTATAGATCTACAGGCCTACCTCAAAAAACAAGAAAAAAAAGGTAATGAATCACCTAACTCAACAACTCACAGAATTAGAAAGAGAGCAACAAGAAAAGCCCACTGTGAGCAGAATAAAGGAAATAATAAAGATCAGAGCAGAAATAAATGGCAGGAGACAAAAACAAACAAACAAAAAAAAACTATACAAAAAATCAACGAAAGAAAGAGCTGGTTCTTTGAAAGAATAAACAAGATTGATGAACCTCTAGCCAGACTCACCAAGAAGCAAAGAGAGAGGACTCAAACAAAATCAGAAATGAGAGAGGGGAAATAACTACAGACCCCACAGAAATACAAAGGATTGTTAAAAACTATTATGAACAACTCTATTCTAACAAATTTCACAACCTAGAGGAAATGGACAGATTCCTAGAAAAACACAACCTTCCAAAACTCACACAGGAAGATTTAAAAATCTCAACACACCGATAACTAAGAAAGAAATTGAAGCAGTCATCAAAAAGCTTCCAGCAAACAAAAGCCCAGGGCCAGATGGCTTCACAGGGGAATTTTACCAAACATTTATAGAAGAAGTAAAACCCATTCTTCTCAGACTATTCCAGAAAATTCAAGAGGAAAGAACACTTCCAAACTCCTTCTATGAAGCCAGCATCACCCTAATACCAAAACCCAATAAAGATAACACAATGAAAGAGAATTACAGACCACTATCCCTCATGAACCTAGATGGCAAAATCCTCAACAAAATTCTAGCAAATCAAATCCAGCAGTACATCAGAAAGATCATACACCATGACCAACTAGGATTTACCTCAGAAATGCAAGGATGGTATAATATCCACAAATCAGTAAACGTGATACATCACATAATCAAATTAAGAGATAAAAATCACATAGTCATACCAATTGATGCAGAAAAAGCATTTGACAAAATCCAACACCCTTTCTTGATAAAAACTCTCAGCAAAGTGGGAATAGAAGGAGCATACCTCAACATCATAAAAGCCATATATGATAAACCCACAGCTAACATCATACTCAATAGGCAAAAACTAAAACCATTTCCCCTAAGAACAGGAACAAGACAGGGATGCCCACTCTCACCTCTCCTGTTCGACATAGTACTGGAAGTATTAGCCATTGCAATTAGAAAAGAAGAAGAAATAAAAGGCATCCAAATTGGAAAAGAAGAAGTAAAGCTGTCCTTATTTGCAGATGACATGATACTTTACATAAAAAACCCAAAGGACTCAATCCCAAAACTAATTGGCTTAATAAATGAATTTGGCAATGTAGCAGGATACAAAATTAACACCAAGAAATCTTTGGCATTTTTATATACCAACAATGAACTTACAGAAAGAGAGACTAAAACAGCAATCCCATTTACCATCACACCAAAAAAATTAAAATACCTAGGAATAAACTTAACTAAGGAGGTAAAAGATCTATATGCAGAAAACTACAGAACACTAAAAAAAGAGATAGAGGAAGACATAAATAGATGGAAGAACATACCATGTTCATGGATTGGGAGAATCAATATCATCAAAATGTCCATTCTACCCAAAGCAATTTATAAATTCAATGCAATCCCCAAGAAAATACCAAAGGCATACTTCACAGACCTAGAACGAACTTTCCAAAAATTAATTTGGAATAAAGAAAGACCCCTAATAGCTGCAGCAATCATTAGAAAGGAGAACAAAATAGGTGGGATCTCAATGCCAGATTTCAAGCTGTATTACAAAGCCACTATTCTCAAAACTGCCTGGTACTGGCATAAGAACAGACACATAGATCAATGGAATAGGATAGAGATCCCAGAAATCGACCCAAACCACTATGCTCAATTAATATTTGAAAAAGGAGGCATGAACATATAATGGAGTCAAGACAGTCTCTTCAACAAATGGTATTGGGAAATTTGGACAGAAACATGCAAAAAAAACGAAACTAGACCACTAACTTACACCATACACAAAAATAAACTTAAAATGGATAAAGGACTTAAGTATAAGATGGGAAACCATAAAAATACTAGAGGAATCTATAGGCAGCAAAATCTCCAACATATGCGGAAGGAACTTCTTCATCGACACAGCTCCTCAGGCAATAGAAACTAAAGAAAAAATAAACAAATGGGACTACTTCAAAATAAAAAGCTTTTGTACAACAAAGGAGACCATCAACAAAACAAGAAAGCCCACTGCATGGGAGAACATATTTGCCAATGATCTCAATGATAAGGGTTTAATCTCATATAATTTCACAGAAAGAAGATAAGCAACCCAATCAAAAAATGGGCCACTGATCTAAATAGGCACTTCTCGAAAGAAGACAGAAGGAAGGTCAAGAGACACATGAAAACCTGCTCAAAGTCACTAATCATCAGAGAGATGCAAATCAAAACAACAATGCGGTACCATCTCACACCTGTCAGAATGGCTATCATCAACAAATCAACTAATGACAGGTGTTGGCGAGGATCTGAAGAAAAAGGAACCCTCGTGCATTGCTGGTGGGAATGCTGACTGGTACAGCCACTGTGCAGAACATTCTGGAGTCTCCTCGAAAAACTAAAAATGGAACTTTCATTTGAGCCAGTGACCCTACTACTAGGAATATACCCCAAGAAATTAGAAACTCCAATCAGAAAGAATATATGCACCCCAATGTTCATAGCAGCACAATTCACCATTGCCAAGATATGGAAAGAGCCTAAGTGCCCATCAACAGATGATTGTATTAAAAAACTGTGGTACATCTACACATTGGAATTCTACGCTGCAGTAAAAAAGAAGGAGCTCATACCATTTGCAACAACATGGATGGAGATGGAGAGAATTATGCTTAGTGAAATAAGCCAGGCAGAGAAAGACAAATATCACATGATCTCACTCATCTGTGAAATATAATTAATGACATAGACTGATAATAAAAATCAGATCTAGAGAATGAGAAACATCGATCAAAGCATCAAACCTCGGGGAAGGTGGGGGTTGGTGGGAATAAGGGGGAGAGATCAACAGAGGGGTCTTCGTACATGCATATGAGCATAAACATTGGGCACAGACAATGGGGAAGGTGTGGCAGGAGAGGAAATTCATACAGTGGTCTGCATAACCTTAAGAGAAATTACTTCATGAGACAAAGATTTTAAATAAAACTCTGTAACATGAAAATCATTTTGGAAGGAAATAAAGAGAGGTTTCCTTTAAACGTCATAAGGAGCGGAATTGAAAGTCAATACATTTGGCCTCTTGAGCTAAGGTAAGTAATCTGTGGTTTTGCCTCCCTGAAATAGTTTATATAAAGTTACAAAAAGAAATTGTCAGCCCGTTTGAAATTGAATTGACATGGCCCAGAGCAAAGAATATCCTTACATGATATTATCCTACAATATCATTTAATTTTTGATATTTCACAACAAAATATTGTACAATCACCCCAAAGAAAAGTAGAAATTAATTCTTTGAATGTTTAACAGAAATTTAAAAAGGACATGAAAGGATTTAATTCCTTTCAGAAGGAATTGAGGCACTGGGAAGGCACTTGAGCATTCTATACTAGCCCTCTTTCCTCTTTTGCCAAGAGGGACCCTCTTCTCACAATCCAATGGCCCTCAGCTGTAGCATGAGTTCTATATTCATCCTGAGGTTGAAGCCTTGAGGTGGCTGATATAATGAATCTGTCTCTTGCCAAATGGTGTGAGCTGGGCCATCCCTGGAGAAGGAACCTGAATTCCCACAGATAAGTGAACAGTGCCGGGGCCCTGCCAGCCAGGGGATCCCCAAGGCAGGTGCTGGGCATGGAGGCCATGGGGGACATAGGCTACCATGGAGACAGAACTGAACCTCACAACAACCTGTTTGGCCCCGAAGGATGACTGGTTAGCCAGAGACAGGTAAGATTCCTCAGGGAAGGAACAACCTAAGACAGGCACAGTCGCAGAGGGGCCATCAGGAGAGAACGTAGGGATCAACAGAGGTGGGGTACAGACCCTCAGCCCCCACACCAACCTTGCAGGGGTCTGAACCTGTTATGCCCAGAGTTCAGGGTCCCCAATAATCCACCACTAAGGAGCCTTTTC
>JAAGEH010000286.1:34663917-34693837 GCA_011751065.1 Lasiurus cinereus | reverse complement strand
TATATATATATATATATATATATATATATATATGTGTGTGTGTGTGTATGTATATTTTAAACCAAATTTTGAATGATACAAAGATTGTGGTTTGTTTTGTTTCTGTATGCATTGTTTTTTGAAAGAATAGAATTTTGGTAAACAATGATAAAAATGTTGAGTCAGCAGCAATCCAGCAGTATACCCATTTACTTGTTCTCTCAGTGTTTGTTTTTTTCATTTATAAATCAACTAGAGGCCGGGTACATGAATTTGTGCATATATGGGGTCTGGCCAGCCCGCCCAGATCCGGGACAATTGGGGCCAGGCTGGCTGGGGGAAGGGGCTACGGGAGGTTGCAGGGGGCCTGGTCAGGGCCCTGATTGGGCCATTTGGCCACCACAATGCGCAGCATAGGGACAAATCATTTAGGTCCTTCTGTCTTTCTAGTCACTTGGCTTTTATATATATAGACAAAATTCATGCACTGGGGAGTGTGTCCCTCAGCCCAGCCTGCACCCTCTCCAATCTGGGACCCCTCAGAGAGTGTCTGACTACAGGTTTACTTCTAAACCTGTAGTCAGACATCCCTCCTTACAGCTTGCCTGCCTGCCTGATTGACCCCTAACGGCTCCCTTGCCAGCCTTATTGACACATAACTATTCCTCTGCCGGCCTGATTGCCCCCAACTATCTTCCCTGCTGTGATGATTATCCCCAAGGCTTTTATTAATATAGATATGACCCTTCAAAGAAAATTTTACTAACTCTGCTTTACAATAAGAACTTGACAATTGAATCATTGGGACCAGACACCAAGATTTCCTTTTTTTGAATAGTGGAGGGATTAATTATCTTGTCTTTAAATTGCCCTGAAATTAAAATGAGATAATGATTTAGAAAATTATAAAAGCATCATATAAAGACAACTGTCTTTTTCATATACTGAAAGACAATAAAGTGGTAAAATGAAAAACACTATTTTTATCCTCTCCCTTCTTTCCTTTAAAACCTTTATTTAAATTTCGAAATTTATAAAAATTTCACTCCAATTTTCATTTATTTACATTCAATACTAGTTTGTATTGGTTTCGGGTTTTATATTAGTTACAGAATAATGGTTAGAGTCTATTATCTAATATTGGGGAACACTTTTATAGTTAGACAATCATATACTTTACAAAGTGTTCCCTGATATTTCCAGTACCCACCCGACATCATACCATCATTACAACACTATTGACTATATTCCCTATAGTCCCTGTAAATCCATTGTCACACTATTAAGTGACAATGAATTTACAGGTTCCTTCCAGTCTTTCTTTTGTGTTGTTAGCCTTTCCTTTTCTTTCTCATTTATTCCCTCAGTTTCTTATAAAATATCTCAATTGGCCATTAAAGCTCAGTGAAAGGCACTGGGACATGCTTAATCCAGTTTACAGACCAGGAAACTGGGGACAATTCTGTTGACTGTGGAACTTGACTCAGCCCGCAGGGAGGCCTCACAGCTGTGCTCTCTGCCCTTCCTAAGGGGCAGCCACTGGGCAAACATAACAAACCTTCCTGTCAGGCTTTCAAGCCTCTTTCTCAAGCAGGTCTTCATTGAGGATGCTCCACATTCTTTCCTCTCCCTGGTTCCCTGGCCCCATTCTTTATTGCACGCGCCCCCCGCCCCCCTTCTCTGGAGCAGGTGAAATGCTTCGCACTCACTACCTAGATATGCACTAGGGGCAGAACAGCTCGGGCTTGCTTTTGGGTCAGGGTGGGAGCAGGAGTCTCTGCCTCTGAAGTGCAAAGGCCCCCTAGTGAGGCTGGTTAGCACTGGGAGCTTGTCTGAATCATGAAAGTCAGTTGGGTACCCTGCAGTGCAGCACACCTCCACTGAGGCGGCTATGCCCCTCAATCCCCGCCTCAGGGCTACAGATCCTTGCCCCACTGCCTGGGTGTCCTTCCATGCCCCTTGATCCCTGGCCAGGCCCACCCACATCTTGGAGCCACAACAGAGCCTCTCTCTCTGCAGGCGAGGTAGATCCCTACTCGCCAGTCCCCTACCCCAGCCTGAGCTCCCTCTGCTGTACTCCGTCTTGCCAGGTTTTTGCTTTTGATTTATGACATTGGTGACAGCACACTCCTAACAAGCCTGGTACCCAGAGGGGCACAGGGTCAGTTCTTTGCCCAGAATCTTAGAGGTTGCAGTAGCATTTGCAGAAGTCACCCAGAGCCTGCTCACTTATTCTAAGCTCACTTAGGTAGGATTTGTATTAGGGAAAGGGGTATTTGATAGCGCCTGTGTGGGGTGTTCTCATAGATAGAGGGATGGTAAGGCACCCCTTAGAACACTCGTCTCCTGTCCATCCCCTTTGCCAAAGCTCCCCTGGAGCCATCCCTTAGGCAGCCCTACAATTGGGCTTCTCGCCTCTTCCACATTCGTCCTTTATCCATCCCTCTCTCCTGCACTGCTTGGGCTCCAGGCCTGAAAGAAAAGAACCAAGACTAAGAAGGACAAAGCCCAAAGGAAGTAAGTCTTGAAGCCCCACATCCCATTCTCTAAATTTCCTCCTGCACTTCCTCTCTATGTCACATGTTGAAGGGTACCCGGTGGCCCAGCCACAGTCCATCTCTGTAAAGCTGTGAATCTGTGGCCAGAGGCCCTGTCTGGTCTCAGCAACCACATGCCTGCAATGTTCATGGGCCCATGGGAGTGGCTAGGCTGGACCAGTCCCGCCTCTCTAGAGCTGTGATGTTCCAGGGCCCCCACGGGAGTGGCTGGCAGACTGGCTGCTCCTCCCCAGGGCAGCAATGTTCCCAGGGTCCCACAGGCAGGGCTAGGCAGAACTCTGCCCCTCCCGGGCCTGCGATGGACTCAGACCATTCAGGTGGCATCTGGCACTGCCCAACCCACCTCCCAGGGCCCAGATGGACTTGTACCTTGCCAGAGGCATCTGGTGCTGTCCGCCAGGCCTCTGCCGGCCCCCGATGGACCTGGACTTCCAGGAGTGGCCATGGCACTGCCCAGCCCACCTGTATATGCAAATTTACCCACCATCTTTGATGGGTTAATTTTCATACTCTGATTGGCTGGTGGGCATGGCTTGGTGTAGTAGAGTGATGTTTTCTCTTTTATTAGTGTAGACTAGTAGCCCAGTGCACAAAATTCATGCATATTAAAAGAGAATTAGCTACAGGAAATAATTTAAAATTGCTATTTGCCTTTTCTCTATAACAGAAATGTCAGAAATGAAATAAAATTAGTAAAATGTATATGAAAATCTCCCTCCTGTCAAAGTCTGGGTCACGCTTCAGGATCCAGCTTTAAGTCCCCACCCACCATCACACACACTTCAAAAACTCAGGATACCCAGACTCAGCTGACCTCACCTCAATTGGGAGGGACCCAAACCTGGCTAGCCCAACTTCTGTCAAGCTCCTCTGGGAAGGAGGCACAGCCTCAGCTCCCCCAGCCCAGCACCAGTTCCCCTGGCCTGGTGCTGGAACAGAGGTATGGCCTGAGGTCCTCCATCAAGCCCTGCCAGGCAAGAGGTGTGGCCTGAGGTACCCCATCCTGGCTCTGTGGCAGTGGGTGTGGCCTGAGGTCCCCTGTCAAGCCCTGCTGGGCAGGCAGCATGACCTCTGGTCTCTCGCCCCAGCCAGGCACCATGCAGCCTCAGGTCCCTGCTGTTCAGTCATTACATTATAGCAAGCCAGCCAATGTTCATATCCCTCTATTATTAGCATAGATAGCAAATGCCCTTCTTTTCTCAAGAATAAATATATATTCTGTGACTTGTCACTATAAGTATAAACATCCAGAATTACAAAAACAGTTATAATAGTTGACAACAGAAATGTAAATATTAACTTGCTTAAATAATTTGATAATATTTCTTAAAGCCTTTATTATTTTATTATTTTGTTTTGTTTTGTTTTGTTTTACTATTTTATTTTAATTTATTTTACTTTATTTATTTTTTATTTTTACTCAAGGAGAGAGAGAGAAGCCCTGATGTGGGAGAGAAACATTGATCAGTTGCTTTCTGTATATCAACCGACCAGGGATCAAACCAGCAACCCAGGTATATGCCCTGACTAACCTTCTGGTACAAAGGACTAGGTGCAATCAACTGAGCCACTCCACCCAGGCTTAAAGCCTTATTTTTTAATGCAATACTGATATTTGTAAATGATTTGTACATTATGCATAAAAAATGGAAATAAAATAATGAATGTGCATAGGATCTAAATCTGTGTAAATATAGAGAGATAGAGTCCTGATTGGCTGGTTCTCTTCGTTAGAAGAGCATCATGCCATATACCAAAAGACTATGGGTTTGACTCCTGTCAGGGCACATACCTGAATTCAGGTTTGATTCCCAAATGAGGTGCTAAGGGAGGCAATCCATCAATATTTCTCTCTCACATGAATGTTTCTATCTCTCTCTGCTTTCCTCTCTCTCTAAAAATCAATGAACATATTCTCAGGGGTGAGTTAAAATGAAACAATACAAAATAATAGAGAGGTATTTTGACAGTGTACATAAATAACAATGAAATGAACAATTAAAACCTTAAAATAAAACATTTTGCATTATGCACATAGGTGATATGCATAGTAGATTACATAGAAGTGTTTTTTGAGTGAATTAATGAATTATTATGTAAACTAGTGACCCAGTGCATGAAATTTGTGCATGGGGTGGGAGGTATCTCTCAGCCTGGCCTGCACCCTCTCCAATCTGGAACTGCTCAGGGGATGTCCGACTGCTGGTTTAGGCCCTATTTCACAAGGATAGGTCCTAAACCAGCAGTTGGAGATCCCTCTCACAATCTAGGACTCTGGCTCCTAACTGCTCACCTGCCTGCCTGCCTAATTGCCCCTAACCACTCTGCCTTATCACCCCCCAATTGACCCCCTTCTGTCCTGCTCACCCCCAACTGCCCTCCTCTGCTGGCCTGACAACCCCTAACCACCTCTGCCTCAGACCCACCACCATGGCTTTATCCAGAAGGGCGCTGGAAGGTCTCCCAGTCTAATTAACATATTACCCTTTTATTAGCATAGATACTCTATTCCTTGATAAATTATTTGGCTAAAATATGCCCTTGGGGAAAAGTGGTCAACTTTTATTTTAAGCTCCCTTAGGTAGGATTTGTATTAGGGAAAGGGGTATTTGATAGTCACATTTTTAATAAGTGAACATTACCTTACTATTACATCCTTCTTATTTTTATCATACAAGAATTTAGAAACACGGCTTTGCTATTCAGCAATATCTTTATTTTCAAACTCTTAGACTGTGTATTTAATGACTTAATTTATTTATTTTTTCTGATTTAACTTGAAAGTGAATAGAAGCTTTATTGCTAATAGATACAATTTTAAGCCTCTTTAAGATAATGGCTATTTGTTTATATGGTCGCTTTCAAGACTAAGAATTTTCTATGTAATCAGTTCTGAAATTACTTTGTGTCTCAATTTGTCACATAGGCTGAAAAATGTTCTGTAAAGAGAATGACAAATAGAAGTATTCTTATCTAAATGAAAGAGTCAAATAAATAGCCAAGAAAAATTAGTACCTTTTCAGTATACTCGGACTTTTCTTGCTCACTACTCACATTTCAATTTTTATTTCAGAAATATCTATAATAATAAAATATACAAACCTACCAAACGGCTGAACAGCAGAATGACTATCCAGATGACCATTTGGACTACCACACTATGACACCCACTGGTGCCAGGCAGTCGACGCAGGTGCAAGGCGATTGGTCAGGAACTCTGCCATTGCCCCATGGTTGCTCTGCAGAATGAGGCTCAGGCCAACAGCCAGTGGGGTGGTTGATCAATAGGGGTGGTCCACAATTGCCCCAAAAAGGGAGGCCCAGGCCACTGACCAGTAGGCTGTAGCAGGTGGGTAAGGCCTCTCTCTTTGGGGTGATCAATCTCAGGGCTCCCATACTGTGAGTAGGCACAGGCTAGGTTGAGTGCATGAATTTTGTGCACCATGCCTCTCGTAATTAAATAACTTAGATAAAATGATTTTATGACCATCTAATTCATTGTAAAATATTCCCAAAGCTGAGTTAGGATAGGCAAGTCCAAGCCTCATTTTACTAAAGCAGCAGTAGGAGGCAGGCAAGATGTGAGAGTCCTGCAGCAGCAACTCCATATAAAATATACTTTTATGAGTAAAACATCTTGGCCTATCCTTCCAGCAACTAGTCTACATCTATCTTATTTATATGTGTCATCCTAACGGAACTTCCAATGAATTAAGATGTTTAAAATCTATTATACAAAAATATGCATGATAGTATTTTGCTGGCTTTTGTCTCAAGAATGGTTCACTAGGATAATAGTTACAAAATAAATGCTATTGTTATTGTTAACCACACAATAAAAATGTATATAGGTAGAGTTTAAGCAGCAATAACCTGTCCTCTCATAATTAGAACAAAAGGAATGCAATTCCATTAAAAAGAAAAAAAAAGTAAACCTAAAGACAGGGAACAATTTGTCCATCATGCAAGCAGCTGGCATCCTAAAAACTGTAAAAACTCCAGCTGGCACCTCACATTACCGACAACTAGCCAACACTTCACATGAGAAAAGTGCTGTATGATTTGATGTAAGAAAGCAACAAAACAGATATTTTTGAATAAATATTGGTTTGACAGGAAGTAAGACAAACTGCATTTTACTCAAAGACATGTACTTAAGCACAAGGTGCCAAACATAACATCTATTTAAAGAAGGAAAAAATATGTAGAGAAAATCTGCACTAGAGTGAAACTGAAACAGATGGTGTAAATTGGTCCTTTGTTAGTCTTAAAAATTTTAAATAAAAATATCCTAAATTGGAGTCAAAAATAAAGAAGTCTTTTTCATCAGAAACAAAACACTTCCAATATAACACCTACAACTTCGGGAAAATTTTTGCTTCCATTTTGGTTCCCCTCTAAACCATATTTATGACTCGATGTATTCAACCCAAACAAAACTCATGTGACTAAACTATTTTAAACATAGAGTCTCAAAAATCTGCTATTTATTGGTTGTAGTATAAGTAAATGCAGAGTCTATAACTGCTGTCCTCATGGAAAGTGAGGGATTTTTTTTTCATTTTAAGTTTTTATTGAAAGTTTTATATAATATCACTTTATTCCTGCATCTTCTCAATTGTTTCTTTCTTGTATTTGGCTTTACTTTCAAGGATCTTTTTGCAGTCCTTGTCCAGCTTTAGTCTAGTGATAACTACCTTGCTGGGGTGAATGCCTACATGAACAGTTGTACCATTAGCTTTCTCCCGTTGCACTTGTTCAATGTAGATGACATACTTTTTCCTATAAACCTGGACTACTTTGCCAATTTTCTGCCCTTTGTAATGTCCTCAAACAACTTGAACTTCATCATCCTTTAGAATGGGCATAGAACAAACATTGTACTTCTGTCTCAGCTCTTTGGAAAGAGGAGACAACATAATCTTCCTTCAAATGTGGGAAGGTGCATTGAAATGTCTTTTACAGTTCTTGCTCCGATCAGAAGTCAGAAGGGAATTGAACTTCATTTTGAATGGGCTTGAGTATAAACACATTTAGCTCCCTCCAAAATTAATCAGGCCACCTATCTGGAACCTGGAAAATGCAGATCTCAGTTTCAAAATATTTTCTAATGGGCGGGTGTAGTTTGAAATTTCGTGGCTTTACTAAAGTTATTTCAAGACCATTCTTAAGAAACTACACTGCCTAGACCTGACTCCATATCCATAGGCCCCTTCCCCTCCAGCTCCTTTTTCTGAATCCCAAAATTCTTTTTTGAAAGTGAGGAATTTTTTAAAGGATGCCTCCTTCTTTTAAAAATTGTTTCAGTTCTAAGAAACTTATTCTTCAGGAGATCTATAAGTACAAATATTATTACACTAGAGTCCTGGTGGATGAAAATTCATGCACTTGGGGGGATCCTTTAATCCGGCCTGTACTTTTTTGCAGTTTGAGACCCCTGGGGGAATGGGCCTAAGCTGGCAGTCAGACATTCCTCAGGCAGCCCAGGAGTCCTTGGGGGATGTCCAACTGATGGCTTAAGGGAGCCCTGCCGAGGAGGTGGGAGAGGCTCTTGCCATCAACATTTAAATCCCAGGCAGCTATCAGCCCAGCTTATGGCTGAGTAGAGCTCCCCTTATGAGAGCACACTGACCACCAGGGGACAGCTTCTGCATTGAGCATCTGTCCCCTGGTGGTCAGTGTGCATCATAGTGACTGCTCATTCCTGGCAGTTCCACCATTAGGGTGAATTTGCATATTACCCTTTTATTATATGGGATTAGAGCGCGAACGCGGAGCCCAAGCCATCTTGCAGTGGGAGGTGGATGTCTGCGACGGTCTGAAGCCTTCAGCTGGGCACCCATCGAACAGCCAGGGACTCGGGGACCCAGAACTCTGCTCTCCAATCGGCGCAGACACGCGGCGGAACCAGAGATCCACAGAGCACACGGACAGGTCAGATTGCGCCTGAGATAAGGTGGAGGTAGATGTCTGCCGAGATCTGAAAGCTGTGGCTGACGGAGGCACCCACAGAACAGCTGGGGACCCAGAGTGCAGCTTCCCAGGCGGCACGGACGCACAGGCAGCGGATTCGGAGATCCAGGCGGTGTGTGGAAGGGTCAGATTTCCCCTGGCCCAGGGTGCGGTCTCCTACCCCCCCAGGGCAGAGACACGCACACTGTGGGAGCCGGGCTGCGGGAAAGCTGCCTCTGGAGAGGTCCTCAGAGGTGGTCAGGGCGTAATCCCTGAGTGTGAAGGCAAACCCTCTGAGCTGTTGACAGAGGGGAGTTCTGGAAAACGACTCGTTTTTTGTTTTTGTTTTTTTCTGGGGCAGAGGGACAGCCTAGGAGTTACTACAGTGTCCCCACTGCAAAACCCCCACAAACTGGCTTTGAGAACCACAGAGTAGCAGGATCTGAGCACAGCCTAGAGAGGTCCTGTGCTTTGTCTCTGAGATCAATTCCGAAACACTGCCACCCAGTGGATGACACACAAATTGACTCTCGCATAACCACAAGAGAATAAAGAGATTAAAACACCAAGAGGGGAACACAGGGAGCTGCAGTGCCTTCCCTGCTGGGAAACAGGAGTGCCAAGCAGAATAATAGTGGAAGTGAAGGACCATTCTATTTTTCTTCTTTTTTTATTTTTCCTTTTTTCTTTTTTTTTAATTTTTAATTTTTTTATTTTTCATTTTCACATATTTTAATTAAAAGAATATTTTTTTCTTTCCACCTCAATTGATTTTACCTTTATAATTATTACATTTTTGTTTTAAACTAGTATATCTAATTGCAAATCCCCTACCACAAGTCCACACAAACCTCTCTCTTCTTGTCTTCACTAGCCAAAAAGTTGTTTTTTTCTCTATGTCCTTTTGTTGCTATTTGCCTAAAAAGTGATTATATTGATTTTTTGAAATTTTTTTTGTGAGATTGTTTTAGTTTATTCTACTTGTTTTATTTTGGTTTTTGCTTGCTTTGTTTTCTACCTCTCTTTTCCCTCACCTCCCTCGATACAGTTGCTATTTGCAATTTGCCTTAATCTCTAGGTATTGGTTGCTGGCCTTTATTGGGATTAGTGACTGTTCTATTGGAGTTGTCTCCTGACATCTATATTTTGTTCTTCTTTTCTCTCTTATACACTTTCCTTTCTCTCTGACTTTTTTCTCTTCCTCTTTCCTACTCCTTCTTCTCCTTTTTATTTTCTTATTTTATTGTTCATTTATTTATCTTTTTTTTTCTTTCTCACTCTCCCAATTTGATTTTGGCATTTCTTTCTTTCCTTTTTTCCTCATTTTCCTCTTCTTCTTTCTCTATGTACCCCTAATTTGTCCTTTATTGGTGGTCACCCTATTTGTGATTATTAACATCTTGAATACATTTCTACTGAGTGCCTTGTGTGCTGTACCTGGTCGTGTTGTAGTTTGTGCCTTTCAATCAACATAGGAGAGAGAACTACATAACCAGACACCTGGAGAAGAAAGACCATGGGCAGAAAAAGAAACAGCCCACATAAGACAGAAAGGCAGGTTTCACCAGAAAAGGAAGTAAACGAAATAGAACCAGGAATAAGCCTACCAGAGAAAGAGTTCAGAGAAATGATCATAATGTGGTTGAAAAGAATGGAAGACAAATTTGACAATCTGAGTAAGAGCCAAGAGGAAATGAAGATGAAGCATGAAGAAATGCACAAAGAAATAAAAATGACATCACTGCTTTAAAAAACTCAATAGAAAGCATCAAAAGCAGACTAGAAGAAGCAGAGGACCGCATCAGTGAGCTAGAAGACATGGTAGGAAAAAATACCCAAGTACAGCAGCTTCTAGAAAAAAAAGTTAATAAGCAAGAGGAGAGTCTAAGGGAACTTTGGGATAACATGAAACAAAACAACATCCCCATATTGGGGTTCCAGAAAGAGTGGAAACTGAACAAGGATTAGAGAACGTGTTTGGAGAAATAATGACAGAAAATTTCCCCAATATAGAAAAGAAAAAACCCACACAAATCCAAGAAGCTCACAGATTCCCAAGCAAAATGAACCCCAACAAACCGACACCACGGCACATTATAATTAAATTGGCAAACACCGACGACAAAGTAAGAATCTTAAAAGCAGCCAGAGAGAAACAGAAAGTTACCTACAAAGGAACCCCCATAAGACTAGCTACTGACTTCTCAACAGAAACTCGTCAGGCCAGAAGAGAATGGAATGAAATATACAAAGGCATGCAAAGGAAGGGCCTGAATCCAAGAATATTGTACTCTGCAAGACTCTCAATCAAAATTGAAGGTGAAATCAAAAGCTTCACAGACAAAAAAGGACTAAGGGAATATATTACCACCAAACCAGCAATGCAAGAAATGTTAAAAGGTCTGCTGTAATAAAAAGAAAGAGGAAGCGAAGAAGGTACTCGTGGGTAAGGACTAAAAATGGCAACGTATAAGTACTTATCAATAATAACTTTAAATGTAAACGGATTAAATGCTCCAATCAAAAGACATAGGGTAACTGATTGGATAAGAAAACATGATCCATATATCTGCTGTCTTCAAGAAACCCACCTTAGGAAAAGAGATGCACACAGATTGAGGGTGAAGGGAAATGGAAATGAAAATAAAGCTGGGGTTGCAATACTTATATCTGACAAATTAGATCTCAAAGTGAAGGACATAACAAGAGATAAAGAAGGCCACTTCATAATTCTAAAGGGAACAATCCAACAAGAAGAAATAACACTGGTAAACATATATGCACCCAATATAGGAGCACCTAAATACATAAAAAAATTCTTGGAGGATATTAAGGGAGAGATTGACAGCAATACAATCATAGTAGGAGACTTTAATACCCCACTGTCACCATTGGACAACTCCTCTAAACAAAAAATCAGCAAAGAAACATCAATCCTAAATGACTCACTAGAACAGATGGAATTAATTCACATCTTCAGAACATTTCACCCCAAAGCCACAGAATATACATTCTTCTCCAGTGCACATGGGTCATTTTCAAAGATAGATCATATGTTGGGTCATATTATATGGGATTAATTCTAGCATCCTTTAATGTCCTAGTATGTGTTTATGTGTCATACTAACTATCAGTTCTAACTCTCCTGCCCAAAAGATATTTGCTTACATTTTCCCCCCAGAACTATATGAAGTAGCTCCCCTACTTGCAAGGGAACCCATCTGAGATGTTGAGTATTAATATCTATAGTCTCTACAGTAGAGGGAGAGAAGGGGAAGATGTACTGCTACCCTAGAGCATCTACTAGAAAATACATTTTTTTGTTCTGTCAACTGCACAGAGAAGTTACATATTTTACAATCCATGGAAGCATTAAAAAAGTTCTAGTCTTAACCTTTTGTAAAGAAACATCTCATCAAGGTGAAAAACTTAGGAGTGTAGAATTCAGAACATTTAAATTCCAGTTTTCCTATTGTACCAACACATGATGTTGTATCTAAAAGAAACAGAATTTAGGAAGATGTGGCAGTGATCATGAGAATGCACCACACAGTACTCAAATATAGAGAACATAGGCTATTCTCACCCCATGACTAACTGCATGTGGGGAGAATAAGGCATGCATGTTTCTGGGGGACCTAATTCTTTGATGGTTGGCTTTGACTCATGTACTCCAAATGGCTCTGTTGACCCTTCCTCAAATTGTACAGCATTCTGGATTGCTTCCTCTCAACCTTCTTTCCCTGTTGCCTTTACTTGGGGTTAAACTTGCAGTATGATCTGATTGCTTTCCAGCCTTTTCAGGCTCCCTCCCCACTTCTTCTCACAGAGATGTTTGCCCTAATACAATGATTGCACAAGTAATTCCATTCTGATATCAACTTCTAAGAGGATCTGGACAAACATAGATATATATTTTTATTTTTCAGGACATATAGTATATTATAATGTTATATGTCATACTGTTTACTTTTTAAAAAGTTTTTATCTTAATAAAAAATTATTATATAATAACACTTTATGACAAGTATTCTAATACATTAATCTTAAAATTTAATTCCATCCATTTTTATGTAATAGAATAACTACTTTTTAAAGTAAAACTTCAAATTTTGAAGTAATCATCCACAATTAAGGTTTTAATCAACAAAATTAAATACTTAATGTTGGTCTACTTCATTTATTATTTTCTTCTTTATTTTAGTAGTTATGCTCTTTAAGCCTAAGTTGATGGCTTTTACTTTAAAATAAAAATAGAAGATTTACTAACAGAGAGAAGGTAAAAATGACCCTGAAATAGTAAAGAAGTATCATTTTCTTCATGGTTTGATAAGCACAAGTAGAATGCCTCATCTCATATAGTGCATCTTAAACAAAAAGAGTATGGATTATTACTGATATAATTCACAAAACCTAAATGAAAATTCTAATTCATCTATTCAGCAAGTATGTACTATATGCTTAACCCTCTATAAGTAAAGGTTAGAAAGGTTATTTTTAACTGATTTTTTAAATTTATGAGTGACTCAAATTCATGAGTGACAAATATAGATGAATAAATAAAAAGCAGAATGGTAATTATTATCTCAAACATTGAATAAATTGCCATCTGCACCTAAAAAAGAATAATTATCTCTTCCTCAATAATTTATGAGTCTACCTGGAAAATAATGTTTGGCCTGGGATTTAAAAAATGGGATTATCAGAAAGAAAAAGAGGATGAGAGAAAATCCAGGCAAAATGGACTATGTATGGTAGATAGCACACCTTGAACAAAAGAGCACAGACAAAGAAATTAGTTGAAAACATAATATGACTGGATTATAGAACAGGCTGTGGGAATGGTAGGTATAATTAAAATGGTAAAATGGGTCAAATGTAGGAAGCTCTTTCATGGTATGTTAAGGAATTTCAATATTATTCTACTAGAGGCCTGGTGTACTATATTTATGCATGGGTTTGTGTGTGTGTGTGGTGGGGGGGAGGTGTCCCTCAGCCAATCCTGCACCCTCTCTAATCTGGGATCCCTCTCACAATCTAAGACTGCTGGCTCCCAACAGCTCATCTGCCTGCCTGCCTAATGGCCCCTAATCACTTCTGCCTGCCAACTTGATCACCCCCTAACCATTCCTCCCCCAGCCTGATTGATGCCTAACTGCACCTTTGCCAGCATAATTGCCCCTGTCCTCCTCTGCAAGCCTGATTGCTCTCAACTGCCCTCCCCTGCTGATCCTGTCAGCCCTAACTTCCCTTCCTTGTCAGAGAGGTTGCCCCAAACTGCTCTTTCCTGCTGGCCTGGTCACCCCCAACTCCCCTCACCTGCAGGGCTGGTCCCCTAAATTGCCCTCCCCTACAGGCCATCTTATAGTGGCCATCTTGTGTCCACATGGGGAAGACATCTTTGATCACATGGGGGTGGCCATCTTGTGTGTTGGAGTGATTGTCAATTTGCATATTACTCTTTTATTAGGTAGGATAGGTCTTGGGAGCTATTGATGTATTATTATTGCAGAGAATAAAGCACTATTAAATAAAAAGGCTTTAAATATAATCTTCATAACAAATAAAGAGGGAAACATTTCAAATATCACTCACATGTTTTGAGAATGTCCTCACTGAAGCACTACAGTGAGGGAATAATGGAACAAATGGATATCAAAGAGGCTTGGGTTCAAATACTAGCTTTGTCATACATCATTAGTGTGTCATTGGGTTGTTTTTTATATCCCAGTTTTCTTGGTTTTAAATGTGAATAATAATAGTGAATAATAAATATAGAAAAATTAATATTTTTACTATAACAGAATGAAATTATTTAGGGATAGAATACCTTTTGGACAATTCTGAAAATTGGAAAGGTTTTTTGTTTTTTTTTCTAGCAAGTTTGTTGCAAAATTATCTGACAGCACTAATTGACCTGGCCTGTAGACAGACTATTTATAAGCTTTATTTATGATACATAGTGTGAACATTCATGATTGATTTGACTGCCAATTATGTACTGGAGGAAATTTACTACCTTTCTAAAATTTGAAATATTCAGAAATGCAAAACACAATTGACCCAAAGAGTTTTGGAGAAGTAACTATGAATCAGAATATGTAAATTGCTTTTAGAGTATCCAGTATACAAAGTGCTCCTAATAAACATTAGATACTGGTATAATTGTCATTATCTGACTCTATAAATCCCCTGTTTATACTATTATACAATTTTAGCTGATCCCACATGTTGCTTATGGCCCATTATTTTTTTATTTGTTTATTGGCTTTAGTTTTCAGACTTTGGTATTTTTGCATGTCATTTTTTGAAATTGATCTTCCCCTTTTCTGTAAATAAGCATCATTCCAATTCATTCTTTTTTAAAAAAAATATATATTTTATTGATTTTTCACAGAGAGGAAGGGAGAGAGATAGAAAGTCAGAAACATCGATGAGAGAGAGTCATCGATCAGCCGCCTCCTGCACACCCCACACTGGAGATGTGCCCGCAAGCAAGGTACATGCCCCCGACCGGAATCGAACCTGGGACTTTCAGTCCGCAGGCCAACGCTCTATCCACTGAGCCAAACTGGTCTTGGCCCAATTCATTCTTGATCTTACTATCCTATAAAAGAACAACAATTTATTGTTTCTCTCTCTCTCTCTCTCTCTCTCTCTCTCTCTCTCTCTCTCTCTCCTTCTCTCTATCATCAGTAAATAAATTTAAATTTTTTTAAAAAAAATAAATGTTATATATTACATATGAATGGAAGTTTCAAAACTGGTGCAGAACTCCACAGAATACTCTGTCTCTTTCTTAGTCATCATGAAAGCATTCTTTGAAAGGATGCCCTGGAGACTCACCAATACCAATAAAAGGTCATGAAGAAGTGAGACATAAACTTTTGATGTATTAAGTGACTGAGGTCTGTTTATAACCTGTATTGTCCTATATAAAATAAATGTTTTAGCCTGCCTTAAATTTAACTAGATAATAATGTCCAAATTATATTAAAGAGCTTCTTTTAGATTAAATGAATACTTACTTCTTTTACCCAACTCTCAGTATTCTAGGAAATAAGGCACCTCTATTTGCTGATATGAAAGCCAGTTAGATCTATTCCCCTCTTAGTGTATGCAAGTTTCTCTGTGATTTTTCTCACCTTCTCCATAGATCAATTACCAATACCTCTTACAGACATTTCAAGCATTTCCATCTACCTATGTTGAAATCATAATAGCACATATGCCACCAAACTTGTTTTTTAATATATTTTATTGATTTTTCACAGAGAGGAAAGAAGAGGGATAGAAAGTCAGAAACATCGATGAGAGAGAGACATCGATCAGCAGCCTCCTGCACACCCCACACTGGAGATGTGCCTCCAAGCAAGGTACATGCCCCCGACCGGAATCGAACCTGGGACCTTTCAGTCCGCAGGCAGATGCTCTATCCACTGAGCCAAACCGGTCTTGGCACCACCAAACTTTTTAATTGAATATCTTTAAATTATCTATCTTTTACAGCAGAAAAAAAAATGATGGGCTAAATTAGGTAACAAGAGAAAGATGAAAGAGGAGAAAGCTATGGAAAAATTTTTGACCAAATTAGAAGTATATGGACTTAAACACACATTCCCAGATATATTTACATTTATTAGACCTAAAAGCCAGTATTTTCATTCTATATATGAGTAACATGGATTAACACAGAACATTACTTTATGCTGTTATTTAAATGGAAATATTATATTTATAGCAAGAAGATTGAAATCACTCCTGGAACCACAAAATTTATAGTACCATATATATTATAAAAAGGAAATTATTTTTTCTCTTTGTACTGTGAATCAGATGTTCATTGAAAGCCATAAAATCCAAAGTTCAAAATATGTAATTTTACACATAAAATCAAAATAATGACTTTAATGTATTTATAGGCACATAGAAATAGGTTATCAAAATTATTTCCAGAAAATACCTTTTTATTATGAGATAAATATTACCGTAAAATATTTCTATTTTTTAAAATATGCTTTTATTGATTTTTTTAGAGAAAAGGGGAGTGACAAGGAGAGATAGAAACATCCATGAGAAGGAAGCAGGGACATCCAATGCATGCCCTCTGCTGGAGATTGAGCTCACAACTCCTGTCCAGGAGTGGAAACAGTGGCTTCTTAGTGCATGGGTCCATTCTCAACCACTTAGCCACACCAGCAGGGCTAAATATTTTTTTATTACATTTAAATCCAATGGCTTGTTTTAATTGCTTTTTTTTTACAGTTTATTTTTAATGAGGATAAATGTCCAACCCTTCCAAACTTTTAAAAAGTTATCCACCACATGCACATTCAGTTTCAGGATTTTTTATGATAGTAGTGATATTCTCTACTACTGGAAGTATTGATATTTCTGGATTTATCACAAGTTCAGAATGTTCTGGAAACCTGAAAGAGGCCTCTGGCAATTCACCTAAGTATCCTTTACCTTTCATCACTTCTACTGGATTTCATGGCAAGAAAAAATATCAAATGGCTCTAGTGGCAGAGGATATAGCTTAGATCCTTGGCAGGCTAAAAAATAAATATCTCCATTATGGTTTTGCTTATAGATTTCATAATCTCCAAGTTTCACTTGAATAATGACTCAAATTATATTTTCCTGCAAATCTGCACAAGATAATTACATGCTAATGCATTATATCTATAACTAAAGGACTAGTGCACAAAATTCATGAAGCAGAGGTTGTCCCTCAGCCTGGCCTGTACCCTTTCTGAGAGCCCTTGGAAGATGTCCAACTGCTAGTAGTTGGACAGGAAGATGTCCAACTGCTAGTAGTTGGACATCCCTTTCATAATATGGGACTGTTGGCATTTAACCACTCATCTGCCTGCCTGACTGATTACCACTAACTGCTGCTGCCTGTCAGCCTGAAAGCCTCCTAACTACTCCCCTGCCACCCTGATTGCTGCCTAACTGCTCCCCCGCCAGCACTATCACCCCCAACTTCCTTCCCCTGCCAGTCTGGTCACCCCCAACTTTCCTCACCTGCAGGCCTGGTTGTCCCAACTACCCTGCCCTGCTGGCCCAATCAACCCCAACTGTCCTCCCCTGCCAGCCATCTTGAGGTGGCCATCTTGTAATAATGTTGCATGAGAGTGTCACATGATACCACCTAAGCTTTTATTATATAGGATAATAAAAGCATAATATGCTAATTAGACCAGACATCTAAATGACCTGCAGGATGACATTCCGGACATCCTTACAGATGAAACCACCATGGCAGGGGCTGAGGCAGACATGGTTAGAGATGATGAGGCAGGCAGGCAGAGTGGTTAGGAACCAGTGGTCCTAGATTGTGAGAAGGATGTTTGACTGCCAATTTAGGCCTGTTGGACATCCCCTGACAGGTCCCAATTGTGAGAGGATACAGGCAACGCTAGCGACCCCTCTCCCATGCATATATTTCATGCACAGGGCCTTTAGTGATATTATAAAATGCTTTTTAAAGTTAGCATTAACCTCTTACACTGTGTGAGAAAATATTACCAAGTTCACACAAGCCAACTATTTTATTGAAATAAAAACAGGAAAAAGAAAACAATCACAAAAATTAGTTAAACATATAAGATGCATATTAGGTTCAAAAATATATTCTCTGACTGCCTTGATAATAGAATATTTATATTTCCCAACTGCCCTCATGGGCAGGTAATATAATTGCCATCATCCCCTTTCTAGGTGGGTAAGATGGAGAATTTAGCTACAGGAAAGTTAACTTGCTTATCTAAGTCACACAGGTGCTAAGAAATGGAAATGAGATTTGAACCTATATAGTCTAGCTTTAAATCTTAAGAATTTACTACCTATAGTATTTTCACAATTACATGTTTTACAATTCAGAATATCTTACCTGGATGCTTCAATAGTATGTGCTGGATCATTTATCTATATAGACATTACTCATTTTATTGTGCTTTGTATATTGCATTTCATAGATGTGTTTTTTACAAATTAAAGGCAAGACCAGCAAAATAATTATGCCTCATTTTATTGCAATGCTCATTATATAGCAGTGTTCTGGACTGAACTTTCAATATCATTGAAGTATGTCGGTATCACTATGTCTACCTTTCATCTTTCTATTCAGCTATACCTCTTCTTAGTTTAAAAAAATTTATTTATTGGAAATTATTTCTCATTATTTATTAGTATGAGGAAAGGGACCAGGCAAGGAAATGTGGACTGTAAAAAGATAGATTCTCTCTTTCCACATGTCTTAGAATATTTTGTTCCACCCACCTCTAAGAACATGAACATATGTTATCCTATGGCTAGGCTTTAGATATAAGTGTGCAATACAACCAAAAGAGACCATATACAAATGGAGGTATAAAAATCTATTTTAATACTTGCTGTAAACAGCATTAAATGTGCCCTCAAATCAACTATGTTATTTATGATGTGCCTCACAGATGCATGTTATTAACCATGTGCACCATCTGGTAACTTCTATTTTAGCTAATCACTCTTGCTAAGTAGGTGCTAACTCTTTGAAATTATTGTTTTCATGTTTTCACTGTCTAAATTTGGGTGAATTTGGGTAGAGTACCAGTTGTCCCTCCCTAATTATAGTTCTGTGGCCTGGGTATGAAACTCAAATAAGAATGAAAGTCAGGGAGAATCCAAGATGGCGGCATAGGTAAACACCTACACTGCTGCCTCGCACAACAATTTCAAAACTACAACTAAAAGACAGAACAGACATCATCCAGAACCACAGGAAAGCTGGCCGAGTGTAAGTTCTACAGCTAGAAGGAAAGAGAGGGACTCACAGAAACCCAGAGGAGCTGCAAAAAGCCAAGGTATGGAGACGCACTCGCTGAGAGAGCAGGTGCTGGAGTACCTGGCTGGCTTTCTCTGGCGGAAGGGAAACGGAGACTCCCAACGGCATTGAACCCCTTATCTTACGACACTGAACCCCAGATCCAGTCGAAACTCATATGGGGGGAGTTTGCACTGTGAAAAGGGAGAGGTGCACGGAAATTTAGGGGAGTCTCAGAAGATCAGGTCCAGTCTCACACTCACACAGTGCTGCGCGGAGGACAGATTGCTGATTGTGCCGCTGGCTTTTGCGAGTGGGCGGGAGACAGACCCTCTGAACTGTGCCACTTCTGAGTCCACTGGGCCCCTGTTTCGGGCGAAACCCTGGGGACCTAGACTCGTGTGGTCCTGGTGCGCAGGGGAGCTGGAAAGGCAGCGGTTAGAGGCACTGCGGGTGCGCACGCACAAGGACCACTCCAGGGATTACCCAGTCACGTGAGACTCAGGGGCCGTGGAGGGTGGGGCCGACTGGAAGGCAAGGCGGAACCTTAAGCCCTGAGACTCCACCCATCCCAAGCTCAACAGAGGCTTCTTCGGTTTTGCAAGTCTGGTATCATAAGGCTGAATTCAACACAGACGTTTCCCTGGCATAGTAAAAATGCTGAGACAAGGGAAGGGATCACAAACAAAAGAAATGGAGGAAAAAAATGACTAGATATAGAGTTCAAAATCACACTTATAAGGTTTTTCAAGAATATGCTAGAAAAGTTGGATAAATTTACTGAGACCCAAGAGGAGATGAAAAAGGACCAACTAGAGATGCAAAAGAGCCAACTAGAGATGGAAAAGGCCCAACTAAAGATGATAAAGGACCAAATAGAAATTAAACATACACTGACTGAAATAAAAAATATTATACAGAGACCTAACAGCAGACTAGAGAAAGGCAAGAATCAAGTAAAAAATTTGAAATATAAAGAAGCAGACAACATTCAACTGGAAAAGCAAGAAGAGAAAAGAATCCAAAAATGTGAACATAATGTAAGGAGACTCTGGGACAGCTTTAAGCATACCAACATCAGAATTGTGGAGGTGCCAGAAGAAGAGAGAGAGCAAGATACTGAAAACCTACTTAAAGAAATAATGACTGAAAACTTCCCACATCTGGTAAAAGAAATAGACTTACCAGTCCAGGAAGCACACAGAACCCCATATAAAAGGAATCCAAAGAGGACCACACCAAGACACATCATAATTAAAATACCAAGAGCAAAAGAGAAAGAGAGAATATTAAAAGCAGCAAGAAAAAAACAGTTTATTACCTACAAGGGAGCACCCATGCGACTGTCAGCTGATTTCTCAACAGAAAAGATGCAGGCCAGATGGGAGTGGCAAGAAATATTCAACATGATGAATAGCAAGAACCTACAACCAAGAATAGGCTATCCAGCAAAGCTGTCATTCAGAATTGAAGGTCAGATAAAGAGCTTCACAGATAAGAAAAAGCTCAAGGAATTCATCAACTCCAAACCAGTATTATATGAAATGCTGAAAGGTACTCTTTTAGAAGAGGAAGAAGAAAAAGGTCAAAGCCAAAAAATTATGAACAACAAATACATATCTATCAACAAGTGAATCTAAAAATTAAGTGAATTAAAAATTTGATCAATAGAATAAACTGGTGAATATAATAGAATCAGGAGCACAAAAAGGGAGTGGACTGATAAATCTCAGGGGAGAAGGGGTGAGGGGTGTACGGGGAGAGACTGGACAAAAATCATTCACCTATGGATGAGATCAATGGGAGGGAGCTAAGAGTAGAGGGAGGGGTGGGAGCTGGGTGGAGGGGTGCTATGGAGGGAAAAAAAGAGAAACAAATGTAATAATCTGAATAATAAAGATTTAATTTAAAAAAAAGAATGAAAGTCAGGCACTTAGTAGACTATTAAGCAAGTTGGGGAAGTTACAGGTTGTGAGTTCTGAATGGTCTACCCCTGAAATAACCTCTAACATTAAGTCATATGCAAATTATAAGAAGATGAATAGTATGTATCTCTTCATTCATGATTGAAGTACAATAAGTGGATATATAAGATTTCAGTTGCTCAAGAAATTTCAAAGTGTGCATACATATATAATATTAGTTCTTTGGTCTACGTAAGTGTGTATAGACATTGACTTTGTTTTTTATTATTTAAACATTTCAACTGTAGGCTGCTTATTCTCTATTTACAAACTGATTCAGAGATTAGGCTTTAAGGGGTTCACCATCTGAGGACCTCAACAACCTTCACTAGATTCTTTGCCTTCAGACACCTAAAGGGAGATGAAAGGTGAAATGGAGATAACTTGAGACCATATTCCATTCGTTAGAATTTGTCCTGCAGCTCTACCTAAATGTGAATATGGGACACATGGTTTCTTTGTTTCTCCAGAAGTAACATAAAATAATTTGGTGAAGGCACAGAGATCTCTACCACTTTGTGGATTCTGATATTTATCAATATTTTGGGCCTTTTTTTCCCCCAGCAAAAATCCAAATGATAAAGATTAACGTTTAGCTCATATGTTTGATTAAACAGCCTATTAGCAATTAACTCCTGGTTTAGGCTAATTTTAGATATAACTTACTCATTATATCAAGGAATGTTAAAGGGCGACTTTAACAAAGAGAATCTAAAAACAATCATCCATTCTCCTCAGGTGTGTTCTTTCTAATTTTATTATTCCAAATTTTATAGTAGAAAATGCCTTTCTCTGTACTCAAGCAGATTCTGGGTTTTAAAGGGGATGAACATGATGAACAGCAAGAACCTACAACCAAGAATACTGTATCCAGCAAAGCTATCATTCAGAATTGAAGGGCAGATAAAGAGCTTCACAGAGAAGAAAAAGCTAAAGGAGTTCATCAACTCCAAACCAGTATTATATGAAATGCTGAAAGGTACTCTTTATGAAGAGGAAGAAAAAAACAGTAAAGGTAAAAATTATGAACAACAAATACATATCTATCAAGTGAATCTAAAAATCAAGTGAATTGAAAATTTGATCAACAGAATAAACTGGTGAATATAATAGAATCAGGAGCACAGAAAGGGAGTGGACTGATAATTCTCAGCAGGAAAGGAGTGAGGGGGTGCAAGGAGAGACTGGACAAAAATCATACACCTATGGATGAGGTCAATGCAGGGGGAGGTAAGGGTAGAGGGAGGGGTGGGAGTCAGGTGGAGGGGAGCTATGGAGAGGAAAAAATAGAAACAAATGTAATAATCTGAATAATAAAGATTTAATTAAAGTAAAAAAAAAAGAAAAGAAATAAATGCAGTACCAAAGTGTATGGCACTCAAAGTCAGGGGAAGAACAATAAGCTTTGGTTCCTTTCATCTGTGTCTATGGTTCAAAAGAGATTACATATCCAGTGCTTACTCCCATTGGATACTTGGGATGCCTACCCAAGACCCAAGAGAAAGGGTATATCCTGCCCTCAAAATTTCCTTTCCCTTAGCTTTACAGACAGAACAAGTAAGTTCACCTCTCGGAGTTGAATGAGCACAAAAAAACATGCAAGTGGGAGCTTGAATGGGTCCAGGCTTGGTTGTGGGCAATGTGTGTGGAATTTAGAAATGAACTATCCTCCCACCCAGATAGTTTACTTCTAAGTACTTATTCCAGAAAATTGTTGACTTCCAACATTTTTGAAATAGGAAAACTTTAGGAACTAACCTTAACGCTCATCAGAGAAACTAAATCATGATGTATTCACACATGGGATATTCTAAAGTAACTAAGAATTTGTTAGATTTCTACATACAGATATGGGAAGATCCAGAAGACTTATTAAGTGAGAAAATAAGCTATATAACATAGTCATTATGTTCCCAGCTGTATAAAATTTAAAATACCCAAACTGCATAGATATGTATTTCAGAATGCACAGATTATATATATATATAGTGAAAATCAATTCTGAAAGGATCACACCCAAGCAATTTCTGTGACTGGAATGAGCTATATAGGTAAAGGGCAATTATCACTTTATCTTTAATGTTTTAATTGTTTACGATAATGTATTTGTATGTTACTTGTATATATTTTGAGTGATTACTTACTATAAGAATGCAAAACATTCTGAAAACAAAGAAAGTTATCTCCGACCCCAAGCAGCTATGCACAGGGAATGGGGTGTAGCAACACTGCCTGGAAGTCAGAGCCCATGAGCCTGGTGTGCTCTGCATAGCAGGTCTCAATAAATATCTGTTGAATAAAACATATATATATGACCATTATGACTGAACGACTGAAATGACTGGAAAGGCTGGTTGACCAGTCACTATGATGCACACTGACCACCAGGGGGAAGACATTCAATATAGGAACTGTCCCTGGTGGTCAGTGTGCTCCCACAGCCAGCCTCTCATGGGCCCTCTCCAAGGCTGGCCAATTTCCCATGCTTCCTTCCCTCGTCCCTCCCTTGCAGCCAGCAGGCCCCAATTGGCCCAGCCTTGATTGGCCTGACTCCAATTGGGACTGGGTAAGACAGCCCCAATTGGCCCTGATTGCTGGTCAGGCCTAGGGACTCCACCCATGCACTAATTCCTGCACTGGATCTCTAGTAAGTAAATAAATAGGATGAGATGAGAAAAATCTGTGATTGATGTCCATCCCATTTGCCAAATTGACTGTTAGCCCTGCAGCAAGTAAAGGGATCTTTGAAAGAGCTGTGGCTTATTGCCACTCTTTTGGATAAACATCACATAACATTTTATCATCTCATTATTAATAGTAATGAATGGAATCAACATGAATGGAACGTTCAGGTTTTATACTGAAATATTTAGAAATTATTTTCTTTAATATGTATAACATAAAATCAAGTTTAATTTGATTTTGCTCTTGCTCCTAAAAGTAACATTGGATCTCAAAAATTGAGCTGTCTTCTTTTTCTAAAAAAGAAATTAAATTAATTTTCAGATCATGTCTAGTAATTCAAAAGTGAAATAGTTGTCAGTTATGAACAGAGAAATTAAGAAGAGGGTAAGGAGTTAAGCATCTAACTATAATTTGATACAATTCATATGATTGTTTGGATATTTAATTATGACAATGGAATGTTATCAGATCTAGGTTAAACTATCAGTATGTTGGAATTGAATGAAGATTAACTAGCAATAATTTAATCACTGCTTCCCACTGACAAGACTTCCATTGAATTAAATGGATATAAAGAAATACAGCTATTAAAATGAAGAAAAACAATTAAATATAAAGAGCTTCACAGTCTGAGTACAAACTAAGGAGCAATATAATAGATTATAAAATGTCAAATAACTAGTGAGTTCAGTTACTGGCTGAAATACAATATCATAATTCCTGAATGAGGGTCAAAACTATAGCCCAAATCTCATTTCTCTTCACTTTCAAGAAACCCAAAATTAACAACAGTTACAACATGTTTTGGCAGTCATGCTCCCCAGACCACCAGGTTCTCTTCAATTACTGAGGCCCTTTCAGTGTGCATGGGCTTTTTTGTTTGACCTGATTAGTCAAAGTAGTCCATTGATTTTTCTCAAAGTACATCTTTGACTACAATTTCCCTTAGACTCTGCTGCTTCTACTATTTAGATTCAAGTACAAAGGAGATACATATAGGTAGGAGAAACAATCATAGCCTTTTTATTTATTTATTATTTATTTTTTGTTTATTGTTTATTTTTGAAACTCTTAAGATGTTTCCCATTTTGCCCCCATCCATTCAACCCTTGCCCCATCCCAGGCCTTTACCACATCATTGTTTGTGTCCCCTGACTATGCATATATGCATATATATTCTTTGGTTAATCCAGTTCCCCCTCTGGGATTGGTCAATCTGTTCAATGTACCCATACCTCTGAACAATCATAGTCTTATGTGAAATATTTGAATATCACATAGATCATTCCATCGATTTACAAGAAATAAAAAGATAATTCTAGACCAGTAGTTCTCAACCTTTTTCATGCCACGACCCTTTAATATGATTTCTCATGTTGTGGTGACCCCCAACCATAAAATTATTTTCGTTGCTACTTCATAACTGTAATTTTTGCTACTGTTATGAACCATAATGTAAATATTTGTGTTTTTCAATGGCTCTACAGCAGCAGTTCTCAACCTGTGGGTCACTGCTGTAGAGCCCACAGGTTGAGAACCGCTGCTGTAGAGCCTAAGACCATTGGAAAACACAGATATTTATATTATGATTCATTAACAGTAGCAAAATTACAGTTATGAAGTAGCAACAAAAATAATTTTATGGTTGGGAGTCACCAGAACATGAGGAATTGTATTAAAGGCTTGCGGCATTAGAAAGGTTGAGAACCACTGTTCTAGACCTCATTTTCTTTAGCATCAGAGTGGAATATTTTATACCCTTTCTTTCAACAAATTGAGTTTACCACACACAACATGTGTGTGGTAAACTTGTAGTTCAGCGTTCCTTTGTGATCTGAATTATTTTACATCCCAATTGAAGGATAAACTAAAACCATTTCAGGTAGTTCTTAATTTATTCAACTTTCTTCTATACTTCCCCAAATCCTTTCCAGGGGCTAAATGTAATACCATACCAAGACATTAATTATTGAACATTGCACCTACAACACTAATACCACTTTAAGCTATCAAGATGCATGCCATTTCATAGGAGATAAAAATCTCTTTGCAAATAAAAATTTTATAATGTTAAAACAATTCATGAAAAGGTTTCTAAGTCTTTTATTGCTACAGATTTTCACAATAGAGGTAAGTACTAAAAAAATGTATATAACTAGAGATTAAATTTCAAGATTTAGTTTATATATAGAAAGTACAAGGGAAGGTGAAACATTTAATTTTACTTTTTACACTGTGAAAATTATATATAAAGGAGGTTAAATATGAAGAGCTTCATATTCAAAGCACAAAAGAGTAAAAATATAAATTTTTTAACCTGAATGGGCCTTTGAATGTACACAGTAGGCAGGAAGCTTACATAATAGCATTGACGGATCTAGAGAAAGTGCCCTAATCAAGTTTCTCATTCCTTCCAAAATACTTGCTGTTATATCTACATATTTTGTGTGGGATTTTTGTTTGTTTGTTTGTTTTTGTCTTCTGAATCTTCCAGATTGCTTCACTGGGGACTTTTTCCTTACATGGAAGACAAACTCAATGTAGCATTGAAAGTTTGATTATTCCCCCACATAAGTGGGAGCTAGGACTAAGACTCAGAAGAGAAAGATGGGCAGGAGAACAGCCATAACTTCATTTTGCATTATGAATACATCCTAAATCCTACTCAGTCAGATATTGTGGTTTAAATTTTACCTCATAGTTTAAATGAAAATAATAAGAATATGTCAACATTATGCCTTACATAACATATACATTTAAAAGCATGGATCTTTTTTAAATTCACATCCTTTCTTTGTCTGAAACATCTAAAAGAAAGTCTGTCATTCATGACAGAAAGTGAAATTGTTCTCTCATCCTAATTTAAAATTTACCGCAAGGGTATGGCATTGATATGCTTCTAAAATAAAATTTCTTTCAGATGGTCTCTTTCTGATAATAATATACTATTATTAGTAGTATTAAATCACATAATACTTATTGATTACTTACTCTTGCCAAGTGTATATAATACTGCATCAACTTTATCCAAATGCTTTCCAGTGGCAATGCTATACAAGGTTGCAAATTAAAATAAACCTTTTAAAGAAACTTCCTTTTATTCAGCCATTCCCTTGGAAAGCATCTCCTGGGCAATCTGCAGAATAACTATGACCATAAAGGACTATTGATCGGTTTAACTTTTTGTATAGTCAATAAGAAAGTTAATGATTGCCTGTGAAATAGATAATATACAACATCACAATTTCAATCTGTGAATTAATATTCAGAAATTTGAATTCTTGAGTTAGCGATTTAAGGAATTATTAATTATAATGTGCCCTGAAAAGATTATAGTTCTATTTATGACATCACTATTAACCTTATGTATTTGTTTAGAAAGTCTGCATGAAAGGTCATTAAAAATCATATTACTATAAAGTTAAATTGTTTCCTTTTTTTTTTTTGTCTAGTCAACTTGTATTGAATTACTACAAGGTCCTGAGAGTTAAAATTTGTTATAAGCAGAAATTGAATATTCATACAAAATAATTAGGCTTTGCTGTCGGTAACCTTTTTGTAGGCACAAGGACTAGCCATATGTCACATAAAGATTGCTTAGAGTTTGTCCTCAGTTTCTTAAAATTAGATACACTAAGTGCACTTACAGGACGGGTTTGCAGTTGTGAGAAACACAATTTATTCTTGTATTATTATTTAATAATTTTAGTCAAACCTTATTTCTCAAAAAGACTCCATCAGTAACAATTTGGTTCTCAACCTACATGTTCACAGAAAAATTTATCGGTTGTCAAATAAAACTTCGGTTTTTGACCTGACAATCCTTTCATGCTGATACTAAACATGATCAAAAAAATGTCTCTCAGGCCACAAACAAAAGAGATAATGCTTTTGTTACTGGCAAAATCAATGATTAGCACAATTTTAAAAGATAAAAAGTGCTAATGTTGCTAAGGGTTTTAAAGTGCTCACAAAACAATTACCAATGATTTAATAGGTAGAAAAACTGTTGTTGATTGGATAAAGGAAAAGCAGTTAGCCAGTATAGCATTTGGAAGGCAGGGATATAGGAAAAATTCTTTTAAAGCTAGAAGGAGGTGGTTTGATAAATTTAAGAAAATAAGTGTTTATGTATAGAGTAAACAGTACATTAGACATGTTCTAAACATAAGAAAGGTTAAAACGGAATCAGCTGGGGATCTGGAATGGATTGATTCAATTTACATTATTTCTAATGGGAAAAATGATTTGGTTTTCGAACAAATCGCTCTGCTAATAGCCTTCCAGAACGAATTAATTTTGAGAACTAAGGTTCCATTGTATTGTATTACTTTTCATACAAACAACTATAAAGCTATTTTTGCTCCACCCTGTACTGATATGGGACCATTGTGGCACGTGGAGAAAATGTACATATCCCTGTGGCAATAACTGCAATTATTTTAATGCCACTAACCAGACTCAGATCTAGAAATGATGGTATGAAGATGTCAAGGTAGTCTAAACTCATCACAGTGACAATTTGATTGTTGAAAGATTATTTTCACTGATCACACATCTTTGCAAGTGGAAAAATAATAGTGAGATTAAAATGCTTAAAATGTCTCTGGCCTAGAGTCTTGTGTGATAGCAATAAAAAATGTTAATTTCTTGGCAAGCTGAATATATATGTAAGAGAGCATCCTTTTACTTATAGTTGCATCTGACTTTTTTCAGAATTGAAGAAGGAACTCAAATTTATAAATACTTTCAGAAATGTCTGTTTACTCAGTCTATTTCAAGATAGTCACAAGGTAATGGACAGACCAAAATGATGTACATATAAATTTTTGTGTTAAGAAACAATAGACAAATGTTATATATAAAAATATTTGTAAGAGTCCTCCATTGTAAAATTTTTATCATAAAGAAGAGCCACATATTTTTAAAGTGCTTTTATATAAAATACTGATATTTTTTAAATTGGGCTTATTAACTTAGTAATCATGGATATAAGGTTAGGACATTTGGTTGGAATCCTGACCTAAACGTAGGAACTCTGATATTCGTATGTTAATTATATCTGTGTAAGAATTGCACACTTCCAAAAATCTTAGAGAATTGCAAAAGGGGAGTTTTATTAATTTTTTCATGGTTTAGCTTTAAAAAGTTTTAGAAGTCAACTGTTAAAATAAAAATAAAAAGAGATACAGAAACAGTATGATGCATGAGCTTGTTCCACTAAAGCCATTATAATTGAATCATTCTGTTCCCCTTCTTCCATTGAGATTATAATGGCTCCATAATATGTAAGCAAGTGAGACTAATAATAGCATCCATCCTCATAAGCATGCCATTAAGACACAAGATGACAGCAGGAGCAAGAGGAGAAACAACACTGCATAAATCACTCTGACCTAGAAGACTGAAGAAAATGGGAAAAAAAAAAACTGTGGAAACTCAACTAGCAGCAATGTCAGGAGATGTAATGGGTGAGTCAGCCTTCAGTAGAGCAGGCAGAATGGTATGGCTCCTAACATAATATTAATACATTCAGCAGACATCTGAGAAAATTTTCCAAAGAAAAAAACTAGATATTAGCCATTAACAAGACCGTTGATTGGCTACAATTCCTCATTAAGCTATATACTGATCTAATAGCTCAAAGAAACTTACAAGAGTTCATTCCCACCTAGATTGATTACTTTATCAGCAAACTTGACTGACTGACCAGTGAGCTCCAGTACTCAGTAGCATTGATTATGTCAAAATCTTTGCTGTTAGCACCTTTGGAGTAGTTATCTTATTGCATGACCACAGATTGCATTCATAATCCTTATGTATCACCTCAATTTTATTGCAAGCATTATTTTATGGACTTTTTCTCAATGAATTTATTTATTTTCTAAATGTTCATATAGGTTTCAAAAGTCAATCTGGTAGACCAGGTAGAAAAATCTTCATCTCCCTCTCCTAAAGTTCCAAGAAGCAAA
>JAAGEH010000286.1:34600696-34663907 GCA_011751065.1 Lasiurus cinereus | reverse complement strand
AAAACAATATGCATGTCTACAATCCAAAAGATGTGGCAAAGAACCGATGTTTGCCTTTTGCTGAATTAAGGCAGAGATCAGCAAAATTTTTCTTTAAAGGGCTAGATAGTAAATATTTCCAGCTTTGCAGGTTTCTGCTTGCTAATGTCCATGTCCTGTAAAAATCATATATTTAAATCCCAAATTATGTCCAATATGATGGTATTAGGAGATGAGGCCGTTGGGACTTACTTAGTGCTTTTATAAAAGATCATAGAGAATGACCCATCCCCTTAAGCTCTGTGAGTATACAGAAGTCAGTGACTTCAAACAGGGTCCTCACCAGACCATGCTAGATCCTTGATCTCAGACTTCCAGCCCCTTAAACTGTGAAAAATAAATTTCTGCAGTTGATGAGCTGTTCAGTCTGTGTTATTTTGTTACAGCAGCCCAAATAGAATAAAATGCCAATACAACTCCTCAGCATTGCCATTGTGTACAAAAGCTGCCTTAGATGATGTGACAGTTTTTAAGAAAACTTTTTTTTTTATATGAAAACAAGCAGTGGGCCAGATTGCACCTATTGGCTTTGGTTTGCCTACTAAAAGTTTAAGAAAAACTGGAAGTAAATAAAAATTTTAACTATAGTTTTGAAATCAAATTTACAAAAGGCAAATGTATCCTCTACTGCAGTGTATTGCCTTTCATTATATTTTATAAGGAAATATTTTAGATCTTTTATGTCTATTGAGTTTTAATTTTTTAAATTAGAATATAGATCTATAATACACAACTACAAATTTCTAATATTTTGTTAAACTATGCTAATGAGACGTGTAAAAATACATAAGATTAAAGTTTCCAGGAATTAAACATTCAGTTGTATATGATTGTTCAGTTGTAGCCAGACATATATTATTATCCTAGCTGGAAACTAGACCCTTAAATTGAAGCTCTTGTACTTACAAATGTCTCAACAGGCATATTTGTTTAATAGAAAGTATATTAATTATTTAAACCCTTTTTGACTCTATGCACTGGCTCATATTGTCATGCTGCCATTTAGGTCAGACTACCAAGATGTATATATGTCTAGTAGCCACTTTTTAGATAAAAAGTTGCAATTTATTGGGTAATTTTTAATAATTTTAAATTAAAATATTTACTCATTCTGAGTAATATTTTTAACTTTTTTCAAATTTAACAACCTAATAATTTTACTTTTATTACTATTTATTTTTAATATATTTTATTGATTTTTACAGAGTGGAAAAGAAAGAATTAAAAACATCAATCAGCTGCTTCCTGCACACCTCCTACTGGGGATGTGCCTGCATGCCCTTGATGGGAATCAAATCTGGGACCCATCGGTCCACAGGCTGATGCTATATCCACTGAGCCAAACTGGTTAGGGCTATTTCTATTTATTTCTAATGGAAGTACTTTTCACTTCTGTGAAGTGTAATACTTTATTGTGTGTCAGAATTTTCCAATGCTCCACAGTAAATAGAAATTTTCATTCAATTAGTAAGAAGTGTAAAGAAGCATAAAATTATAAAAGTTACCATATAATGTGTGATTCCCTGATTTAATTCTATTGCTTTCTCACAGAATTCAGAATGATAAGCCCTTTGTTTTCCTCATTTCACTTTTGGAAACTTTTGTTGGTATTTTACTCTCTGTACATTTTTTCTGCTTATTCATTCTTATCAGTTAAAGTTTGATAGAAAATGCATTCTTTCTCTAACTTGTGGTGATATAGTTCTATGTTTATACACCATTTCATGGTATTTGTAGGTAATGGAAGCAATTTTGTAAATGTATCTCTTGCATTAAGGATCCCTACCTGAAAGTGGGAAAATTAGTTCTGTAATTCTTAGACTCATCGGAAGGCTTATGCCAGTGTAGTTGAGGAGCAGTAAATAGGATAGCAACCCATTGCCTAAAAATATCTCTTTACGTTCCATTTTCTATATACTATGGAGAAAAAGCATTCAGGTGAATGTACAGAATGCAAACATTCTAAACAACTAGATTTCATTTTAAATTGTTTGCCACTAACTTCTGTAGTAAAATTAAAGATATGTTCAGCTATGTGGTTTGAATTCAAAAGGAATTGTTATAATATATTAAATAATAAGGCACATTAAGATCCATTGTAGTTTTATACTAATACTAGAGGCCTGGTGCATGAAATTTCTGCATGGGTAGGGTCCCTAGGCCTGGCCGGAAATCAGGGCCAATCTGTGGGGTGACCAGTGGGATGATTGGGGGTCCCTGCTGGCACCTGCCTTGGCTAGCCTGGGCCCTGCAGGCTTGGAGCAGCTCCTACGTTGAGCATCTTCCCCCTTGTGGTTAGTGCAAATCACAGCAACCAGTTATTCTGCCAGTTGTTTTACCATTCAGTCAATTTGCATGTTAGGCATTTATTATGTAGGATAGAATTTGAGACTCAATTTAACAGTTTATTTCTTTTAATTCACAAAACTTTTAGTAGCTGCTCAATTCTGGTTTGTTCTTGTATCCTATTGGCCATATCAACACTCTAAACTATAGAATTTTCTTAGGTTTGAAGACTTGATTTTTTTGTGAATTAACATAAGCTTAGAATACCCTCATTTTCTTATGATTCAGTTTTCTCAGACTTGGAAAAGATAAGCAAATATCAAAACTTGATCATTACAATTTTTAATTCAATTTGGCCTAAAATTTTACTAGCACTCAAAATAATTTTGTTTAAAAAAAAGATAGGAATATATTCACATTAATTATGTAAGCTACAAGAAGTGTCCCCAATTGATTTTATGTTAAAATAACATTTTTAAAGGCCATTTAATTGAATATTTCAGAGATATGAAAAACCTGTATGTTGGCCAAATGATCTGGATATCAAACAAATAAAAATTTGTGCTTCTCAGCATGAACTGCTTACTCTAAAATGATAGAGCATTTGTATAGTATTAAAAAAATTAGTATTCAAAAATAATTAATGTAGAATGATAATATCTATATCTATATCTATACCTATATCTATCTATATATATCAGAATTTAATCTGAATTCCAAAAACAAAATGTTTCAAAGATAGATTGATAATTATTGGAATCAAATAAAGTGTTAAATATATGTTTTAGAATTTCACATATTCCCTTTGATCTTGTGTTCACATTGAAATTTAGTGGCAATTACATTCTAATCTTTGTGTATGGAAGCATATTCTTTTGATTGTCATTTAATTTCAGTAAAACTATTCAAATTAAAGTGTCCTATTTTTATTAATATAAGGCAGATTTAGCAATGCATTTGACTTTGTCATACTAGTTCACAGATACATAATCACTTCACATACCATTATCCACAGATATTGATATTAAAATATTTCACAATGAACTTGAATTTTATCAATTTTTTATTCCAATGTATTTTAAAGATTAAAAAATTTTAATAGTAACAACATTAATTCAGATATTTATTAGAAGGTAGTTCCTCTCCAAAATAACTCTATTGATATGTATTTACAAAATTTCTAAATTAAAAGAATGCCTTGATATGCATTTTATAACAAAGAAAAAAAGTAATAATATTTTTCATTATAACTCTTAACTGAAAATAATTAAAGTTGGTTATGAAATGGTATCTTAGAAGGAACTCCAGTGGTCCCAAGCAGTAAATGCCTAAGCAGAAATGCACATTCAATCATTTCAGACATCTCTCATCAGACACTGTAACAAATAGGTAAGTGTAAATCTTCACTGAGTATTTTGAAGTCAACAATTAATGACATTATGTTGACTAATTATATGCATTATATAAATGTATTTACTTATCTTTTTGAAAAGACAGTTTTAAAAATATGGAATCTATGACTACAACTATAACATGTATGCATTCATTTATTTTTTATTTTACTTATTTAATTTTTTAAATATATTTTTATTGATTTTAGAAAGAAAGGAAGAAGGCTAGAGAGACAGAAATATCAGTGATGAGAGAGAATCATTGATTGGCTGCTTCCTGTATACTCCACACTGGGAATCAAGCCCTCAACCTGGACATATTCTCTGACCTTGAATTGAACCATGATTTCCTGGTCCATAATCTGATGCTTAACCACTGAATCATGCTGGCCAGGCACATTCATTTATTAAAGAACCATCTTGTGCATTATCTGTTCAGGTTTTCTCATATTTTATGAATAATAATATTTAGAGTGCATACACACACAAGTACACAATAGCTGTTCTACAGCTTATCACACACTAGAAAAGAGACAATAGACAAAAATATTGTTCTTAAGAGAGATATAATAGTGCAAAATTAGACTCAAAATGTGACTTTAAAGACTACTTCTCTATCAACACATGTAATTTTACTTAGTTTTTGAATTTGTATTAAAATAAACTAGTGACAGGCTTAGATTATTGCAAATATCATTTCAAAATTTAACTCTGTAATGTTCTGTATTTAATCTCCCTATGTATATTTTACTAGTATGGGCATATTATACTATGTTCATAGATTTTTTTTTTCCCATTCATTAACCAAAGTTTGTGATTTTAATATTTTTAACTACTAGGCTTTTCATTACTATGTGTAATAAATTGGAAAAGAAAAACACAGATAATGAATTAGATATGTCAGACATTTACCATTAGGTGCAGTCCTAAGACTACATAAGGAAAGGACACTTCAATGCAGTCATAACACCAGACCCAACACCTAAATACACAAACACACACACATATACACACACAAACACACCGACATATATTACAAACATTCTTATATACTTACATTGTACAGACACAGATGTTTTAAAGCCTCCCTTTGAAGGAAAAAAAAAGATTGGCATTGATGTTTTGACATCAAAAAACATTAAAAATAGATCCAAAATAAAAATAAATGAGTAAATATTCAAGGGAGAGAAATATTATAAGCAATAAAATATAGTATATGTGTGAGATAGTGAGTCTTAGTTTCTTGAAGCAGAAATTCTAGAATCTAGTCCAGTAAAATTACAAAAATAATTTTGACTCATAAAAATTACCTATATAAGTTATTTGTGCAATATGATCAAAATGGAACTTTAATAAAAATTAGACTGGTAGCAATGTACAAGATAGATTTAAATCACAAGCAACATTGGAATCAAGAAGAAAACATCCCAAGGCTTAATATTCTAAGTGAAAGAACAGGATGCAAAGGGAAGCAGTGAGAAGGCAGGGTTGATATATGGTAGTTTAGTGGCTACATTGCTAAGGTTTTGAATATTTGACCAGTAATTCAAGTCCATTCACTTAAAACTGTTTTGCTTGTGTATTTGATTTAGTTTACTACTAATCTAAATTTTTTTATTTTTTCAATTCTAATACTTAAACTATATGTAAATCTTGACCTATATAATAATGTTGTACAATAAATGCTCTCACATGTTTGATGGATTACATAAACAAATGTCTATTTTTATTACTCAGAAATATGTGCAAGATGGGATTTGGCTGATATTGGCTGGGCTTGTTTGAACCTAGTCAACTTGGGTTTGAGATACAATTCAAGTTTATCAGGGCTCAGGTTAAAGGGACAGATGTGGATTATGCTCTTCTTACAGTGATATCAGGAGCCCAACAAAACAGCCCAAAGATGTAGGCACATTTCAAGCCTCTGTTTATATTGAGTTATCTAAATCTAGCTGACAAAAAAATCAAGTCATATAACTGAGGCCAGGGTAAAGGGCAAGGAAATTATTCTATCCACCATGCATCAGTGACACACATGTAGAGAAAAGGCTTGAATGAACAGTTTTAATTGGCTACATTTACCACCTAGCCAAATGAAAGCAAAGTCCGCTTTGTAGGAAAATAAAATTATACACACAGACACACACACACACACACACACACACACACACACACACACACACATACACTAGAGGCCTGTTGCATGAAATTTGTGCATGGGGGCAGAAGAGGGGGTGTCCCTCAGCCCAGCCTGTGCCTTCTCCAATCTGGGACCCCTTGAGGGATATCCGACTGCCCATTTAGGCCCAATCCCAAGGGCCATTTTGTGGCAGCCAGCTTGTGTCCACATGGGGGAGACCATTTTTGTCTACATAGGGGCAGCCATCTTGTGTGTTGGAGTGATGGTCAATTTGCATATTGCTCTTTTATTAGATAGGATGGTAATCAATTTGGGTTTACTGGTGTTTTTTCTTGTTTAGATTCATGTTATATATCCCTAGCTATAGTACTACCATAGTTGATGTGGCCTTCTCAGACTATTATAAACAGAGACTGGGCATAGATGGACAATTGGACATCCCTCTCACAATCCAGGACTGCTGGCTCCCAACCGCTCACTTGCCTGCTTTCCTGATTGCCCCGAACTGATTCTGCCTGCCAGCATGATTAATGCCTAACTGCTACCTGGCCAGCCCAATTGCCCCTAACAAGCCTCCCCTGCTGACCTGGTTGCCCCTAACTGTCCTCCCTTGAAGGCCTGGTCCCCCCAACTGCCCTCTTCTGTAGACCTGATCGCCCCCAATATCCCTCCCTTACTGACCTGATCGCCCATAACTGCTCTCCCCTGCTGGCCATCTTGTGGAAGCCATGTTGTGTCCACATGGTGGGGGAAATCATCTTTGACCACATGGGGGCAGCCATCTTGCATGTTGGAGTGACAGTCAATTCTCATATTACTCTTTCATTAGACAAGATGTGTGTGTGTATGTATGTGTGTGTGTGTGTGTGTGTCTGTGGGTGTATGTGTGTTGTATACTTATATAGCTATAGCCCATGGACACAGACAATAGTATGAAGGCCCGGAGTGGGGTGGAGGGAGTCAAAGGGGGCAGAAAATGGGGACATCTATAATACTGTTAACAATAAAAATACATATATTTTTAAATTGAAAGCTTCATGTTGTCTAATCCAATATAAGCCTGTAAGCAATTAAAAAAATAAATATGTGAATAAAATAATCATCTTTATTATTTGAAATTTTATATTTTTAACTGTACATAAAATACATCTTAATGCATTGAGCAAATAGCTTTACATATATTGTAATAGCATTAAATGTCATATTTAAAAAAATAATGTTGACCCAGCAGAGTGCTTAGTGGTTGAGCATTGAAACAGGAGATCACTGATTCCAGGTCAGGCCACAAGCCTGAGTTGTGAGCTTGATCCCCAGTGTGGGGCATGCAGGAGACAGCCAATCAATGATTGTTTCTCATTATTGATATTTTATCCTTCTTCCTCTTCCTCTCAGAAATTAATAAAAATATATTTAAAAAATAAAATAAAAAATAATGTTGGATAATTTTAATAAAAATCTCAAAATGAGAAGCCATTTTGTAATTTATAGAGAATCATTTTGCATGTGAAATGTGCTAGTAATGCTTATTGGTACTTGGCATAAGATTGACTATAAGAATTATCATGCTGGGATACTTGCATTCTTATATTTTCACTTATCTGAATAACTTAAGTCTTCTTTTATAGATATAATTAAATAAATAGAGAAGAAAATAATTTTTATAATATTTCTACAAGTACTTTTTATTTCTGTGTACTACTTGAATGACTAATTGTTACTCAGAAAATCTAGCTTTTCCTTTTTACTGACTCTCCTTTGTCTCCTGTTCTCAATTTATAATAATAAAAGTATAATATGGTAATTACCGGATAGCTGAATGACCTTCCGGATATCATTTGGATATCCTTCCAGATGAGGCCACCATGGCAGGGGCAGAGGATAGAGGGGCAATGAGGAAGGCAAGCAAGCAGTTAGGGCCAATCAGGCAGGTGAGTGGTCAAGGGCAATCAGGCAGGCAGGCAGGCAGAATGATTGGGGTGATCAGGCAGGCAGATGAGCAGCTAGAGGCAGTCAGGCAAGCAGTTGTGTGTGATCAGGCAAGCAAGCGAGCAGTTAGGGGCAATAAGGTTGGCAGGCAGAGGTGGTTAGGTCCAATTAGGCAGGCAGGCAAGAGTGGTTATAGACAATCAGGCAAGGAGGCAGAGATAATTAGGGGCATCAGACAGGCAGGCAGAGTGGTTACAGACAATCAGGCAAGGAGGCAGAGATAGTTAGGGGTGATCAAGCAGGCAGGTGAGCAGTTAGGGACATCAGGCTGGCAGGTTAGTGGTTAGTGGTGATCAGGCAGACAGGAGAGCAGTTAGGGATGATCAGACAGGCAGGCACAGTGATTAGAGTGATTAAGCAATCAGAAAGGCAGGCAGAGGAGTTGGGGTGATCAGGCAGGCATGTGAGTGGTTAGGGGCAATCAGACAGCAGACAGAGGCATTTAGGGGTGATCCAGGAGGCAGTCAAGCAGTTAGGGGTGATCAAGCAGGCAGGCGAGTAGTTAGGGGCCATCAGACAGGCAGATAGAAGGTGAGGAGTGATCAGGCAGATAGATGAGTGGTTAAGGGTGATCAGGCAGGCAGGCACTGATTGTGAGAGGGGCACTTGATTGGCACCTGTAATGGGATTAGGCCTAAACTGGCAGTTGGACATCCTTTGAAGAGGTCCAGATTGTGAAAGGGTGCAGGTCAACCTAAGAGATGCCCCCCTATCTCCTTGCATGAATTTCATGCACCGGGCCTCTAGTATTTCTATAAATGCCCAATGGTGTGGAAATTAAAAACAAGTATTAGAATGACACCACAGCACGCTTTTAGATGAGTAAAGATAGTGTTTGATTAAAATATAATTCCCCTTTGGAAAGAGAATTTGAATTGGAAAAATTGTCTAAAAAATTGTAGGAGCAAAGGCTTCTTACTCTATTTCATTAGATGACTCAGAAAGGTAACCAAGTCAAGCATTAAATTGGCAGAATTTATAGTTGAAAAGCAATGAATAACTATAGTTGATCACTTGGTCTCTCCTTGAAGTTATGTTCAATAATATGTTTGGCTCACAATCCTAAAAATATTGAGTATTTCTTGTTTTCCTTTATATAGAATTCTATGTATAATAGAATCAAGTTTATGGCCACTTCCCAGGATTAAAAATAATACTATATATTATAAAACAAGTTTTAAGAACATCTTAGATACTATTTAGAAAAGATTCACATTCCATCTACAAAAACATCTATTTCTTTTAGAAGATTTGAGCAAATTGCCACAATAAAAATAGTAGTATGATTATATAGTGTACATACAGATAGATATGACAGATGAAAAAGAGAGAAAAAGATTTTAAAAAAAGGCAGAGAGTCAGAGATGTCTCTTAGCTATAGATGTTCATCACAATAAATAAATATGGCTTTCTAATATCCACCAGGTCTATAAGTTAAAGAAAAAAAATGCAATTTATGGAGACCTCCTTCTATGCCAAGCATATTGTTATTCTATGACTATAGTCCTCACAATCATTCTGTGAGGAAAGTTCTATAATTGCTGGTTTGTTTACTTACTTTTGTACATAATTAAGATACCAAAAAAGTAAAATGGCTTATGACCCAAGCTAAAAAGCAGTTCAAATTTGGTGACCAGATTACTTTGTCTCCAAAGCCATAATTATTTTTCCTAGACCATGATTGCATTGGTTTGTATCTAACAATCTCTTCCTGCACTTTGCTAAAAGATCAGGTCTCTCAAACTATTCCAAAAGCTCCATTGCCTGCCATTGATCTGATCTTTTACTTAAACCCTAAAAAATACTAAAATCTGTGTTGTTACTAAGTCCTTAATCAAATCCAAACACAAGCACAGCCCACATAGGTTCAGCCATCTTTTTCATAAACTCTGGTAGGAAAAAAAAATAACTGAAGAGCATAATTCTTCTAAATACCTACATTACTATCTGAAAAACTTCCAGTAATAAGTGTGCCTCAGAACCAATGCATAGAAATTTAATTTCTACCAACACAATGCTCTTCCCATACCTCCTCTCCTGGGACCTCTTATTTTTATCCCATATTCTTCAAGTCTCAAGTCTTACATGTCTTTCCTCAATTTTGCTATCCATTTAACTTTTTAATATAACCAATAACCATATCTTTTTAATTTTGACTCAATAAAGGGTGGGTCTCACACACATATACACATGAAACCACTAAATTGGATGTAACTAGTTATTATAAATATAAAATATTTTTAAAAGTCACCAGTTTTGTGTATGTTTTTGAAACATGATTTAGCTTTATCTATATTTTCCAGTCTACTACTCAAACACATATTCAAAAGGTTTGAATTCCTGTCACTTCTTTATATCAAACTATCGCTTTTTGTAGACTATAATATTTAGGATCCAAAACAACTTATTAGATAAATATAATCAATCATGTTTCAAAACATCCTTTTATCTAGCTATAGAGTGCTATTTCTTTACATCTCTTATATAATAAAAGGCGAATATGCAAATAGACCAAACTGCAGAACAACTGAAAAACTGAACAACTTGAACAACTGGTTGCTATGATGTGCACTGGCCACCAGGGGATATGCACAGAACATGGCAGGCATTGGCCATGCCAGGATGGTAGAGTAGGTGAGTGGGGGCACCAGACCAAGTCTTTCTGTCATCAGGGCAAGCCTCTGGTGGTTACTGAAAATTTTTTGCTCCCACAGGCCACAGCCCTGCCCAGCACTTGTATCCACTGCCAGCACTGGCCCTCCTTGCACCCGCAGTTGCTGTGTGTCAGAGCCGCCACTTGCACCCACTGCTAGTGCTCAGTGCCAGTCCCAATTGCTTGGCACCACCAATGCGTGCAAGTGGTGGCTGCCAACCCTGATTTCTCCTGAAGGATTCTCCATCTTCCCCTGCTCCTGTGGGGCAATCAGGACAGCAGCTGCCACTTCCACACACTGATGGTGCTGGCCCCATTTGTACCTGTTGCTGGTGCTGGCCCCAATAACTCTGTGTCATCAGTGGGTGTGGTGGGGCCAGTATCATAAGTACATGGGAGCAGTGGTGGTGGGAATGGGGCTGCTGGCAGACAGAGGACTGGGGCCATGGCAGGAGGGGCTGGGCAGGGGGTGTGGAAGATGGGCCGAGACCTGCCTCTGGGTCTGCCATAGCCTCTCAGCTCACAGTTCCTTTAAAGGTGCACAAATCTGTGCACTGGGCCCCTAAGATATATAGCAACTAACTGGGGGAATGACCAAAATGACTGGTCAACCAATCACTATGACACACATTGACCACCAGGGGCAGACACTCAACCCAGGAGCTGACCAGGATGAGAAGTTGCTCCCACAGCAGGAGCAGCCACTAGCAGGCCCAGGGATATGGGCTATGGGGGTTACAGCAAGTGCTACCAAAACAAAGCTTGATAGAGTTCAGAGAATTGTAATAACATAAAAAAAAAGCAGCTTTGAAACTCACAAGAACATTGTAAATATCTTGACCACCCCCTTTTTTTGCTTTGTGTGATCTGTCTATAAAATAAAGATTAAGCTTACAAGCACGCTCACAGTGCCCTCTACCAGGTACAGTGATCCACCTGGCCCCAACTATATTCTCATATCTGCTTTCTTAAATCCTTCACCATCCCTCCTCAGGTTCACCACTGGCTGGCTGTGTTGGGCATGGTTCAGTTCCTCCAGTTATTCTGCCGTTCAGTCGATTTGCATACTAGGCTTTTATTATATAGTATAATTTCAGAGAGGAAGGGAGAAGGAGAGATGGAATCATCAGTGATGAGACAGAATCATTAATTGGCTGCCTCCTGCACAAGTATCTGGGGATGGAGCCTGCAACCCTGGGCATGTGCCCTGACCAGGAATTACACCATGTCTTCCTGGACCAGAGGTCAGTCCTCAACCACTGAGGTACTCTGGCTGTACAGAGTACTATTTTTTGAAGTCAACTTTTCATACTTCTTGTATTCAGTAATACCAGAAATAACTTGCTGATGAAACATTCTAAGGAGTATGACTAGGGTCCAGAAAAAGGTGATATGATTATACATTTTCCATAAGAAGTAAGTCCTCCTACTTAGGGGGACTCCATTAGTATAGAATAAGTTGGGGAAATAGTTTACAGGATCTTTCTTCTCCAGTTATAAGGGAATCCTCAGCTTCAACAGCCTGGAACTCTACATAAAAGTACCTAAGAGTCACTATCTTCCTGATAGGTCAGACCCAAATGGCACTTAGATTCATGAGTTCATATTCATTAGCCCTGATTTTATCTTACAGTGCTGTATGCCAAACACAGTCTATCATGAATAAAGGCAAAACATAAACATATTCAAAATAAGTAAAAATTAAAATTTACCACCAACTGAATTTCACTAACAGTATTTCTAAGGTATGTGTACATTCTTTAGTACAATATGAATAATATGTAATCCTTGAGGGAAGGTCTAAAAAGCTAAACATTAACAGTATCAAATAATAAAAAAGATAAAACTAGATAACCATTTAATTAAAATGAATAACAATAATTGGCATTAAAAGGAATGCATGACTAAAAATACTGGACTAAAAATCTCATGTAATTCAAGAGATTCATGAAATAATCATTAAAGAAACTAAGCTCTTAAAGTTATTAATTTAACTGTATGGTAAAATTTCAAATGTAACTAATAAAAAAGTAAATTAAGCAAGCAGGATTTAGAGTAGTAGTATATTTGTTTCAATAAAAAAAAATAGGTAACAAATAAGGAAAAACTAAAGACAAAAATGTATTAAAAATTTAGAGGAAGCAAAAGACTCAGAATAGCCAGAACAATATTAGGAGAAAACAAAGTTAGATGACTTACACAACCTGATTTCAAGACTTATTATAAAGCTACAATAATTTAAAAAATGTGATGGAGAGTATTATGGGAAGCCAGTCAGAGAAAGACAAGTGTCATACAATCTCACTCATATGTGGAATCTAATTAACAAAATACATTGATGAAGAAGATATATCCAAAGACATAGAAGCATAGAACAGACTGTGGAATCTCAGAGGGAAGGTGGGGGTGGGTGGGGAGAGATCAACCAAAGAACTTGTATGCATATATGTATAACCCATGGACACAGACAATAGGGTGGTCAAAGCCTGGGGTTGGGAGTGGGGGCTAGAAGGGGTTAATGGGCGGGAAAAGAAGACATATGTAATACTTTCAAAAATAAAAATTTAATTTTTTTAAAAAAAATATGCTACTGGCAGAAGAATTGACAAATAGATCAATGTAACAGAGAGCGCAGAGAGATACCTACAGGAGTATATATAGACCACTTATTTTTTACAAAGGGGCAATGGCAATATAATGGAGGCAGAAAAATTCTCTTTTCAAAAAATGATGTAGGAATAACTGAAAAATTTAAAAGCAAAACAAAACAAAACAAAAAGAATCTAGGTAGAAACCTTACATTTTTTATATAATAATAATAATAATAATAATAATAATAACTCTAAATGTATCCTAGGTGTTAATGTAGAAAGTAAAACTATAAAACTCCTACAGGGTAACATGGGATATGTTTTATGTTGGATATGTTCATGTCTTTTTAGATACAGCACCAGCGACAGGATCCAGAACATTGACAACGTAAAATGCTGGTAAGGATGTGGAACAACGGGAACAGAAAATGTAAGAGTAGAATAAAAGGACGATCAATTGAATAATGTTTAAAAGAGATACAAGGATAATATCCTAAAATATGAAATTTTAGGATAATAATAGTAAGTGTTAAAGGGTTCAAAGCTTCACAAATAAAATTAAATGTTAAATTGTGGTAGGCATAATAAGATATGAGAAGGACCATAGTCCAGGTATGGAAGTTCACCAGGGAGGAAAGCCCCAGCTGCCTAGCAATGGGAAAACATGGATCTGGCTCCCTGGATAACCTTTCCTCCCCCAGCATATTGCTGGTCATATGTTTTAGACCCCCTGAGTTTTCATGTCACTGATTATACAGTTTGGACCCTCCCCTAATCTTTCCTCACATGTCCACTAGTCCTGAGAGTTTGACCCCCTTAAAGGGGAAATAAACAAAAGGGCCAGAGAATAGCCCTTATGCATTAAGCTCCCAGGACAGTGAGGTTCTAACCCACATCAAATACATCTAGGCCTCAATTATGTTTCAGAACATCAGCAAAAACAGACAAGTGACACCATGGCTGACCTCAGGACCAGGTGCATTGACTAATGATCCCCTTCCATGGTGTAGACCAATCAATGGAGACCATGACCCTGAAAGGACATACCTAGAAATCTGATATTATGTTGAGATCTTCCCCTGGCACTCCCCTAAAATCCCACCCTTAAAATATTTAAGACAGAGGACCCAGCTCACTCTTCATCTGGGAGCACACTTGTTCCCCACCCCATTCCACAGGCGCATTTTCCTTGCCTTTATCTTTCTCCTAAATTCTGAGGGACTTCTCCTTTGCCTCTGTAATTTGTTTCCTGTGCCCATTTCTTCTGGCACTCACTTCTTCTACTACTGTTACTTTCTAAATAAACTTTCTCTTATACTTTGAATCTCAACTCTGAATACTTTCCTCACCAAAACTCAAGTACTAAGCTTGCTGATTTGATCTTCAGTCTGACCTGTGGGTCTAACACCTGGTGCTGTCCTCTCTACCAGTAACAAAATGACCAAGATGAGCCAGAAATAAATAGATAGCTTCAAATTAATATATTATATTAGTGTTCTATGTTATGTAACAAAGTAACATAAAATTAGTTGTCTACAAAGCACTCATTTATCATCTTACAGCATTTTATGGGCCAGGATTTTGGGCCCTGATTATCTGGGTCCTTTTTCAGGTATAATGAGGTTGCTATCAGAGTATCATCTGCTATAGTGGTCTCACCTGAGTCTTCTTCTCATTGAGGGGTATTCTGAGTTCATGTGGTTCTTAGTATAATTCATTTCTGTGTAAGCTGTAGAATTTATGGCAGCTAGCTTTCTTAAAGATACCAATGGGTAAAGAGAGAGTCTACTGCTCAAGTCCTCCACCTCTAGACTATTTTATAAAAAGATCATCTGATTAGATCAGACCCACCCAGGAAATTCAAATCTAGCTGAAGTACAGAGAAGATATTGCATTTATGGAATTTAATGTGATGCTTTATCTATGAACCAGTCAGTGAGGCACTCATTTTATTCCTAGAGTACAGATGAAATGGTACTATTCTGAAGCCTATAGTTGCCACACGAACTTCTTGTTCTATTGTAACAATGGTAACTGTGTTTTGTTTTGTTTTTAGTTATCTATTTATGCATTGGTTTGTTGAAAATCATTCTTGGAAGCTCAGCCTAGAGCCTATTTCTCTAATCCTCTCAAAACATTTGAATGCACATAACTCACTGTATTTTATCTTTCTTCTTAAGGAATATAATATGTTATTGACAAAGGAATTCTTATCTACACAATTTTATAAATGTGACATACGTAGTTGTATTCCTCCTTCATGATACCACAGAGACAAAGAACTTAAATGTGACAAATTTTATAAGCATTAGAACAAAATGTAGATTAGAACATTTATGTCCTCAGTATATAGTTTATTTAAAAAAGGAAACAGAAGTACTACATATAAGAGAAAATATTAATGAATTTGACTACATTAAAGTTGATAACTTAAGTCCATTAAAAATATTGTACAGTAAAATATATAATAAAAACTAAGAGAAAATGTTTACTATATATATAATGAAAAATAATCTAGATTATATTTTTAAAAAAAGACTGCCTGCTTAAAATATGATAAAAACATTTCACAGAAAACACAAATGGCCAATATGCATATAAAAAATTTGTCTAACATTTAGTAATTAATAAAATGCTAATTAAATGCACAGTGAGATACTATTTTATATAGTATATGATTCCAAACTTACAAAACCTGATAATACTAATTGTTGGCAATAGTATAAAGTAAACGTAGCATAACAATATTATTTTGGAAGGAAAGGACAGAAAAGAGAAATGAAAGAAAAATATACAAACAAACACATTGTGAGACTTCATAGGCCACAGATTTTAAAACTTTTTTTAGTAGACAGGTGACATAATCAGATATATTTACGCTTTAGAAAAGTAAATTATAGCAAAATATAAGAAATATTGAAGGGGACATATGTAATAATTTCAACAATAAAGATTTCAAAAATATTGAAGCCAAGACCGGTTTGGTTCAGTGGATAGAGCATCAGCCTATAGACTGAAGTGTCCCAGGTTCCATTCCAGTCAAGGGCATGTATCTTGGTTGTGGGCACAATTCCCAGTAGGGGGCGTGCAGGAGATGGCTGATCAATGTCTCTCTCTAATCAATGTTTCTAACTATCTCTCTCCCTTCCTCTCTGTAAAAAATCAATATAATGTATTTTTTTTAAATGGTAACTGAAAGTTTAAAAAAAAAATTAAAAATAAATAAATAAAAAATATTGAAAGAGAAACTAAAGACTATATAGTAAACTTAGAAATACTTTAAAATATAATAAACAAAGAACCTAAACTAGGAAATCATGTTCCTAAGAGAAAGATAGGACATAATTCATAAAAATTACCTAAAGAAAAATTGATGGGAATTGATGAACGATTAGAAGTGAGAAGCAAGGGAATAAAATAATTTAATAGAATTCAGAAGTTTTAGTCTGCATTTCTGATGCCTTTTGCAGAGGTAGAAAATCTTGAAGATAAAGCAGATTTTGAGAACAAATGATTTATAATTTATAATTTGATTTATGAAAATATTTTATATTTATAGTAAAGCTATAATTCACATATACTAAAATATGCAGATATGTGTATATAACTTGATGAATTTTTAATTGTGTGTATGTATTTTTGTTGTAAATGCACATGTAACCAAATTTACAAAGCCTTCTTCAGAAATACCCGTTTGCCCCTCCTCTTCCCCGTCTCTAGCATACCCTCTCAGATAACTATTACTCTAATTAATTTTTCTTATTTTACATTAATAATTTTGCCTATTTGGGGAATTACTGAGCATAAAATTATACAATAAAAAAAGAAACATAAGAATAGAGTATACATACAATGAGAGTTCCGACACTTTGCAGGAACTGGAAAGTGATCACAGAGCAGGTCTGTGGATTCAATTGAGCAGTTATAAGACAGACCTGGGGACTAGGAGTGAAAAAATGGTAGCGGAATAGACGGACCTGACCAGAGCCTTGTCGCTGAGCAGACAGCGAAAACAGCTGAAGGTCGCACTGGGAGTGTTGGCAAGTTAAGAGACAGTTATCCTCCAGGAGAAAGTTGGGGATTGCTGGACGGAGCTCCCCTTACCAGGCAGCCCCACTGCCATGAGGTTTTTGTCTCCCGGAGCCACCAGTGTGAATGCAGAGACTAAACGATCTTTCAGGGGGAAGTGGATGTCTACATTGGTCTGAAAAGCTAGCTGCAGCACCCACCAAACAGATGGGGGACCAGAATACTACTCTCCAATCGGCACAAACACTCAGACTCAGGGGAGCTCCACACACCACACGGAAAGGTCAGATTTCACCTGAGGTAAGGAGAGAGAACTACATAACCAGACACCCGGAGAAGGAAGACCATGGGCAGACAAAGAAACAGCCCGCATATAAAAGAAAAGCAGGTATCACCAGAAAAGGAAGTAAATGAAATAAAAGCAGAAATAAACCTGCCAGAGAAAGAGTTCAGAGAAATGGTCATAAAGTGGATGAAACGAATGGAAGACAAAATCAACAACAAAAATAAATAAATAAAAGCCAAGAGGAAATGAAGAAGAACCTAGAGAAAATGAAGAATAATCAAGAAGAAATGAAAAATGACATCGCTGCTGTAAAGAACTCAATAGAAAGCATCAAAAGTAGACTAGAGCCGAGACCGGTTTGGCTCAGTGGATAGAGCGTCGGCCTGCGGACTGAAAGGTCCCAGGTTCGATTCCAGTTGGGGGCATGTACCTTGCTTGAGGGCACATCTCCACTGTGGGGTGTGGAGGAAGCGGCTGATCGATGTCTCTCTCTCATCGATGTTTCTGACTTTCTATCTCTCTCCCTTCCTCTCTGTAAAAAATCAATAAAATATATTAAAAAAAAAAGTAGACTAGAAGAAGCAGAGGACTGCATCAGTGAGCCAGAAGACAAAGGAGGTAAAAATACCCAAGTACAGCTGCTTATAGGAAAAAAAAATTAAAAAGCAAGAGGAGAGCCTAAGAGAACTTTGGGATAACATGAAACAAAACAACATCTGCATAATTGGGGTTGCAGAAAGAGTGAAAACTGAGCAAGGAATAGAAAACCTATTTGAAGAAATAATGACAGAAAACTTCTCTGATATAGGAAAGAAAAAAACCCATACAAATCCAAGAAGCTCACAGGGTTCTAAGCAAAATGAATCCCAAAAAACCGACACCAAAGCACATTATAATTAAATTGGAAAAAACACCAAAGACAAAATAAGAATCTTAAAAGTGCCCAGAGAGAAACAGAAAGTTACCTACAAAGGATCCCCCATCAGACTAGCAACTGATTTCTCAACAGAAACTCATCAGGCCAGAAGGGAATGGAATGAAATGTACAAATTCATGCAAAGGAAGGGTCTGAATCTAAGAATACTGTACCCAGCAAGGTTTTCAATCAAAATTGAAGGTGAAATCAAGAGCTTCACAGACAAAAAAGGACTAAGGGAATTTTCATTTCTTCTTGATTATTGCAAACCAGTAATGCAAAAAATGTTAAAGGATCTACTGTAAAAAAAGAAATAGGAAGCAAAGGAGGAACACAGGGGTAAAGACTAAAAATGGTGACAGATAAGTACCTATCAATAGTAACTTTAAATGTAAAAACATTAAATATTCCAATTAAAAGACATAGGGTAACCAATTGGATAAGAAAACATGACTCATATATCTGCTGTCTACAAGAAACCCATCTCAGAAAGAGATGCACGCATACTGAGGGTGAAGGGATGGAAGATAGTGTTTCAGGCAAATGAAAATGAAAAAAAAAAAAAAAGCTGGGGTTGCAATACTTGTATCTGACAAATTAGATCTCAAAGTGAAGGACATAACAAGAGATAAAGAAGCCGCTTCAAAATTATTCATTATTTCAACCAGAAGAAATAACTCTGGTAAAAATATACGCACCCAATATAGGAGCACCTGAATACATAAAAAAACTCCTGGAGGATATTAAGGGAGAGATTGACAGCAATGCAATCATAGTAGAAGACTTTAATACCCCACTGTCACCACTGGACAAATCCTCTAAACCAGTGGTTCTCAACCTTTCTAATGCTGCGACCCTTTAAGACAGCTCCTCATGTGGTGGTGAACCCCAACCATAAAATTATTTCCGTTGCTACTTCATAACTGTAATTTTGCTAATGTTATGAACTGTAATGTAAATATCTGATATGCAGGATGTATTTTCATTGTTACAAATTGAACATAATTAAAGCATAGTGATTAATCACAAAAACAATATGTAATTATATATTGTGAAATATTTATTTCTAATTACAAATAAATGAAATTTTGTCTTGAATTGTGGTATAGCATGGGTAACAGTCTTAATATAACAACAGTAAACTACATTGCTACATTTTGCTACACCAAGGAGCCGTGTGTTGGTTCCTAAGACCATGGGAAATATGTGTTTTCCAATAGTCTTAGGCAACCCTTGTGAATGGGTCATTCGACCCCCCAAAGGGGTCGTGACCCACAGGTTGAGAACCACTGCTCTAAACAAAATGTTAGCAAAGAAACATCAACTCTAAATGACTCACTAGACCAGATGAAATTAATTGATATATTTAGAACATTTCACCCCAAAGCCACAGAATATACATTCTTCTCCAGGGCAAATGGGTCATTTTCAAAGACAGACCATATGTTGGGTCATAGGAAAAGTCTCCTCAAATTGAAGAAGATAGAAATCATATCAAGCATTTTCTTGGATCACAGTGATATAAAACTGAAAATCAAGTACCATAAAAACAATATGAAGAAATCAAACATATGGAGACTAAACAGCATGCTATTAAACAACAACTGGGTAACCAAAGAGATCAAGGAAGAAATAAAAAACATCATGGCAACAAATGACAATGACAACACAAAAATACAACATTTGTTTGTGAAAGCAATCTTGAGAGGGAAGTTCATAACTTTACATGGGTACTGCAAAAAATAAGAAACTATGGTAATAAATTACTGAACTCTACAACTCAAAAAGCTAGGAAGTGAGCAAAAAGAAAAGACCAGTGTAGCCGAAACCGGTGTGGCTCTGTGGATAGAGCGTCGGCCTGCGGAATGAAAGGTCCCGGGTTCGATTCTGGTCAAGGGCATGTATCTTGGTTGCGGGCACATCCCCAGTAGGGGGCGTGCAGGAGGCAGCTGATTGATGTCTCTCTCATCGATGTTTCTAACTCTCTCTCCCTCTCCCTTCCTCTCTGTAAAAAATCAATAAAATATATTTAAAAAAAGAAAGAAAGAAAGAAAAAAGAAAAGCCCAGTGTAAGCAGAAGGAAGGAAATATTAAAGATCAGAGTGGAGCTAAAAAACATAGAGACCAAAGTAACAATTCAAAAGGTCAACAAAATCATGATCTGGTTCTTTGAAAGGATAAACAAGACTGATGGACCTCTAGCTAGACTCACCAAGAAGCAAAGAGGGAGGATCCAAATAAACAAAATCAGAAATGAAAGAGGAGAAATAACAACAGACCCTGCTGAAATACAAAGGATTGTTAAAAAATACTATGAACAACTCTATTCCAACAAATTGGAAAACCTGCAGGAAATGGACATATTCTTAAAAAAATATAACCTCCCAAAACTCAATCAGGAAGAATCTAAACATCTCAATAGTTTAATAACTATGGAAGATATTGAAGCAGTCATCAAAAAGCTTCCAGCAAACAAAAGCCCGGGACCAGATGGCTACACAGGAGAGTTTTACCAAACATTCAAAGAAGAATTAAAACCTATCCTCCCCAGACTATTCAAAAATATTCAAGAAGAAGGAATACTTCCAAACACCTTCTATGAAGCCAGCATCACACTAATACCAAAACCAGATAAAGACAACACAATGAAAAAAAATTAAAGGCCAATATCTCTCATGAACATAGATGCCAAAATCCTCAACAAAATTCTAGCAAATCAGATCCAGCAGTACATCAGAAATATCATACACCATGACCAAGTAGGATTTATCCCAGGAATGCAAATATGGTACAATATACACAAATCAATAAACATGACACATCACATAAACAAATTCAGGGAGAAAAATAACATAGTCATATCAATTGATCAGAAAATGCTTTTGACAAAATACAACACGCTTTCTTGATAAAAACTCTCAGCAAGGTGGGATTAAAAGCATCATACCTCAACATCATAAAAGCCATATATGATAAACCCACAACTAACATCACACTCAATGGGCACAATCTAAAACCATTTCCCCTAAGAACAGGAACAAGACAGTGATGCCCACTCTCACCACTCCTGTGTGTCATACTACTGAAAGTATTAGCCATTGCAATTAGACAAGAAGAAGAACTAAAAGGCATCCAAATTGGAAAAGAAGAAATAAAGCTGTCCTTATTTGCAGATGACATGATACTGTATATAAAAAAACCTGAAGGACTCCATCCAAAAATTAATAGACTTAATAAATGAATTCAGCAATGTAGCAGGGTAAAAAATTAACACCAAGAAATCTCTGGCATTTCTATACACTAATCGTGAAATTACAGAAAGAGAGACTAAAGAGAGACTAAAAAAAAGCAATCCCATTTACCATTGCACCAAAAAAAATTAAGATACCTAGGAATAAACCTAACTAAGGAGGTAAAAGACCGATATGTAGAAAACTACAGGACACTGAAAAAAGAGATAGAAGAAGATGTTAACATATGGAAGAGCATACCATGCTCATGGATTGGGAGAATCATCTTCATTAAAATGTCCATACTACCCAAAGCAATCTATAGATTCAATGCACTACCCATTAAAATATCAAGGACATATTTCACAGACTTAGAGAAAACTCTGCAAAGATTCATCTGTAACAAAAAAAAGACCCCGAATAGCCACAGCAATCATGAGAAAGAAGAATAAAGTAGGATCTCAATACCAGATCTGAAGCTATATTACAAAGCAACTGTTCTCAAAACATCCTGGTACTGGCACAAGAACAGACATATAGACCAATGGAATAGAATAGAGAATCCATATTTTCACCCAAACCACTATGCTTAATTAATATTTGACAAAGGAGCCATGAATATACAATGGAGTCAAGACAGCCTCTTCAATAAATGGTGTTGGAAAAATTGAACAGATACATGCAAAAAAATGAAACTAGACCACCAACTTACACTATATACAAAAATAAACTTCAAATGGATATAGGACTTAAACATAAGACTTAAACCATAAAAATACTAGAGGATTACACAGGCAGCACAATCTCAGACATATGCTGAAAAAACTTCTTCACTGACACTGCTCCAGGGGCAATGCAAGCTAAATAAAAAATAAACAAATGGGACTACATCAAAATAAAAAGCTTTTGAACAGCAAAAGAAACCATCAACAAAACAAGAAAGCCCACTGTATGGGAGAACATATTTGCAAATGTTATCACTGATAAAGGTTTAATCTCCCACATCTACAGCCAACTTATAAAACTTAATAAAAGGAAGATAAATGATCCAATAAAAAAATGGGCAATGGACCTAAATAGAACCTTTTCAAAAGATGACAGAAGGAAGGCCAAGAGACACATGAAAACATGCTCAAAGTCACTAATTATTTGAGAGATGCAAATCAAAACGACATTGCAATAGCATCTTACACCTGTCAGAATGGCAATCATCAGCAAATCAGAAAACAACAAGTGTTGGCGAGGATGGGGAGAAAAATGAACCTTTATGTACTGTCGGTGGGAATGCAGACTGGTGCAGCCACTGCAGAGAACAATAAGGAATTTCCTCAAGAAACTAAAAGTGGAACTCCCATTTCACCCAGCAATCCCACTCTTAGGAATATATCCTAAGAAATTAGAAACACCAATCAGAAAGGATTTATGCACCTCTATGTTCATAGCAGCACAATTTACAATAGCTACAATTTAGAAACAGCCTAGGTGCCTGTCAGCAGATGAGTGGATCAGAAAACTATGGTACATCTACACAATGGACCTCTATGCTGCCATAAAAAAGAAAGAATTCTTACCATTTGCAGCAACCTGGATGGAACTGGAGAGCCTTATGCTTAGTGAAATAAGCCAGTCAATGAAGGAGAAGCATCACATGATCTCACTCATTTGTGGATAATAAAGAATATTATAAACTGATGAACAAAAGGATAGATACAGAGGCAGTAAAGCATCAAACACTGTCAAATTACAGCAGGAAGGATAAGGAGAGGTGAGGTAGACAAGGACTTGTATGCTTGCATATAAGCATAACCACATAACCAATAAACACAGACACGGGGAGGTTAGGGTATGCCTCGGGGCGGGGGGCAATGGTAAGATATGTATACATGTAACACATTAATATAAAAAAAATAGACAGACCTGGGTCAGGACTCCATTTATTACCTACCTTGAGGTCAGTGCATGAAATTCATGCACTCAATGGTGTCCCTCAGCCCAATTGGGAGAGGGTGCAGACCAGGCCAAGGAACCCCACTGGTGCACAACTATGGTCGGGAGGAGACATAGGAGGTTGTCCAGCCAGGGAGGGGCATCAGGAGGCCTCCAGGGTGTGTCCAGCCCGTCTTGCTAGTTCTGATTTGCCAGACCCCAGCAGCAAGCTAATCTACCAGTCGGAGCATCTGTCCCCTAATGGTCAGTGCATGTCATATTGAGTGGTTGAGAGGCCTTAGCATATCATTTGCATATTATACTTTGATTGGCTGAACAGCCAACCAGTCAACCGGGCACTTAGCATATGAGGCTTTTATTATATAGGACTAGAGGCCCATTTCAGGAAGATTCTTGCAATACAACTTCCTGCTGTGGTCTCCGCTGCCCCATCAGCTTCCCTCCCTTTTCCCCTGTTTTGCCTGCTTCCCTCCCTGCTCCATAGTCCCACTTACTTGCTTCTCCCAGCTTCCTTCCCTTCTGCAACTCTTGGCTCCCTTCTACATTGTCTTCAGTCTGCACCAGAATATGCAAATTAACTGCCATCTTTGCTGGTGGGCATGACTTGTGAGTGTAGCAGAAGTACAGTCAATTTGCATATCATTCTTTCATTAGATAGGATTTCAAAGTACCATGGTGTGCCACAATGTTATGAAGCTTGCTTTAATGTAAACTCAGAACCTGCATTTAAAAAGTTTTTAAAAGATCTAGGTATTCTCTCTTTCTCAGTCAATGGTTGATTACCTGAGTAATTGACATAAGTTTCATTGGAGGACAGCTGGGAGAATCATTACTATGCAGGCTGGTTCTTCCTCAAGTGAACCCCAATCTCTCTATTAGCTAATAAATTCCTGGTGTGAAAACTTGCCTAAGTTGAAACCTAAGAAGGGGATAATGATCTTTACAATGGGGCTTGCTGACCTAAGCTTTATGGTCATCTATTCTTGACAACTTTAAATTATATAGAGGATGGAGCAAAAGTAGGTTTATAGTCATGATTACATAAAACACTTTATTCCTTAATTATTTATTAATTATTCCATTATTTTCCTTATGAATAACTCTAAGTCTACTTTTGACCCACCCTGTATATTAAACAGTGCCCTGTGAACTGGTCATCTTGTTTCCAAGATAAGTGTGTCAGATATAGCCAATAAAAATACAGGATACCAGCTAAATTTGAATTTCAGATAAATAATGAAAATGCTTTCAGCATAAACATATCCCATGTAATATTTGGGACATGCTTATACTAAAAAAAATTATGCACTGTTCATCTGAAATTTAAATTTACTCACATGCCTTTTATTTGGCAATGCTTCTCTAGGGAAACTGTAATATGTTATTCATATATTGATAGCAGTTCTAACCCCATGGTTGACATTCAAAAATTGATGGTCATTACAATGATTATTCCCATCTAACTTCTGATTGTTAAGTGTGGCCATCTGATTTTCTGTTTTGAGTCAGTGATCACAATTATGATCCCAGCCTACAGAGCTTCTTAATGCCAGTGTTTTCCCCTTTGTGTATCCTTACTTTCTTGACAAATAGAGGGTCTTTCCAAGAACGTTTCAAGCTAGTGGTTCTTCTGGTCTTGTGTAATTAATTCACTCTAACATGGCTACTTCTCTAAGAGCTTTTACGCCTTCTTCCATGGTCTTCCAGGCACTTTTGGTTTTTCCACTTCATATCACACTGGCTATTGTCCATACCTTGTCTTGCTTCCCAGACTCTGAAAGCCATTAGAACATTGAATTGGAACTAGTATTCCTCTCTTTGTTGCCCTGGTCATAACCTTAAATCTTGTTTGATAGGAAACTGTCCCAATATCACAAATACCACCATATCCAGATTTTGGTTCTACTCCTGTTGATCTCATACCATCAGTGTGAGATCAGACTGAAAATAGCCCAGGCCTTGTCAATAAAACACAGTGACATTTCCGTTTATAAGCCCTCCTCTTATAATTCTTCTTTCCCTTTCTTCTCTCTAAGCACTTCACTAGTTGGGTCATGCTGAAATTTGCCTCTAGTTTTTTATTTGTTTGTTTAGTTTGTTGCCTGTATAGGAAGCTGGAGAAGATCCTGACCAAGAAAGTATTATCCTACAAAGCACCTCACTGCATTGAGGCCTCTGAAAGAAATACAAGCAAAAGAATCTGAAGGTGGGAAGGAGAGGCAACCTTCTAAAATGTGGGGGTGGGTAACATCTAGAAGCTCAGAGGGTCAAAGGAATCTGGGTACTTAATGTTCTCAAGTGCATATATCCACATATCCTTATTTTTCAATCTTAGTTCTTCTTATTTACTCTTAAACATAGGAGAATTTAACCTTTTGTGGAGTTTTGCTCTTTCTATGTGTAGTTTCTGAGCCTACTCTTCAATATAATTAGCCCTCCAGCTACAGGAGATTTGTATTTCCTTAAACACTACAATTGAGGAACTCTGATTTTCACCCTTTGTATTAAATTGGTGATTAATCATCTGGAGTCCATTTTCTTCTTTCACTGGTGCTCAGCAACAGCTAACCCTTTTTTCATTGTCCATATCATTAGTATGTTCCCTTTCTTTTCCAGTGCCAGAGTTATTTGCCATTGCAAGAACCATGCATCTCCTTCTACCTCTTATCTTTTTTTTCCAGATCACCACAGATGAATTCCTAATGACAGACTGTTGGTACAGAATGTTAAGAACAATTAACATTTCACCTAATTTAAGTGACAGATTGTTCATTGTCAGGTAGCTAGCTGATAAGCTTTTTCTAGAATCACATCCTTAGTGTTCTTCCCAGAACCACTGTGTACCAACTCTACAAGGTTAGTTATAACACAAGCAAAAACAGAGTCTGGGATTTGTGTGCACAGATTAATTAAAGAAGTCCTCATCAGAAAATCAGTGAATGAGGGAAGTAAAATAGGGACAAGGAAGATGATGTGCAAGAGTGTGATCTCACCTAAGTTCTAATTTGATCTGATTCATGAGCATAAATCACATTGCAGAATCATCCTCTTGATCATAAACAAGTAGACCACAGGGGCCCATATTAGTGAGTCACTGAATGCACTAGATGAGGAACATCACATGTGTCCAAAGTGTAAGCTGTTAATGCAGCTGCTTATAGCTGGGTTGATGAGCGTTCAGGCCAGTAAAGTAAATATGGACAGGACATGAGCAGTTCCTACTATGATTGCTTTATATAGTAAATTATAACTACATTTATACTTTAATTTATATTTTGGAAAATCATCCTAATTTATTAAAATATGATTACTATACCTACTTTTGCATAATGCTTTTTCTGTGTAAATCATCTTTATGTAGATGCCAATTCTGCTGATTCTACCCTTTAAATTCCCCAAAACATTTATATTCACCCATTAGTATTATCAACCTAAAATATATGTTGATAATATATATAGCTGCTTTCCTTTCAACAACTTCCCTTGTTCAAAAGATCAGAGTCTGGCTTTAAATAGGTTCTAGCTCATCTAATATTTATCCTGGAATCTATTTAAACTCTTATTCTTTATGCTTTGAGCCAATGATTTATTTATTTTTATTTTTCCTGCATATCAGTGGCATATTTCCTATTAGTTACCATCCTGACTCCTGCTTACAGGAGTAGGTTATTACAAATATAATCTAACTTAATTGTTTCCTCCAACTCTAAGGTAAATTATAAATACTGCCTATCAATCAATTTTTTAAAATTAATTTTTATTAATTTTTATACATATCTCCCCATTGCCCCCCCTCCCTCCCAGGCGTACCCCGACCCCCCAGTGTCTGTGATCATTGGTTATGTTTATAAGCATGCATACAAGTCCTTTGATTGATCATTTATTTACCTCACCTAACTTTAATCTTTCTGCTATAATTTCACAGTCTGTTTGATGCTTTATGATTTTTGTCCTCCTGAGAATTATCAGTCTACTCCCTTTCTGTCCTCCTGATTCTATTATATTCACCAGTTTATTCTGTTGATCAGATTTTTAATTCACTTAATTTTTAGATTCACTTGTTGATAGATGTGTATTTGTTGTTCATAATTTTTTGTCTTTTACCTTTTTCTTCTTCCTCTTCTAAAAGAGTACCTTTCAGCATTTCATATAATACTGGTTTGGAGTTGATGAACTCCTTTAGATTTTTCTTCTCTGTGAAGGTCTTTATCTGCCCTTCAATTCTGAATGATAGCTTTGCTGAATAGATTATTCTTGGTTGTAGGTTCTTGTTGTTCATCACGTTGAATATTTCTTGCCACTCCCATCTGGCCTGCATCGTTTCTGTTGAGAAATCAGCTGACAGTCATATGGGTGCTCCCTTGTAGGTAATAAACTGTTTTTCTCTTGCTGCTTTTAATATTCTCTCTTTCTCTTTTGCTCTTGGCATTTTAATTATGATGTGTCTTGGTGTAGTCCTCTTTGGATTCCTTTTCTTTGGGGTTCTGTGTGCTTCCTGGACTTGTAAGTCTATTTCTTTTACCAGATGTGGGAAGTTTTCAGTCATTATTTCTTTAAACAGGTAGTCAGTATCTTGTTCTCTCTCTTCTTCTGGCATGCCCACAATTCTGATGTTGGTATGCTTGAAGCTGTCCCAGAGGCTCCTTACATTATCTTCACATTTTTGGATTCTTTTCTCTTCTTGCTTTTCCAGTTGAATGTTTTCTGCTTCTTTATATTTCAAATTTTTGACTTGATCCTTGCCTTTCTCTAGTCTGCTGTTAGTACTCTGTATAATAGTTTTTATTTCAGTCAGTGTATTTATCATCTCCTCTTGGGTCTCACTAAATTTATCCATCTTTTCTAGCATATTCTTGAAAAACCTTATAACCATAGTTTTGAACTCTATATCCAGTCATTTTTTTTCCTCCATTTCTTTTGCTTGTAATGGCTTCCCTTGTCTCGGCATTTTCACTGTGCCAGGGAAACTTCTGTGCTGGATTCAGCCGAAGAAGCCTCTGTTGAGCTTGGGAGGGGTGGAGTTTCAGGGCTTAAGGGACCGCCTTGCCTTCCAATCGGCCCCGCCCTCCACGGCCCCTGAGTCTCACAGGACTGAGTAATGGCTGGAGTGGTCCTTGTGCACGCGCGTACCCGCAGTGCCTCTAACCGCTGCCTTTCCGGCTCCCCTGCGAACCAGGACCACACGAGTCTAGGTCTCCAGGGTTTCGCCCAAAACAGGGGCTTAGTGGAGTCAGAAGTGGCACAGTTCATAGGGTCTGTCTCCTGCCCACTCGCGAAAGCCAGCGGCACAATCAGCAATCTGTCCTCCGCGTGGTGCCGTGCGCGACCAGACCTCCGATCCTTTGCAACTCCCCTAAATTTCCGTGCACTTCTCCCTTTTCACAGTCCAAACTCCCCCCGTATGAGTTTCAGCTGGATCTGGTGTTTAGTGTCGCAGGACAAGGGGTTCAATGCCTTTGAGAGTCTCCGTCTCCCTCCCACCAGAGAAAACCAGCCAGGTACTCCGGCACCCGCTCTCTCCTTGCGCGTCTCCGTACCTCAGCTTTTTGCAGCTCCTCTGGGTCTCCGTGAGCCCCTATCTTTCCCTCTAGTTGTAGAACTTCCACTCAGCCAGCTTTCCTGTGGTTCTGGATGATGTCCGTTCTGTCTTTTAGTTGTAGTTTTGAAACTGTTGTGCGAGGCAGCAGTATAGGTGTTTACCTATGCCACCATCTTGGATTTTTCTCCTATCAATCAATTTTAAAGATGAGGGCATTTGGTGATTGTAGGAGTTGAAGCAGATATAAGGTATTGGGAATGGTGATGGGAAAAAATGAAAAAAGACACATATATTCTATTATGTAGTATAATTAAACACAATTTCTTCATACCTTGCCCTTTACATAAACCACAGTTCCTCTGGGAAGCAGTCTATTTATGCATGAGTTATCTTCATGTTAGAAAATGTGCATACATTGTGCCAGCACATTCCAAGTTTTAGGGATCAGACTAACTGCTAATATTTACATATTTTTTTCATATTTAAAAAAAATTGATATCAGAGAAAGGAAGGGAGCTAGAGAGAGAGAGATAGAAACCTCCATGAGAGACAAACACCAATTGGCTGTTTCCTGCATGTCCCCTCTTGGGGCTTGAGCTAGTGACCCGGACATGTGCCCTGACTAAGAATTGAACCAGCAACCTCCTAGGACTACACTCAATCAATGAACCACACCACACCAGCTAGGCAAGATTTACATATTAAATTTAAACTGAAAGATAAGCTCTATGAAGGAAGTCTCTTTTTAAATGACAAAAGATAATACTCATAATGTAGAGGAAACAGAAATAACTGATTTGCTTTAATTCAGGTTTAGTTTTGGTTCATTTGTGACAAGTGTTTTCATCAATGTATTTCTTTGTAGTGCCTTTTAATGATCAGTTGTAATCTTACTTAGCATAGTTGGCTATAATATAAAAAGAAACCCAGTGTTATTTTTTTAATTTTTTTTTAAATTATATACTGTGAAATATTTATTTCTAATTACAAATAAATGAAATTTTTTGTCTTGAATCATGGTGTAGCATGGGTAACAGTCTTCATATAACAACAGTAAACTACATTGCTACACTTTGCTACACCCAGGAGCAGTCTGTTGGTTCCTAACACCATGGGAAATATGTGTTTTCTGATGGGCATAGGGGTCGCGACCCACAGGTTGAGAACCGCTGCTCTAGAGACTAGCAGATTCTCCTCTATTTCTTTTTAAATTAAATCTTTATTATCCAGATTATTACATTTGTCTCTCTTTTTTCCCCTCCATCGCTCCCCTCCACCCGGCTCCCACCCTTCCCTCTACCCTTACCTCCCTCCCATTGACCTCATCCATAGGTGTATGATTTTTGTCCAGTCTCTGCCTATACTCCCCTCACCCCTTTCCCCCTGAGAATTATCAGTCCACTCCCTTTCTGTGCCCCTGATTCTATTATATTCACCAGTTTATTCTGTTGATCACATTTTTAATTCACTTAATTTTTAGATTCCCTTCTTGATAGATACATATTTGTTGTTCATAATTTTTTATCTTTTATCTTTTTCTTCTTCCTCTTCTAAAAGAGTACCTTTCAGCATTTCAAATAATACTGATTTGGAGTTGATGAACTCCTTGAGCTTTTTCTTATCTGTGAAACTCTTTATCTGCCCTTCAATTCTGAATGATAGCTTTGCTGGATAGAGTATTCTTGGTTATAGGTTCTTGCTATTCATCACGTTGAATATTTTTTGCCACTCCCATCTGGCCTGCATCGTTTCTGTTGAGAAATCAGCTGACAGTCGTATGGGTACTCCCTTGTAGGTAATTAACTGTTTTTCTCTTGCTGCTTTTAATATTCTCTCTTTCTTTTGCTCTTGGTATTTTAATGATGATGTGTCTTGGTGTAGTCCTCTTTGGATTCCTTTTATATGGGGTTCTGTGTGCTTCCTGGACTTGTAAGTCTATTTCTTTTGCCAGATGTGGGAAGTTTACAGTCATTATTTCTTGAAATAGGTTTTCAGTATCTTGCTTTCTCTCTTCTGGCACCCCCACAATTCTGATGTTGGTACTCTTGAAGCTGTCCCAGAGGCTCCTTACATTATCTTCACATTTTTGGATTCTTTTCTCTTCTTGCTTTTCCAGTTGAGTGTTTTCTGATTCTTTATATTTCAAAATTTGACTTGATTCTTGCCTTTTGCTAGTCTGCTGTTAGGTCTCTGTATAATTTTTTTTTCCAGTCAGAAATTAATATTTTTAATTTCTATTTGGTCCTTTATCATCTCTACTTGGATCTTTTGCATCTCTAGTTGGTCCTTTTGCATCTCTTCTTGGGACTTGATAAATTTATCCATCTTTTCTAGCATATTCTTGAAAAACCTTATAAGTGTGGTTTTGAACTCTATATCTATTCGTTTGTTTTCCTCCATTTCTTTTGTTTGTGATCTCTTCCCTTGTCTGGGCATTTTCACTATGCTGGGAGAACTTGTGTGTTGGATTCAGCCTTATGATACCAGACTTGAAAAACCGCAAAAGCCTCTCTTGAGCTTGGGATGGGTGGAGTCTCAGGGCTTAAGGGACAGCCTTGCCTTCCAGTCGGCCCCGCCCTCCACGGCCCCTGATTCTCACGTGACTGGGTAGTCGCTTGAGCGTCCCTGTGCACACGAGCTCTATCGCAGTGCCTCTAGACTGCTGTCTTTCCGGCTCCCTTGTGCTACGGGACCACAGGAGTCTGGGTCCCCAGGGTTTCGCCCGATACTGGGGTTTAGTGCAGTTACAAGTGGCACAGTTGGGATGGTCTGTCTCCTGCCCTCTCGTGAAAGCCAGTGGCACAATCAGCAGTCTGTCCTCTGTGGCGCAGTGCCGTGCGTGCCACCAGGCTTCTGTTCTTTTGGGACTCTCCTAAATTTCTGTGCACTTCTCCCCCTTCACAGTCCAAACTCCCTCCTGAATGAGTTTCGGCTGGCTCAGAGGTTTAGTGTCATAGGATAAGGAGTTCAATGCCTTTAAGAATCTCCGTCTCCTTCCCTCCAGAGAATCCAAGCCAGGTTCGCCATCACTCGCTCTCTCCACGCGCGCGTCTCCGTACCTCAGCTTTTTGCAGCTCCTCTGGGTCTCCCTGAGCCCCTCTCTTTAACTCTAGTTGTAGAATTTCCACTCCGCCAGCTTTCCTGTGGTTCTGGATGATGTCCGTTCTGTCTTTTAGTTGTAGTTTTGAAATTGCTGTACGAGGCAGCAGTGTAGGTGTTTACCTATGCCGCCATCTTGGATTCCCCCTCCTTTCCCCAGTGTTATTTAATGTTATTTAAAATGTTATAGTATCATACATTGTAGTTAAGTGTGAAAGCTGCAACCTACATGGCTAGGGTTCAGGATCTGGAGAAGGGCCATGTACAAATGAATCACTAGACAAAAAAATATGAATTTGGAAATCATGGGGGGCCAAGAAGAGAGTCTTCTTCTAGTGGAAAGGTTTCACTGGGGCCCAGGCCCTTGTTAGCTTTTATTCAATTTTAGAATACATATCTTGCCCTTAGTCAGGCAGGCAATTCTGGTAGCAGACAGACTATCTTAAAGGTTAGTAAATATAGGTAAAGATTTACTTTGAGACTATTAGGTCAGGAAATTGCTTAAGCCACCATTATCTCGGCCAAACAATCAGTGCATAGCTTTTAGGCCTTGCAAAAGCTCAAGGTCCATCAGCCTTCTGGGTTTCCTGTTTGCACTTTCATGATAGTGTAGACAATGGATAGCTTCTAGCAATTAAGTATTACAATTAAATTATATATTCAACTGAGAATATCTCTTTATCCCAATAATTTGTCTTTTTAGGTTAAAAATGCAAAGTTGCCTAAACATATTGATCAATTTATTTATTCTTCATTATTGATTCTTGCTCTGCATTTTATCTTGATAATTGTGCATTTAATATGGTATCATAGCTATGAAAATAACCATTAAAAAATAAGCTATGTAGAATAAATGTACTTTTTGCCCAAAGCATCTGGGGTATTTTCTTGAATGTCTCAAGATGCTAAATAACTCCAAGACTATAAAAGGGTGTATTAGCCTAAATGTACAGGCAAAATGAAGAGGATAGCATTTTCTTAAAATGTCTGTTATGCTGCTAAATGAAAAATTCTAAACTGGAACAAGGTGTCAAAACAAATCCTACCCATTGCTATAGTAAATGAAAATATCTCCATAATACTACAAACTTTTAAATAAAGGAGTAGTTTAGGTTAGTTATATAATTTTAAGTATTAATATTTCTGGGGAAGTTTATTTAAGGGGCTGTATTATGTGTGATTCAATATTATTGAAAAATGCCCTCCAAATACTACAAGAATCATTAAAGAGGCTACGAGATAATTTTTCAAATTTTCTACCTGTTCTTCCATACCTTAGACTACTAGGTATGTTACCCACTGTTTTATGAAGAAGAGGGTAATTATGTGATAAGAACCGAAAGGTGAAGATACATAAGTATAATGACTTGTGTAAAAACAAGGAATCTTTTTCATAAAAGCAACCATTATTAATTTTATTGTGTCTGGAGAAAAGTCAAAATAAAGACCATTGTAGACTGGTTACAAGGTGGTAACTGATTAGGAGAGCAGCTTGACATTAAGAGATCTTAGGCCTTTACCCAAATAATTACCACTTATTGTCCCCAACAGCAAACCATAGGAAAGGAAACTCAGTGGACAGCTTGCATCCAGTTGAGACTACTAATTAAATGCACTCACTCACTACATGCCCAGTTGAGTAAGAAGCAAGAGTAGGGATGAATGTTTTTGTGGAACCTCATGTATATACAATTTTATTGCTTCCCCTGCCCTTGTTTTTTTAAAGAAAACAAAATTATGAACATGTTGCTAGGCCCTCTCTCTCCCATGGACTTCCTCTCATGCTACTAATAAGCCTCACTGAAGATTAAGTTCATTAACTTTATGGTGAATGGATCAATGAGCCAGAGTCCCTCCCACTCCTTACTGTACCCAAATACTGAATTACTATCAAGGATCTAGGACACACCTAAGATTTTCTTTATATCACTAAGTGGAAAAGGGAATAATTACCACAAAACACTGATGGTGGTAAAAAGGTAGCTTTACTTATCCAAGAAAGAATCAACTAGAAACCTCCTACTCTGACTCTTAAGTCAGGATAGTGTGAAATACACCATCTTTGTTTAAAGTGTTTCTTATGTCCTTATATGAACTAGGCATCAACATCAGAGAAAGAAGTAGCAAGTTAATAATTTTATTAGATTTTTTAATAGCAATGCTACTAGTCATGTTACCAACTAAAAAAATAAGTGCAAAAGTACTTTCTTCTTAAACATTTGTGATCATATTAAGAATTTCTCATGCTATTATATTCTATGTCGTTTTGAACCAAAAAATATCATTATTTAATCAAAATAATTGGAGCAGCAGAGAATTGCATTGCTGAATCTTATAGCAGGGGTAGGGAATCTTTTATCTGTCAAAGACCATTTGGATATTTATAACATCATTCACGGACCATACAAAATTACCAACTTAAAAATTAGTTTGCTATATTTGGTCAAATATTTAATTAAATCACCCCTAATGTCTTGACAGAGACAGATCAAATGATTTTGTGGGCCTTATATAGCCCACAGCCTGACGTCCCCCATCCTTGTTTTAGAGATTATCAGCTCTTGTACTGCTTAGTTGAAAAAACTGCATGTCTAGAGAGTTTATTGACTGAATAAAGGTTTCACAGCTAGAAAATACCAAAATTAGGATTAGAACTGAGGTATTAACTTCATGACACATTACCTGTATAGTTTACAATATATAAATTCTAGACACTTTTTTTTCTATGATCACTGAGATATCTCCCTTTTCAATTTGTAATAAATTAAAAATACAAGAGCAAAAATTGACTATAGGAAAACAAATAATCAACTGACAGAAGGCTTAAGTTAGAGTTTTGGCTTTGCCATGTGACAATGAAAAAGACAAACAATAACAGGTTCTAAGCTTTAGTTCTCCTACTTATACAATCAAAGCGAAATACTTTCCCTGTAGGTGCCCCAAAACTCTTATGACAGTCAAATGAAATAGGCATGAAAATATACTATGTATACTATGATGCAAGTTCTATACTAATTGTAAAAATATTATAATAACTGATATACTGAGAATTAGAATACTATTTAGAGATCTTTACTTTGATTTTTATTTGCCTCAACTCAGTACATTATAATTTTTCTATTATACAAAAAAACCCTCAAAACAATAAGAAAACAACCCAAATAAAAAATAGGCAAAAGACCTTAACGGGCACTTCACCATGGAAGATACATAGATAGTAAATAATTATTGAAAATATGCTCGACATCATATGTCATCAGGGAAATCTAAATAAAAGCAATGATGAGATTCCACTACACATCTAATAGAATGGGCAAAATCTGGAACACTGACAACACCAAATGCTGATGCGGAGGCAGAGCAATAGGAATTCTCATACATTGTTGGCGGGAATGCAAATTTAGAAGACAGTTTGTAGCTTCTTACAAAACTAAATATATTCTTACCATATGATCCAGCAATCTTGCTCCTTGATATTTCCTAAATATCAATTTTTTATGTCAACACAAAAATCTGGACACATATGTTTATAACAGTTTTATTTATAAATAACAAAACTTGGAAGCAACCAAGATGTCCTTTAGTAGGTGAATGGATAAATAAACTAAGATACATCTAAACATTGAATATTATTCAGTGCTAAAATGAAATAAGCTATCAGACCATGAAAAGGCATGGAGGAACCTTAAATGCATATTAGTAAGTGAAATAGCTAATCTGAAAAGGCTACATACCGAACATATTATTTCAACTATATAAATTTGAAAACTATATAACTAATAAATCAATGGTTGCCAAATGCAGTTGGGGGAAATGAATAGTTGGATCTCATAGGATTTTTATGTCAATGAAAATAATATGTATGATAGTATAATGCTAGATATATGTCACATACATTTGTTTAAACCCATAGAATATACAATGCAAACAGTGGAACCTAAGGAAAACTATGGACTTTAGATGATTATGATAGATCAATGTGGTTTCATCTTTGGTAAAAATATAACATTCTGGTGAGCAATATTTATAATGGGAGAAACTGAGTGTCAGCAGAACATAACACAGAAAATCTCTGCATCTCTTCATTTGGTTGTAAACCTAAAACCCTCTAAAATATAAAGTATTAAAAAATGTAAAGCCTATCATACTTTTATTTTTTGTATATGTATGGAAACTCAGTGGCTTTTAAAATTCATATCCCATCTTCTCCTTTCAATCCCTCTTAGCAAATGACCTCAATGTGAAATTAATTAAATGAAGGCAATCCACATGATGGACCTTCCAATTTATGTTACCAACTCTTTGAGTTTCTTTACATTGTTATCTACTATGTTCTCTTTCTCTTTGGTTGTAATTGAAAAGATATTATTTTTTCATTATAAAATCCATTTTACTAACCTGGGCTTCAGATTATATCTTTTCTCTCCTACAAAGTCATACTTCTATAAAAGGTTGTGTACATGAATTATCTCCACTTCTTCACTGCCCATAAACTCAACTCACTTCAATCTATCCACAGTCCCCATTATTTTACTAAACATCTCTTTACATTGTTATTAATTATTTCTGGAAACCCATGAACAATCATCAGTACTTATGTTACCTGATGTCTCTATTAATCACTTCTTTTTCTTAGAATATTATCTTCCTTTCTGGCCATTCCTCCATAGTATTTTTTTAATCTTTCTTTTAAATACTATATTATGCAAGTTTCTGTCATTACCTCTTTTTCTCACTCTAGTCATGCTTTACTAGGCTCTCTCACCTTCCTCTACTGTTTCAAGTGCCATCTGCATGTTGTTGATATCTCCCAAATCTGGATCTTCATCCCAGAACTGATTGAATGTAAAAACATGGGCCACATATGGGTTATATGTAAATATCTGCATTTTAATCTGCTACTGGCACCTCAGACTCAGCATTTCCAAAATTAATGCATCTTCAGTTCCAAACCTATTCTTCTGTTCTGTCTTGAAAATGAAACTGATTTCTACCCAATTACCAAAGACATAAATTCCCATATGATCCCTTATTCCTTCTTTTATCATTATCTCCAAACTTATTCAATTAAAATTTTGCTGAATTTTGTATCTAATACATCTTATTTCTGATAACTTCTCTCTTTTTACACTGTAACTACCAGTAGTTCACACCAAATTATTTCTCACCTGGATAATTGTACCTCCTGTTCATGCCCTTGCTTTCTTGTCTCAACTTAAACCCCCTGTAATCAGTTTTTCATGCATCAGGCTCAATTATATTTCTAACTTGGAAACCTGATACTATTTTTCTCCCAGAGATATATGTGTCTGATTTAAATTTAAAAATTTAGTTTCAATTGAAATACATATAGAACCAATCTAAATTAAATTAAGTGTTGATCATGAGCCTTTGGATTTACAGATAAAATAATACCATGAGCATTGGTTTCTAACTATTTGCTCCTTCTCATAATGTAAATGACCAATTTTTTTTAAAAAGGGGGGAAATTTTCTATTCATGTTAGAAATAAGCTAAAATTGTACAGCCCATTTTGCAGTAAATTACTGCATAAAGGACTGCTATATTGGCACTCTTATAACCTGGAATGAATATTAGTACAAATGTCAGGGCCATAAAAATTTTATCAGAGTTATTTGCCAAGATTTACATATAAAGGCATTCTGTCTTATATAAGATTTTCTCAAAGGCAGTTCTAACTTTGAGAATTCACCGGCAAGTGAATTATTAAGGAAGTGCTCCCATAGGAAACTGGTAAGGAAGTGGATTCATAAGACAGGGAAGGGGAGATAAATCAAGCAAGGCAACATACAAGCTTTAAAATAGTCCCACAAAGTTGTTCTAGATTATATTCTTGAGTTTGGATAAAGGTTGTCTCAATTTGATGGAAGAAAACTGGGCTTTATACACTGGCACCCTATATAATATGTTCTAGACCCAGCCTCTTTTCTGCTGGCAAGCAAATGTCCCTTTTATCTTATGGGCAAATTTTCAAGTACTGGGGCATTGGAAGCAAAGGAAAAAAAAGTTTTGGGAGGAGGCAATGGGCATACAAAAGTAATAAATGATATCAGGAGGTCTAGGTAGAATATAAACAGTGAACTAAGTATCATCATTGAAGTATTTTTTAATCATAGTGAAATGGAAGAAATGGAAATCAGTAACAATAGATTCACGGTTATATAAAACACCCATGGAATTGCAAAGAACAATATAGTTATTATCATTGACCTTCTAAGCAGCCTTTAAAATGATGGTTCTGCTTTTCATAACATTTAATGATATGGAATATTTATTTAATTTTATAAAATCGGAAAAGAAAGAAGTTAAAAAAAAGATTATTTGCCTCCAATGTTCAAACTATAACATATATGTATATGTGTATATGTCTGTGTATTGCATATGTATTTGTGTGTATAATATGTATAGCACATATGACATCTATCTTATAAAAGCCTACATTTTGAAGTACAAAATTTAAAGAAATTTTCAAAATCAGAAAATAAAGATACAAGATAAATGATGGTTTGTATAATAAAATAAAATACTATAAAACTGTGTATATGAGGATGACTTGGTTGATCCAAATAAATAAATGAAAGGCCAAAAAGCAAACACTGAAGTACATAGACCTCAGAGTCAGACCGTAGTGGTTTAATTCTTTGTTCTGCCTCTTAGTGCTTGTGTGCCCTTGAGCAAGTTACTTTAACTTTACAAGTTATCAGCTTTCTTATCTGTAGAAGACAGGTAACTAAAATGTTATAATATTGTGGGAATTAAATGAGCTCCTCAGGAAAATTACTTACAACTGTTTAATAGATAGAAACACTCCTAGATGATGAAAATTATTCGTAGTACATAATAATATCTAGTACTTTACTAGATTATATATATATATACAATTATATATATATAATTGTATATATATATATATATATATATATACAATTATAGCAAAAAGAAACACTTCTTTCACAGACAGACAGACAAGCAGTCAAAAAAGTAAACAAAGATCTAGCTGGTTTGGCTCAGTAGAATGAGCGTCAGCCCATAGACTGAAGCATCCCAAGTTCGATTCTGGTCAAGAGCATATACCTAAGATGCAGGCTCGATCCCATGCCCTGGTTAGGTGCCTCCAAAAGGCAACCAATTGATGTCTCTCTCTGTCTCTCACTTTCCCTTCTACTCTCTCTACAAGTAATCAGTGGAAAAATATCCATATCCTTGGGTGAGGATTACAAAAAAAAAAGACAAATAAAAGTGGCTATATACTATTTTACTAATTTTAGGTAGTAATTAGAAAAATACAGAATTCTTGCCTCTCATCAGTGCTAATATGAAAGGTTTCCCCAAAGTAATGAATTTTGTGGGAACAAAAGTCCCTAAAAGAAACATGAAAGAACATTTATGTGGGTGGAAAATGTGATAATTTAATGTTCAGTGGTAAAATGTCAACTGTTTTGGAACAGTGATTGCAAAAATATACAGCCAAAAAGAAAAAAGAATACTTGTAGGAGAAAAAGAAACAGTTGAAAATTATCTAACAAGAGATTGTGACCCAAATGGGAAAGACTCACTATTAGATAAAGGTGTTCATCAGAAAATCAATGGAGTGACTCATCGAGAGGGAAAACATTTCAATTTTAAATTTGTGTGTGTCCCTACACTTTGAATACTTGCTGATGAATAATGTGTAGAGATCATTTATTAATCCCTATCTCTTTCTTATCATAGTTTGTGCCTGTAGTAGCACTTACAACATCTCTAATCTAATATTCTAGTTTTCTCCTTTGACTTCTTATTTAAAAATGTACAACTTTTCTTGTCTTACTATGATTAAATAGACTACTAGAGGCTTGGTGCATGAAATTCTTGCATAGGAGGAGGGGTCTCTCAGCCCAGCCTGCATCCTCTCCAATTCAGGACATTCTCCAATGATAGCAACTCTGGGTTGAGTCCTTCTCAAGTTTCACAATTTATTTTGTTCTTTTCCACTTTTAAGGGCTCAAATAATTAAATTGAACCCACTCTGATAATACCAGATAATTTTCCCAACTCAAGAGCTTAATTATATCTGCAAAATATTTTTTGCCATGAGTGGATAACAGATTCACAGGTTCTGAGGATGCAGACATGGGAATCATTGAATGACATTATTCCATTTTTTGAAACATATAACAAATAAAGAATTAGAAGGTCAACATTATTAGAATTCCATAAAAAGGAGAAAGAATAGAAAATAGAAAATATGTAAAGATACAGTAGTGGCTGGAAATTTGTTCAAGATGATGAAATTCACCAATCCACAGAAAGCTGTAGGAATCTCAAGCAGGGTAGATAAATAAATAAAAATTGTAGTTTGGTCACATGTAATTAACTAAATACAGAGAAAGATTTTTTACTTGGTTGGTTTAATGGAGCTAGAAAAAAATTTATTACCTTTAAGTTAGCAATCTTTATGTTAATGATTGACTTGAAAGTACAAATAATTGAACTTTTAATGGCTCGATAATTTCAATATGCTGAGAGAAAATTATGACTTCCATAGGTTTATGAATACAACTAATGTACTGAAGAAGTTTTTATGTACACAGCTATTTCATACAGAATGTTTATATACTAAAAAAAAATCCAAACATTTATACACACATAGACATTTCAGTGTCCACATGAATTCATTGATTAATTATATTCAATATTTAAGTAATAAAATCAATAATTCCAGTTTTATATCAACTCTTTCAGAAAATAAAGGAAAGGGACATAGTTTACAACTTACTTTTGTGATGTTTGCATAGCCCTAAATTTGGAAACTATCCTACAACAACAACAAAAAAAAAATACAAAACGGTGTCACTCATACATAAGGGTGCAAAAATTGTTTTGAAAGTATCAGAAAATTTAATCCAGCAATGTGTAATAAGAGAAATGCATCATGGCCAATTGAGATATATCATAAAAATGCATTTAGGAATTCATTAATGGTATAGCACATTATAAAGAAGAAAAATAATATATCACTTTAATAAGTGCTGATAAATCATTTGAAAACATTTATCATATACTAGAGACCTGGTACATGAAATTCATGCACAGGGGGGATTGTTCTTTAGCCCAGCCTGCACCCTCTCCAGTCTGGGACCCCTCTCACAATCCAGGACTGCTGGCTCCCAATTGCTCACCTGCCTGCCTTCCTATTGCCCCTAACCATTCTCCTGCCAGCCTGATTGATGCCTAACTGCTCCCCTGCCAGCCTGTTTGCCCATAATTGCTCTCCCCTGCAAGCCTGGTCCCCCCCAACTGCTCTTCCTTGCAGGCCTGGGTCTCCCCCAACTGCCCTTTCATGTAGGCCCAGTCACCCTCAACTTTCCTCCTCTGCCGGCCTGGTCCTTCCTAACAGCCCTCCCCTGCTGGCCTGATCACCTAAAACTGCCTTCCCTTGCAGGCCTAGTCCTTCAGTAATCCTGGGTCCCAATACAGCTTTGTGAAAATCACTTCATCTTTCTGGGATTACCCTCCCCTGCTGACTATTTTGTGGTGGCCATCTTGTGTCCACATGGAGGCAGGATCTTTAACCACATGGGGGCAACCATCTTGTGTGTTGGAGTGATAGTCAATCTGCATATTACTCTTTTATTAGATAGGATAGAGGCCTGGTGCATGGGTGGGGGCCAGATGATTTGCCCTGAAGGGTGTCCCAAATCAGTGTGGGGTTCCCTTGGGGCATTGGGCAGTCTGGGCAAAGAGCCTATGGTGAATTGCAGGCCAGCCATGCCCCCTGACAATTCAAACAGAGGCCCTGGTATCTGGGATTTATTTATCTTTTACAAATGAAACTTTGTAGCCTAGAGCAGAGCCAAGCCTTCTTGTCACTCCATGATGGCAGCCATTTCTGTTGGAATTTATTTATCTCCTATAATTGAAACTTTATAGCTTTAAATGGAAGTCTGGGCTGGCCAGAATGTGTGGCAAGCTTGGCTTCCTCCATCACCAGAGCAACCCAAGCCTCCCTCCTGCTCTCTCTGTGGCCATAGCCATCTTAGTTGGATTAATTTACATATTCACTCCTGATTGGTTTGTGGGCATGGCTTGTGGGTGTAGCAGAAGTATGGTCAATTTGCATATTACTCTTTTATTAGATAGGATGATTAAAATCTTTTAGCCAACTATGAATAGAAGTTTACTCAATTTTATAAAAGGCAGTTATGAAAAATATCCATGGCTACCAATTAAATTAATGGTAAAATGATGAACACTTCTTGCTAAAACAGGTTATATGGCAAAGATGTTCCATCAAACAATTTGTATTTAATATCATATTTGCATATTGTAGCTGAACCACTAGAGGGAAGAAAAGAAAACAAGAGCATAAAGACAAAGTAAAATACCTTAATCAATAGATGGCAAGATTGTGTGAATTAAACACACACAAACAAACACATACAAACACACACACACACACACACACAAAGTAGTCTGCAAGCAACTACTAGAACTAATAAGTGCAATATTGGAAGATTTATACAAATAGAAAAATCAATCCTATTTCTACATACTAGTGACAAACAACTGTTGGAAATAAAGGTATAAAAGCTATTATCTATAATAGCATGTAAAATTCTTGGGATCAACTTAAGAAAAGATGCATAAGATCTGTACACTGAACATCACAAAATATTTTTAGTGTAAATTAACAAACTAGCTGAATAAAGATATTACATGTCATGAATTAGAAGATGCAATATTGTTGATTCCAATTTTTTCTAAGTGACTCAATGTATCTATTCAAACTTTCACTAGGTCCTTATGAAGAAATTGACAAAGTGATTTTAAAATTTACATGGAAATGCAAAGGACCTCTTCAGCCCATATTTTCCATGGAGTGATTTAGTAACCCAGGAAGCAGGAATCTTTTGGCCCTAACTTCAAAACAGGAATGACCTTCCATAACAGTGACAGGAGAGAAGTGATAATTTGCCTATGATTACTGGTACATGCTTCATTCTGGAAGTCATATTGATGAGGCTTACAGAGACCTGACCAGAAATGTTCATTGGCCCCACTTATTTTTAGAGAATAACACTCTCCTATATGCCTGAAAGGGAAGGAAAAACTAAAATTTATGAACACTAGGAATCTAGCATTGTGACCTTGAGAAAAGCATGCACACAGGTACTGAATGACATGAACATAAATATCTACTGAAGCACTCTTCATAATAACCAAAACTTAAAATTACCCAAATATCATCACTATTAGAATTGAGGGATGCTGATGGGAATGTTGGAGCCAAGATGTAGGAAAATCAGCTCCTTCAAAAAATAACTAAAACACTAACAAAAAATAAAAATGAATTTTTTCAGTATTCTTAAAATTACCCAAAGGCTACCAATAATCCAAGATGTTCATGAAAAAAGACTGAATCTTGGTTTATATAGTGATCTTTATAGTATATTAGCTTTCTCTATTTCTATTTCCTTCCTAGTTTCATAGTAGCTTCAAAAACTAACAGCCCTACAATCACAATGAAAAGCAGAGCCTAGCAGTCACTGGAGAAGGAATACTGGAATTGGAACGCTCAAAAACAGTATTTTCAGAAAATTGCCATTATTTGATCTGTCTGGTAGTTCCATGGAAACCCCCATTTGCAGGGCTTGTCTCTATTTGACCTAACTCAAAGCTCACTCAGTGCAAATAGCCTTTTCCCAAGGGGAGTTTGTCAAAAATAATCAGCAGCAACTATTTAGATCACAGCTGCCTGAGGCAGCAATAACAATTGGGGCAAACAAAAAGCTGACCAAAAAGCACTTAAAGGGGAAAGCTAGGAGCAATATATCCATTGGAAGCTTTAAATTGCTCTGACATATCCATAGGATTCTAGAGGCCATGGCACATGTGCAGTCTGTGCTGTTCTCAAGTCTGTGCATATGCCTAGGAAATACCTGAGAAGGTCTCTACCTGATCCTGAGGCTCTGCAAAGACAAGAGGTAAAGGCTGTGGAAAAGTTGTAAACTGCCTGGCTGAGCATTGAAGGTGTACCTCACTACACACACAGAGGCCCTTGAAAAATGTTTGGAAACCATTCCAGAGATTGGAAAAAATTTCTGTCCAATCATTAGCTGACCACTAAGATAACAGAGCAGATACTTCAATGGACACACAACAGATAATATAATTTTCAGAATTAGTTCAGGAAAGTCATTAAACAAAGAGAGAAAACAATAGCAACAACAACAAGTAACAGCAACTGCAAACTCTAGGAAAGGGTGGTCTAATTTATAGTTTGCCACAATGTATTACTTAAATATCTAATATTCAATTAAATGAGATATACAAAAAAAGAAAATATTAATCATTTAGAAGACAAAAAATTAAATCCATATACACTATATCTATGAAAGCCCATACTTTGAACTTACTAAACCAAGATATTAAATAAGCTATTTAAAATATGCTCAACTAACTATAGGAAAGCCTATTTAGAGACTACAAGGAACATTTCAGAACCATATCTCTGCATAGGGATGTTACAGCAGGCAGATAGAAAGGTAAGAGCTGGGATAGGTTGGAAGAGGCAGCTGAGGTTTATAGGAACTAAGTGTGAGTGTGACAAACTGAAAATGGACAATGGTGGTGGCAGGCCCCTATGTGTGGAGCAAAGATTCAGAATCCACCAAGTATGGTCTAACTGGTGGCATAACGCCTCCATGAAGGGCTTTCCTACAAATAAATCCTCACCTGCTTTTGCTGCCATTCATTTTCTTTTGTTTAAATTCATTCCTGCAGCAAGACAAGAACTGGAGGCACAGAATATTATCTCCAGCCAGAGACCCCCTTAATCACCACTGACAGAGATTTCAATAATGATTTTGGAAATTATTATAAGGAACCAGATAGAAATTTTGAAATTGAAATGTATAATAACTGAATTTGAAATTCACTTAATGTTTTAATAGCATATTTGAGCAGGCAGAATAAAGAAACAGTAAAATTGAAGGTACATTAACTAAGAATATCCAGTCAGAGAAACACAAATAAAAAAATAACAAAAGAGAAATTAATACATCGTAAGATACCTTACTATGACTCACCCTCAAGCATACAAACATAAGCATAATGAAATACCCTAATGGAGAGGTGATGGAATTTTTTTAAAAGAAATAATGGTTTAAATGTTTCCAAATTTGATGAGAATCATTTAAGAAGCTCAATGAACTCCAAAATAGAAAAATTTAAATAGATCCACACATTCATATCATAGTCTAACTGTTGAAAGACAAAGAAGGGATCTTGAAAAAAAGCAAAAGACAAATTACTTGTACATGTTAGGGATTCTCAGTGATATAAATATCTGTCTTCTCATAAGAATCCAAAAGAAGCAATAAAGCAGTGAGTTGACATGTTCAGAATGCTGAAAGAGAAAGGCTACCGATGAAGAAGTATATATTCAGCAAAACCTTATTTCAGAAATGAAGGTGAGATTAAGTTCCCAAACAAACAAAATGTGTCCCTAGCAGATGTGCAATATAAAAAACACTAGAGGGAGCCTTTCAGACTGAAGTAAGAGGAAAGTAGCTCAAAACTGAAGGAATACAAAGCAATGGTATAGGTCACTACATAGCTATCATATGAAAGATAGTATAAATACATGTTTTGTAACAATTCCTCCATCTGATTTAAAATATAACTGCAAAGCAAAACATGTAAATATGTGTTGATAGATATATAATGTATATATGTAATTTTATGATAATATTACAAGGAAAAAGAGGGAATAGAGCTATATAGGAGCAATCTTGGGATACTATTAAAATTAAGTTGGACCCTGGCCATTGTGGTTCAGTTAGTTGGGCTTTGTCCTGTTCACCAAAGGGTCACTAGTTCCATTTCAGGTCAGGGCACAAGCCCAGGTTAGGGATTCAATTCCAGTTTAGGGTATGTGTAGGAAGCAGCTAATGTATGTTTTACTCTCACATTAATGTTTTTTCTTTCTCTCTTCCTCTCCCTTCTTCTCTCTAAGCACTATAAAACAACTAAAAATAGATATACTAAAAGATATAATAAAAAAATTAAGTGAATTAAAATAGCACAGAGAAAAATATCTTTTAATACAAAATAAAATGGTATTGAGAAATAGAGAAATCAAAAAGACATGAACATATAGCAAAGTGACATATTTAAATCATATCTTATTGGTATTACATTAAATGAAAATGGATTTAACAGACTAAAAAAAGAAAGAGATGAGATATGGATTTTTTTAAAAAGTCTTATCCAACTTTATGTTGTCTATAAGAGGCACAATTTACAGGTTAGGGGGAAAGTAGATTTATAGTTGTAACTATACAAAATACAGAATTTATTTTTATGTTATTACTTCTTAATTGCTGTATTATTTTCCATAAGAACAACTATAAACTTACACTTGTCCCACCCTGTGTATTCTATAACACTAATAGGTGAAAATAAAAAATATAGACATTTTAAAGGTAAAGAAATGAAAAAATATATAAAATGCACACATTAGCTAAAGAAAGTTATACTAATACCAGACTAAATAGACCTCAAGAAGAACATTGTTACTAGAGAAACAGTGGAATATTTTATAATCATGAAAGGGTCAAACCATCAAGAAAACACAAGAATTATAAGATACATATATACCTAACAACACAGCCCAAAATTTTATGAAGTAAAAACTGACAGAATTTTTGGGAAGAATAAATAGCTCAATATAACAGTAGGAGATTTAATTATCCCATTCTTAATGATGCAAAAAAATTACTAGAGGGGCAAAAAAAATTAACATGGAAATAGAAGGTTTGAAGAACAGTATATATTAACTAAACCTAACAAACATATATGAACACTCCAGTTAATAATAAATGGCAGAAATCATATTCTCAAATTTGCATGGGCATTACCTAGGACTGGTAATACAGTAAGCTATAAAACAAGCCTCACTAAATTAAAAAGGATTGTAATAATACAAATTATGTTTTCTGTCCCCAATTAAATTAAATTTTAAAATATTTTTATTGATTTCAGAGAGGAAAGGAAAGGGAGATAGAGATAGAAACATCAATGATGACAGAGAATCACTGACTGGCTGCCTCCTGCACACCCCACAGTGGGGATTGATCCCACAACCTGGGTATTTGGCCTGACCTGGAATTGAACTGTGACCTCTTGATTCATAGGTTGACACTCAACCACTGAACCATTTTTAGAAAAAAAATTATATATATATATATATATATATGAAAATTAAAACATTATTCTCCCAAGTAAATCATTGTCCAAAGGGGGGAGAAAACACAATGCAAATTTTAAAATATTATGAGATGAATAAAGAAGTAGAAACACAATGTACAAAACCTATGAGATATAGCTAAAATAATGCTTAGAGGAAAATGTATGGTTGAAAATACCTCTATTAAAAATAAAAATACCAAATCAATAACCTAAACATGTGTCTTATAAAATTATAAAAGGAAGTAACTATGAATAATGATATGGTAACAAAATAGATAACCTATATGAAATGGAAAAATTCCTACAAAGACACAATCTAGAAAATGTAACTCAAGAAGAAATTATTTAAAAACCTAAATAGACCTATAAAAAGTAGAAAGATTGAACTAGTAATACAACATATAAACAAACATTTCACAAATGAAACCCAGGTCCAGTTGACTATACTGGTAAATTCTAACAAATGTTTAAAGGAGTATTTAATACCAATTCTTCACAAAATCTTTCAGAAAATAGAAGAGGAAGTAACTCTTCCTAATTCATTTTATAAGGCTCATTTTACTCTCCTACTAAATCCAGATAAAGACACTACACAGATAAAAAGTATAAAGTTATACCCATAATCATTATAGAGATAAAAATCCTCACTAAAATTACAGCAAAATGAATCTAGCCATCTATAAAAAGTAGTATAGTAATAATCAACTTGGAATTTATTTCAGAGGTGCAAAGTTATTTTAAAAAGTAGCACAACATATAAACAGAATAAATGGCAAAATAAAATAAAAATAAGATAATTAAACAGGGAAAAGAATTAGAAGGCATCCAGGTGGAAAGGAAGAAATAAAACTATAGCTATTATAGATTATATAATTTTGTATAAAGAAAATCCTTAAATTACAAAAATATAGATCACCAATGTTGTAAGATTTTTTTTAAAAAACATTATAAAATATTCATTGTATTTCTACATACTAGCAATGAACAATCTGGAAATGGAATTAAGAAAATAATTTTACTTACAATAGAATAAAAAAATAAAGTATTTAAGATTAAATTAAACAAAGACATGAAAGAAAGACTTTTATAATGAAAGCTGCAAAACATTGTTGAAAGAAATTGAAGAAATCTAAGTGAATGAAAAGTCATTCGATGTTCCTGGATTGATTGATTTATTTGGTGTTGTTAATCCTGACCCAATTTTTTTTTTCCTTTTGATTTTTTAGAGAATGTGGGAGGGAGAGGGAGAGACAGAGAGAAATATCGATGTAAGAGAGACACATTGACTGGTTGCTTCTCATACAGGCCAGGGATTGAGCCTGACAGAGAGGTATGTGCTCTTGACTGGAATTGAACCCTAAATCTTTCAGTCTGCAGGCCAACACTCTAAACACTGAGCAAAATGGGCTGAGCAGTGGTCAGCAAACTCATTAGTCAACAAAGCCAAATATCAATAGTACAATGATTTAAATTTCTTTTGAGAGGCAAGTTTTTTAAACTTAAACTTCTTCTAATGCCAGTTCTTCAAAATAGACATGCCCAGGCCATGGTATTCTGTGGAAGAGCCACACTCAAGGGAGCAAAGAGCTGCATGTGGCTTGCGAGCCACAGTTTGCCAGTCATAGGGCTAGAGCATTTATTCTTCGATTTAAAAATGTAATGTTATCTATACATTCATATAATTCATATGAAAATCCCAATTTCATTTTTAGGCAGAAGTTAATCAGTGAATTTATAATTCAGATGAAAATTCAAGGGGCCCAAAAAACAAAAACAATAAATAAATAAAATAACAACAAAGAGGAGTTCACAAACTTAGACAATGTATTACTGGCGAGATAATAGACATATAGATATAGATCAATGAATAGAACTGATAATTCTGAAATAAACTCTTATTTTTTTAGTTAATTATTTTTTAATAATCATGCCCAGATAAGTTCAGTGGAAAAACAATAGTCTTTTCAACAAATGGTTCTGGGACAACTAGATATCCCCATTCCAAAAAAATGAACGCAAACCTTTTTGTCAAATCTCATACAAAAATTAACTCAAAATGAATCTTATCTATATATATAAAATGCCAGCCACTGGAATTCCATAAGGACCAGAATGACCTATTGCTATGATGCCTACTGTGGCCAGCAAACTGGCCCAATCTGGGAGTGAGACCAGCCAGCCAAACTCCTTCAGCCTCTCTTCCCAGCCAACCCCAACCTCAACAGGCCCCCATTATCCTGATCAGCCCACATCTCCTCCCCTCCAGCCAGGCCCACCCCTGACTACCCCCCCAACCCCAATAGGGGGCAAGGCCGGCCAGCCAGCCAACCTTCTGAAGCCCCTCCCCAGCCCGGCTCCAGCCCAGATTGGTACACCCACCCCAATCACAGGCAAGACTGGCTGGCTAATTGTCTGTGGCCCCTCCCCCCAGCTGGCCCAGCCTCCAATGGGCCCCCACCTCCCTGATTAGCCCACAGCCCCTCCCCCCAGCCAGCTCTACCCCTGATTAGCCCTCCTACTCTAATCAGTGAGGTCCAGCTGGCCATTCTCCCACCATCTGCTCCTCCAAACAGGCCCACCCCGATCCACCCATTGGAGACAGGCTGGCGGACCCCACCTGTGCACAAATTCATGCATGGAGCCTCTAGTTTCTAAATATAATAGTTAAAATGATAAACACTTAGAGGAAAATATAGGCATAATCCCTCATGGGAATGGATTAGGCAATGGATTCTTAGATGTGACACCACAAATCAAAGTAAAAAGTAAACTTCCTTTTATTAAAATTATAAACTTCTGAGCTTCAAAAGATGCTGTCACTCTGCCAGTGTGGGTCAGTTGGTTGGGGCATCATTCCATGCACCTAAAAGCTGCAGGTTCTATTCCTGCTCAGATTGTGGATTTGATTACTGGTCAGGACATGGACAGAAGGCAACCAAGCAATATTTCTCTTTCTCTCTCCCCTTCTCACTTTCTCTTTTTCTAAAATAAATAAAAACATATCCTCCAAGGAGGATTAAAAAAAATGTGTTAACAAAAAAGTGATTTAAAAAAAACAATGGAAGAATATATTTGTAAATTATATATTTGATAGTGGATTAGTATTCAAAATATACAGAGAACGTTTGCAACTTAATGATAAAACAATTCAATTAAAAATATACAATGGATTTAAATAGATATTTCTTCAAAAAAGATATGAAATGGCCCAGCCAGCATGGCTCAGTCATTGAGCATCACCTTATGAACCAGGAGGCCATGATTTTGATTCCCCATCAGGGCACATGTCTGGGTTGCTGGCTCGATCCCCAGTGATCCTGGAAGCAGCCAATCAATAATTCTCTTTCATCATGGATGTTTCTATCTCTCTTTCCATTTTTTTCTCTCTGTAATCAATTTAAAAATTAAAAATAAATAAATAAAGATATAAAATGACTACTAACTTGTGGAAAGGTGCTCAACATAATTAACTGTTAGGTAAATGCAAATCAACATTACAATCAGATAACACTTTACATTCCCAAAATGTTTATAATAAAAGTCACAAGAAGAACTGTTGGTGCTCTAACCAGTTTGGCTCAGTCAATAGAGCATCAGCCTGTGGACCCAAGTTCAATTCCTTGGTTGTGGGCCCAATACCCAGTAGGGAGTGGGCAGGAGGCAGCTGATCGATTTTTCTCTCTCATCAATGTTTCTAACTCTCTATCTCTTTCCCTTCCTCTCTGTAAAACATCAATAATATATATATATATAAAGAACTGTTGATAAGAATGTGGAGAAATTGTAACCCTCATACATTGTTGATGGAAATGAGACACTTTGGCTTTTTACAATAACTCTGGAAGGAAATTTTAAAAATAAAGGCAGAAGTAGATAATCACTTTCAAAGCAAACAAAAAAATTGTTTTAAAAAAAGTAAAAATAACCGAAACTGGTTTGACTCACTGGATAGAGCTTCGGCCTGTGGACTGAAAGGTCCCAGGTTCGATTCCAGTCAAGGGCATGTATCTTGGTTGTGGGTACATCCCCAGTAGGGGGTGTGCAGGAGGCGGCTGATTAATGTCTCTCCTTAATCGATGTTTCTAACTCTCTATCCCTCTCCCTTCCTCTCTGTAAAAAATCAATAAAATATATATTTAAAAAAAAATGAAAATAGAAAAAACTTCTAAAAAAGTTAAGTGTAGCTTTAACATTTGAACTAGCAATTCTAGTCCTAGATATATGCCAAAGAAACAAAAACATATACCCTATCATAAACTGACACACAGACCAGCTGGAGTGGCTCAATGGTTGATGGTCAACCTATGAATCAGGAGGTCAGGGTTTGATTCCCAATCAGTGCAATAGTCTGGGTTTGGGGCTTTATCCCCAGATTGGGGGGAGGGGAGGGCTTCAAGAGACAGCAGATAGATGATTCTGTGTCATCATTGATATTTCTATCTCTCTATCTCCTTTCCTCTCTGAAATCAATTACAAAAAAATACCACTGATACACAAATGTCCATAACAACATCCTATCTAATAAAAGAGTAATATGCAAATTGGCCATGCCTCCGCTACACCCACCAGACATGCCGGTTGGGCACACCCACCAGCCAATCAGAGCAAGTATGCAAATTAACCCAACCGTAGAGAGAGCAGGAGGGAACCTTGGGTTGCCCGTGGCAATGGAAGAAGCCAAGCTTTCCACACACCCTGGCTGGCAGACCTCTGCTTAAGGCAACAAAGTTTCAATGGCTGTGAGAGCAAAAGGACTGCTCTGCTCCAGGCTACAAAGTTTCAATTGTAGAAGATAAATAAATCCCAGATATACCAGGACCTCTGCTTGGATCACTGGCGGGGGAGGGAGGCGGTGCAGCCTACAAACCACCACAGGACCCTCACCCAGGCCCCCCCCCACATCCCAAGGGAACATTCATCCTGATCCAGGACACCTTTCAGGGCAAAACAGCTGGCCCCCACCTGTGCACTGGGCCTCTATCCTATCTAATAAAAGAGTAATATTCAGATTGACCATCACTCCAACACACAATATGACTATCCCCATGTGGTCAAAAGATCCTGCCCCCAAGTGGACACAAGATGGCCACCACAAGATGGCCAGCAAGGGAGGGCAGTTGGCAAGGACCAGGCCTGCAAGGGAGGCAGTTGGGTGTGATCAAGCCTACAGGGGAGGGGAGTTAAGGGTGACCAGGCCTGCAGAGGATGGAAGTTGGAGGTGACCAGGCATGCAAGGAAGGGCAATTAGAGGTGACCAGAGCCATAGGGTAGGTCAGTTAAGGGCAAACGGGCTGGCAGGGAGTGGTTAGACATCAATCAGGCTGACAAGGGAGTGGTTAGGGGGTGATCAGGCTGGCAGGCAGAAGAGGTTAGGGGCAATTAGGAAGGCAGGCAGACGAGCAGTTGGCAACCAGCAGTCCTGAATTGTGAGAAGGTACCTGGTACTTGGATCAGGCCTAAATGGGCAGTCAGATATTCCTCAAGGATTCCCAGATTTGAGAGGGAGCAAGCTGGGCTGAAGGACATCCCTCTCCCCCACGTGCACGAATTTCATGCACTGGGCCTCTAGTTATTCACAATAGTAAAAAAGTAGAAATGGTACAAATATTCATCAATGATCAATATATAAGGAAAAGTGGCATAATCCAATCATTCAAATCTTATTTAGCAATAGAAATTATAGTATGTATTATGTACTAATACCTGCTACAGCATCAGTGGAATTTGAGAAATTATCCTAAGTGAAAGAAGCCAGACATAAAAAGTCACATTTCGCGTGATTCCATTTATAGTAAACTGGAGGCCCGATGAAATTTGTGCAAGAGTAGGCCTTCCTTTCACCTGGCTGCAAGCACTGGTTTCTCTCTGGCACCCAGGACATGGACCTCCCTTCAGGCTCTGGCACCCAGGACCTGGGCTTTCTTTGCAGAGGGAGGCCCTACCCACCCACCACAGCCAACTAGCCAGTGGTCTGGGCCTCCCTCTTTGGGGTTATTGTGGTGTCTCCTGATTGATTGCCACACCAGCTGGTGGCCTGGGCTTCCCTCTGCAGGATGATCATGGGGCAAAGGCCAGGCCTCTGACCAATTGCATTGCACCCATGTTGGCTGGCCTGGTGCCATTTGGTGTCATAGCCTGGCCCTGGATCTTTGTCTGGATGGTCATCTGGATGGTCGTTCCACTATTCAGCCATTTGGTTAATTTGCATATTATGCTTTTATTATATAAGATATCCAGGCAAATTCATAAAGACAGAAAGTGATTTTCCGAGTCTGGGATGGGATGAGGGTGGGAAGGCAATAAATTTTGACTACTAATCCTGATTAAAAGAAAAAAATTATGAAAGAGTATACTGTGAAAGCATCCACTTAAGAATTTTGGTAAGAGGAAGTGTGATTTAATGGTAGGGCCTCTCTGACTAGAAAGAAATGTCTTTAATATCCTATAATATAGCAAAAAGTCCTTCAGGTATGTACCCTGATCAGGAATTGAATCTGCAACCTTCTTTGGTATACAGGAGGACACTCTAACTAACTGACCCACCCAGTCTGGGATAACTGTACATAATTTTATAAACCCTTCTATATTGTGATATATTTCATAATAAAACTTTACAAAAAGTAATAAGGACAATGAATGATGAATAAAATGACCTAATGTATACTACATCTGAATTAATAAACATAACAATAGTGTAATATCCTTGGTGAGCATATGAGTTTCATTTCCTTTTCTAGGTTAAAATCTCAAGAGTAAGGGACATGTCACATGCTTGTCTTTTTTGTACTCCATTGAGGATTCTGGTTCAGTTTTGAATAAATATTAAGACGTGATACACTGATAAATGTCTAGTAACTAGTTGTTGGTGTGATGGATGGAAAAACCTATTTGGTAACATTTGCAATTCAATATTGTTGGTTCTCCTACACTGTATGACAAAATATTCAATAAATATCATCTGCATATTTTAAATATAAAATTTCTTTACAGAGAGAACAAGAGAAATCAATGCATGTGGAATTAGTTCTATTTTATCAGCAATAATAAAAATACATTTTCTATGACATTCAATAGGTTAGCCATAACTATTGGTGTCTGCATGATGCTACCAAGTAAAAGTCAATCACTATTTTTACTCTAATTTGAATATTTTTAACCAATATGTAGCAAATGTGGAGAAGACAATGACTAATATATACTAAGTCTGGATGAGCCATTGACAAGTGTACTTGGGTAACAATCTGCTTGGGCTGTCATAATAAATACTACAACCTATGTGGCTTAAACAACAGAAATCTATCTTCTAGCACAAAAATTGGAGGCTGTAAGTTCAACATCAAGATATGGGCAGATTTGGTTCCCAGTAAGAACTCTCTACCTGTCTTATAGATACAACTTTCTTACTCTATCCTCAAGATGGCCTTTAATTCTGTGTTCACTGAAAGAAAAGACCTCTTGTTACCTTATAGAAACTTTATTTCTTTAACTAGTGGCCCAGTGCATGAAATCCAATCTGGAACCTCTGTGAGATCAGGCCTAAACTGGCAATCAGACAACCCCCTCACAATTCGGGACTACTGGCTCCTAACTGCCCACCTGCCTGCCTTATTGATCACCCCTAACCACTCTGCCTGCTCGCCTGCTTGCCCCCATCTGCCCCACCCCACCAGCCTGATCACCCCCACCTGCCCTCCCCTCTTGGTCTGATCACTCCTAATGGCCTCTGTCTAGGTCCCACCACCATGGCTTTGTCCAGAAGGATGTCTGGAAGGTTTCATTGTCTAATTAGCATATTACCCTTTTATTAATATAGATAGGATATGAAATACTGCCATAACTATAATATATGTACCAGTATTACTCTATGAGAATACATACTTCATGCAATAGGAAGGGATCTAATACATTACATTGTATATGTTTTAAGTAGTAGGGAATACTGTATCCATAGCAATAATATAACACCCTGTGACTTCCCTTCCTGATTTGGGAATGGTTCCCCAGTTCTTTCAACATTTCCTGGCCCTAATATATTTTATTTTGTCATTCAGTGTACTTTATTTACTGTTTATTTCACATGATTTGAGGTCTTTAATTTCTAACCACCAAAGATTCAAAGGACTATTTTTTTTCCATGAAGTTTAACATTAACATCAGTGAATTCATGTATTCATGTGTTTTTATTGTAAACATCTGAATTATTCACATTGTCATAGATCCTGAACTCATAAGCATGGACCATGCAATGGCTGGCAGCAAGCCAGGAAGCCACTCTACAAGCAAACTGATACTCTGCGTAGGAGAAAAGTCATAGCATAACATTTAATGTCCAACCTGAGTCATCTCAGAATGTTATAAATATTGACTTCTTAATACATATAGCATTGGAAACTCAGCTGCTCGGTTGGTGATGGGATTAACCTGGTTTCAGGAGAATTATTCCCGAAATAAGGAAAGGGGGGCTCAATCTTTCTTCTTGGTTGCTTGCTCCTCCCCAGCACCTCCATCTTTCTTCTCATTCTCAGCTTCTTGGATATTTTTTCCTTCACTTTCACCTCCTTCTTCCTTCTTTGCATCTTCAAATTCTTCCTTGGCACCTTCTTTCTCTTCCTCTGCTTCCTCTTCCTCAGCCTCTTCCTTCTCCTTCTCCTCCTCCCTCTTCAGATTCTCCTTCAGAGGGGTATTCATCCTTAGCTTTCTCGGCTTTTGCAGCCTAAGTGGTCTCCTCCACCTCCATCTGCTCCTCCTGGATGTGGCTGGTGTATTAAGAAGGGAAGGAGTGAACAGACATCAAAGAGGGGCTATTCTGTAAACCACCATAGGCAGAACGACCAAAGACCTGGGAACTCTGGGAGTAGCCGCTGGCTATGCTTCCCTCCCTAGTGAAACTGAGCTGGGTCTCCTCACCTTCCAAGAGTTTCCTGTAAGCTGCAATGTTAATATACAAAGCCATCTTCTCACTGAGGAGGTCCTGGTATTCTTTTAAATATCGTGCCATTTCAATCTTTGTAGTTCTCAACTCATTTCCTAATTTGTTGATTGTGTCCTGCATAGCATTAACTTCAGAGTTCTGCTTATCCTGCAGCTCTCGCAACTGCTTTCCCAGAGCTTTGTTCATGCCCCCGCATGCTTTGATCTTAAGGGTCTTGACCTTGAGCAGGCAGCGGCTTTCAGACATCTCGTCCTTGAGGGCGTGCACCGTGTAGGTATTCTTGGCAGGGCTCTCAGTCAGCATGGTGAAGCAGCTCTTGTACCATTCTTCCGCATTCTGCATGTTCTTGGCAGCCAGCTTCTCATACTGAACACAGATGTCCTTGAAAGCAGCAGAGAGGTTGGACTTGGAGGACATGTCCATCTCCACGGAGATCTGAGGTACTGGATCTGGGCCTGCAGCTTGTTGATCTCCTCTTCATGCACCTTCTTCAGAAAGACGATTTAGTCCATCAGGCTGTCGATGCACTTTTCCAGCTCAGCGCCAGCGAGAGCCGCCTCATCTGCACCTGTGGGCGCCTCCATCAGCCAGCCCTCTGTTTCATCATGGTTCAGCACCTCTTCCTATTAGCATCCCTGCAGGTTTCTCCCAGTCCCTTCCAAGCCCTGGTGCCTCCTAACTTCCCATTGCCCTCTCCTCTCCAGGGACGGGGCTCAGTGGGCTGGGGCACAGGCATCCAATTTCATTAAAATGTTCAACCCCGGCCTGCTCCACTGGTGTCCACAGACGGCCCAGGAGCAGAGAGTGATCCCAGAGACCCTGGCCACACACTCCCCACCACCCACCCAGGTTCCTGATAGCCACCTGGACCTTGCGGGCAGCGTCAGGCACAGCCCACCCTTCCTACATATGCAAGTTTACCTGCCATCTTTGTTGCCTTAATTTGTATATAACTTCTGATTGGCTGTGGGTGCAGGAGAGGTATGGTCAATTAGCATTTTTCCCTTTTATTAGTGTAGACATGACCTTTTGTCCTTTCTTTCCTTTTGATTCAATATTTTCTTATCCAGACTCTAATTCACCTGCCTTCTCCCCTTTAAAGTCCACTCTTTCAATCATTAAGCCCTCAGGACATTGATGTTCTGATCAGCATCAAGTAATCTTAGGAACAAAGCCTTGAGTCTGTTAATTACAGACTTTCAATCAAACTAAGGGTAACATCTACACCTCAGCTGTGTCTCAGCTACAGGCTCAGAAAAACAGCAAAATCAGGACTGATCAACTATCCCCTAGCCTAGAACTATCTAATTAATAGAGACCAGGACCATAATCATCACTCTAACTCTCTTGATTAATGATTCTTCTATCTAACCCAGCCCCTGGAAGCCATCAGGGAGCCAGGTTCAAGCACGAGCTCACCTGTCTCTGGGCATGGACCACTTCCTGAAATAAACCCTTACTTTCTTTTCTGCAAGGCCCTATTTGACTCCTACTGAGCTTTGATGCACACAGGCAAACGGACCCCATTAGTCTGTTAACACTTTGGCATCCCTTTCTTTTCTTATAAATATACCAACCAGCCCTATTGGACTACAGCCTCTCACTTACGACTTCATTTAACCTCAATTATTGCCCTAAAAGCCACATCTCCAGATTGAAGTTTAGGGTTCAACATATTACTTTGGTGGGACATAATTCATTCCAAAGCACTTACATAGCAAGTTTCTCATAGATTTCTTCTTAAGGATCTCTATGATAATATGTGTTGCTATACAAAGTTGGTGAGGCCCAGGTATTTGAAGCAGAATTAGGCAATATATAAAAAACATTTTATTTCCAAGGCAAAACCTTTCATTTTTTTAAGTAGTCTAAAATGTCACCGGGATATTTTTTTATAGAAATACTTTTAATATTTTTCTCTTGAAATTTCAAAGTTTTAATTTAGAAAAAAATAACATTTTCTTAGGTATTTAGAAAATTACAAAGGTTTTCATCAGATGGTATTAAGTCTAACATCCAGAAGAGAAGAGGCTAGACATTAAATAAATTTTTTCACTAAAAGCCTCACAAAAAAAATGTTTCAAAATATTAATGAATAAATTAAATTATTATTAACTAGAAAGTAAAAATCCCTTCAAAAGTGTTAGAGGGATGTTATTAACAATAAAGTTGTGGTCTAAATAAAAATACATGGAACATATAATCACTTTTTTTCAAACACAACATAAATTCAAATATTAATCTATTAAAATGAGAACATGGAGACATTGCAAACCAATGTTCAGTGGGAATGCAGTGGTTATACAAATTACCTTATTCTTTGTAGTCCAAGATAATGATATAAAAAAAAAGAACAAGTAAAAAGATAATGGTTTACTAAATGTCTTTGAAAATGATATTTTGGATAGGTTATTCAAATCCCTATATTTTAAAGCAAAAGAAAGAAGAAGCAAACCAAACAAAAAACAAAACAAAAACCTTAAACAGAGTATTTAATCCCAAGTTAAATTTAAAAACTAAAAAAGAGTCAGTTTTAATATGATTTCAGCATCTAATTGATATCTTACTACTACTTGAAAGTAAAAAGGCAATTTCACTTTTCTAGATGAGAGAAATACTGTTGAATCAGTTTAGCTTTCTTTCAGGAAACAGAACCCACAGAGTAAATGAAAACACACTACCATTATTTACCACAAGCTGGAAAATGCTGCAGTAATTTGGTTGGTCATATATGAACATGAGGTGCCATACTCTTCATTGACCTACTCAATCTTCAGTTTTTCATCTAAACTGTTGGGTGTTATGAAGAAAACCCAATCCCAGTCAGGTACACACTAGTACACTAGAGCTGAAAGAGGGATTTTAGCAGTTTAAAGAAATAAATATATTTATTCATGTAAGAAAAGAAAAGCCAATATGGAGCCACATTGGGTTATCCAAATACATAACATGATAATAGCCACATCTTCATTTCGCATAGCATAATATGAACAAAGCTAATGTATAGAATTTCACAGTTTAAAGTTAAAAAGTGGAGATTGACAGTCATCTCACTAATTTGTAGTGTAACTATTCTATCCTCACAAAGAAAAACAAACAAAATTACATAGGATGCTTTTTGTTTACCTAAAGTACCTCAGTTGCTATAGTTATTCAGATCTACAACATTCAAAGCAAAAGAGGAGAATCAGGGGTGGCGGGGAAACAGATACAGAGGCAAAGAATCAATGAAGAGACTGTCATGCCTTGAGAAGGCAGGGGAGGTTGGGGATGGGGGAGCTGTAAGAGATCAACTGAAGGAGGTGTATGCATGTATGTAAGCATAGACAACGGATACAGGCCATTGGGGGGTGGGGAGGACAGGTGAGGGCATGTACTGGGGGTGGGGAGGGACAGAGGGAAGTTAGTAGGGAGGAAAAAGGAGACATATGTACTACTATTTATAATACTTTAAACAATAAAAATATATATTTTTTTGAAAAAAAAAAACACAAAGTAAAGGTTAATCCTTGAATGTGAAATTCTATGTAGAGAACGATGTTGGTGCCCCAGGTGCACCCATCTCTGGCAGTTGTCTTGATCAAGATTGGCTCACAACTGCTGCCCACTCCAGAGAACTGCCCTCATCCTAACTGGAGCCTATGTCCCCTTCCCTTTCCCTACCTACTTTGGCAATGGCTGCCTTCTAGGAAGGTACAGAATGGCTTTTATTACTTCAAAGTAGACTGATTCTGGTGCAATTTGTGCTCCAGAATTTTCCTCTGGGCTCAGACTGCAACTAGTTCTTTATCTGAAACAGAAATTTGGGTTAGCTGTTTTACTGTACTCTTCCCTATTTCTCTCATTCCCCTTTGTCTGAGGGCATTCCTCCAAGTATTCATTTGGAGGTGATCTATTCTGGACTCTGCTTTTAGGAAACCTGACCTAAATAAGTGGTGCTAGAAGGTATCCTAGGAAGACAACTATGATAGGTTAGTCACAGTTTTCTTTACCGGGTTAGTAAAGAAACTCCATTGCTTTTTTTTTTTTTTTTAAAGAAAGAGTTCTTCTATGTGTAGACAAATTATTCTTACATACTTTATTTTTGTTTGTTTACATGTGTTTTTTTTCCCTTTAGTTTTTTTTTTTCTTCCCCCATCACCATTTAACTCTGTTGCTTTTGGTAAGTAGGTATTGGAAGTCTATGACATGTTGCTAAAATATTCCTCTGTGATAAACTGTGATGAGAGCTAGGTGGAAGAAAAAGCAATATCTGGGGCATTTGAGAGGCTGGGGAAATAACTAAAGGTTGTACCACTCAGTGGCTGTGCACCACTGATGCTTTTAAAAGGAAAACAAATATGGTTCTGATTTGTTAATCAAGAGTATACAACAGTGAGGACAGAAGAAGGGGTTCTATGGAAAGCTATCTCACAGGGTGATCTGCTCATAAATTCCTAGCTGGGAATTTCATGCCCAGACCTGTAATGTTTTAGTAAATATTTATCTTTGCATTAAACCCTTCCCACTGTTTCTTGTGCATCTATATTAATATACCTTCAAAATCCCAGGAATAATATCCAGGAAGGGAATATTAACCCTCAAGAAAGCACATAATCCTGTTAAACATCTTGTAATCCCATCCCAGCCTTGTTTTCCCTCACCTTCATGTAATTTTCCTTAAATTCCCTCATTGATGTAAAAATGCATAAAAGAAGCTGCAAAATTATTATTATCTGGAGAATATGAGATCTTGCTTCTCATCATATATTGTCAGTTTAGCCTAAATAAACTCATAAATATTCTCTACAGGTTTGGACATCCTGTATGTCAATCACATATGTGAGTTAGAAGTGTTTCTTGGCAGCACTTATAAAAACTCTTATCTTTTATCTCTAAAGGCAGACACTGCTAAACTTCAGAGAATGCAGAATTTGTAGCTTGAACAAATCTCCAATGCAAAATCAGGACACTGATAGGAAAAAGAATGGGACTCTGGGTCTTGGGATGGGGATATAAAAGTTGTATCCTTATAACCAAACCCAGGTTTGGCTGCTCGCTGCAGGGAAAGCCAAATTTGTAAGACAGGTGCTGGTGAAAAAGGAAAGAGGCATAGTCAAATGCTGGCATCTTGAGAAGATGCATAACTTTTCCCAGTTTCCAAAAACCCACCTTAGCAATATCAATGCATATAAGGCTTGTATAAGGATGGAGATGGAAAGCAGAACAAAGAAATCAGAAGGAGAGGAATGTGAAGCACCACTTCTCCTGGAGAAGTGGGAGCACAGGAAAGGGAGGGGGCTAAGGAGTGTGAATCTACCTATTCTCAAGCTTCCTCCCCTCATTTTGGCACTCTCTTCAAATCAGTATTTTTAGATTTAATGCAAACACCTGTGGCTCTTCACCATGCCAAGCATCCCTTTCTCCCCCAAAACAGTCTTCTTTAAGCTATAATAAAAAGGTTAGATAAAAAATAAAAACACAGGTCTTTAATATATACTCTAAGAAAACAGAAGGTTGGCTGAAGCCTTGAGAAAAGGCAGAAAACATAGCCTTTACTGCTTACTTGAAATATTAAGCCAAGGTTATACCCTAGGGTCTAGATACTTAATGTGAGATGATATTTTGGCTTAATTACAATAAAAGACATTTGGGTTGAAATGGCATGTGGGGGCCTGACCTATTATGGTCTATGGAGAAAACTCAGAACATTGTGTTTTAGAGGCAAGGTAAATGGACAGCCAAAGAACATATTGTTTCATGTATATTATCAAAGAGGTCAAAGAATAGAGAACAGAAAACTGAAGTGAGCTATAATGGAAAGTTACAATAAATTACTCAGTCTCTAGCTGTAAGATAGTTTTCAGACCTAGAACTCATGGACTAGCGGAAATGTTGGGTCTTAATGAAAAAGAACTTTGTAACAGCAAGGGGAGAAGCAATTATCCCAGGTCTCCAAGAAAATCTATTATCATATATTCAAATAACCACACATGGGATCAAGACAAATACCCAAATATTGAAAATGCTTTGGAAAACAAAATTTGAGTTGATCTTAAAACCCAGCAATGCACAGTGCTTTTCTGGCATCTCTGTTTGAGTAGGATGTGGGTCGGTGTTAGGTAATGTGGTAGAATAAATAATGGCCTTTAAGATAAGTCTACATCCTATTGCCTACCTGTTTATGCTACCTGTTACATCTGTTACATTGTAATTAAGGATTTTGAAATGGGGATTATACAGGTGGACCCAATGTAATCACAATTGTTCTTATAAGAGGAAAGCAAAAGTAGTTTTTCAGAGGAGATGGCAATTTGATGATGGAAGCAGAGACTGGAGTGATTCACTTTGAAGATGGAGAAAGGGGCCACAAACCAAGGCGGCCACTAGAAGCTGTAAAAAAAGCAGGGAGGCAGATGCTCACACAGGGCCTCCAGAAGGAACTAGCCCTGCTGATACTTTTACTTTAGCCTAGTGAAACTTATTATGGACTTATGACCTTAAAACTGTACAACAAATTAGTATTGTTTTAAATTTATAAGTTTGTGATAACCTTTTATAGCAACAATAGGAAACTGATACAGGTAAGAAACGGAGTTCTGGCTTAGGTCCATCTTATGTTGGACACATAGGGCCCATAGTAACACCTAGTAGTCATTTGTATTTGCTTTCAAATGCATATTTGTATTTCCAAATTTATATCTGGAATGGACATTAGATACATCCCAGGATATATTCATTTTCCTCATAATGTAGTCAGAAGAGACTTTGACCATTGTGATATTCTATGAACATAATACATTGGTCTATTTCATTGATGTTATCATACAACTCAGTCCTGATTAATAAAAAGTGGCACATTTTCTGGATTGCATGTAAAGATACATAGTCTTCATTGAATGAAACATAAAAA